>OY740768.1:7040952-8240952 GCA_963513935.1 Aphrophora alni
ACGCAGCATCTGACAGGATTCAATTAAATGATTACATAAGGTGGGTAATCCTTCGCGTTACAACATAAATATTAAAATCATCTGTTTATCTCCAAGTCAGCTGATTTCAATATTTCCTTTGCATAATTAACATGACATGGGATACAGTAAGCCGTGGGATACAGTTTACTTTAGACACAGTGTTTGTCTTCCAATCTCATTTTGCATTCATTACTGCTCCCCCATCACTCGAGACTTTTTCATTGGCTCTGTTTCAACCCTTAAACTTAATTCCCTACATCCCACAAATTGCTTCTTGTAAGAATTTCCCTCTTCGCGTAATTCTGTCAATATTTCAATACTTCGAAACAACTCTTTGTTAGGTTTAAATATTAAAAATTACAGCTCTTTCATTGGTTCTAACCGACAAAGTGAAATGAGTATCGACCACGTTCCTTAAAACTTGTTTTTTTATATACCAATTATTTTACAGATTTATTGAAAGGAAAAACATTATTATTATTTTAGTTTTAAGATGACGTATGTAATACAACTTTTTTATTTTAATTATGTTACTTTAAATAATTTGTAATGTTTTTATAATTATATATATATTTTTCTTTTAAATTGTTATTGTCTTTCTCGGGGTTTTAGGTCAGTGCCGGCTTCTTCCAAATGTTATTAATATGAATAAAAAAAATAATGATAAATCAAATATAATACAAAAAAAATAATCAATCAATAAAAATGTTGAATGTATTAATGAAATAAAAAAAAAATGTATATATATTTAATATATATAAACAATTTTTTTTAATAGTTCAAGTTCCCTCACCAATCACTTAAACAAAAAATATATTCCAACAATAATTACAAATCTCACCATTCTTTCACTGTTTTTTCCTTTCTTAATATTGTTTTCTGGTAATTGTTTAATTCAATATATTTAACCTTTTCTGCATGTTCCAATAATTATTTTCAATATTTCACTTTGACTATAATTTCCACCTTCTCAATCTCATTTAACACATTATATCTATATCTCAACTGTACTTCTTAAATTCTCCAGACTAACTGAAATTTTCTTTTTTCTTTTTAACTGTTGTTTTTCCATCAGCTGATTCACTGTTGTTCCACTCATATGTTTTTTTATTCACTTGCCTACTAGATTTTTTTGTACTTGTGTGTGTGTAATGTTTATATATATATATATATATATATATATATATTAATGAATTAATTTAGATATATCATTTCTATATTTAAATAATGAAATAAATTTTGAATAAATAAAATCTTTGAATAAACTCCATATAACTTATATCTAATTTTATTTTTTATTTTTTTTATAATAAACTTAAGAAATTTAAACTATATATATTTTGAATTGTTATAATATCTCCTGGTAACTTTCCTTAAAAATGTTTATTTAAATATTTTTATGGAACAAAACAAAATTAACAATGAAAATATATAATTTATTTAATAAAAAAAATTAGCAATCATTTTGTTTTTTTATGGGCTGATTTATTTAACTTGAAATATCGGTATTAATATCATTATCAGATACACCATTACTATTTGTTGACCTGTATCAGTGATTGGTGTTTCAATTTTTTGACTACTACTGTCCTTATTTGTAGAAATTACATCAATTAATTCTTCATCTGATGACAGTTGTGATATTAATGAAATTAATCCTTCACGGACTTTAGCAATAAGATTCCTAGACTCCTCATCCGTATTCTCCTTATAAACACAAATATTAATAGCAGGATCAAACTGACACCAATACAGTTGTTCTTCTTTATCTTTACCTAGAGATTCCAGACGAAGTTCTTTCTCTGTTAACTTGTTGATATCAGACTTTAATTTGGAATTGAGGTCAAACTGAGAATCCAATAGCATTTTTAAGAGACACAGTTTAACAGCCATTTTAGATTTTTTGTAACCTGTCCTTTCCAACTTCCAACCATTTTCAGTTAAATAAGAATGATAAAATTTAATTAGGGTACGTTCCCATTTTTCTGTTATCACAGATTTATGAATTTTTCTTATATAAAATTTATAAATTTTCTCAAAGTATTTCATTGGGTTATATTCCCTGTCATAGAATTTAGATATTTGGTTTTCTCCTATTCCAGTAGTCGGACCACTACAGCTAACAAATATTTGGTGCTGGTAATTAGGCCTATGTTGTTTTTTCAGTAAATCTTTTTCGATAGCTCTAATTTTGTTGTTGTGACCTTGGACATTTAGTTCTAATGACTCCAATTGTTTCTTTTGCTCCGCCATGACATTTCTTTCTTTCTCAATTTTATTCTCTAATCTTCCCTCTAATTCTTGGCACCTCTGATTGGTCATCTGTTCATTTTCCGTTTTCAATATTTCTTCTTGGCATGTCAGCAACTCCTGTATTTTTTCGGTTTGGTTATCCAACTGTATCTGGACCTGTTCTTGTGTTTTGATGGTGACTTTATTTAAATCCATTTGGATCTCCTCTTTCTGAGTCTGAAGTTCGCTTCTCCACTCCTTGCGACTAGTTTCCCTTTGCATATCCAATTTCTTCTGTAAATCTTCCTCCAATTTGTTCATTCTAGTCTTCAATTCATCCTGGACCGAGTTTAAGTGTTTTTTCACATCTGCCACGATAATTTTTTGATTTTGTTTGTTTTCATCTTGAATTTTTTTTAATTGTTGGTTAATTTTATCTTGATTTTCTTTGTTTTCATCAAAACGTTGTAATATTATCTCCAACCATGGGTTTTGAGTTTCTAATTGTAGGCCTAACGTTTTTACAGTTGCTGATTCCATGGTAAAATCTATCCTAGGATGGTACTCGATATCATCGTTGACAGGACTTGCCCTAGGGTTAGATGTTACCGACATGTCTTCATTCGAAAAAATTTCGCCTATTTCCGTTGTCTCAACGCGTTCCCCTGATATCACGTCTTCCATCCGGCGGTGTGTTTTTTCTGGAATCCGCGACCCTTCTATCGTTTCGTGTTCAGAATTAAAATTTGGCTCCACGACCACGTCTTCTTTTCGCTGGGACGCCTGTATGTCGGGCAAACCTTGTATCTCTCTCACCTTAAATGTAGGCTGAATGTTCTTTCTCAAGTTATATCTCTGGTTATTGTCCATAATTCTAGATTAACTTATCTATCTTACAAACTATCTTTTATAGTTAGTACAATTATTATAATTAGTTATAGAAGTTATTTGGAGTAGTGTACAACTTGGAAAAAAGCCAACACGTTGCGGCGCCAAAATGTAATACAACTTTTTTATTTTAATTATGTTACTTTAAATAATTTGTAATGTTTTTATAATTATATATATATTTTTCTTTTAAATTGTTATTGTCTTTCTCGGGGTTTTAGGTCAGTGCCGGCTTCTTCCAAATGTTATTAATATGAATAAAAAAAATAATGATAAATCAAATATAATACAAAAAAAATAATCAATCAATAAAAATGTTGAATGTATTAATGAAATAAAAAAAAAATGTATATATATTTAATATATATAAACAATTTTTTTTAATAGTTCAAGTTCCCTCACCAATCACTTAAACAAAAAATATATTCCAACAATAATTACAAATCTCACCATTCTTTCACTGTTTTTTCCTTTCTTAATATTGTTTTCTGGTAATTGTTTAATTCAATATATTTAACCTTTTCTGCATGTTCCAATAATTATTTTCAATATTTCACTTTGACTATAATTTCCACCTTCTCAATCTCATTTAACACATTATATCTATATCTCAACTGTACTTCTTAAATTCTCCAGACTAACTGAAATTTTCTTTTTTCTTTTTAACTGTTGTTTTTCCATCAGCTGATTCACTGTTGTTCCACTCATATGTTTTTTTATTCACTTGCCTACTAGATTGTTTTGTACTTGTGTGTGTGTAATGTTTATATATATATATATATATATATATATATATTAATGAATTAATTTAGATATATCATTTCTATATTTAAATAATGAAATAAATTTTGAATAAATAAAATCTTTGAATAAACTCCATATAACTTATATCTAATTTTATTTTTTATTTTTTTTATAATAAACTTAAGAAATTTAAACTATATATATTTTGAATTGTTATACGTAGAAAGTTATTTTATCATTCGTTGAAAAGATCATTACAGCTATATACAGAGCGTATAGAAATTGCGGTCCTATATACAGAGTGTTCTGAAAAACAGCAAAGCATTATTTATTTTAACTTTCTCAAATGAAAATCATTATTTTAAAATTTTCAGAAAATATTCATAAACACTTTCATTTCAAATTACTTTTGAAAAAAAGTAATTGAATGATAACGTATATGTTAACTTTACGATGTCCTTTTTCGTTTTGTACTTGAAAACGGAAAATCTGTAGGTCATCATCGCCGTGTTTAATCTCTTTTCTTGTCATTAAATGAAATACATCACTATACTAGGATATCTATATGAGCGGGTTTTTGTGAGTAAAACTGCGACAGTTTTTAACAGATTTTGACGTTTGAGGTGTCGGATAGAATTCAGCCTACATTTTATTCCTCGCAAATTTAAAGAAAATGGAATATAAGGGAGGGAAAGTGGAAGGGATGAAAATAACCCCATGCTAATTTTTATTGTGGAATTTATAAACATCTGTAATTAAAAACATTTGGCTTTATATTAAGAATTTGTTTTTATGAAATAAAAAAAAAAATAAATAAATAAAAAAAACACGTTTTAAACTACACCAATCAAATAATATCAGTTGTTTGCAACACAAATAATTTAAGCAAACAACAAAACTGAGGTTAATTGTTACAGAAATGTTGTGATTATTTCGTTTTGTCAAAATATGGTGTATTTCCTTATGGTTCTTTTTGAGTGGCTTATACAATGTTTTAAAATTATATTTTTGTAAATCTATTAATAGATTTTGCAAGGTTTTTTTTTCCTCGTGCATTTTTTTGAACTGTTTCTCATTGTACTTTTAATAGTAACGATGGTTCCAATTAAAGGGAACAGAAATTTATACCGATAGTGTGTTTATCATAGCAAATACACGTGAATTATGCGTGGATTTAACAATGAGGAAACAATTCGTGCAAACGAGCACTAAGTATCCAACAGAAGTTTTACAATTGGACCAATGAATGAACGCTTCAAATCAATTTACAACAGTGTTTAAATAAAAATATATTTAACAAAATATTGTTTAATTTTGAACAACGGCTACCCTACTGTTTATATAATTTCCTTACCATTGTTGTGAACCTACAATCATTTTTCATCTTTCATTTTAACACTATACTTTTTGAACCTGTAATTCGTAATCGTCTTGATTAGGAACAACCTCTTTGTTGCGACAATATTTTCCATAATAACGAGGAATGTTTCACCTGCTCCCTAATACCACAGATCAACAAAATGTCAATTTCTGGATCCAAAGTGATGAAACGAAATAATAATTGCTCACCTACAGCGCATGCGTATAATCCCGCTGTTCTGCGCTGTTAATCCCCGTGTATATGCGCTTAGTCTCGACACACACGTGTTTTTAACAGACTATTCAAGGCTGATCAGTTTCATAATACCCTGTTCCATCCGAACAAACAAATGCGTTATAATCTCCTCTAATTCAGGTCTCCGATAAATAATATTTCATCGAGGTTCAAAATGTCACTTCTAGCAAATGACAAATATAGGTAATTTTAGTTAATGGAAACTGCAGGCTTATTTTTTATAATGATCATCGGCGATAACTTTGTTGAAATAAATACTCGTTTCGCATGCATGGCTTTGGACGGACAATGCAATTACAAAGATCATCTTTTTGATCTCATGAGATCAGAAAATGTCGGAATTTTGAATCAAATAATAACGTTATCAGTTATTGCGGTATATAGACACACCTTTGACGTAAAAGCAATTAGACCTATTAGATATAGTTCACAGATTCTTTGGCCAGTGAATAAATCTAAACCTCAAACATTGATATCTACAAAATTCAATGATATTGGCATTAGCGATGTTGATACTCGAGTGAAATGGATACTCGCATTACTCGGTTTCAAATGATTTCAATACTCGTATTATTATTTCGAAATCGAGTATCTGCTTAGAATGATTTTGCGCAACGGATTCGAACTCAGCTTTACCAATCAGATTGTTTAAGATAAACCTATACTTTTGCGTTCTATCTGTTAGACTGATCCACCAAGTATTTATTTTCTTAATTTCTTAAACAATATGTGATTGACACTTGTAATACGTAATTAAATGTTATCCTGCCTCGACACAAATTCAGTAATTCAACGTTAGTACAATAATTATTACCAACATTAATAATTTAGTTGTTATTTAAAATAAGTTAATTTACTATATTTTTTATAAAGATGGTAACCTATTAATATTTATTTAAATATAAATAATAACAATTAAATAATAATTTAATTTACTTTTTGGTAATGTGGAAATAAATGAATATTATTATTTTAAATTGAACTTGTTACCCAATCTAAATCATTTTAACTCGAAATCGTAATGTTTAATTAGTAGTGAAAAATCAGCTTAGAAACTAACATAACCAAAGTAGAAACACCGAGCATTTTATTTCGAATTGACACAACAAACGAATATCGTTGTCCGAGGATTTTATTTCGAATTCATACTCGCACATTACCTCCTCCTTGTTCCTAGTTTCGAGGATTTCGTCCGAATATTTTAATACGAAACCGAGGATTTTAATACTCGGAATGCTCCGAGGATTTTGATACTCGGATTCACCGAGTATTTTAACTCGAACTCACACATCACTAATTGGCATAGTAGCAGAATTGATGGAACCTACGAGAAAAGAACTGCATTTCATACATCCTTTATATAAATCCTACAATTCCCACAATGCCCAAGAAACCAACATTGAGATAGTCTGCTTCTATTACATTGAATAATTGGGTTGGGTGATTACTATAATGGCGACATTCGATTTGTTTCATGTAGTCTTGAGTTTTATAATTATTTTATGTCTTTTCTAACAAATCTCTCTTGACAAACTCTTGTATTGTTGCAACCTTGATTAGAGTATTCTAGGGCGAAGGGTCTTTGTTTCATATCTTCCCCCCCCCTCTTTTTATACGGCGATGATAACTGAGAGGTTCTCCGTTTTTAAGTAACAAAAAAGGAGATAAGATTAAAATATACGTTATGATTTATTTTTTCATTTAGATGTATTTTTATGAATATTATCTGAAAATTTTAAAATAGTGATTTTCATTTGAGAAAGTTAAAATAAATAATTATGGTTAGCTGTTTTTCAGAACACTCTGTATAAAGGACCGCAATTTCTACACACTCTGTATATAGCTGTAATGATCTTTTCAACGAATGATAAAATAACTTTCTACGTCATCTTAAAACTAAAATAATAATAATATGTTTTTTCTTATAATAAATCTGTAAAAGAATTGGTATATAAAAAACAAGTTTTAAGGAACGCGATTTAAAGAATGTGGTCAGTGCTCATTTCACTTTGTCGGATAGAACCAATGAAAGACCTGTATTTCTTAATATTTAAACCTAACAAAGAGTTGTGTCGAAGTATTGAAATATTGACAGAATTACGCGAAGAGGGAAATTCTTACAAGAAGCAATTTGTGGGATGTAGGGAATTAAGTTTAAGGGTTGAAACAGAGCCAATGAAAAAGTCTCGAGTGATGGGGGAGCAGTAATGAATGCAAAATGAGATTGGAAGACAAACACTGTGTCTAAAGTAAACTGTATCCCACGGCTTAGTGTATCCCATGTCATGTTAATTATGCAAAGGAAATATTCAAATCAGCTGACTTGGAGATAAACAGATGATTTTAATATTTATGTTGTAAAGCGAAGGATTACCCACCTTATGTAATCATTTAATTGAATCCTGTCAGATGCTGCGTAACTTTGCTTCAACTTCTCAGAGATGTCAGATTTGTTTTGATTTATTAGAATTATAAATTTAAAAAAATTAATTATAAACTTTTTACTGTTTGTAGGTCTACCGATTAGAAATGTTTTTTACTCTGTTTGGGTTCGTTTTAAAATTAAGATGATATATATATATATATATATATATATATATATATATATATATAATTTTGGACACTTGGGTTCTCAATATCAATTAAAAAAATTGAATGAATCTACGATAATTAACTTTCAATTATACATTGGAAATTACGTAAGGAGGGTGAATTTGAGGTTAGGGTAACTTCCGTACAAGAGAGCTTAACGAATTGATAACGAGATTGAAAAAGAAACTAAATGCCAAAGTACACTTTGGTATTAGACTTGGTAATGTCTGAATCCTGATCTCATGTCCTCCTAATTATGCAAAGGAAATATTCAAATGAGACAAGTTAATTTAAAATGTACATTGTATCGGATAAGCAAGTTTATACCTCGGCTGTAATCATTTAATTAAATCATGACGGTTTCTTCTGAATTTATCAATACATTGCACGTATTTTGTTTTATGTTTTTAAAATGGATTAAACTTCGGTAAAACATTTTTTGTCTGCAGGAGGGGAGGGGATATTTTATTGATTAAATCAGTCAATATAGAAGTTTTTTAATTACACAGGAAATGCATCTCAATTAGGAGTTGAGGTTAATTTAGTGTTAAATATTTTATTATATTAAATGTGAGTACTCACGTCTGTTGATCCTTTTTGTTTTCTCTCAATAAAACAATTGCAATTTCGGGCATGAAGTACCCATCATCAGGTTTTTATAATCATATCACATACACAAGAACGCAAAAACACATATATATTTCACTCCGTGTGGAGATCGTTAGAGTCAAAACACGCACTTTTTTATATACGAACATTGGTGTGCACACCGCATCAGTTGTTTAAGATGGTACTGACTGAAGTTAGGTTAAGCAACGATTATTGGACCGTGTCCCCCTCCCTTGTCTTGTGATTAGCGTATCATACAATAGGTTTGACTTAAATGACAGCCGATCATTCAATATGTTATTAGGTTCAGCTTTTAAACCTTTGTAGATTTCGAATTCCTCTAACGCGTTTAGAGTATTTCCTTTCTTACATTTATGTAATATACTCATATTAGTAGTAATATCAGTATATGAATGGAGGTTATTGATAAGATGTTCGGCATAAGTAGATTTGATAACTCTAAGGTTGCTATGTGGCAAATGTTCTTTGTATCTGATGTTAAAGGGACGTCCAGTTTGTCCTATGTAGAAACTAGGACAATCATTGCATAATAACTTGTAGACACCGGTTGTTTTATATTCATCGAATTTTTCTCTAGTTTTTGGTTTAAGCAGAAATTCCAACTTATTAGTGGTACGGAACGTGAGAATGATGTTATTATTGGCCATTATATTTCTTAAAATGTTGTTGAACATGTTACCATAAACACATGAGGCATATTTTTTCTTTTCGCTATTATTACACTTAGTTGTTATTTTTTGTGTCATTTTCTTTTTCTTATGCTTACTTATTAATTGGTCTACGATAGTTGTCCTGTAGCCATTAGCTTGTGCGATGTGTTTAATAACATTCCTTTCTCTCTCATAATTTGTAGCGGACATGGGTACGGATAAAAGTCTATATACAAGGCTGTTATAAGCGGCTAGTTTTTGCTCTATTGGGTGATGAGAAGATTTGTGTATGGTTTTATCTGTAGTTGTAGGTTTTCTGTATATGTTGAATGCGATTCTTGTATTGTTCCGAGTTAAGTTGAGGTCTAAGTAATTCAGGCCATTATTATTTTCGATTTCTGCGGTAAAGGTGAGGTTGGGATGTATATTATTTATAAAATTGGTTAAAAGGCATAATTGTCTGTCACTGCCATTAAATACAATAATGGTATCATCGACATATCTGTTATAGAATATAATTTTATTTCTAAATGGGTTAGAATCAGCAAACAAGTAATTGTTTTCTATGTAGTTCAAATATATTTCAGACAATATACCAGATAGGGGTGAGCCCATGGCTAGGCCGTCGTTCTGTAAAAAATATTCATTGTTAAAAGTGAAGTAATTCTGCTTTAGGGTTGTTTTTAGGAGGTTAATAAATTCGTCTATTGCAGGCTTCTGTAATGTGGAATTCTTTTTTAGGTTATTATGTATGATCTCTATTGTTTGTTGAACCGGGATGTTTGTGTACAAATTTACTATGTCGAAGGAAGCAAGTTTGTATGTGCTTTCTATTTTAACATCATTTAACTTATTAATGAGGTCCGTACTATTTTTAAGGCTATAGTCCTCTTCGAATAAGTAATGTTTTCGCAATAATTTATCTAGTTCTTTAGATAAATTATATCCTGGAGCAGGTGTAAAGTTCACTAACGGTCTGATAGGGGAATTGGGTTTGTGAATTTTAGGTAGACCTCTCAGAATAAACAATACAGACATTGAATTTACTGAAATTGAATTATCTCTATTGCATAAGGGCCTAAATCACAATCTTGTTAGAACTAATAATGCTCGCGGCATCCAAAGTGAAATAATTAATGCAGAAACCGTCATAAAAATGTTACCAACGATGGAATCTCAAATAACCGCAAGGGCAGCGATAAATAATAAATTAAAGCTACGTTCAACCAAACAGCACAATGTTATCTCAGACAGACAAACCAATATCATTAGGCAGGCCTCAGCCGGCATTAAAGATAAACTAATAAAACATAATGCCCTCATAACCAAAGCTGATAAAGGGAATTCAATAGTCATTATTGATAAGACTATTTACAATGGCAAGGTCAATGATTTCTTCCAGGCCAACAATATAAACAAAATGACTAAAGATCCCACTGTCACTTATAACAAATTAATAAACAAATCTTTGAATACAAGTAAAACCCTATTGTCCGATACTAAAATACGTCGCTTAAAAAATATTAATCCACACGCCCCCATTCTGAGAGGTCTACCTAAAATTCACAAACCCAATTCCCCTATCAGACCGTTAGTGAACTTTACACCTGCTCCAGGATATAATTTATCTAAAGAACTAGATAAATTATTGCGAAAACATTACTTATTCGAAGAGGACTATAGCCTTAAAAATAGTACGGACCTCATTAATAAGTTAAATGATGTTAAAATAGAAAGCACATACAAACTTGCTTCCTTCGACATAGTAAATTTGTACACAAACATCCCGGTTCAACAAACAATAGAGATCATACATAATAACCTAAAAAAGAATTCCACATTACAGAAGCCTGCAATAGACGAATTTATTAACCTCCTAAAAACAACCCTAAAGCAGAATTACTTCACTTTTAACAATGAATATTTTTTACAGAACGACGGCCTAGCCATGGGCTCACCCCTATCTGGTATATTGTCTGAAATATATTTGAACTACATAGAAAACAATTACTTGTTTGCTGATTCTAACCCATTTAGAAATAAAATTATATTCTATAACAGATATGTCGATGATACCATTATTGTATTTAATGGCAGTGACAGACAATTATGCCTTTTAACCAATTTTATAAATAATATACATCCCAACCTCACCTTTACCGCAGAAATCGAAAATAATAATGGCCTGAATTACTTAGACCTCAACTTAACTCGGAACAATACAAGAATCGCATTCAACATATACAGAAAACCTACAACTACAGATAAAACCATACACAAATCTTCTCATCACCCAATAGAGCAAAAACTAGCCGCTTATAACAGCCTTGTATATAGACTTTTATCCGTACCCATGTCCGCTACAAATTATGAGAGAGAAAGGAATGTTATTAAACACATCGCACAAGCTAATGGCTACAGGACAACTATCGTAGACCAATTAATAAGTAAGCATAAGAAAAAGAAAATGACACAAAAAATAACAACTAAGTGTAATAATAGCGAAAAGAAAAAATATGCCTCATGTGTTTATGGTAACATGTTCAACAACATTTTAAGAAATATAATGGCCAATAATAACATCATTCTCACGTTCCGTACCACTAATAAGTTGGAATTTCTGCTTAAACCAAAAACTAGAGAAAAATTCGATGAATATAAAACAACCGGTGTCTACAAGTTATTATGCAATGATTGTCCTAGTTTCTACATAGGACAAACTGGACGTCCCTTTAACATCAGATACAAAGAACATTTGCCACATAGCAACCTTAGAGTTATCAAATCTACTTATGCCGAACATCTTATCAATAACCTCCATTCATATACTGATATTACTACTAATATGAGTATATTACATAAATGTAAGAAAGGAAATACTCTAAACGCGTTAGAGGAATTCGAAATCTACAAAGGTTTAAAAGCTGAACCTAATAACATATTGAATGATCGGCTGTCATTTAAGTCAAACCTATTGTATGATACGCTAATCACAAGACAAGGGAGGGGGACACGGTCCAATAATCGTTGCTTAACCTAACTTCAGTCAGTACCATCTTAAACAACTGATGCGGTGTGCACACCAATGTTCGTATATAAAAAAGTGCGTGTTTTGACTCTAACGATCTCCACACGGAGTGAAATATATATGTGTTTTTGCGTTCTTGTGTATGTGATATGATTATAAAAACCTGATGATGGGTACTTCATGCCCGAAATTGCAATTGTTTTATTGAGAGAAAACAAAAAGGATCAACAGACGTGAGTACTCACATTTAATATAATATAATTATATAATTGATCCGTGGCTAATATGATTGATTCAAAATTTTAAATATTTTAGTTGCTATATATATATATATATATATATATATATATATAATTATATATATATATATCATAATAAAATCTCCGTTTTCTAAAAATTCTATAAAAAAATAATATGGGTTCGAATTTGATTGATACATAACTATTCAGCAAGTTGGTGTACATAACCTTACATTTTACACATTTAAACAATAAAATTAGATAAAGGATTAGAAGTTATCGTTCGTTATTGACGAAACTTATAAAAATGTGCTGCTTATAAATATTGACAATCATGCCAAATGTGAGTGGAAATATTCAAAAATGAACTTACAAAACTTATTGTCTTAAAATTTAATCGAAAAAGTTTTAGCAGATATTGAGAAATTAAGATTATGTTTGATTTAGTTTTTTTACCGATATGCCTAGAATCATTATTTTTCTATTAATGGCGGCCAGTACTTTTTTTTTTAATCTTTAAAAGCGAATTTAGATTTTAATTTTAGCAATTTTTTATCTAATTTAGGTAACTAATTTATCTAACTTTAAAAAAATATATCCTTATTTTACCAAATTTTCTTTAATTTAGGTCTTAATTTTAGCAATTTTTTGTTTAAGTTAGCTAATTTAGACGGTCTTAGTTTCATCTAATTCTTGTTCAATTTTAACAATTTTTTAGCAAATTTGGGTCATAACTTTAACAAATTTAGGTATTAATTTTAGCAATTTTTTAGAAAATTTAGAACCAAATTTTAACAATTTTTTAGCAAATTTATGTACCAATTTCAGCAATGTTTTAGCAAATTTAAATACTAATTTTAGCATTTCAAACAATTTATGGCCATAATTTTAACAATTTTTATAAAATCGGAATTTTTAATTTTTACCTTACGGCTATATTTTGTTTATCTCAATATTTCCAACACGAAAATGATAACCTGAGCAAATACAACTAAAATGTGCCATGATACCAAGTTTAATCAAAATTGGTTCACTCGTTTGGGTTTTATAGTATTGAACAGACGACAGGTAAACTTTATTCAAAAAACCAACATGTAGCTAAGTAGACTAAAGAAAAATATCCATGTGAAAAGCTCGACATTAATTATTAATTATTTCACCCATCACATACCTTTCTTCATATTGCGTATCCCTCAGGAGCTCACCTCACCTACGTAGGTGGCAATCCCAAAGTATCCTAGCTAGACATACAACTTTGTATCATCTAATCTTGGGTTAAATCCCTCTCTTTCCCATGTAAAAGGAGCTGAAGGCTCTTATTAATCTAAATCTAAATTTCAAAATCACTGCTTACCCTGACTATAGTAATTATGTTTGTGACAATCCCAAGAGTTCATAGCTGCATCTACACTTTTTTATCTTGTAGTCTTTGGTTTATTCCCTTTCTTTCATCTTTCTTAGGAGGACTTTCTGTATCAATTCTTGTTCACTTCCGACCTTGAATCTATTAGAGTATTCATGGGCTAGTGGTCTTTTTCTCTTCTTTTCTTTTTTCATAGGGCAATGATGACCGAGAGATTTTCCATTTTAAAAAAAGAAAAAATATACTACGTATATGTGAAAAAAATAAAAAGAACCAACCTGTTAATGCTCCAAAAATTTTGTTTTATTAACTTTTGAAACATACTCTGCTTTCATTTAAAAGTCATCTCTTGAAACTAGTATAAAATCTAGTTGATTTGATAAGACAAAGCGAATTATGGATGAAAAAAGATATCCAAAATCCCGTTTCTATACAGAATAAAAAAGAAAACCAGAAAAAAAAAATCATATGAAAAATCGTATTTATTTGAAAATTGAAAATTCCCTATTATTAATATTTTAAAACTCCATTTGCAATTCGGCAAAATTGAGTAAAAAAAACTTTATTGTTACGAAGAAAAACTTTTTACTGGCGATGCTTTACAAAGGCTAATTTTAAAGTGAGGAATGATTAAAAATTCGTATTATTTCCTCTTGACTGACAATTCAAAGGAGCTTTATCATTATAAATGCCATTTTTTGAGTGACTAATTTATTCGGGTTGAATTGGTGGGGGGGGGGTGAAAGCACAGAACTTGGGTTTATTTTAAAACAGCTTTCAAACTTCAACACTCAATTAGTTTTTAATTTTGCAACTAGTTTCATTATAGATGTAGATTGTAAAGTATTTTAGTGAGCAAACTGGGATAAATTTGACCTTAATATGTGTACATAATTATAAATAACGTACATTTAAAACTGGTTGGTTGGTTCCAATAGAGACATTTGGAACTTAATCCGTTAGTTTTCTTGAATCCCAATACAATTTATTGACATTCTTCGACCTTCTCTGGTTTGCGTCAAGTTTAGGGGATGCAGACCTATCCTTTTCCATAACTGAATTCGTTTTGTTACACAATGTACACTCGTCAGAAATGTAAAATTTTAAATCTTGCAGGTGCGCTGCCAAGCAGTCATGTCCCGTCTTCATGTGAGACTACTTCTTTCGTCGCTCTACTTTTATTCTCCTTCCATGATTCTCGGATCTTATTTCATATTTTTAATTGAGAAGTTACCATACAACTCTTTTGATCATTCTAATTTGTTGGTAATGGTTTCAACTGGGTACCTTTTTTTTTCAAGTTGGTCGTGTTTTAGTATCCTTTCATGCGAAGACACCCACTGTAGACATGTGTTTCTCCATCCCAGTAGATACTTCATTTTTGGAATCGTTTATAGTATTTTTGGGGTTTTTTTGTTGGATAATACAGCCTGGATTGCTGGTTTGGTGTGTCAAGTTACTCACGTCTGTAGTATACTTTAAGCTATTAGGTAATACTAAAGGAGTAGCAATGCTGGCATCTCAGCCATACCAAGATAATTACATTTAAAACTTAGGTTATAACAATTAAAGAAATATCTAACATATTAAATCTTTCGCACATATATGTAGTATAGTGGAAGGTATGTGATGGTCAAAAAATATATGTCAAGTTTTTGTGAAAATATTCGTTTCGAGGTCCCCTAGGCCCCGAAAAGTGTTTTTGGAAAGATGTCTCTCTGGCGTCTGTTGTCCTTCTGTATTATGTTCAGTGATATACAAACAGGTGAACCGATTTTATCAAACTTGGTACGTGGGCAAATTTTGAGCACATCTTGAAATTGTTTATTTTTATTCAAAATACAAATATATTTATATAGAAGTAGTTTAGCTTCTAAAGACCCAAATAATACGTATTCTTCGTCAGTTTTCTAAAAATCCCAGAGTTATTGATGTGAAAACCCCATCGGTCATGCGACTGTTCTATAATTTGTATTTTCTTAAAATCTGCTATACCGATTTTGATAAAATTCAGTAAAATGTAGAAATTAATAAACGCGTGTGCATAATTGTAAGTAAAAGAAATACAGTTTAGGATGATTTGTAAAAACAAAAATGACATTAAAAGTTTGAGTTTAATTAAATCTGATTTACGCTGAGAACGTGTTTGGTACAGCGATAACAATAAGCTAGCTTCTTGTTTTAATTAATTAATTTTCTTCTAGAAGTACGGAAAACATGACTATGCCACATCTTTTCCGAATTATTACTACCGTCTTTAAATATATTTGTGTGTTAATTCTTGTGTACCGTGTAAATGTTTTACATCTGTATCTGATGAAGTCGATTGTGTAAATCGAAACATCATTGTAGCGTTTAAAAACTACGAAATTGGAAATAAATAATCCAGTAAATCAGTGAAGCACTAATATAACTTGTAAATTATATTTAACAAAAGCCATTAAATCCTTTTTTTGGACATCTAGAAAGGACAGTATTTTAACCAACGGTAATCAACTCAACTGTAAATTTAATTCACCTAATTGAAAAAGAGTTCTTTCAATAAGTACAATAAATCAATAACACACACAAAAAAACTTTAATAAAATGTATAAAAGTTGACATCATTTAAATCGGAGCTATTTTGTTAATTCAATTGATATTCCCATCACTTGTTACTTGTGCAAATTACTAAAATTATAAAATAAAATACATGTGATAAATAATTCTTTTGATTGGTGTTTTACAAAAGACCTCAGAGTCAGAAATGATTAAAAAGTTGTATTATTTCCTCTTGACTGAGAATTCAAAGAGGCTTTATCATTATAAATGCCCTTCTTTAGAGTGACTAATTTGTGCGGGTTGAAGTGGTGGGAGATGAGAGCACAGAACGTGGGTTTATTTTAAAACAGCTTTCAAACTTTATCGTTCAAGTAATGTTTTAATTACTTTGGCAACTATTTTCATTATGGATGTAGATCGTAGGTTATTTAATATATAAAATTGAACAAATTGGCTTGCTAAAATATGAACAACAATTGATAAGTACAAGCAGCAAAACAGCATTTCAAAGCAAGAATAGAGCAAGAAGTAAATGAAAATGATATGTTGAAGAACACTAGAGATAGAACTGAAAAAGGTTTAGAAGATATAATCATAAGCATTGAATTTATAATAACTGTTTATTATGTCACCGCCAACAATACTTTTGAAGTTTTCTCCAAATTAAATTCTTAATTTCACAACACGTGTTTCGGAAATTATTCGTCCATCTTCAGGTGATTAAAAACACACAATTACAAACATTCGACATGAAAAATAAACAATACAACAACATTCATAGCACTCGCTCACAAATAAGAAAGTTTTCTATACGTGTCTCTGTAAATGCGTTACATAGTGCATTGCGTTCAGCTGAATTCCGTATTGTTTTTAATCACCTGACGATGGAGGAATAATATCCGAAACATGTGTTGTGAAATTAAGAATTTAATTTGAAGAAAACTTCAAAAGGATTGCTGGCGGTAAGGGAAATAATAAACAGTCATTTGATCAAACATATCCATTTTTCTCTAAATTACCAATTGTATTGAATGTATATCTAATAGAAGTCTCGTAGCACGCGATAAAGATGCTTCAATTTGTGGGTTGAACGGTTGTAGTTTTGTGGGTTTAGATACAGAATGCGCTAGTGTGGAAAGAATCAGAGCATGCAGTAAAGCATCGTATCCTTAAAGTTGCCTGAATTATCAGGTTAGATGGCAGCACTGTAGCTTTTGCTTTCTGAGCTTCTATCCATATCATGACAGATGATCAATGTATTTAGTGTGTAAAATCTAAAGCTTATACAATTAAGATTTCTTAAGGACTGAATACAAATGACGTACTAATTCAGTATGTTTTCATATTATTGTTGCTCTCTTAGCTTCACTTAAGTGTCTTGAAACCGATTACTAATTCGGTAAGTTCAACAATATTTACGTTGATACATCCGATACCATCTACGAAGATATCACAGAGTTAATTTGAGTAGAGGTTTAGACATGGAGACCAAACACATTGCCCACAACAAGTCGGTTTGAAGATAAACAATGTGAAAATAAAAGAAATGTGAATCTACATTCTCGACTATAGTACTGAGGTGAGATACAAAGAATCTTCTGGTGGTAGTTTAACACCACACTACCTATCAGTTCACTAGATTCTGTCATAAATAAGCTCATTTAACGTGGAGCATATTAGTTTGATTGAGTCAACTGAAGGGGAAATGCCGGCAGAATGGTTTCCATGGAAACGAGTGGTACCACTAGTAGAGGTATGTCTTCTCATCACTCCAATTCACCCCTTGCTAGCATTTAAGACTTCTCGCCACAGTCCATGACAACATAGGGATCGAACAAGTACTGAATTTAACTACCTCGATGGAACAGCTTAAGATATACACAGCAGAATTAACGAAGGGCCTTTGTCCAACACCGTGTTTATGGCCTACAATACTGAAGAAGACTAAGAATTTTAACTTTAAATATTAACTTCGTTTCGTTGTACAACAGGCCCGATTCTATTACTGGGCAACATGGGCACTTGCCCAGAGGCGCAAGCGTACAAGGGGCGCAAGGGTTTTGGGTCATAATTTATTTTTTTTACATTGACCAGTATTAAGGCAGTATTATGTCTATAAAAGTTTATAAATTTAAAAAACTATAAAAAATTATAGAGCTGAAAAATCAAATTTTAAGGTGGCACAACCATTCTTCAGATCTTTCTGAACAATTTGGTAACATTTCCATGCTTATCGGTTAGAAAATAGCGTCCGAAACAGAAAACTCGTTTTGCCTCCTCTTCACCCGCGCATCGCAAAAATCACCTCGTTCGTAGAAATTCATTCAATGGTAGTAAGTGTAAGGCCTCGATTTGCCAAATCTTACTGAAACACAACGATTTGAAATTTTCAGCTCTCTTAGAGAAAAGCAGAATGACGATATAAGAGAGCAGGCTCAAAGGGTAGCTCAATGTTACTCCAATGACATTTACAAGGAAGACTTTGTGCAAGAGTGTCTACATTTTAAATTTTATATGGAAGCTGAAAACATCACAAAAATTAGGGAGTGCTACGAATATAATATAAAAAAAACACAGCTTAGAAAGTACATTCCCAAACTTGGTGGTAGCTATTCGAATTTACTTAGCATTGCCAATCACAAATTGCACAGCTAAGAGGGGCTTTTCGGCCTTGAAAATAATAAAATCTGAAAATCGTTCTAAGACTCAATTAAAAAGTGAACATACAGTTGAAATAAAATGAGCTATGGTTATGTATAGAAATAAACGTTTGCAATAATTAAGAACTATTTTTTATAGTGGGTGGGTGGGTGGTCCGTGATACTGTAAAATACAAGGTTGTTATGTTGTGACGTCGATCATAACACCTACGCCTGTAACTGCAGTAATAATACTTGCAAGTATTTACAGTAGCCGGTTGCCAGTCCGTAACACGGTGGGTCCATAGGTGGTGGATAATGGAAAGACTTGCCGACTCACCAAATAAAAGGAGTTCGGTGGACTTAAGGGTGAAATCACTCCCGAACCAAAACTGGCAAAGATGAATTAATCGGGGGGGGGGCGCATCTCTTTAATTTGCCCAGGGGCGCTAAAAGGGTTTAAAAAGGGCCTTTGTACAAATCTGAGTTATTAGAAGTGATGTTAATGAATGACTAAGTTATGTGCCCAGAGTTATATCCAATGAAGATTTATGTAAGATATCAGCGATGTGAGAACTGGAATGGGCAAGAAGTCATCAGTAAAATCAAGGGTCCAGATAAAGGATAATTGTAAACGTAATTGTTGTTTAAAGTCGAATAACCACGTGGGCATCATTGGTTAAAAGAAGAAGAAGAAAAGATGATAAAATAAAAACCATAGGTCTAGAATACTCTAATTGCGTCATGAAGAAAAGAGAACAATAGAAATATAATACAACAATAGAAGTGAATGAGAGGAATCAAAAACCTGATGAAGGAATGTAGATCCAGTTAGATATATCGGGATTTTCATCCCTTACTCGCCCTAAAGGGGATGATTTTTGAAGACTCTGTGGTAATTCGGGGATCACCGTATCTAGATCACGGCATAGATATGCGATGCGCGCGCATCGTAGCAAGACAAAACACAGTCGTTCACAGTGCGCCGAAGTCAGCGGGCGTAAGTTGCGCGTTGTTACAATTTAACCTCTTAGTAATAAACCTAAATGGCTACCTAAACCCGTAAATGCGGGGTCTGATCGACCCCCGGGTGTTACGTAGTCATTAGTAGGTCATCCGACTAAAATTGAGAAGGAATTATTATGACCTAAAGGGTTAACGTAATTCTCCCATCACGCCTGTCTCTAACCGTAAGTTCTAATTGATAAGTTAAGTAATTATAATATTTAATAAGTTAATTTAATTAGTACATTGTACCTCATCATAAGCTGGCTGTGAACATAGTGATTAGTTGGGTTTGAGACTAAGGGTTAATTAATGATCCAATATATTTACTGGGTAAGTCCTAACACGTTACTCCAAAACCTCCTTCCGGTACCTTAAGCGGTTCGAACGTCTGTACCAATCGAATAACCAGGGCAGATGTTCGCCTCAGTTGGTAGCAGAGACGTTCGCCGCAACTCTATGCTCCACTTAAAAGTTAAAAGTAATTCAAGTTTTTTTGGAGATTTAACCAAATATTAACAAAAGGATAAAATAAATAACATACGGAGATGGTGTTTCAACAATAAAAGAAACTGTATTTTCACAATAATGTTATATTTTAATATTATCCTTTCACATTACTGTTTGCTGCTCTTCTAGCTGAACTTATGTGTCTAGCAAGCAATAACGATTTCAATAAGTTGAGTAATATTTACATTTACACATCCAATAACATTTCCAAGGAGATCACGATCAGGTTTAAGTTCATATCAGATATTTCCTATAAATATTCGGAACGATGTAATTCCGCGAGAAATCCAATGATTTTATTTCGCTTCTCGTTTCGGCAATTCATTTCCCTTCTGCTACATGTGGAAATAATCTGTTAGCGAAAATGCGTCACGTTTTCGTGTACCTGACATTAATATTGTATTAGTGTTAAGTACTGCTGAATACATGTCGTGGTGGTCGCTCAATGTTTCAGAATGAAAAAGTTTAGTTCAAAGTAAAATTGTAGGTTATTAATATTTAGATTCAATCGATATTCACACCACTAAGTCGGCAAAAGTAGTGGAATTAAAAATCTCAGACCATAATTAATTCTTTTTATTGGCGATGCTTTGCAAAAGGCTAAGCTTAGAGTTAGAAATGATTAAATTCGTTTCATATCCCTTAATGACAATTCAAAGAGACTTTATTATTATAAATACCCTTCTTTTGTAAGGTTTGAAGTGAGGAGGGATGAACGTGGCTTTATTTTTAAAACATCTTTTAAACTTAAGTTTTAATTACTTTGAAAACTAGTTTCTTTCTAGTGCTTGTGGAACTAATCTGTTGGAAAATTTCGTCACGTTTTTCCTATATATGACATTAATATTGTATTAGTGTTGCCGAATACATATCTCGGTGATCCCTCATCACGTATTAATCTAATTTAGTAAATATTTTAAAAGTAATAAATTATCTTTCATATTCTAAGATGAATATTATCGCCTTGGAAAATTTGTGTAAAATTATAAACGGCTATATGATAGAAGATTTCCTAAGTTTGAAAATTCATTTTCTCGTTTTTATATTTATAAAAAACACTAACATCTTTAAATCTAGTAAATTATGTACGAATTCGAACAGGACATTTCTTTTCCTCTTATCCATAAAATGTCATATCTACCTCATCATAAAATACCTTATCTATAACAAATCTTATAATGTAGAAATTCTATTTTTAATTTTGGTTAAAAATTATTCTTTGGTATGTCATACAGACAGTATAACAAACACACAGAACACAATTCTCATAAAAAATACGCCTAAGTATCAGACGCGTTTCAACGACAAGGTCGTCCTCTTCAGTGATACACCAGCTACACCAACCAAACCACAACTGGTTGGTGTAGCTGGTGTATCACTGAAGAGGACGACCTTGTCTTTGAAACGCGTCTGATACTTAGGCGTATTTTTTATGAGAATTGTGTTCTGTGTGTTTGTTATACTGTATAGTTTTTCTTATAAGTCAAGCTCAACATTTAATATGTCATACAGAGATTAAGTGTTTGTGATTTCAAAATGTTTTATACGAGTTTTTTTTTCAGAGTTCTTCTATACGTAAAATAAAATAATTAAAACCAAAAACCACTTTAATGGAATGTAAAAAGTTGAATTCAATTAAATCGTCTATTATTAATATTTATATTCAATTGATATTTTATATATTACCTCTTAGATATTTATATATATTTAAGGTTATGAAAATTTTTTATATAAGGAGCGGACGCTTTTCAGATCTGCAGTACAGAAATGATTACTTGCTTAGACAGAGGAACAAAGTTTTTGTACCCAGAGCAAAAATGACAATCTATTCAAAATTTTACTCTGTAGTCGCACCTAGAATATATAACCAACTTCCAGAAAATATTAAAGCCTGCACAAACCTAAACAAATATCTAATTCTTATGAAAAGCTGGCTTTTGGGCGTAGACTGTGTTGAAGGTCTGTTGGAGGTTGTGATATAGGAATGCATTACTATTCTGATTTTGTTTTGATGAGTGGATGAGTGTAAGAGATGTGATGGGGGTGTGGAAATGTTTTTTTCTCTTAATAATTTTGTATTTATTTTTATCATGTTAAACTTTGAGATAGAGATGTGTATATATTGGTATGAGAGAGAATATGTATGGATTATTATGGTATGTGAGTGTTTGTATATTAAGTAGTGTAAGTTTTTACCACTTTATAATTATGTATTAGATCCAAATAGATGTTCATAATTAATTATCATAGAACAAATTATTACTTAACAAATTATAATATTTGTAATAAATATTTAATTAAATTTAAATTTATTAATAATTTAACTGCTAATAGTCTCTTGAATTCTGTTATTTCTTCGTTTTTTCTATTTTTACTTGAGATATGCAGCCTCAAAAAGTGTAGACCCATGGAGGCTGCTTTATTCCATACAGTATATTTTTTGTTTATCTTAAATTGTTTATCTTTGTTTAGTTTAGGATTTAGAAGTAATATTGTTTTGGTATTTCTTTCCTGTTGTGTATTTTAATTTAAAGTAATGTATTATTATGTCATATGTCAATTTATTTGTTTTGTTTTAGTTTGTTGATAAGGAAAGCTTTATTTTTTATCTTAATGTCTTTTTCTGAATCTAAATCATGTTTTGTTTATTTAAATGTAATAAAAGGAATGTAAAATATATATAAAAAAAAAAAATTGACCCCACATGTAACTCGGTAAATTAAGTAGATTTTAAATTGTCCTTTCCCTGAGACTATTAGAGTATTCAAGGGATATTGATCTTTATTTTACGTTCTTTTTTCTTTTTTTTTTAAAGGCAATGATGACCGAGGGGGGGTTTAAGCCTTTAAACAACAAAGAAAAAATAAATGTTAGAAAATATAAAGAACTATTTTAGTATTCTATCAATTTTGTGTATTAACTTTTGAAGCATATTGTAATTTTCATTTAAAAATCATCTCTTGATACGAGTAAAGAATGGGAGTGGGGATAAAAGGCCCAAATTTTAGCCTTTCATAGGTAAAATTCCATTCATATTTCAAGCTGATATATACGCAAGAGAGCTGCGATGGGGAGAATATCAAAAAAAAGTCTCAAAGACGCAGAGATCTATATCATGTTAGACAGTCAAGCAGCTCTTAAGGCTCTAAGTTCGTCACGTTTAAGTCGAGATTGGTCTGGGAATGTCTACAAGTAATTAATCAACTAGCAACAACAACAACAAAGTCCCCTTACTCTGGGTGCCATGACATGAAGGAAATGAAGAAGTGGATCACCTTGCCAAAGAAGGCACAGAGGCTGATTTGGTTGGACCCGAAAAATTCTTTGGGGTGCATAAAACATATCTTCATAATATCATGGAAATCTGGGAACAAGATCAAAAGATCAAGTATTGGTCCACCTACCCTGGTCTAAGACAAGCCAAAAAGTGTATAGTTTATTCTAAAACATAGGCAACAAAATTACTGGAACTCAGTAGAAGGGAGGTTAGGCTAATTATTGGTCTACTGTCCGGACACTGACCAGTGAATTACATTCTAAAACACACGGGGAAGGCTGCAATGGATTCATGCCGCTTCTACCGGACACATAAAGAGACAGCCGAACACTGGTAGGGCGAGTGTGAATCTCTAACCTACAAAAGGGTAAGCATTCCATTCCCCACCACCGCATAGGTAATGGCAATGTCACCCGGAACCATTTTAAGATTCTTAGGAAACTTAAATTTTGGCTGGAACTAAAACATAATTAGTGGGGTAGTCACAAAATATCCATTTGGCTGTATAACCTTGGACCCCAAATTCACTAACTAACAATTATAAAATCTAACAACATTTTTATTTTATTTTATTTAAATTAAATAAGACAAAGTTAAAGGTAATTACGATGAAAAAGACTTCAAACATCTAGTTTATCTATACAATTAAAACCAAAACCGAAATTTCATATGAAAAAATATTCAATTGAAAATTCTCTATTATTAATATTTTAAAATTCCATTGATGTCCGTTTGTAACTCGGGAAAATAGGGTACAAAGAACTTTGCTACAAAGAAATACTTTTTACTGGCGATGCTTTACAAAAGGCTAAGCTTTTAAGTGAGATTAAAAAGTCGTATTATTTCCTCTTGACTGACAATTCAAAGGGGTTTTATCATTTATAAATGCCCTTCTTTAGAGTGACTAATTTGTGCGGGTTGAAGTGATGGGAGATGAAAGCACAGATTTATTTAAGGGTTCATTTTAAAACAGCTTTAAAATTTTATTGCTCAGTTATTGTTTTAATTACTTTGCAACTAGTTTCGGTGGAGATTAATAGAGGATCAATCAATAATTTAGATTTTTGTAGTATTAAATGTAGGGAATTAACTTCCTTTTTTTTAAAAAAATAGTAGTGACAAGTAAATTTGATATTTTTCCCTGTGAATACCAACTACTCTGTTCCTAAGCGTTGGTGAAATCAACTGCTAAATATTAAACTTAATCATTATTGTACAAATTGTACAAATTCCTTTTCAAAGATGTCCTACTTTTTTAAAATTAGGACCGTTAGTTTATTGAATTGCGTTTTAACATTTATTTTGCTAAAAATATGTTTTGGATTTAACAATAATTGTACAATAATGATTGTTAGTTCAAAATTTGTCCGGTTAAACGGAAGTATTTATCTCTAGAAGATAAGGTAATTTCATTTCTTTTTCTCACCAACCAACGAACGGTTTCACGTGAAGGATATTTTGTGAATTTTTTTTAAATATCTTTAAATGCTTTTAAATTTGTTTCTGAATTTAAAAATATATATTTCTGGCTTCAAAGTTAATAGATAAATTAAAAAAAAAAACAACTATATTATTGCAAACCATGTGGAAATCATACCACTGTTTTGGGCTGTTACTTTTTTACGTTTGAATAACCTCCAATTTGTTTCGTATAATAATAATAGTAAAAATAAAAAATAATAATTGTTTTGTAAATAATAATAATAAATTTTTTTTTCTTTTTTCGTAACTTTGATTGAAGTCTTCAAACTTTGAAAAGCGGGAAAAAATATCAAAGATTTATTTATGCTAAGGACCGTAGGTAATAGGTGGTATTCCATTTTAATAAATGAAACACCTTTATTTTTTAGTATAGCCATAAATTTATTGAAACTTGCCGACCATGGTGTCGCTAGTTACAGCATTGTTAAGGTATTTTATTCTGCTGGAACTAGCTAAACTATGGTCGGCAAGTTTCAATAAATTTGTAGTTATACTAAAAAATAAGTGTTTTATTTATATATCAATGATGTGTTTTAAAAAAAGTAGTTATTGCTCTTTTTAACGGTTTTGTTACAAATTTCACGAAAATCGGTTAGGTAAGATACATATATTTAAAAAGGTTAAAACGTTTGTGAACATTGCAACAATTTAAACAAATTACACACTAGATTGATGTTTATAGTAAAAGATTGTAGAGTTATAAACTATTTGTGACATGATACTGCTTATGACTTCGATATTCATTTCAATTTTGAACAATTTTTAATTTTTTTTAAATATTCATTGTTTGTCGTAAATATTTATTACGACATTTACCTGATAAAAATTATTATAAAAGATATTGTATCACATATATTTTAAAAATGAATAATTTCGAAATGGTTTGAAAATGTTATAGGAAAAGAAAGTTCTACAAACCGCAATTTTTGGAGAGATTATTACCAATAAATAAGAACTTGAGAAAAATAGAATCAAATCAACAATGGCTGATCCAAGATGTCGGTAAATATATAAAAATCATAAAAAGTAGTACGAAGATTATATACAGACGTCATTAGGTTTCAAATCGATAAAACGAAAATGTATTCCAAATAGACAAAAGTAAGGGGATACATCTTTTAGCCATCGTATTATTTCTGTACAACTGTACAAATGAGGAAGTATTTGCAAGTTTTTTATTAAAATTATAAACAATAAACTGTACATCTACGAAACTAGATATAAAAGAAATTAACACATTAGTTGAGCGATAAAGATTAAAATCTGTTTGAAATAAATACACATTCTTCTTCCCTCCTCACTTCAACCCTTACAAAAGAAGGGCATTTAAAATAATAAAGTCTCTTTGATTTGTCACTAAGGGATATAAAACGACTTTAATCATTTCTGACTCTAAGCTTAGCCTTTTGTAAAGCATCGGCAATAAAAAGAATTATTTTCTGAGATTTTTAATTCAACTGCTTTTGCCGACTTACAAGTGGTGTGAATATCGATTGAATCTAAATATTAATAACCTATAATTTTACTTTGAACTAAACTTTTTAATTCTAAAACACTGAAGGACCATCTTGAAATGTATCCTGCAGCAATTTACCCTCTAATACAATATTAATGTCAAGTACAGGAAAACGTGACGCATTTTGCTAACAGATTATTTCCACATGTAGCAGAAGGGAAATGAATTGTCGAAACAAGAAGCGAAATAAAATCATTGGATTTCTCGCGGAATTACATCGTTCCGAATATTTATAGGAAATATCTGATATGAACTTAAACCTGATCGTGATCTCGTTGGAAATGTTATTGGATGTGTAAATGTAAATATTACTCAACTTATTGAAATCTGGATCGTTTTCTGGATACGTAAGTTCAGCTAGAAGAGCAACAGTAATGTGAAAGGATAATATTAAAATATACAACATTATTGTGAAAATACAATTTGTTTTGTTATAGGGAAACCTTTTCTAACCAATACTTGCAGACATTGTGTGAATGTATCATCTACTAAACTGCTGAATATACCAAGATAAAAATATCTTCTCTTACACATATTCAAAAACAAACCCTAACTTTACATGTTTTTCTTACCGCGTCAAAAATATCAGAGTTAACAAAAAGTTGCTATTTAATTCTGACCTAGTAGCCAAGTGGTTAAGGTCGTCAATTTTTGATAAAGGGCGACAATATGATGTGGTTTTTTCACACTGAAATGATTTAAATGCTGTAAATGATGGTGAATTCCTCATTTAATGGTGAACGAGAAATCTGATTCTTTCATTAGCGACATTTCAATCGTCAGTTAAAGTCACCATACGTTTCTCAGATTTGTCTAGATGTGATTTGATTTGTCGAGCTGCGTGAAGGATGCAGATTCTCAAACGAATTTTCACACTTTGCACAAACTATAGACGAATACTTAAAGTGATTTCGAGGTTACTGACACCACTGTTTTCCGTTGCATGTCTCTAGACAAAAATTACTGTTACTTCCCAATTCATTTGCACAAATAAACTTTGGAGACAAAACTTTTGACGTTTCAATTTTTTATCTCGCTTATAAAACCGATGGATGATGTGGTGGGGCTCTTTGGTAGGATTTATTTACTCACCCTGTACAACTTAAAAATATTGTTTGGTATTTCCGAATTTAATTTCCACATTCACTTCATATCACTGTTATTAGTTTTACTACCCTAACTGTATAAGAGTATTTGAGAGCTAAGTGTCTTTATTTTAAATTCTTTTCTTTTTTTATAAAACGATTATGACCTAGAGATTTTTCGCTTTAAATAACAAGGAAGAAAGAATATTTTCATCTCTTTTACACAATGTTCTCTATTCTATCAATGATCATGTTCTTATTGCACTATTCCTAATGTTCCATGTTCTTAATTGATTTACAACTTTCAAAAATCCAACCGCTAATAGAGACTTAGATTAAATATCGTATAGATAAAGTCACTTTTAAGATATCTATCATGTAGTTATTTATATATTTTTTTCTCATTTATATCCTAAGATATAAAAATTAAGGTAAACAGTACTTGCTCCAAACATAATGTACCAGTGTATATTAAAGAATTAAAGTTTTTTCAAGTTTATTTATTAAAATAATCGTCAATCTCCATCCATAATGAAACTGGTTACCATGTAATTATAACATTAGTTGATTGATAAAAGCTGTTCTGCGCTTTCAACACCCCATCTTTTCAACCCGCACAAATTAGTCACTCAAAAGAAGGGCATTTATAATGATATAGCCCCTTATTATTAGTCAAGGGATATGAAACGACTTCAATAATTTCTGACTCTAAACTTAGCCTTTCTTAAAGCATCGCCAATAAAAAGAATTATGGTCTGAGATTTTTAATTCCACTACTTTTGCCGACTTAGTGGTGTGCATATAATATATTGAATGTAAATATTAATAACCTACAATTTTACTTTGAACTAAACTTTTTCATTCTAAAACATTGAGGGACCACCACGACATGTATTCAGCAGTACTTAACACTCTAATACAATATTAATGTCAGGTACACGAAAACGTGACGCATTTTCGCTAACAGATTATTTCCACATGTAGCAGAAGGGAAATGAATTGCCGAAACGAGAATCGAAATAAAATCATTGGATTTCTCGCTGAATTACATCGTTCCGAATATTTATAGGAAATATCTGATATGAACTTAAACCTGATCGTGATCTCCTTGGAAATGTTATTGGATGTGTAAATGTAAATATTACTTAACTTATTGAAATCGTTATTGCTTGCTAGACACATAAGTTCAGCTAGAAGAGTAACGGTAATGTGAAAGCTAAATATTAAAATATACAACAATTCTGGGAAAATACAATTTCTTTTAGAAACGGGAGGCTATCAACAACAGTTGAAAAGTAGTTATTTTTTATCTATTAAAATGGTGAATACTTCCACCAAGTATCTCAAAAGATCTCTACTGTTCTATATTTAGAAAGGAGATATAAAAAACAGGTTAGTTTTGAGTATTGGAGTACAATTAAACATATTAAGGAGTAAAGAATATGAAGGATATATATATTTTTTTTAAGTTGGTACTCGAGGGCAATTTAGAATAAAGTTATTTATCCATTATTTTTTGTTCTGATTTTATTACTAAATCAAAACACTGTGGTGTTGTCAGAAAACTTATAATCGAGTTCAAGGCCAACAGCTAAAAGTGTTTTTGTGGATGTTATGTGAGGGGGGGCTCAAATGAATTTTTAAACTAATATAAAAAAAGGTACTCAAGACCACACTCCTACTAGAGATGGGAATTACAATTACTTTGTAATAACCTATTACTGACAAATCACTACGTTCTGGTAATAGGTTACTATTAATTTAATAATACGTTACGTATGAAATTTGGCTCGATACATACGGACAATTTGGGCAGCCAGGTCTCCAAACCTTAACACCCATTGATTTGTTCATATGGGGGTAAGGTCTCTAAAAAATTAAATTTACATTCGGTCGAGAACATAAAATAAAAAACAGATGTTATTTTCCAATTGATCATAACACTACTGAAAAAGCTATCAAAAATTGTTTTGTAACGGCTAATGCTTGCATATTCCACAACGGTGAACATTTTGAACATCAGCTGTAAGACTAGTCTTCATTGTATCCGAGATATTTTTTAAGATTAAATAATTCACTATCAATCAATTGCGTTGTAAAACCTTAAATTCAACACTATTCATAAACAAATACATGGTTAACGTAAATTAAAACAAGAGTATTAAAAAATTGGTTCTAATTCCCATGTATTTAAACAGAAATTTGGCGAACTTTCAGGGCTTTTTATTGTAAAATATTTTGAAATATACCAAAGTATAAAAAGTCTTAAAATATTGTTTAAAATACAAATTCAACATAAAAAATGGTGGTTTATGTAAGAAATTTAAAGTTTCCACCATTTGAAATATTCTGTAAATCTTACAGTTTCAGAGATTCCAATGGTGGCCCAGTTAAAACAACAACCAGTATAATAAAACTGATCTTGGAGCTTAATTTTCCCTTGTATTTCATCAGTTTTTTTATGTCTAAACATTGGACAAAATGCAAATTTTAAAATTTCCCCAACAGTCTTGAATAACACGTCTGTTTTGTTGCTCGCGTTCGAGATATCCCCTACTGTTATGTAAATAACTTATTTCCAATATGAAAACATTAAGAAATGCAAATTTAAAGATTGCCTTGTATAATATGCATCAACCACAGGGCAAAGAGGTTAAGAAGAAAACGTAGGCAGAAAGAAATGGATAACAACGATTTTTAAAATTCAATATGGAGATGAAGTGGAAACTGAGTTTCTGCTCATTTCCCGACCTTAATTTAGGTATTCATATATGCATTAAGCTGTTAAAATTGAGCTAGTAGACACAGTTAGGACTTAGTGAATATCTACGAAAAATTTTAATTGGGCGCCATTTTAAGAACTTCTAACTATTATGATTTGATATTAAACAATATAACAGAGATTGCGTTATGAATGTTACTGAAATTGAACGTATATTTCTGCTACTGGTTTTGTTATTGAATTTTTTTTATTTTTGAAGTTACTGTAAGTGTTAAATTTGTTAGTTGAAATACTTATTTTTAGAGCAAACAACAGATTTTGACAATTATTAAAGCTGCATAAATTGCAGTATTGTGGAATTGCTTATAACCCTATTCACTTAACTGTGTCTCCAACAAACTCTGGTACATCGGACTTATTGATGTGTCATGTCTTCCCTTTATCCCAACCTACAACATTTTACAGGACTTCCACTTCCGAGTTTTCCTCGTGGGTTCCAACATAACACTTCTTTCGGTATGTCATTTATTTTCCTCAAGAATATCTCATCCATCCAGCATTCGACAAAGAGTAATTTTAATATTGTCACGTTTGTTTTCTCCAGGAGTTCTACACTACCGATCCTCTTTGTCCTTACGATTTTCAAATTTCTTTTTGTATTTGTTGGTAAATGTTTGCAACTTATTCGTTACTATTCATAGAGCAGCGCTGATATGGTGTTACTTATTTTTAATTTAGTGTTTGTTTTTGTTAGGTAGCAACACCATACTTTTAATTTAACACCTATTATTTTTATTATTCTAATTCTTATGTCTTCTTTTATATATCCTTTCCCTGTTTATTACCCTAGTTAGTTAAATGCTTTCACTTGTTTTCGTTCTTCGTAGTCAGTTTATGTGATTCCCCCAGTTGATTGCAGTTTTTACTTTTTTTTTATTGGTTCACAAGATACCAAGGATCTATGAATATATCAATTGAATCTACAGGCTATCTTGCAATGCAATCATGGAAAAATCATGTATGGACAATGAACAAGAACAACAGTTGTTACTAGTCATTTTGGTTTTAAAGTTATTTGATAATGATGGATTGTTCTTATTTTTCATATCGTTTAATCGGACATTTTCCATCATTTGTGTATATACAAATTTATACAAGATGTTTCGAAAGTGGAAATCAACAATTTATTTTTCAAAACAGTGTCATGGAAAAACTATGAATAGTCTAAGAACAAGAACAACTAGTCATTCTGGTTTTAAAATGATTTTATAATTATGGATTGTTATACATTCGGGACTATGAAATGTCCACCAATCCTAGCAATAAGAGTAGTTTTAGGCCTACTATATGTGTTAGTAAACGCTATTGGGAATTGGGAGATTTTTCTGAAATTTCAATATATAAGCTGATTAAAAAAAAATCTTAAATAATATTCTGTTATTGTTTAATCGGATATTTGCCAAAGTTTTGTGTTTTAAAAAATATATATACAAGACGTTTCGAAAGTATACATCAACTCTTGTTTTCAAGTGTTAAACCTAGAGCATAAAAGACGCACAAATAAACAAAAAAAACCCCATAACTAGTAGTAGCGTAGGGCAAAGTTGGAACTAAATTAGGCCTGAGAAGACAAAGCTAAGATTAAAAATACAAACGTGGTAAGACAATTTCTGTAGTCATTGTTTCGACATAATTATGAAAACAGTGTCTGAACGTATCATACAGTAAAAACAATAGTTTTTTAAACTTTCATTCATCAAGTTGATCAAAATTTAAATCCGTACTAAAAACTTATAATTTGAAACAATTGCTTTTTAACTAATTGTTAATTTAAGATTTTGTTGTAATTTTAAAATAAAATCTTCACAACCATAATCAACTTATAAAATAAGAAGAAAATACCACAAAATAGAAAAAAAAACTAGCCCTCGAATACTTTAATAAAATAAGAGTTGCAATAGAACAGTTCATCGAAAGAGACCTGAGATGAAATATGAAACAGAGTGATGTAACCCAAGAAATGTGTAGATCCAGCTGGTCCTTGGGATTGCCACACCCGTGCTCATTGAAGTAAACTCCTGAGAAGTGAACTCAGCAAAACTAAGCAGACTAAATTGTGATAAAAACACCCTATAGCATACAAATTAAATAATTTCCCATCATCAAAATCAATTATCACAAGTTAATGGTATTTAAATTCAGTTGTGTAAAATTGTAAAATGTATTACTGTATGTTATTAATTCATTTTTGTTTGTTAAACAATAATAATGGAAGGCGCAATAATTAAACTGTATTATTTCTCCAGAGAGTGATGTTTTACAATTACTTCTTTGTCAATGAATATCATTGTGCCACGCCGGTCAGTACCCAGATTAGGTTCACAAAACCATGCCAAAACCGATATCTGGTGTTTATACAACTACCATGTCTTTCATTACCAGTTTAGATTGACTTCATGTTGCCAAATACTTGACAAGAAAGTCAATACAGTTAAGTCGTTTTTCCTTGAGCAACATCAAAGCCTTCAAACAAACGCAGTACACCATTGAAACAACTCGAGTGCACTTCCTACGTTAACATGTATGTTTTATGTTTCGCACTTTGATGTAAGACCAAGACAAAAAAGGTTCATGGAATCACAGAAGTGAAGCCAAGATGGCGGAGTCCTTGGTGTAGTTCTTTTAAGTAAACCGATTCTTCTTTGAGTCAAAACTTGAGAGCCCAGAGCAGAGATGTCTGTAAACACTTCCTTTGACTCTCTTATTACCAGACCTTTTAATTAAAATTTTCATTGCAGGCGATGTTTTATTTGTTGGGAGAACTTGAAACATGGAAGTACCTGATGAAGAAAGACTATTGACTACCAATGAGTTCATTAATGTTTGTCAGTTAATAGAAACAAATTATAATAAAGTTATTAGGGAATATTTAATATGAAAATTCTCGCCATTGCTATCTACCTCATGGAAACAATAACATTCGGGACTATGAAATGTCCACTGATCCTAGCAATAAGAGTAGTTTTAGGCCTACCATATGTGTTAGTAAACGCTCATGGGAATTGAATGATTTTTCTGAAATTTCAATATATCAGCTGATTAAAAAAAAATTTGAGATATTATTTTGCATATAATATTCCTAGTACTCATTATCTATGTATGCTGGTAGAGTGGATAGTAGAAGTGTTACTAATAGGGGCAAATCTTATGCTCACTCAAATCCACTTTTTGTTGACATTTAAGTTATTTATTTAACTTTGACATATAGAGATCAAACAATACAGTGTTTCATTACCTCGTCTGCGTGGTAAAGTAACACATACGGTTTTCACAGATATCTCACCTATACTTGAGTAAAAATTTATCAAAATCGTTTGAGCAGATTTTGAGAAAATCTGATTTTTGTGTTTTTCCTTTAACGCTACCCCCAGTTTCGAGATACCGAAAAAAATGATCGAAATATAGCCAAAATATGCCCAAATACCAATTTCATTAAAATCAGTACACAAGTTTACCACACAACAGACAAAGACATATTATTACAAAATCATTTTTCACTCAAGGTACCTAAAAATGGCTATATCAGCAACAAATTCAGCATCGTTTTTGAACCATCACATACATTTCTTTGTAGTAACTATATGTGAAAAAAAATAACATAAAAAGAAGAGGTGATTGTTACGTTATTCACTTATTTATTGTTCTATTTTTGATGGAACTATTTATTGAAGTAGTTTGGTTTAGTCATATATGATTTAAAAATAAAAGTAAATTACAACGTTTATGTTACACTTGTTTCCAGAGGTCCTAAAACCTCACCCGTGTCGAGTCCTAAATGGTAAACGTTTTACAGAGGAAAAAATGTTAAAACATCAATAAAACCTCTAATAAACATTTTAATTCGATTTTAATAAAACAATATTTCCCTTTCATTTTAACAACTGAATTACTAAAGTTGGTTAAAGTCTGCAATACAGTTGTGTACTACAGCTGAGTAAAAATATTCATATTTTATGCAAAGCCATCGCGCCCCTTCGCTGTATCCCATCTGAGAGTTTACTGTTTTCGTTTCTTATTTCTTCTTCTTTTCAAATAAAAGTATAAAATTATCTTTTTACAACCTCAGCAGCTATAAACTATTTAGAAAAAATACTCGGCGTTTTTTCGTATAGAGTTTTGTTTCTCGGCGGAATGTGTTTCTTTTCCGAATATATTATAAAAAGTTATGTACATAGGTTTTATATTGTGATTGTTTCTCGGATTATTTTAGGAGGTTTGTATAGGTTAAGTTAGGTTAGGTTGGGTTAGGTTATTATACATACCAGAAAGAATTTCTATACACACAAAATGGAAACAATGTTCATAAAGAAAACACATTTCTGAAAAAATATCTTCCAAGTATGTAAATATTTACAATTTTTGTGCATAGAAATTCTTTCTTTGACTATAATAACCTCACCTAACCTATACAAACTTCCTAAAACAATCACAAAATAAAACCCATGTATATAACTTTTTATAATATATCAGAAATAAACTTTATCATCGCTGCATCTAAAATCTACTCATGTTCTCTCCACTAGAGTACCACCCCACTTGGCAACCCCCCCCCCCCCTCTGCCAGAAAAATTCTTTCTCTTTCTACTTCCTGGCTATTTAAAACCTTTCCAACCTTTCCACATCAAATATTGAGGAGACCAGTAGAATTATTTTTCCTCGACCGAATATGTTTCTTTTCCAACTACAGTACTACAAATTTATATTCATCGATTATTTCGGCTTAAATGTTATAAATTAATTGTGATTCTATTATATGAAAAAAAAAAATATATATATATATATATCAAATAATGAGGAATCAAAATTACACAATGTAACAAGATGTAATAATTCCAAGTGAAGGGTGAACAATAATAGAATAAAACGTAAACACAATTCTCAGAAATAATACGTTTTTTTATTCAAACGCGTTTCAGCTACAAAGTCGCCATCTTAAATCATACACGAGCCAAACTAAACTAACGGGTGTTTCAAAAAGAACGCAACCTGAAGTTTAACAAGGTACAAGTTAAACGCACAGCTAAATTTTTCTTCCCCAAATATCAGTTGGCAAAACTGTTCTCATTGTTGACTCGTCATGTGTTTTTGTAATCCACTACTCCAGTATGCATTTGTATACTGCAGATCTTACTTCTGCAGACTTTTTCCTTTGAGGTATTTAAAAAGTAAAGTTTTCAAAACAAACCGCATACACTTGACGAATTGAAGGATAACATTGAAAGTGAGATTTCAAACATTACTGAGTAAACACTACAAAAGTTGCTCTAAATGTTATGAAACTTGTCCGAAACTGGATTTCAAACGGAGGAAGTTATTTTAAACATTTATTATAAACTTAAAGATTTTTTGAATATTGTATAATTATATAATGTTATATTAATTTTTTTAAAGTAATAAATTGACGCCATCAAAAAATAGGGTTGCGTCCTTTTTGAAACACCCTGTATAACTATACTTGGGTGCGCCGTAACTTTGCATTGATAATTTTACAACGTGACAATTGGAGGACATTTATTGAGCTTGCCAGAAGCTTGACTTCTGCTGTATCGTCATAGAGGAGGAAGAAGAAGAAGAATAGAATCTACAATATTATTGAATTCCAATATTTTTAATAATAATTTTAAACTACATTGCATGAAAAATTCAAAGTGACTATTTCAAAAAGGCGTCTTTTTAATTTTTTTTCGTACTAAATATTAAATTTCTAAACATGTAAAAAAATAAAACAAATATAAATTGGTTTTATTAAACAAATTTGAAACGTAAAAAAAAGTTTGAAGTGTCATTAATTTGTTAAATAAATACAAATTTTGTTCAAATTTGGAGGAAATCTGAATTCTCTGTTTGAAGTTATTTGTTAATTATGGAAGTTCAATTTTATTATTATACATTTTTCGGACATTTGCCATCATTTATCAGGCAATCAAGTATAGAAGTAAGGCCATTATGGCTCCCATTATTAAAAAAAGAACTAAAATTTGATTGTAATATCCCTATAACTAATAAACAAGCTGAAATTTTACCTGTTAAATCACCACAAGGGGTTGTAACCCGTTCTCGCGCTAGGAAGCTTAATACATCTAACAATAGGCCACTCCCCTAATAGTTTGTCACGCCTTCTGGACCACGTCACTTGTGCTGTATCTTTGATACAAGAACACGTATTTGACGTTAGTTGTGTGTTACCGTGATTGTGTTTTTTGACTTCTCAGTTTTAGCTCTGAGATGCATGCTTAGATATTAAGGTTGGTGGTATTCTTATTTAATTTTACTTCTCACATAGGCTTAGTTTCTAGTTTCATTTTACTTTAGTTTTTAGTCGCTTGATAACGGGAATTGATTCTTATTCCCGAAACGTCGTGTTTTGAATTTTTAACACACAAATGATGACAAATGTCCGAAAAGTGATGAAGTGTATCACAAGTGAAGCGAGCTTAGGTTAGGTTAGGTTATGTTAAGTTAAGTTAGGTTAGGTTTGTAGATGTTAGGCTTGTTTATGTTAGGTTAGGTTATGGCGTCGATAGATCTAAATACTAGTTTACAACGCTTTTGGACCGTTTATCAACGATGAACCAACAAAGGTTTATGACCTAAAACATCCATTTAAATTAAATTTGTACAAAATTAAATCCTGATTCGATTATAAATAGCTTACGATGACCCATTGGAAGTATAAATTTCTAAACAATTTGTCTGAAACAGATTTATGTGCCCTTTGCGATCTGTTTATAAATACAAAAACCTGCGCACGCTAGAATTGACTTTACTGGTTGGCTGCACACTGCACACGCGATGCCAGGACTTGATTAAGCCAAATCTGTATTAATGTTACATTTGTATTCCTCGTGTATCTTCGCCATATATGATTTAACAAATCTAATTTAAAATGACGCGATAGCCTACAACAGCTGTTCCCTTATTGAAGTTGATTGTGTGCCAGAGGATGCACTTATACATGTGTGACAATTTAGTGTAGGCGGGTTTTTGAGTTTATAACATTCATTTCAATAAACACAACAGTTGGGAGTTAATTTGTAAATTAAAATATACTATTGCCGTTACTGACTTAATGGGACTTTGACATGTGTTAGAATTTAGTGTACAGTGAAATTCTTTTATCGTGGGTACTAATATATCGTAAACTAATAATCTGATCAAGAGATTAATAATAAAAAACACACGGAGAAAAGAAAGGGAACTTTCTTGAGGATGGCTCAAACGCTGGAGATTTGTAACTTTGTTGATAATCTGTAAGGTTTTTCAGCCTTCAAAAGCATAACATCATTTTGATATGTACACTTTTGTAAAGATTTCTTTCAATATTACTAAAAGTATTGTTACAATGATTACTGTGTAGTCTTTATTAACACACCTTAAGTGCTAAGGTCCAAAATCTGGTTTAATAATTACTGACAATATAAAGCAAGTTCAAAAATAAAAATAGGGGCAAACAATAATTGTTAAAAACCAAGAATAAAAAAGTCTTAACATTTCGTACAAAATTCAAAAATATTATAAAAATAGGGCCTTCCATAAAACAGTTGTCAGCCATTTTGGAAAATCCATGACATTTTTCAGAGTTTGCACACAGTTTTTTAACTAACATGGAAAGTAACAACTGGCTTCAATTTAAAGTTTTCTCACCAGATTTATAGTTTACGATAAAAGAACCACCCTGTATAAAGAAGTTACTTACTTTCTAGGGTATTAATTAACTATGTTAATAGATGAACAATGAGAATTGTGGTAAATTTTACCTCAAAGACTAAGTCCCCCCTACCACAAGTCAGGTATAAAAACACAACACAAATAGTTTTTTGTCAAATATTCAAATGTGTATTTTCATTTATCTTCCATATTATTATACAGTATAACAAACACACAGAACACAATTCTCATAAAAAAATACGCCTAAGTATCAGACGCGTTTCAACGACAAGGTCGTCCTCTTCAGTGATACACCAGCTACACCAATCAAACTATAACTATAAAGATATAGTTTGATTGGTGTAGCTGGTGTATCACTGAAGAGGACGACCTTGTCGTTGAAACGCGTCTGATACTTAGGCGTATTTTTTTTTATGAGAATTGTGTTCTGTGTGTTTGTTATACTGTATAGTTTTTCTCATAAGTCAAGCTCAACATATAATATGGATATGTTCCTTATTATTAGATATTCCTGTTTTGTGTATTATTTGTAACAGTATATTGTTGTTCATTAGTTATCTATTATTAGTTAAGTTATTATTTAAAAAAAAATTATTCTCCAAATTAACTGTATAGTTTTGTAAATTTGTAATATTCAACTACTGGCCATTCCCAAGAAAAATGACAGGTAGCTTTCTACTACCAGATGTTTTCTTCAAAAATGTTTATGACGTGGTTTAACTATGATTGGCTGATCCACCTGACCTGAAGTAAGAGGGGGGGGGGGAGATTGTCAGTTTAGTTTTTAACTTTTATTTTATTTTGTAAATATTAGTTTAAAAATCTTTGATTTTACCGAAATGTACATCATGTAACTGTAATAACATAGGCTCATATATTTTTACCAAAAGTTTATTTGTGTGGTGTTATTGTACATAACTTGTGGTATATGACTTAGTGTTTACAATTTTAACTTTATTAACTTAACTTAATTTCCAGTTAATTTAAGTTAGGTGTAAGATTAAATTTGTTAGAATGGTTTTTAAACAAGAGATAGATTTATAGTTTAAGAAGGCCAGGAAGTTTAGTTATGTCAATTGCTAGCACAAAGTTAGAAACTGTGAAAAAGCAAGACTAGGCTTACTGGTGTAGTCAATATTTAATTTGATGCGAAAATGACGCGAAATCAAAATATTATTTGTCACAGCTGAGATATTGCATAAACAATTCCTATGCACAAAATGTAAATATTTACACACATAGAAAATATTTTTTTCAGAAATCTGTTTTTAGAACAACGTTTCCATTTTGTGTGTATAGAAATTCTTCAGCTATGTATAATAACCTAGCCTAACCTCACCTAACCTAACTTACACAAACTTCCTAAAACAATCAGAGAAACAATCATAATATTATAAAACCTATGTACATAACTTTTTATAATATATACGGAAAAGAAAGAGATTCCGCCGAGAAACAAAACTCTATACGAAACAATGCTGAGTATTTTTTGTGCATAGTTTATAGCTGCTGAGGTTGTAAAAAGATAATTTTATACTTTTATTTGAAAAGAAGAAGAAATAAGAAACGTAAACGGTAAACTCTGAGATGGGATACAGCGAAGGGGCGCGATGGCTTTGCATAAAATATGAATATTTTTACTCGGCAGTAATACACAACTGTATTCTAGACTTTAACCAACTTTAGTATTTCAGTTGTTGAAATGGAAGGGGAATATTGTTATTTTAATAAACCAGAATTAAAATGTTATTAACATTTATGACTCAGGGGCCCACTTTGATGAGTAGACTACGGGATTGGCAACTCAGAAGTACCTAGTTGAGTCTAGACATCACTTCTGAGTTAGAGCCCTTGCTTTCATCTTTTGTATCAGATATCTCTTGATCAACACTTGTTCTTTTTCGATTCTAAAATACTCTAGGGCTAGAGTTCTTTAATATATATTATTGTCTTCCTTTTTTATAAGGCGATAATGACCGAGAGGTTTTTCATCTTTAAAACACACAGAAAAAAGAAAAATACTTCGGTATAGCCCCCAAATGTCACTACAACTTACACCAGAAAAAATAAAATCCAAATTTTTGATTACTAAGTTTTTCTCATGTATCTCTTACGAAAATCGTTGCATAATTAAAAATAACAATTGCAAATATATTTATATAATTAAATAAAGCTTAAACTTGCTTCCACTGTGCTATAAAGTCAAGTGTAAGTAGTATTTGACTGCAATCGAGTCTTTTATGATGATACGCAACTCATTTATAGTGAGGATTGGCAATCCCGAGGGCACCTAGCTGGATTTACATATATTTCATGTAGTCTTGGGTTAGTTCTCTCTCTTTCATCTTTCCTATATATCTATCTTGACCAACTTTTATTCTTTTCCGACCCTGACGCTTTTACAGTATTGGAAGGTTAGGTGTCTTTATTTTTATGTTCGTTTCTTCCTTTTTTTTATAAGCCAATGAACACTGACACATTTTTATGCTCAACGTTCATTTTTTTGCTAGTTATTTATGATTATTAATTATTTATATACGTCAGACAGGAACGCTAGTTTTGGTGACCAATTTCCATATTTCACCAAACTTTAAATGAAATTTGGTGAAACGGATTTTGAGATACGGTTCTTATAAGAACTCCACGGTGAAGTTTGGATTATTTTACCATAACTACCATTTGTTTGAGTTGTTACAGGCTACATATTAGCAAATTTGTTCAGAACAGTTGTAGAAGATTTTTTTAAAAAAGAAGAAAGAACACGATCCTGGCTATAATATGAAAACATACTGAATTTGATCAAAATCAGTCCACCCGTTTGTTTGTAACGTACGCGTAGATTACACAAAACACCTATTTTAAAACTCAGGTAGCTTCAAAAGAAATATTTTCAATAACACTTTCGCTTCTTTGTTTTCCTTTTTGTATTCATTATTTTTTCCACATCTTTACGCTACGTATTATATCGCCATAATGTGGTATATGTTATAACAGTGTTGCCACATTGTCGCACTTCCTGTCCGACGTGATCCAGTAGGCCGTGGCAATGTCGTTTGATTGAATAATGAACTAACAGTGACCCCTCGTTCCAAACAATACACAAACTAAATGCCCCCCTCACCGAATCACTAACTCATTCTATAGAGAACTAGTGTAGGTTAACTTTATTGAATTTACACCAAGTTTGCTTTGTTTTGATGGGTTTTTTTAACAAAAAAACGTTATCTGACATAACAGAGCCTGTAAGCGGCATTTTAAAATATTCTGCTTAGATCAAAAAATACGCTAGGAAAGGATAGATTGGTATTTTGACTTTTTCACATACAGTGTGTTCATGTTTACCGAATTTTTTATAGTGATTTTAGATTTTAAAGAAAATTTAAAAGTTCCTATAAATATGTGTTAAAATATGTTTTGTTTTAAGGATATTATTCGGTTTTTTTTCTTAATTAAGATACAACTGCAGGAGGTATCGAGTTGTCAGTACCAAATTTAGCGGTGTAAGATAAAATCTATTAATTTTTTAGTTAAAATTTTCAAAATAGTGTTTATAAACATATTTCGAAAACAGTCCATTAAAACAATAATAAAATGTCACGAGATACATCGGTTTGTATCTTGTACCGATAAAAAGATAAGTCCCTTTTTAATGTTGAATATCTTTCACATATTTTTTAATTCTTAGTGTGTGTGTTAAGAAATAGCTAAACTATAAGTAAATTTTACTACAGCTTCTTGGTTATCCAGTACTTATTAGCCGACTTTATGTTCTTCCGAAACTCTACTGGTTTTACTGACCTTTGGATTCATTAACTTCTCGCCTCCAGTGTCTTTCCTCCCCTCTCCCAGTTCCGAGCACCAAAAATACTCACGCCTCAGTCCAAGTTCTCTGCATCTATCTCTTTCATGGCCTGCCTCTCTTGGCCCAGGCTGCTTAGAAAAAACAATAGGTTTTTCAAGAAGTCTAAGTTTTTCCTAAGTTTTTTTTTTAATTGTAGTTTTTTTGCTTAGAATGCGATAAAAATAATGCGCACAAATTTCTGACCCCGCGTAATTGTTAAAAATTGAAAAAAAAGTCGCCTTTCCCCTCTGTTTCAAGTATATTATTTTTACTTCTGTTGGAAGGGTATTTGAGAAAATTAGAGAAATATGTTAACACCATTTTTTCCCTATATTTTGATGCCATAAATCATTACCCGACGTTAGAAACTTACTTTTAAACACCCAGTATATACGAAAACGTGTTTTTAGATATTCAACATTAAAAATATTCAACGGCAGCCACTTTGACAATTTACAAGATAAATTTTTGATTCTCGGTATAGTAGAGAAACATAGTAAAATAAACGCATGTACGAAATTTTGATTCGAAATGTTATTAATTTCTAAATTTATCATTATTTTACAGAACCAACTCAAAACTGCCAACAGACGACCAACAAAGCATTCTCAGACATAGGGCTATATTTTTTTGTTCTGACTCACTTATCCAAGTTAGGACAAATATTTTTGAAGCACCCTGTATATAATGGTATATTTTTTAAGGTCTAATGATTCGAGGTAGATAGTTCATGCACAAAGGATAACAGCTGTAACACGACTGCCACACTGTTATGGTGTATGCACAAAATCCCCCCCTCGCCATGTGATACCCTACTTTGTACGTTACAGTAACACACACAACCCTTGACTTAATGGAAATATTGTCAGCCCCAACATTTGTAATGAAGGTATTGGTTCTTGGAAGTTCTAATCGTTCAATGAATTGTCCTTGTAAACACAATGTAGCTCCTGTTTAACACGTTATATGGTACTATTGTCCCCAGTCTAATAGGTAACAGTAAATAACACCACAGCTACTGTACACTTGAACAAGACTCCACTTAGAGGGAGAAATAATCAACAATAGAGAGAAATAATAATAATCTCAAAACATTTTATGTGTGGTTTACTCCTTGCATTGTTTCTTATTTAAAATTAATTGGGATCACAATGTACAAAATATTAGGCTGTACCATTTATTTTACAAACTAATTACATTGCCCATATCCATGGTATGAGATCAAGCTCAGAAATTAGAGGCTCTGGTGCTGCCATCTAACGGCCACTTCTGGTAACTTCAAAGACAGTATGGGGTATTATAATATATTCCGACTCCTAGCGCAATCTAAATCTGAACCCACAAAACTACAACCCTTATATTATAACGACACATTATCGTGTGCTATGAAACTTAATTGGTTATACTCATCCATGTATACAAACTCTGCAATGCTGACTGCCTTAACGAACAAATAAATTTCGCCACCTCTGGTGGGACTCGGTGGTCGGTGACCCAATTCGATGAAAGCATAAACAATCCGACTACTGTTTATACAGGGTGCTTCAAAAGAACTTTACAACTTTGTAAATTGAATAGAACTACTTATAGAGCTGGTTTTGATGTTATTTTATAGCATAGGAAATCAATTTTCGACTCACGTAGTGAATAGTGTCGAATAGCACCACCGCAAGCGCGACAGTTGTAACAAAGATGGCTGCCTTTACTGGTCACGACAGTTCTGACTGTGTGTTTTGATTTGAAAAATCGAACTCTGCGACATTTGTGCAACTGCGTTTTCGTACCAAGTATGGCAAAGATTCTCTCAGTAGTTCTACCATTTGTGCGTGACATAAGTGTTTTGTTGAAACTGGGTGTTCAGTAAGCCACAAGAAATCATTAGTGCGTCCCCGTATGTCTGACGTTGTCGTAGAGTAAATGAGGCCAAGCTTTGTTAATAGTCCTACAAACCTCCCCCCCCCCCGGCATGCTTCCAGCGATCTGGACGTTCCACGTGTGTTGAGACCACGTTTCCATTTCAAACTGTACAAATTAACAATGGTGCAAGAACTAAAAGTTATTTAGGGTTGCTCGTAAGGAGTTTTGGGCTGAAATGTTACATCGATTGAATGAACATTGCAAACATAACCTTCAGTGACTTTTCATGACACAACTGTCAGATTTGGGGCAGTAAACTTCCACTATAATTCTTCTTCGTGATAGCCCAAAAGTTAACGTCTTTTGTGCCTTAAAAAGAGAGAATATTACGGCCTTTTCTTTTCCAAGAGAAAACCATTAACGGAATAGTATACCTAGATATGCTGGATTAATATTTAACCTCACAGATTGATAAATACACAGATTGGAACGCCGCACACTTCCAACATGATGGCGCACCGGCCCACTACCTCACCAAGGTCCGGGATTTCCTCAACTGTTTCAGATACGGTCTTACTCCTTCCCTATATTCATGTAGGTACTAGAGAAAGTTAAAAGGGATAAAATAAGGACCTTCCTAGCCCTTTAATTTTCTAATAACGTCAGTTTAGAAAAAAATAAGAGTTAATGAAGGACCCGCTAGGAAAAATAATAGAGAGGGGTGTAACCCAAGACAACGTGAAAAAAAGTGTAGATCCAACTGAGGACATCGGTACCACCAAATTTCAAAAGTTATATCTTGTAACTATGAATTCTAAATTATAATGTTACTCAAGCATTCGGAGAATAATAAATAATGACCATTAATTTTTAGAAGGAAACGTGCAGAAGAGTTTCCTTATGTCAAACATGTTCATTTTTGAAATAACAAAATTAGTTATATTTATTTTTATGTTGAGTTCATATTTCACGCTTGTCATTTTCCTTTCAGAAAACACTGAATTCTAGAAGAGACGTAAAAATACTGTGAGAATGGGGAAGGAAGGAATCGCGAAAAAACTGACTTCTGCGAAATTATTTAAATCATCAAGTCCACTCAAGCTGTCTCTTAAAAGTCTTTTTGTGTTGTTTGCGTAATAAAATAATAAATCTCTCTATAATTCGGTAAAATCTGAATTTGCTATTCTTGCGTATTCACTAGATGACGACCTCTACCTTGAATACAGATTAGCTATTACATACTTAAGTAAGTCCTAGATTTGACGCCATTTTGAAATGTCACCATTTTTCCAATCAATTAATTGTAAAATCTAGTAATCTGTGTGTATATTTAGCAACATTTTATACTCTCTAGTTCCTACAAAAAAAATTTACTAACTTTAAAAAAAAAAGTTTCTCAAGAAGATTGTCTTTATGAGTTTCAAAATGGCGGCAGTTAAAATCTGTGAAAATTCTATTCTAGTTAACTTTGATATTTTGTAATTTTAGTTACACCATCCAAAAGAGCGATACAAAACTCATATAACATGAAATTAAACGATTTTAAATTTTTGAGAAATTAAATATTTAAATGTAAAATACGGTTGTAAAATTCATTTCATGTGAGATGTGTTTTTCATCTGTATTAATAGATAATTTACTTACAGTAGGCGTCGTCAAAAAGATACAGAGTGTAATAATATAGGCTTTCAAATGAAAAATATACGTTCAAGACTGGGAATTGAACCAAGGACTTTCGGTTTTACACGCCTATGCTCTACCAACTGAGCAATCCTTAACCAGTTCCCAGGATAGGTTATACACTTCTCACTGACTTTGCTTTTTGCTGCAATTTTCGAGTTATCAAATAAATTACCTCGTTACAAACAACATTGAAATTCATATTTTACTATGCTGGGAAGCAACTAAGGATATCTCAGTTGGTAGAGCATTGGCGTGTAAAGCCAAAGGTCTTGTGTTCAATTCCTAGTCTAGATCCATACATTTTTCACTTGAAATATTATTAAATTTAACAATATTAGCTGGAATAAACGTTGAAATCAACAAATTTAAAATCAATATACAGCAGGACAAACTTCAAGAGCTGGTTTCTTGAAGATAAAATTTCTTTTAAAATGTTTACATGATGTCCTTAAAAAAATTGTTTTCCTTCTGTCTGTTTGTGTTGTTTGAGAGAAAATTTATAATTTTAGAAATAGATGAGAGAAAGTCCAAATTGTACACGCAAGTTTATGTAACCTTTCACCAGTGTACTAAAAATCAAGATTTTATTTTGTACATTTTAAAATTGGGGACGGTTTATCATTTAATGTCAAATCTTTTAATTTATAAACTATGTTGATGTTTTATGACAATGATATTTCTATAAAAAATGCATAATTTCTTGATAATTGACTACATTCCAAAAGTTTATGATATCACTTGTGCTTTATTATATTTGTGGTTCTAGTGTCCGAGAAATTAATTATAGAAAACAGCCATTTTATACTTTTAGAAAATCGTGCGTTGACATGTTCAAGACCGAAATAATATTTATTTATATTTAAATGCTCCATCATATTAGGAGTAGAATTAAATTTGTAATCAAGGTGGCCTCTTAAAATTTCGAAATAGTTTGAAATTTCAAAGTTTTTATACGATTTTTTATATAAATTTTGACATTTCTAATACCAATAATATGTGCAAAAAAACTATTCAGAATTAAAAAGTGAAAAAATCAATTCAAAATTTCGAAGGCTTTAGAAGAAATTCCAGCATAAAGTTGTTTTAAAAAATGTTTGAACCAATGATAGGGTGTTAAAAAGATCCTAAAGTATAATTTCAATAACCCATGAGTAAATCCTTATACCCTTTTTCGTTTTGATACTACTCCCCCTCCCCCAACATTTGAAAACATTAATTGCATTCTTACTCTTCCCTCGTTTCCAACTAAATAAATTATTATTAATTGGTTTCCAGTCTGCCTATCTAAATACATAACTAAGGTAAACGACAAGAATTAACTCCAGATTCAGTACAGCCATTTTTATACGTAACATTTTAACAGTATATTACCCTCGAAATTCATTAGAGTTACGAAATATTGACAATAGTTAAAATATTTTGTTTTCAACGACAAAGGCAATAACTTTTGTCTGTAGGTAAAAGGTTAACAGACTACTCAACGAGATATAAAAATTATTTCTGGATAATTGACACAAAACCGAGAAGTTTACGATACAAGTTGATCTTAATTATTATTGAATGCAGTACACGTTACCTCTTCAGTGCTCATACGTGTTCAGGCGTACAGTCCATTTAATGCTGGACACTTTTAAATTCCTTGTAATATTGTAGAGAATTTTTATATTTCTCTAATATATTTATGTTACGTTATTTTATTATTTATCCTAATTAAGTTTTTATTGATTATTACGCTCCATTTTTCAATACTACTTTACCTCACCTCTTCTTAACATTTTTTTCCATGTCAGTTATCAATGGATTTCAAATTTAAATAAATTCTTATTGATACAAACTAGTATTTTCTTGTAATTGTAACTGACTTTATTATACAAAACCATAAATCTTTAAGCAGTAACATAACCTGTAACGTATATTAACAACATGGAAAAACTGATAAAAACTTCGAAATTTTACGTAGAAATGTTTTGTATTCTACCTAAAGACAAAATAAAACTGCAATTGTATTTGTCGTTAAAAGTGGAAGATATATTGTCTCATAATTTTGCTTTAGTTAACGGTTTTCAAAATATTCGACATTATACGTTTAAAGCCGCCATTTTTAAATTTATAAAATAAAGTTTTTGTATACTGGTAAAATTCTACATAAAAAGTAGGGATAACAAATGGAATCAAAATTTCACTCATATTCATAGTTTTTTCATTTATTTGTTTTATCAAAAATTACAAACAGACGGAAAACGTTTTTCAATTTTTATAGAAACTTGTTTTTTATTTAAACGTAAAAGGAACCAACTACCAAAGTTTCACGTTGTTTTTCTGATACACTCTGTATATAAATCAGTAACATATGACAAATACGTTTGTCCCTATCTCACCAAAAATTGCTCCTATATTAATTATTTCTAAAATACAAAACATTTTTTTTGTTATTATTTTTTCTTATGAGCGTCGCATTACGATCCCCCCCACCAATAGTTCATTTTGTGCAGGTTTAAGATCAACTTCTATTGATCTGGAAACGATTTTTTTTAAATCGAAAATAATATTTATAATTTTAAAAAAATTATGTGTAATTAAGAGGACAATTTCTAATCATGAAAAAATCGAATTGAAGTTCTTTTGTGGTTTCCGAAACCTAAATATAGATCACTTCAAAGTTTCACTTATAAGTACGGGCTTGGCAATCCCGAGGACCTAGCTGACTCTACACCTTTATCACTAGTCTTGGGTTAGATCCCTCTCTTTCAATTTTCTTATCAGGTGTCCCTTTTCCAACCTTGATGCTATTCGAATATTCAAGGTGTAGAGGTTTTTCTTTTATGTTCTTTTTTCATTTTTTTTTATCAGGTTTTTCGCCCTTAAACAACGAGACAAAAAACTGAATATTTTTTATCGTAAATAAGTAAAAAAAACACATTTTCTTATTTTCAAAATATGCTCGACCACTTGATATATTAACGAAAACCCCCAATGTGAATTTCCCGTTTGTGATAAAGACTCTACCTATTTAATAGCCTTATACTTATTGATAAGTTTTTATTACTAATAAATATATTAAAGACAATTTTACTACTGTTAACACATTTCAATAATGATTCTCTCAACTAATAGTTCTTATAAAGATTCAGTTATTACTAAAACATTTTAAATTGTTTGTTACGGTAAGGAATGTAATATCCAGGGAGCATTGTGGTGATATTTATTATAAGGAGAACAAAGAATCCCCACCCCACAAAAAAAAATAATAAAACAAAACTATGACTGTATTTCTAAACCAGTTATTTCTAAATATAACTAAATTACTAATAACTGTATTAATAATCCAGATATATTTATTTCTAAATGTAACTAAATTACTAATAACTGTTTTAATAACCCAGATATATTTATTTATAAACCAGTTATTTCTAAATATAACTAAATTACTAATAACTGTATTAATAATCCAGATATATTTATTTATGAACCAGTTATTTCTAAATATAACTAAATTACTAATAACTGTATTAATAATCCAGATATATTTATTTATAAACCAGTTATTTCTAAATGTAACTAAATTACTAATAACTGTATTAATAACCCAGATATATTTATTTCTAAACCAGTTATTTCTAAATGTAACTAAATTACTAATAACTGTTTTAATAACCCAGATATATTTATTTATAAGCCAGTTATTTCTAAATATAACTAAATTACTAATAACTGTATTAATAATCCAGATATATTTATTTATAAACCAGTTATTTCTAAATGTAACTAAATTACTAATAACTGTATTAATAATGCAGATATATTTATTTCTAAACCAGTTATTTCTAAATGTAACTAAATTACTAATAACTGTATTAATAATCCAGATATGTTTATTTCTAAACCAGTTATTTCTAAATGTAACTAAATTACTAATAACTGTATAATTAATTCAGTTATGTTTATTTCTAAACCAGTTATTTCTAAATGTAACTAAATTACTAATAACTATATTAATAATCCAGTTATGTTTATTTCTAAACCAGTTATTTCTAAATGTAACTAAATTACTAATAACTGTATTAATAATTCAGTTATGTTTATTTATAAACCAGTTATTTCTAAATGTAACTAAATTACTAATAACTATATTAATAATCCAGTTATATTTATTTCTAAAACAGTTATTTTTATATATAACTAAATTACTAATAACTGTATTAATAATCCAGTTATGTTTATTTCTAAAACAGTTATTTCGAAACATAAATGGATACTAATAACTGTAATAATAATCCAGTTATATTTATTTCTAAAACTTTTTCTAAACATAACTGGATTACTAATAACTGTATTGTTAATACAGTTAGTTTCTAACCATAACTGAATAACAAATAGCTGTAATATTAATTCAGTTAATTTATTTCTAAGACTTGCTTTCTGAACATAACTGGATTAATAATAGCTGTAATATTAATTCAGTTAATTTATTTCTAAAACTTTTTTCCTAAACATAACTGCATTACTGTATTAATAATCCAGATAAATTTATTTCTTAACCAGTTATTTTTAAACATAACTGGATTATTAATACAATCTTAGTTTTTGTTCCATTTTTACTGTGTTTTGAGGATTCTTTAATTTTCTTATGTTGAAATAATCTAGATTTTCAAGATATAGTCAGCTGATTTTAATGTCCTGTAGGACTGTTGGAGAAATTTCGACTCTGATAAAAAATAAAAATTCACCTTCATTAGAATACATTAAAAAAAAGAAGATAATTAGTCAGTTTTTGAGACATGACGTCAATTTAATCGTAACAGAGCTCCAGTTTAAAAAATATTTCCGTTTTTTTAATTTAACAAAATTCCTAATTTAGTAATATGTAGTTAAAAAACTTACCTTGCAATATATAAGCACTAAGTAAGGTAAACGTATATACAGCTAGATCACGTGGGTACATACTAGGCGATGCACCACATCGCACAACCGCGCACACCTCTCTCACAGTTCTAACTGGACTTTATATCATCGGCGTTCAGTCGTTATTTAGCGTCTGCGCACTAGTTACTAACAACAGGTAGTATCCCCTCATGTCTACATTACACTACAACTACTGTTTTGTTGCCATTATAACCCCCCCCACCCCCCTCATAAGTTCATCACACGATTTTCAAGTAGCCTATAATTGAATATAGAAAATATTTATTTAGTTATTTTGATATTTTATTTCAATGAAAAGAATTTATGTATTATAGAAAAAACAAAATAATTTATGTGGAAAGTGATGTTCACATAACCACATATCCTGTAAAGCATTGTAACTAGGGATGTCCGTGTTGAGGACAGGAAGGGAGAAGTTAAGTGTGAAAATAATATGGGGAAACGCGTTGATTAAGTAAATATAAATTTTGTGGGATCTTATGTTCCAGTTTTTTTTCTATCTAATAATATCTCACAAGTCAAGCTCAATATTTATTTATAAATATGGCACTCAAGTCAGTAGAGCTGAACCTACTAGATAAGGTGAAGTTAAAAGTTAGATTATTATCTATTGTTATTTGGTTTTTAATCATGTGTACAAAACGAATTGTGTTTCCGAAATTTATGAAGGTAAAAATACCCACCAATAACAAATTTACTAAACGAATCGAGGAAAGTGTACAGTTATAGTTTAATTATTGTAGCTCATGTATCACTGAGGATAGCAACTTTGTCGTTGAAACGCGTTTGATTAAGTAAACGTAATTTTTGTGGGATCTTGTGTTCAAGTTTTCTATCTAATATTATGTCACAAGTGAAGCTCAATATTTATTTATACTGTAACAATTAATAAAATTCAAAACATATGATTAGTATTACAATACAAAGTTAACATATAATCAGATCTAACCATCTCTCATACTAAAACAAGCGATTTCTTTTATAATATTAATAGGTCTAGATTAAATATCTGATCAGACATAAACATCAATTGGGTGTAAAATAAATAAAATTTGGAGTTCCTTGTCCGGCCGTGCATGGCTATGTTTTTATCTTTAAAAGTATTTATATCTGATGATTGTTGTACTTCAAAAGCAGATTATTTCATTGTTGATACATTAATAGCAGAGAGGTCAGCTGATCCATTATTTGTAATAATAACAGCTGATTTGTTGAATTCCTGTATTTCTCACACTTATTAAATTTCATAAAAGACATTTTAGTACAACTACTAGAATTTCAGTTAATAAACAGTTATGGTTAAAAGACAAATGTGAGTAACACTTCAATTAAAATGTATACATAAAAATTAATTTCATTTATTCATTCCATTATTGTTCTGATGAGAACAAGAATATGACCATGTAGGCTACTGGAGGATAAGAATTTCCAAATCTCTTTATTTTTCATTCAATATAAAAAATATCTATTAATTTATAAAATTTAGTAATAAAAGCTGTTTTTGTAATTTTTTTGTAAAATGGCTAGTTTTAAAGTTATTTTAATGGCCGCCATTTTGAAACCATTTGGGTTGCAGTAACTGAAAATAACAACAGAAACACAGTACCCACGTTTGGTTCAATTCTATTAAGTCATTTTATCAAATAATGTTTTTGTAAAAAGTTTAGTTTTAGAGTTATTTCCAATTTAACAGTTTCTAATGGCCGTCATTTTGAAACCAGTTGGGTTGGAGTAATGAAACTTAAAATGCTAACTGTGACTAAAAATATAAACAAAGTACCAACTTTTGGTTCAATTCTGTGGAGCCATTTTTTAAAAACAATGTTTTTGTAAAATGTCTAGATTTAGAGTAATGAAATTTAAAAGCTTTGTATGGCCGCCATTTTGAAACCATATGGGCTACACCGTAATGAAATTTAACACACAAACTGAAACCAACAATAAAAACGATATACTACATTTAGAATAATTCTATAAAGCCGATTTTGAAAAACACTGTTTTTGTAAAATGTCTAGTTTTAAAGTTAATACGATTTAAAAGAATTTAATGGCTGTTATTTTGAAACCAATAGGGTTGCAGTAATGGAATTTAACAAACTAACGAAAACTAACAACAGTAACAAAGTACCCAAGTATGGTTCAATTCTTTAGAGTCGTTTATAAAAACAATGTTTTTATTAAATGTCTAGTACTGAAGTTAATTTAGTTAAAAAGATAAAAATTGTCGTAATTTCGGAACAAGTTTGATTTCCTTAACGAAACTAAACATACTAACTAATTGAAATTAACAATTAAAACAAGATATATAAGCGCAGTTTTATTAATTATGTATAGCCGTTTTTGAAAAACTATATTTTTATATACCGGTAATGTGTATGTTTAAATTTATTTATTTAAAATCTTTGAATTGCTGTTATTATCGAACCAGTAAGTTTGCAGTCATGAAACTTAACATACTTACTGAAAATAACAACAAAAACAATATACCTACGTTTCGTTTAATTCTGTACACCCGTTTTTTGAAAAACAATATCTTTGTAAAATGTCTAGTCCTGGAGTTAAATTAATTTAAAAGATATAAATTGTCGTAATTTCGGAACCAGTTGGATTTCCGTAACGAAACTGAACATACTAATTGAAATTAACAATTAAAACAAGCCGTTTACATAATTATGTATAGCCGTTTTTGAAAAACTATGTTTTTATTAAATGTCTAGTTTTAAAGTTTATTTAATTTTAAATGTTTGAATTGCGATAATTTTGGAACCAATAAGGTTGCAGTTATTTAACTTAACATACTAATTGAAATTAATAACAAAAACAATACACCCAAGTTTTGTTTAATTCTGTATAGCCGTGTTTGAAACGTAATATTTTTGTAAAATGTCTAGTTCTGAAGTTAATTTAATTTAAAAGATATAAATTGCCGTAATTTCGAACCAGTAAGATTGCAGTAATGAAGCTAAACATACTAATTGAAAATTAACAATACAAACAATTGATAAAATGGACTCCAGAGTCTGTTCACAAGACAGCCTGATTATCCTCTAGCCATAGAGCAAAATTGTTGTCTACAGTGAGGTCCTGAGCAATTCATATAAGAAAGGAATTGAGAGTCTATGCTAACCCATTCATTAGCTTGGCTGCGTAGACCAAAAAGAAACAGGTGGTGGTGGGATCAATGGGCTTAAGTCCCATATATATTATTGTTGTTATACTTACAATAAATACCGTTTTCTTCAACATAACCTAAATTATGCTCTCTAAATAAATAATACAGTATAGTTTTTAACAATTCAATAAATTTACAGCATTACTAGCTGATTGATCAAGTTTGATCAAATTGATCAGGCTTAAATATGTGCCTTTAGTTTCAAAACACCAGTATTTAAACTTCAAATAACCTATTTCTTTATCCTGATTTAAATTCTAATCACAGTGATTTATGTTCTGATAATCACCGTAGCGGGTACGGGTTTCCAGTTAGTATATTTATAAATATTATATATTAATACCAGTTTATACTTTCTAGTTTTAAGTTAAAAACCACGTTTTTTATCGGATAAATTTTGTATAGTTTTATTAGTTTAATCTATAAGTGGTTAAAAAAATATTTTGATGTTTTCTTCACAACTTGTAATCAAATATTGCACTGCTTCTGTAGAAACAGAATATATATATATATATATATATATATATATATATATATATATATATATATATATATTAAGGAATAGAACAAACAAAACGAATCAAAACAAAAAAGGAATCTGTACATTAAAAAATATTATAGCCTAAATATATTCATTTTATTTGGAAGTTAATATTCTAAATATCAGTTAATATATATTTTATTTTAATAAATATTATTTAAAACTATTTTCTTTGCCATACTGTTAACACATGTTGTTTGGTCTATTGTTATTTTTATTGAATTTCTTTTGTTACATTTTATTCATAATTCGTCACATGTATGTAAACAGAAGGCTTTTATGTAGATATGAGGATGAATAATTCTTCTGTTTAATCAGTGTTTTTTTTTTATTATAACTGAAGAAAATTCTTACCACTATTCAAACAGAATTCATTCAAAGTCAATTGGAACCAACCTAACCGTTAGTATATTAATAAATTGTATTTAAATGTATTATTAGTCAGTTTAAAAGTTTGATGTTGGTAATTGTGTAAGCTATGTCTTTCTTCCCATACTTGTTTATAACATTTGCATTGACTATACAATTTATTAGGTCAAGTTCTATTTCTTCGTCCGTTGATGGACCGATAACCAATATATCAATTATTGAACTTTCGGTGTTTTTATGTGCGTAAAAAAAATATTAAAGATTTGTTATAATATAATATATATTACACTAAATATTTTTTTTTTTTTTCAAAATGTTACCTAGTGGATTTTTTAAGATATTCAAATAAAAAAATAAAAAACGCTGTACATAAATTGAAAAGGTTGGGCTACAATGTTTTACAGAACAAACAGCCAGAGTGTTACAGTGTTTTGAAAACATGTAGAGATATTCAATATATATTTTCAAGTAATTTTTAAATCATATTCATGATAAAACTAAAACCACGTTTGACTTTCGTTATAATTTTGTATTGTTATAGTTATATGATTTTATTTAGTTTTAATTTCATATTTTGTACCACACAGAACGGTCCCGATTCAGAAGGATTTTTTGGAGGCACCTTAATAAGCAAAACGCATGTCCTAACTGCAGCACATTGTATTAGGGAATGTCACTGTAATACTCCTAAAGACGACGTTTCAATTGTACAGCACATAATACAGAAGAATTTACGTTATATTTTGGAAATATTGTCCCTGCTAATTCTAAAGTATCAAGAACGTTAAAAAAAAAGTTCATAAAAAATACAAATCTGTAGATATTACACACAAGTAAGTATCATATAAATTCATCATAGTATATAAACCAATAGTAATTATTAGACTGTTTAAATAATTGTATTCAATCACAACAGAACTAACTGAGGGATCCTGTTTAATATGAAAAGCAAATTTTAGTAAGAAATCATGAATAAACTGCAGTGAATAAATGATGACTGTTGATATATGTTTGCAATTCGAAAATTGGGAGTTAATTGCATTTTTTAAATTGCAAACCTTTAAAAAGAAATTACACACTTTACATGGACAATAAGAAAATAGTCAGAACAAATGAACAGCATTTGTTCTCTGTAGATTATTCTAATAATTGTCTCGATTTATGGATTATAATGTGAGAAATACCACGTACAAGAAGTCATAGTCTTGTAATATAGCAAATTTTTTAAATATATAAAATATAAAACTAATGATAAATGTACTCACTGACATTATATTTTTTTAAATATAATAAATTAAAAAATTAATAAATTAATTGAAGGACAAAAGTTAAATACACGCAAATAATTAGTTATAAGTATCATAACTAACGCAAATATAATTGTTATTGTTAACAGTTCTTAATATATGCCAGTTAGCAACTATGCACCAGTTGGAAACATCACATTAAGTTACTTATACTTCACCCCCCCCCCTTTTCTTTCAATTATTCCCGGGAACTCGGGAGATTATCATATTTTGGAATACCTCGGAATAGATTGGTCAATGTGTTTAGTTAAACCATTTCGTATGGATATCTGTGTAATTTTATTTCAGTAATATGTAATAGTCATGCTTCTATAATTGTGAGCAATTATATGAACCTATAACTATATTTTTCTTGAGCGATTATTTTGTTGTTGCTTTGCTTTTTGCCATTTTTGCCATCGATAGATTTATTTATTTTGCCGTTTTAGCATAGTATATATCGTAACCTCTCGAACGTAGTGTACATTATTTTTCTTCATATCTCAGCAGGGAGGTAATCTCTGCCTGTAGGGTAAATTGTATTTGGAGACCGCTCAAAAACAGGTATTTTCTGTTTGCAAACATCTCTAAAATAACACCTGTAAATTTTTGTTTTTCAAATCTAATATAATATAATATATCGATATATTTGAGACATCTATCGGCACTAATCATATCACTAGTTCCAACCTCCTTAATCTTATTGTGCTAGGTAATGGCCACGTTTCTCATTTGGCTAATTATAATTAAGACAATACTAAGGTTATATATATAATTTTTCCAGGTATACCTATAGCAACAAGTCCCTGTCTGAAATCCTATTTTAAGGTTAATTATCGACATATTTTTACTGCGACTTATATAATCGTTATTGAGGTAATGTTCGGTGTATTACTTTTATCTTATTCTCTTTATTAGTAGGGCTAAACCATATGGAAAAATAATATTATGTAAGTTACCCTTATTTCCCCATTATATCACACCAAACTACAAAAATTATCGAAATTCTGTATTTTAACGATGTTGGTACATTCTCCAATGTAATCCTAACTGTTTTAGAAATCACTTCTAAGAACCAATGAGCAAGACTTTTTGAAACCATTTCTAATCCAAGGGATTTAAAAATCTGTCTTCGTTGACACCATTATGACACCACTTCGTTAAAGTATTCTGTCCCACAATGATATTATTTTATTGTTCATGGATTATTTAAATTATTTCTATTATTTCTGATTTCACTTTTACCTTAAATTTTAGAAATATAACAAATTTTGACTGTATAATCGTTCAAACAATCCACTTATGCGGCATCTTCTATCGATTTTTTGGGGAGTGGTTTTAAGGTGAAAAACTATTGCAGTCAATATCACCTCCATCCAAGCTTCGGGAAAACATTTCTCTTTTTATATATGATTGAATAGCATATACGCATATAACCTTCCCATAGCATACGCTAGTCGAACTTTAAACGACAGTGAGACCAACTACTCTGCAAACGAAACAGAATTACTTGCAATTGTATGTTCAACAAACATTTCGGACCATCTTATTTAGAAGAAAATTGAAAGTTTATTTAGATCACAAACCCTTAAAATGGTTGTTTTCTGTAAAGATCCAAATTCTAAACTTTGAAGATGGAAGTTAAAACTAGAGGAATATGAGTGAAATAAAATATTTAAAAAGGAAAATTAAACTAAAATGCAGATGCACTGAACTTATCGCGTCAGACAATGGAATAGAATTTAACAATAAAATAATTAAAGATATCATGTAAGCACATATAATTAAAATATTTATAAACTGCAGAATTGTTTTATTTATAATTATTATGGTCTATCCCATTATTTATTTTCACTCCAAAATATTATCAGTTCTAAATGATATATTAACGTTACATATTTTCCTAATTAAATTTACAATTCTATATGTTTCCGGTCCTATTTAATATAGTACCACCAATGACTACATAAATACTATAAGACACGACATAGGATAGGGAAATAGTCTACGCTTTACGGGTGCTGTTCGTCACAAGTTTGACACACAGCTATCAGAAAGCGCTAGCAGCAGGTGCTTGACTGTACGCATCCCACTTGGTTGAGACTGTACAACTGTTGACACAGCATAGTCAGTGTTGTCAGTTCGTGCGCTGAGATAAGCGATTCTCGACCTTCCCTAGCATCTCTGGTCCCATATGTGGCATCAGTGCGCAACTGAAACATTGTTTGACCGTAGAGCCACCTAGCGCCAGTCACATCAACTTCAGATTCTCTAGCAAAGAGCGACAGCTCCACACCTTAGCGGGTATTGGTCAACTCAAGAATTAGCTGTGTGTGGTGATTACCACCACTCCCCCTCCCCTTCGTGAATCTGGTTATATCCGCCCGAGAGGTGATAAGCCAGAGTAGTGCTCGAGACAGCGGTGAGACAAGTCCTCTGTCACCGTTCTTATTAAATTTATATTATTGTGCCGTATCATTAACATGCCTTGCTAAACACAAAGGAATAGGGCCGTTCTTCGGCCCTCGGGTTTATATCTGGGCGCATCGCGATTTTGGGTTATCGTAAAATTATGGTCGAACTATACGCGGCTACGTTAGGCCCTGCTATAGACCGACATGTTGTTGCAATACAGTGTAGTTAATATTAACATTGGTATTAGTGTAATTCTCTTATTTTTAGTTAATTAGTTTGTAGTAATACTCGTCATAAATGGCTAGCATAAGTTGAGATTCGCCCAGTGTACTTATATTAATTTTACCACGCGATCGGGACCCGGTAATACATTATCAAAGTAGATCCGCGGACCACCCAAATCGTACCCCCCAAGCAATTCCCATTTTCTCGCTACCGTTGCATGTGTTTTACTATTTAATATTTGTTTATTATAAATTCATTCTTTATTTTTTTACATAAGGTAAATATTAAAAAAGAAAAAAATGTTATAATAATTCCCTGAAGATGCTAGGGATATATTATACAAACTTATTTATTTATATTTATAGATATATTCTATATATCAAAGATATACAATTTTTACAGATTTTTGTTTTCTGAGTAGTGGCATTCTGAATCAAATGTTAATCAATCAATCCAGCTATTGTTTTATTTTAAAATCGGGGGAAAATACACATATTTTGTTTTGAGAAATTGGTTAAAAGTGTATATTAAGTGTTTTATACCGGATGTTTGATTCTTACAGAATATTTAGGTTTAATTATGTGAAGTAAGTATTTAGTTATGTTATTGCTTGTTGTAAATACTCTGTTTTTTTTATTTTATAATATAGAGTAAGAACAGATTTGACATTGCAGTATTGGAGTTAAGTACGCCAGTTCACTACAGTCAGAGAATAGCCAGAATCAAACTCCCTGAACCTGTTACGCTATATTAGGATGATCTATTTTCTACGATGACATCAACTTTATTGACACGAAAAAAAATGTACAATTTTATGGTGGGGCAACATCGCCATTGAAGATATACGAGAAATTATGACACGACGATTAATGGTTGCTTCAGTTCCATTAATTAGACATGATAGGTGTATTAATTTCACGATTAACGTTTTTACATTACCTGGTTAGGGATCCAGCGGAAGTAAAAAAAGAAATTCCAACAGCAACTTTATGCACTGATAAAGAGCTTCTGCTCCAAATGTCCTCAAAATAGAAATGGGGTTTGTGGGGGTGACGGTGGAGGTCCGATAATTTGTAGTGGTGTACAAGTTGGTGTGGTTTCTCGGGGGTTTTAAAGAATGTGTGGGTCCAAATATTCCCAATTTATACACTAGAGTCGATATTAATGTACAATGGATAAAAAGTATCATGTCAAACAAACATGACAGGATGCTACGTGAATATTAAATAACAAATTCAAGATTGCTACAGGGTATATCTCTAATTATAATATGTGCAAAAGGTTCGGAACTACTTCTCTTAAAACACATCATGACTATTATCATGTATTATATTAAGAAACTTGATGGTTTTGATTTTTAAATTTATAATAATTATGTATGTTTATGCTTATTGGTTTAAATGAATAAATGTTAAATTTCATGATAAATTTATTTCATGAAAATTATTCTTTATTAGTTTGAATGATGCTTATCTGCAGTCTGTACATAGATCTAACCCATATACTAATTAAATTGTGTTTTGTTGTTTGTTAAAATTTGGATTTATCTGTTAGTTTACCTAAACACAATTTTTTTTTTTTAAATCAGCTTCATTTATTTTTAGAATTTTTTTCACAAATATAGTTCTAAAGGACGTGTTTTGTTGTCACGTGATCAAAAATACCAAATCATGAGACTGAAATACTGATTTGTCAGTAAAGAAGTCAAAATGAACTCTGGAAGATCGAAAATGTCAAAATAAGTCAAAATAATTTCCAACAAATTTTAGTTGAAAGTGAGATAAAACTTTATGATGCAGCTAAATTGCTTACACCTTCGAACTGTAGAGCGCAGCACAGATGAACGACGACAAATTTTCATTTTGATTGTAAGGAAACGAAAATTAAGTATTCTCATGTTAAAAATAAGAATGTAAAGTTCTAGGTAAATAATCAGTTGTAAATAATAGATGTCATTTAGTCCAACAAAAATTCCAGTTTCCTGTATTACAACAGTAATAAATGTCTTCTTAAAACTGCACTTTATTGTAAAAAACATTGCACCAACTTCCTCACTCACCCATCCACAAAAACAAAATAAAAAAGGACCTAAACTAATCTTCACCAAAAAATGTTTTGTTACCAATCAAAAAGTAGAAATTGAGGTAATTGTTTACAATTACTTTGTCACCTCCAACTTTTTTAGTATGAAGACATTTGTCATATTTATTATCTAATTATAATATGTGCAAAAGGTTCGGAACTACTTCTCTTAAAACACATCATGACTATTATCATGTATTATATTAAGAAACTTGATGGTTTTGATTTTTAAATTTATAATAATTATGTATGTTTATGCTTATTGGTTTAAATGAATAAATGTTAAATTTCATGATAAATTTATTTCATGAAAATTATTCTTTATTAGTTTGCTAAAACAATAATAAAACACCAAAATTACTTGAAGAGTTGTAAATGTTATTCAAATATTAAGTGTATAAATTACGTCTCAACAGAGTCGGGTTTGTTGTGTTAAGAAAGGGATAAATTACTAACATAAAACAATCAGAAAGAACGTGACAAATAGCATAGCCTACACTATAAATAAGTCATGAAAATGCCCTGACTACTTAATACAGACCAATAATGTTTTATAATAAACCAAATTATCACCCTGTGTGACTAAAACTACTTGAAATTTCACAGACAATTAATTATTCCATCACTTACTGACACAGAGCTTCTATTATGCATTTAACAAGAGTATAAAACTTAAAAAAAAGTACAAAAGTTACAAGACATTGAAGTTGCTATTAGTAGATCTCCTGTAGATATCAAGGCGTGATGAGAAATTATTTAAAAATTCATTGGTCTTCTTGAAAAAGATGAGCGCTATTGTTGATTGCAGCAGAACTGTGCAACTTGTCCATGAATATGTTGAATGAATTATTTCAAAGGATTTTGTTTACGGATATCTCCTGATATGTCTAGTTTGCATTTCTTCTTATGAGAGTTTTTGAAAAATCAAGTATTTCAAAGTAATCCACACAATATTCAGAGCAATTGAATTAAATATCAACAGTGAAACTGCAGAGATCAGTGAAGTAAGTCTAAGAAAAGTTACCAGAAGCGTAGTTGAAGCGTGTTGACAAGTGCACCTCTCCCCTTGACATGTGTTAATGGACGTCTGTTTAAATATTTATTATAAATTTGTATGATGAATAAAGTAAAATAAAAATCTTCAGTGAAATCTGTTCTTTAATTCCAATACATTTTATTACCCGGGCCTCTTTTAAGCTGATCACACCGTAAATGTCTTTCAATACATTTGTATTTTTCATGAATAAGAAATAAATAAGCATTTTTAAGTAGATAAAGAAAAAAGTTGTTTTTGGTTATTGTTTAGCCTATGTGAACGTAGTTTATATTCAAAAAATTCTGTCCACAGACTTTGATTTTAGAGTTATATTATCGTAGTAAATGATGGATGAAATAACTTAGTAACGTTCATGGTATCATTTCGTTGCTATGGAAACGATATAAACACTTCTGGTAATAAACATAGCGTGTGTCTGCATCGAGCATTGAAATATTAATGTAGTAGACGAAGATGACAGAATGCAATCACGGTTGTTTTGCATGTTGTGAAATTTCATTTCTACCCGCCCCTGTTTGTGCAGAGGATAAGTATACAGCCACCATAGGTATTTAGTGTTCTTTGTGGTAAATAATTAATCCGTAATGTTGGTAGTATAATAGCTGTGATGGATGTTTGGAAGATAAATTATTGATTCTTGCAACGAGCTGAAAATTTTATTTTTAGTCTCGGTATGCAGTTTATAACACGTGAATATGTTGTGTGATGTTTTGTATTTCCGTCCGTTTAGCGACCTCGATCTTGGCAATGATATGTACTGCCCATCAGTTACCATGTAGGTCCTAGACTAAAGAGAATTACCTAAAACTGTTTTAAACAGCTGACATTTTGAAATGTTGTTACTATTTTTTTAATTTACATTCAATAAATTCAGATTTCAAGAGTTTAAAAATAAATAATGTTATAAAATTTTGAATTTTTGTTTTAATGTTTTCGTTTTTATAACGTTGTAGAAAAATCTATATTTCAGTAAAGTTTCATCAAAATTGTTACATCTGAATTTGAGAAAAAATGTTATATATTTTTTTTTATTTTGGCGTTATAGGAGATATCTTCAAATTTTAAGTTATTAGAGATATGGAATAATATTCCAACGATACTGAATTTAATTCTAATCGGTTTATCGGTGTGGTGTTTAGGCTGCATCACTTATTGTCGTTTTAGAAATATATACTTATTTATTGTTGTTGCGATATACCGATAAAATAAAGACCTCTAGCCCTCCAATACTCTAATAGCGTCAGGGTTGGAAAAAAACAGATGTTAGTTAAGAGAGACAAAGTAAAGAAGGAAAGTTAGTCTCTGAAAGTAAAATTGACAGAAAGGAATCTAACCTACATGGAAAAATGTCTATATCCAGATTCGTTCCTTCGGGATTGCCAGGACTATACTTACTATAAGTAAACCCTTAAGGAGATCTAAATTTCGACTTAGGAATCCACAAAAAGGCGATATTAAAAATTAACAATCAATTTTGCCCTGATTACGAAATGTTCTCCATTCGACTAATGTCTGAAAACTATCTAAACAACTTTTTTAAATTTCAAATCTTATTATTGATCGAAAATCGTTTGGACATCAATAGAAGTTGATCCTAAACCTGCACAAAATGAGCTATTTGGGGAGGGGGGGCGTAATGGAACGTTCATTCGAACAAATTAAAACAAAATTATAGTTGGAAAACTTAATATCGGGGCTATTTTGAAATTTACTGACAGATTTTCTAATTAAAACAAACTTCTTCCATGGGATGAAAACCAGGTCTAAATACAAAATTTCATATAAACCTGAATAAAATTGCTTTTTAAATCAATTTACTAATAACCATACACATAGTGTATAATTGATGTCCTAGAGTGTTCCTTGCAACATTTTAAGAAAAACGTTTCCTATAAACCATGTCCGATGTCGCTTGATTTTTTTCTTTTTTTTTTCTCTTTGGTTTTTATTCTAAAATGTATAACTGTGAAAATAAATTGGATATACAACAAATACAAATTGGATATACAATAACTGTAAAGTATTGAGTCTGGATTTGGTGTAAGCACTTTTTTCCTTTTTTTTTTTTTTAATACAGTCTTTTATCAATAAATAAAAACATTATTTGTGCATTTCAAAAATGAATGTCTTTGACAGATATTTTGAAAAAACATAATTTTACAAAAATGTGTCAAAAATAAATTTACAACAAACACAAAGGATAGCAAATTATCGACAAAAAAAATCATTTCTTGATAATTGACACAACGAACACCCAAATACCAAATATTTATTTATTATTAAACATACTACAAAATAATTTGTACATTAGTACAATAGTTTTTAAGTACATTAAATAATTGTAATGGCCGCCATTTTGAAAATACACCAATAAAATTAGTGTTTTTGTAATATTGATACAATATTATATAAAACGTATTAAAGTACGTCCTCTTAGTTGACGCAATCAATACGCAAACATTACAATGAATGTAATATATAAGAAATTCGTAAAATAATGTAAAATAAAAATGGCAGCCCGTTGTTACGATACAACGCAATAAAGCAGAATTAGCTGTGCTCGGAGGAGTCCCTCATTAGTAATTTATTAAAAATTCCAGTCTCACAAAACGTTTAAAATACTCGAGATATTTTTGTTAATATTTAGAATGTCATTTCAGCCCTGAGCGTAAGGGTGAGAAGCTTCAGGGCTGTCGCTAATTAGAGAGTTTGTAATTTGAAAATTTTACTGGAGAACACTCATACTTTTTATTATCTAATGTGTTGTATAGAACATATTTTCTGGTGGGTTAATAAATCTTGTTAAATTTTTCTTCTAACCGTTTTGGTAAACTGTGAGCTGAAAATTGTGTTTTTTGAATATTGCTTATCTGCAGTCTGTACATAGATCTAACCCATATTCTAATTAAATTGTGTTTCGTTATTTGTAAAAATTTGGATTTATCTGTTAATTTTATCTAAACACTTTTTTTTTATTTTTTTAAATCAGCTTCATTTATTTTTACAAAATTTTTAACAAATGTACTTCTAAAGGACGTGTTTTGTTGTCACGTGATCAAAAATACCAAATCATGAGACTGAAATACTGATTTGTCAGTAAAGAAGTCAAAATGAACTCTGGAAGATCGAAAATGTCAAAATAAGCTAAAATGATTTCCATAAAATTTTAGTTGAAAGTGAGATAAAACTTTATGATGTAGCTAAATTGCTTACACGTTCGAACTGTAGAGCGCAGCACAGATGAACGACGACAAATTTTCATTTTGATTTAAGGAAACGACAATTAAGTATTCTCATGTTAAAAATAAGAATGTAAAGTTCAAGGTAAATAAACTGTCCTAAACAATAGGTGTCATTTAGTCCAACAAAAATTCCAGTTTCCTGTATTATAACAGTCTTCTTGAAACTGCACTTTATTAAGTAAAAAACATTGCACAAACTTCCTCACTCACCCATCCACAAAAACCAAATAAAAAAGAACCTAAACTAATCTTCACCAAAAAATGTTTGTTCGGCAGTTGTCAATCAAAAAGTAGAAATTGAAGTAATTGTTTACAATTACTTAATGTAAAATGTAATGTATAATGTTAAATGTAGGGTTAATTCGATTATCTTGTATTACCTATATGTTAAATCTTAAGTAGTTAAATTGACACGTGGCGCGTACTATCGCCTTTGGCAGTGTAAAATAATAAGCCACGCCCCCTTCAGTTTGTATAAATATGGGATTCGGCGCAACGTTAGATTCAGTTATAGTTTGATTGGTGTAGCTCGTGTATCACTGAAGAGGACGACCTTGTCGTTGAAACGCGTCTGACACTTAGGCGTATTTTTTGTGAGAATTGTGTTCTGTGTGTTTGTTATACTGTGCCGTTTGTAGTCCATTGTTGATAACATATCTAAATACTAAAGAAGTTAGCGGTGACAAAGTAATTGTAAACAATTACCGAAATTGAACATGAACGACGTTTTTTAAAAAAGTATACGTTTGTAAACTAGCATAAACTTGCTTCGCTCGTGCCTTAAACATGTTCTCAGCGTATTTCATTGAAATCGAGCGCGTAAATGAAGGCTTTCATGGTTTACTTTCATTTTATACCAATTACTAAACAGTAATTACCCGTGGTTTTGCACACGTGCATTGGTCATTGATCTCCCCCTTTCTCTAAAATTTGATCGATATCGGTTCAATAGTTTGTAGTGTAGAGTACTGCACATACGAGACAGACATCCGTATTTCCAAAAGGCACTTTTTTTTATTCAGGAGACTTTTTTGCCTTTCACATAACTTTCTATATATTTCGTAATTGCGACAAAGAACAAATACGTTTACACAACTCCGTTTAAAACTTTGAACGGCCGTTATTTTCAACTGATTAAACGAATTTACTTTTTCATATCGCCATTTTTCTCTACACATCAAGACCTTTAAAATGATATATCACACAACATACCTTACTAGTTCAGATGAGTAAAAAACTCATTATACAAAAAACTAAAATCTGCACACAACCTACGTTTCAAAAAAATTTGAATTTAAGAAGCAAACGTTATCACTGCAATGTATTTCTTTAAATATAAACGTAAGGCCTAATTATGAAACAATCCGAAGGTTATTTCAAATCAAAACACTCAGGTGGTGTTCTGTCAAGCAAGAAGGAAATATCAGGATAAACTTTGTATAGCGTGCTAACCAAATTCACAATTATGTCTTTATAACAAAAGCATCATTTCCAGGTAAAGCATGTCGTCATCACACGCTGCATTTACTGTACAAATGTTGTTTATTTCGTTGCCATGACGATAATAAATGAAAATATCAAATGAAATCCTAGAAGACTGTGTTTATTGTCATTTTGAACGAAGAATTGTTGCACGAGTTATTGTTGAAAATAAATGTAACCTGATGGCACCGTGATAAAGTGAACGTTTTATTTGTTAAATGTAATTCTTTTACAGATGTTTTACGTTATGTTTTACATGAACCTATAATAGTTTATTACAAGTGTATGTATTGGCTGTTTGAACAGTAGGCTCTTTAGAAGTTTTAAAACACCCAATATGGCTACTGCCCTAGCAAGAGATGTAATACACAACAATAGATAATGATTCATCAATGATTCAATGATAATGACTCAATAATTCAACCCCCCGAACAATCCTTCACACATTTTTAACCTATTTATTACCGATTAAATATTTACAACAGAGGATATTAAATACGTATTGTGGATGTATACTTATCTGCACAAATAGGGGCGGATAGAAGTAAAATTTTCACAATATACAAAAACAACGACAATGACTGCATCACATCGTCTGCTACATTAATATTTCAATGCTCAATGCACACACGCTATGTTTAATGCTAGAAGTGTTGTTTATATCGTTCCCATGGCAACGAAATGATACCATAAACGTTACTAACCTATTTCATCCGTAATTTACTAAAATAAATATATCTCTAAAGTTCAGGATTGTACAATTAGTAGATTCATAAAACTTTCAATCATAATCATGATTCTTGTATGCCAACTGTAACATAAATGTTGTGTCCTTGTGTCGCAAATATGTAGTTCTAATTCCTCTACAGCTATAATTTTGTGTTTTAGAGGCTTGATGGGCTGTGCCATTGTAGTAATAATATGGGGGTGAAATGCAGTGTTCTAGAGGTCTATTTTGCCCTCTTGATTCTTCTAAAACGTGATCTCCCCACTCAAACTCCTTCAGGAATTGCAATACATAAAGCTGTCAAAGGGTATCTTCTCTACATCATCCCACACTTTTGTATTAATCAGTGACAGGACGCCTCCCCCCTCCCTGCCAGAATCTGCAGGTCCCATCACATCCTATTCCGATTCTTCTAAAGTGTTCCCCAAGCCTACAATGCCCCGATAGAAACCCTATCAGCGTTCTCGGTTAGTCTCAGTATTTAGTATCGACCTTTTTCTTTTATGACTCCACAGGCTGTCCTCGTATTCTCTCACGGGTATTACAGTTTCTTCTGAAGGCTGTCTGGTTTAGGTTAGGTTAGGTTAGGTTAGGTTAGGTTAGGTTAGGTTAGGTTAAGTTAGGTTAGGTTAGGCTAGGTTAGGTTAGGTTAGGTTAGGTGTGGTTATGTTAGGTTAGGTTAGGTTAGGTTAGGTTAGGTTAGGTTAGGTGTTAATCTTCCCTCTGCGTTGGGTATTTCTTCTATCAAGAGTGCTGTTATTCTTGAGTTACCTGTTGACGTTTCTCTACCAAGTGTAGGCCTATTACTCCGCGAAGAAATGTCGACTAAACAGAGGAATTCTGATTTTTTTGTTTTACACAGCCAAAGTATCGCTACTTAAGTTTAAAGTAGTGTTTTCTCTTCTGTTCGTATATAAATATAATTACACAATATTGACAAATTAAAATTTATGTTTCTACAAGTAATAGTTTGGATGTTTTCGAACACATTTCGATAAGAATAAGATTGTAGGTTAGGTTTTGACATTACTATATCTCACCCTTAACAATTGACATCCTCCTCGTGATAAACACACAGTAGGATACTAAGGTTTTGTAGTTGTCACAAAACAAACAGCGTGATAAAGCTGAGAGTATCACGCAACACGCACTTGTCACAAAGTTGTGTGTTATCACTTCTCACGCCCACCAGGAAGCCATGTTTCAGAGCATCATTAAACTTGAGGTTACTAAATCGTATTGTGCAAACACGTGACAGAACTTCAATTTTCTTTCTAGTATCAAGTCCACTAATTTGTTGTTTTAAAATTATAAAGTACCATTTATGGTCTTTAATTTGTATCCTGAATCGAAATCATTACAGCCTCTTTTTATAAAATAGTAATTTTCTATATATAATAATTTTTAACGGGCTATAGAGTACCTTACATAATATAGAAAGACGGAAAGACATTATTCCAAACAAATTTTTTAACCACTCCAGAGATTCAAGAAATGAATCTAATAACTCTATGAAATAAATCGACTTAAATTTTTTGAGATAATTTTTCTAAAAGAAATACACAAAACAGAATAACAGACAAAACAAACAATTTCTAATATAGCTTTCCAAAATTTATAGTCTACATTTTCACGAATACAATTTCCTGAAATTTGATCACTTAATTTTGAAACACCCTATATATGAACTTATGAAAAGACAATCATCACCAAGTATATTTTATAATTAAAACAACTACAAAACAAAAGTTCCTGTTTAATTTAGTTTGAACAAAACAAAAGTATCATTCTTCTTTCGCTCGGGAAATTGCGAACTTATTGTTTTCCCCACACGCACAGATTAATCTTTGATTTCCGACCGTTCTCAAAGATTTCCCAGGAGTTTTAATAGATTATTACCGTGTATTGCTCTGTGGTATATCAGGCTTAACAGTTCTTCGATAATTTTTAATCCAATATGGGCTGTAAAAACCTGGTCAGGATAAAATGTTCGTAGATTTTATTTGTGTTTATTCTAAATAGTACACTTGGCTGCTTTGGTGTTTTTATACTTTGAATAAATCTTTCTTCTTAATCCAATATGGCTAGTGTGTAGCGTGTGACGTGATACACCACAATATTCGTAAAAAAAAGTAAAAAATAACACACCTACTGTACACTTAAATAAACACCCTAATCGAAATTAAATGATTTTTTTGGGTGAATACTTGCACTGTGATTGTCATTTTACACTCTGTAAAGTAATAATGGTAATAAACGTTATGATACATCCAATCTGAGTGTATATCCTACAATGTTGACTGCCTTAAATGAATTACGCAATATTCTCATATTATATTATAACTCTGCTTTTTGGAATATAATTTTATTGAATACAATTGTCAACCAATCCTAGCCTTTTCACCCTATTCGTCTTAGATAACGCTTTTCGGAACACTTCCATCATCAAAAAATACTTACGATTTACGTAATCCCTACTAATTCTTTCTAGTTAACAAGTTTCGGAGTACCACCATCTTCAGAAACTAATGATGTGTTAATTAATATTTAGGAAATGCATAGGTAGTTTTTAAGAGGAATATGGTGACAAAAATAGGATTGACTGAAAATTTTACTCAAACTAATTGAAAAACAAAGCTTTACCCCCCACCAACGATGAGTTTCCTTGGTCCATTTATTAGAAGCATAAAGTAACGGACTACTGTTTATTTTACTGTAATTCACATTGATGAATATAAACAAGTTATAAGATAGACTTGTAAACAAAACATTGTCACTGTAATGTTAATAGTAATTTAATTACTATAATAACCATATGAAATAAAATACAATTTTTCACGTTAAAATGTTTTTGTACAATACTATACAAGATGACGTTTCGATGGTAAAGTTATCATCAGTTGTCACACAAAATCAGTTGCAATTCAGTGCTAGGAGAGTTGGTATGCGACAACTAATGATGACTTAATAATTGAAACGACGTGTTTTATTGTAATATACAAATAAATTGCTTATTGTGAAAAAAATGTATGTTGATAATTTGTAACCATATGAAACTTGAACAGAGAAAAATTGTCAATGGCCTATCGCCATTATTTTGCTCTCCAACTAATCTTCCGCTTCAAAAATGTATCTAAAATAAGTATTTGTTAGATTGTCTTAAGGACAGTTTTATTACATGTTTCCGAATCTTGGAGAATAACAACAGGTCAGAAAGATTGAGTTATGAGGTGTGAGTAGAACATTCTGAACCGAACATTGTTACAGTTATAAGGAAAGAACGACCTGATGTGCAGGGTATGTTCAATGAATGCTGGAAGATAGAGTCATGAAGAAGGTGTTCCAAGAGGTGATTGGGGGGGGGGAGAAGATTAAGAAGAAACCCCAGGAAAAGATAGTTGGAGGATGTGGATGAGAATATTGAGAAGATGAAAGTTATCATTCGAGAAGGGAAGTAGAGTAGAGACAAGCTTGTGGAGACCTGATCTGAAAGCGACAGCTCTGCAGCTTTGTACCACCAAGGAGTAACCTAGAACTCAAAAAGTCATAAATGAAAACGTTAAAATATAGTGAGGGAGAAATTTTTTATTCTTCAATCAGGAAAAAATTGTACGTGGGAAAATTTAAGAAAATTAATACGTAACAGTTAAAATTAATTTTGTTATAGTTGCTCGTTATGTCTCGTTACACTATTAGTCTTTATTTAACTGTTCTCTTATAGGTTCACTTATAAGGAATACGATCGTATCAATCCCGATGGACTTTAGCTGGATCTACACTTTTTCATATAATCTTTGATTAGATCCTACTCCCTCATCTTTCATTTAAGGTCTCTCTTGACCAACTCTTGTTCTTTTTCGATTATAACGCTATTGGAATATTCGAGGACGAAGGATCTGTATTTTATGTTCTTTTCTTTTTTATAAGGCCATAATGACCGAGAGTTTTTGTGTCTTTAAACTATATATATATATATATATATATATATATATATAAAAGCTTTAAACTAATATATATTTAACTGGAGCACAAGCTTTGTTTCTAATTGGTGCATAAAATCCATGCCTTTAATATAAACTGAGTCATCAATATCGTATATTTAAGAACTGGTTAACAGTTAAAAAATAATGTGTGTTTTCCTTTCTTTGAAAAATAGGAAAAATATAACTTTAATAACACCCTTTACCTCTTACAACACTATTGATAAAATATCGTTTATTTGTAACAAAACTGAACTGAACTGATGATTTCCCGAGAGTTTTGTGTGGGTTCAAATATTACAGTTACTGATTGTAGCTGCGTCTGTGGTTTAGAGACCACATAACTAAAATCATAAAGTTTTGATCTGAAGCCAATTCATTGTATTAAAACATATCCAGTTTTGGGGACCAGGTAATCATTATCTTTCAGATGTTAATTTGCCTTCTGGTACACTTTTCCAACTTACTTGATAACTATCTTTGTGAAACTTAATAGTAATTAAATGTGTAGCTTTGACAATATTAATAAGTAATATGCAAGTATTTAGTTGGCTAGTTTTAATTTTATGAACAATTTACAATAAATCTACATACCTTTTTATTTTATGAAACAATCTCTAATTACTCATTGTTATTGTTGGGGGGAATACTATGAGCTAGCTGCTAACATTTTTTTTTGAAAATTGGTTGAGTAGCCTGAAAATAATGGTACCGAAGAATGAAAAAGTACACTATTGGAAAACTCAATTTATTCCAAAACTTGTTTTAATGTTGATATTGTCTATTAGTGATAAATAAATCACTAGAGCATTTTGGTGATTGTATATGAACAAGGAAAAAACCCCCAAACCACAAAATAACACAACTACACAAAACTGTGTAATGCGTTTGTATTACCTTATGTGTACATTTCGATAGCTCTGCTATCATCTGCAGAGGTACACTACAGATAGGTATAACAGGTAGTGTACCTCTGAAGATGATAGCAGAGCTATCGAATTGTACATAAGGTAATATAAACGCATTATACAGTTTTGTGTAGTTGTGTTATTTTGTGGTTTGGGGTTTTTTCCTTGTTCGTCTATTAGCAAGTTACAATAAACATAGTCTGGTTCATCATTTTTTGCATCTTTTGAAATCAAGTAGGTTTTTTTTAGACATTATACTAATAGCAATACGCAATATACTCCGATTGTTAATATATACCAGCTGATAGCGTTGCTATTTGTTTCACTGTTTAAGTTGATTTGTAAGTCGCGACTGTTAAAAGGAAATTATTTAGAAATCAATAAAAATTTTTTGTAATTTAATAAACAATAAAAACGTCTACACAATTTGTTTCATTACTTTAAAATAATCCTGACAACTCCGTTTGTGTGGCGTGTTTAAATGCATTTAAAATTTTTAAATAAACAGAATTGCTCAAAGGGTCATTTTATAATTTAAAAGATGACAGCTTTGTGTTTAGACAACTCCCTTGATAAATAACCAACTCCGTTTCCGTCACTAAATTGTCTTTGAAAGTCAACATTCAAAGTTTAAATGTTAAACTGAAACAATACAAAATTTCAATTTATTTACCCCCAACATGGTGGAGGTGGTGTTTGACATGCAACTATATTTACACGTTTTACTTCTTCACACTTTACATTTGTATTTTATTATTTTAAAAGCGAGTAATTTTACTTGCAAATAAAATATATTTACTTGAGACGTGTGTATAGTCTGTATACTGTAACTTGGCATCTGGACCCTTGGCTATTTGCGAGCGGCCGGAACCGTCCCCCCGTCGCTCCCTTCCTCACTCAGCTGTTTCAGTGATGAGTCACCTAATAGCGTTAACACTGCACTATGTAACTTTTTTATGGGAGACACAATTTTAAATTTTTTTCAGCATAGTTAAAATGTTTAGGAAAATATAAGCAAATTGATACCAAACAAGACACTATTCCGTTTGTAAAAGCCACCAGTAGAAAGCTCTTTACACAGCTACTTTTTGCATAATCACATACTTATTATTTACATGTTTACGTACTATTTACATACATTTGGTCGTGTTTGTTATCAATTTGCTTATATTTTCCTAAACATTTTAACTATGCTGAAAAACATTTAAAATTGTGTCTCCCATAAAAAAGTTAAACAGTGCAGTGTTAACGCTAGTAGGTGACTCATCATGGAAACAGCTGGGTGAGGAAGGGAGCGAGGGGTGGACGGTCCGGGTCCAGACGCCAAGTTATGGTATACAGATAATAGGTGTCCGCACATAGATGTAGGTGCTATTTGTAGGTGCTAGCAACTAAACGTTAGGTGCTATTACTGTATCGTTAAGTTGGACGTAAATGATCAACCAAAGTAAAACTTTGTAGTTATGTTTCTAAAGAATTGAAAATCATTATAAATTCATTTAAAACAATTACATACTCTGTGCTGTTTTAAAAGACGTAATTTCGTAAAATCAGGTCAACCGATTTTGTTCAAATTTTAGTAAAATATGAACATTAATAACTCAACCTTATTGAAAATCGCAAGAAAAAAACTAATTTATTTATAGGATGTAACAGTACATCCAATAATATTACGAAATAATTTGAATCATATTTTGCTTGGCGTTACAGTCAATTTACCAATTCTTTACATTTTTTTAATGGTAACTCTGTTTTTCTTTGAACTACAGGCACATGTGATGAGTTTGGTAATCGTTAAAAATTTCTACCTCTATTTTTTTTTTTATTTATATACAAGTTACATGACCGAAAAATATACAATCCACGTGTCGTCCGTTCATCGTCACATAAGCAGGATAACGGACGATCTTCATAAATGAAGATGCAAACATGACATTTGTTACAGGAGACTATAGTGTATTCATATAGGACTACAAATTTGAAAATAAGGAAAAATCTAATTGGAAAATCTTTCAGCTGGTAGTAAAGAACACTTAATACTCGTGCCTTGAATTTGAACCAGCCTACTTGGTAAAGAATAAACTAAAAGAAATTAACTTTTGGTTAATAAAAAAGCAACCATTTCGTTTTGCCAATCATAAATCCAAGAAGTTTATTTGTATCAATTTCTCAAGACTTTGGACTTTAACAAAGATTGATAACATTTTCTTTTATTATCAGTCTCTCGATGATTTCCCGAGAGTTTGTTTTTAATATCAAAACAACGCAGACTTTTATATTTGTTGAGAAAATCAAATACCTTTACTGTGTCCTTGTTGACTGCGCAGGTGTTATTGTCCAGAGTGAATATTTTATTTCGTAAACCGCAGAACTGATTAATAAAACGCGTTAATAATTAGGGACGTACTGTTGAAGGATTTTTACACAAAATATTCACTGATAATAAACTCATAATTTATGGTAACTGTTAACTGCGAACTTGTAACATATACATTTACGATATTTGTGAACCCCTCCATATGATACCTCACAAATACAAATATCAGGGCCCATGACATGTCTCAAAATACTACCTAATTTAACGTCATTTTTAAAAAATTAAATTGGTTTGTTTGTATTGTGGATATTTAAATGTTTCTCTAATTGGACAGACGTCATTTCATAGTGGTGAGCATGACTCAAAATTAAGTATCTCATCTCTCAAATTTGATCAGTAAATACAAACATCAGATGAAAGCTCAAGCAAAGATAAAAAACATCAAATTGATAAATATGTATAGTAAACATTCTGAGCTGACAATACTAAAGTCTATGTTGATTTAATAGCGTCCAACTAAGGAGTTACACGACAAAGAAGAATTTACATATTATTTAGTTCTTCCAAAATAATGTACTTTACACAGAGATTAAAAAATGGAATACACCAAAGGGGTAATAAAAACAGTGCTGTTAAGTATTTTTATATGTCCTTTTCGAATAAACTGGTTTCTCTACATTTACGATTTTCTGTCTCCGTCTAACAATATCAGACCACAATAATTAGTCGATCATACGATCCAGAAGAGTCCATGTCAGTCACACGAGGGGTGTTTTTACCCACAATTGCAGAAATGTTCAAGGCTAAATGACATGATCATAGCCTCCCATTGGTCCAGAATGATCGGACTATATCACGTGATTGGGGACGCGTAACATCTTCTTGAAGGGTAGAAAGTCAGTTGTAAAGAACACCTCATCTGTGTATCACGCAAACGCTAATTCCTTTCAACTCGCTTTAATTTTATATACAAGTGCATAGTTTTCATAACGCAACGCGGTATTTATTACCATTCGGCTTTGCCATGCTTTTTAATTATTAACCTATTTTATAAGTGCAATCTGTGTAGATTTAAGAGTGACAAATATAAACAATAGAATAATTATGATAACCAGCTAGCTGTGTTCAGTGTAGTGCTACGTCTGTCTACATCGCTTCCTGAATTACCCTGTTGGACAATTGGACATTGCATCAATTCAAGGTAATGAACTTTACTGTTACTCAATTATTATTTACACAGATTGTATGAAAGTCTAATTAACATAAACTCTGTACCGTCATTCAACCACTCGTTGGAACTTATAAAGTTTGAGTTCACTGTAAAACTCTGGTCCCTCGGTAACTAATAGATCTTTGTTTATAACATAACACACGCAACAAGTGCATTGAATTATGGGAAAAGGCATCATCAAAATGAAAATGAATGTCGGGTTAAGAAGAATGATGGACGAAACTGATTTAGTACGACTAATAAGTATTAAACCTCTTAACTTTGTGTTAGAGTTAGTGAAAATCTTTTCCTTAACCACTTGGTTAAAATCTCCAAAAAAAAATGCGAAGTTATTTGAAGAAGATATTTACTATATGATTGAGGTCTGTTAAGAGGACCGCCACTCAAACTGTGGCACCCAGAAGATTTCCTAACCTAACCTAACCTAACCTAACCTAACCTAACCTAACCTAACCTAACCTAACCTAACCAACCTTATACGTAATATATGAATACACACTTTATTTTTTTGGACCCCAATATATATTATAAAAATTGATATTCTTCCAAATGGTGTCAAACAGATCTTGATCCTTGTTCTTACGGCGCCAAAAGAATTCACATAAGTAGGAATCTAACAAATTTCTACTGGTTCCACATTCTTTCTGATCCTGGTAAAATACTGTCCTAAATTGTGTTTATAAAAAGGCAGAAGGGGTTTGTAAAACTATGAAAAGGTAAAAACAATCGCAGAACAAATGGAACATGCTTATCAAATGGTTCTTAAATATTTTTTTAATTGTTAAGAATTACCTTTTAATTCTTTTAAATGTTTTTCTTTCAGGTCGTTGTTATATAATCTTATTAAAAGTGAACGAAGGGTGGATAGACCAAATCACAGGATCTCATAAAAATTACGTTTACTTAATCAAACGCGTTTCAACGACAAAGTCACCATCCTCAGTAATACATCCTCAGTATAACTTATAACTATGAACTAAAAAAGTTATAGCTCAGTTATTGTAGCTCATGTATCACTAAGTATGGCGACTTTGTCGTTGAAACGTATTTGATTAAGTAAACGTCATTTTTTGAGATCTTGTGTTCGAGTTTTAGTCTATCTAATATTATCTCACAAGTCAAGCTCAATATTTATTTATGAACGAAGGGTAACTATTGACATTGTCAAAAATTCTGACCACAGTTTTTTTGACTAATTTTCACGTTTCATGACCTGAGAAACCGAAAAATTTATAATCGACAAGTCGTCCGTCGGCGTCGTCAATATCGTTCTTTGTCGTCTATACGATAGCGGCAACAAAAATAAAGTTAGGGGCAAGAAATTTGGTATTCATACAGAATTCAGAAACATCGAATTTAAAATGTCAAAATGGCGACCGTTTCAAACAGTTTTTGTTTTGCGTGTAATAACACTAACCCTCTATGGCAAATAGCAAAGTTATTGTGAAAAATGTAATTTTGAAGCTTAACCTCTAAAGAAAACCTGATTTTCGTAGGCTCCTTATGAATGTAACCAGTAAATATAGTTACAAATGCTCCTTCAAGACTATGTGGCTAGGACTGAGATTGTTTTAGTAAATACATGTCAATGAGGTCAGTTAAAGCCTAGCCGACTTCAAGAAAGGAGTGATATATATAATTAAAAGGTTCAGAAAATTTGGGTAACAAATGTTTTAAACGAATTATTGGATGAGACTCCTTGATCTACCAATATAATTTAACATTTCCTACAACGCCCAAGAAACCAACTTGGTATTACATCTAGAGGAACTTCCTGAATTACATTGTCTAAGGAGATTGGGTTTCCATCCATGAACTTGTTTTATTTTTTAGACCGGAGCTTTAAGTTTAACTAACGCATTTTTTTTTTTACATAACTAGAACTGATATCGGTTGTAATGTAATCGGATTTTTAATTTTTAAAGTAATTAAATGAATAATTTGTCTAAACCCTCAAGGTTTTAGCGAGTGGGCTTGGCATTCCCGAAGGACCCTAGCTGCCGACAGCGATTTGGAAATCAGCTGTTTCTTGCAAGTGCAAATAAAATCAATTCAATATTCGTTATCATATTAACTAATTTTATAAATTTAATAACAACTGACAGATTGAAAGAACATAATCAATTTGAGGTTAAGTTACAAAATGCGCGACAGATTGTACACTCGTTTAGATAAAAAAACATCTCTTTCACTTAAACTGTCACAAGAAGTGTTTGTTTTTTATAGAACACCAGATTCTCTGAGTTTTTTTAAAGTTCCTTAATCAGAAAAATTGATGTGTAAATTTCAAAATTCAAAAAAATACTAAATAAGAGAATAATTTTTTATCTACGTTGCATTATTTGTACAGCATTCAATTCTATATTCAATGATTCCCAAAGTGTTATCTACTACAAACATGAGATACATTATTAAAAGAAACTACATTTTATAAAAACATTACCTTCAAGTTTATTTTTAATTCGTCAAAAATTATTAGAAAAATTGTCGTAAAATTGTTGATTAACAACCACTGGAAACGATTTTTTGTTAACACATTCTGTGAAACTAACTATCTGCGTATGTTAATTCCAAAATCGACAACCGATCGGTATATAGGATATATTAATAAAATAAATTTATCTCTTATCATGTCGACGTACAAAAGCATCCGTCACGAGGGATTAGGAAATCCTTTAATATAGATGTCGTAGGCGTACCTTCTTGTAAAATATATTAAAGTTAAAAAATGAATTGCCAGATTAATTGCAAAGAAAGTGTGAGGCGATCGATAACATAATTTATCAATGTCTAAAGTCTTGCTATTCAATGTCAAGTGACATAAGGCTTAAAGTGATTGATGTCCTTGAGCTACTTAATGGAACTTTGCCTGCGCCAGTCTTTAAAATTAATATTAAAGTGTTGACAATTTATCCTGCGCTTAAATTAATTGCGAATGTTTTAAATAATTGTTACATTGGACGTCGGACGAGATGGAAATTAAATGAATGTTTCCTCGAGGAAAATTTTGTTTTAACTCAATCAAATCTCAGGGCTTCACTTTATAGTGCAACCCGAAAGATCCTGGTTTGATGTGCACCTTTTATCATGTAGTATTCCGTTATTTTTTTTTCCGTTCTGGGCTGTGAGAGCCTCCTTCAGAGGCCTCACCGGCGTCGACCTAGAGATCTTTTGCCACCCCAAGTTCCTTCCTACACCCACTCAGTAATACCTGTCATCCTTATGAAGGAACAGATACTACCTATAGGGTTGTCTAGGATGATTTCCATCTCTTTCCCCGGAGGGCCTAGAGAGTATAGCCTGGCTCGTCCTAACGCCTCAAAGAGAATGTGTTCTGCGGACTCTTCAGCCAAACCACATTTCCTGCAAGTATTATCTGCTGCAATCCCTATCCTGTGTAGATGTTTTCTGAGGTGACAGTGGCTCGTTAAGAGACCAACCACCCACCTCAAGTTATCCCTTCTGAGAGAGATGAGTTGTTCAGCATGTTTCTTGCTTGGTCTAAATAGCCTTTTTGCAAGTCTACTAGTAGTTGAATTCGTCCAGGCCCTATTCATCCCCTCCCGTATCCACGTATCAACCGCTACTCTGGCATGTCCGGTATTCCGTTATATTCTCTTGACCAACGCTTGTCCTTTTCCGAATCTGATTCTATTAGAATATTTAATGGCCAGTGTATTGTTTTATATCTTTTTTCCTTTTTACTTAACCAATATACGAAGTACAGAGTAATTTTGCTAATTACAAATCAAAATTAGACCGACATCTTATGACTAATCTTCTTGTTTCATAGCTAAAGAAAACTGAAAAGTAGTTTTCTACATGCCGTCCTTACGTCATTGTTGAGATATCAGCAATACAAATTGATAATAGGAACATAAAAATTGATTTGGGGGACATAAAAAGCTCATATAAAACTCTACTGTAATTAAATAAAAATTGAAAAATATCTTAATGGCGGGTATTTTAAAGAATTTTTTTTTTTTCAAATGTGAACTATTCAACTTATGACACATTAAATTAGATATTTATATATTTTAACTCTTCATCTAATGGTACCAACCATGAAAAATGACGATGTTGTTAAAATTGTAAATTCATATCGTGACCTTCAAAGAAGGTGTCATGTTAGTATAGTTACGAAATGTAGCAGGACACGAGCGTAGCGAGTGGAAACTCCTTCCCATATTCACTCCTCGACACTGACAGGAACGAAATGAGTGAAGACTTATTAATGTACAAACATCTACGACGTCAAAAAAGTAGTGATATACACAAGGATCAGAAAACTGTTTAACAACGGTTTTAAACAAACTTAACCTATTGACCTCTTGATCTAATACAATTTAATATTTCCTACAAGTCCCATAAAACCAATTTTTGGGAGTTACTTTTAGAGGATCTCCTTGTATTACATTGTATGTTGGGGGCGGAGTAAGTACCATGATGGTGACCATCAACTTGTTTATACTTTCCGTTAAATTTTGTATAAAAGATTTTACATTTAAATTGAAACTCCGCTTGTGTCGTAAATCTAATTGTGTCTCTCCTAATTGTAAAACAAGTTTTTAATTTACGAAGTTAATTTTCATGCGTTCTTTTTTTTATTAAGAAAAATTTAAGTGACTGACATCAATGACTACATAAATACTATAAGACACGACATGGCCATGTTAAATATTCTACGCTTATTCTTGAGTTGACCAATACTCGCTAGGGTGTGCTGCTAGAGAATCTGAAGTTGATGTGACTGGCGCTAGATGGCTCTACGGTCAAACGATGTTTCAGGCGGGTAAGAGAAAACGCACTGATGCCACATATGGGACCAGAGATGCGAGGGAAGGTCGAGAATCGCTTATCTCTTTTTTTAGACTTTTTTTATATGCATACATTTTGTGACGTATATAAAATAGTAATACGTAATTACGAATTTCAGATAACCTGTGTAACATCTGTTTAAACTAACTTACAAAAGACTTCTTGAGTCAATACAATTTAACATTTTCTACAAGGCATAAAAAACCAACATTTGGAGAGTTTCCTTCTATTACAATGTATTGGAGTTGAGTAAGTACCATGATGACCTTCATTGACTTGTTTTCATAAGAGGTTTAAACAATTTGATGCCTTTAAACGAACAAAGATTTCAATAATTTGTCTTTTTGTTTACAGGCTTATACTGGTAAAGCGGTTTCAATCGTATGTAAGATTCTTGGCAACTAGGCCGTTCGAGATAAGTACAGGCGTTTTCAATTCTATTTTCCATTCTAAATGACGTCCACTCAAAACCATGTCCGCACAGTTCACTAATTTTCTGGACCATAATTTGTAAGATAAGTGTAAAACTATACGACGCCGACGTATGATCAGAACTATTACAGCGTTGTATACATCAGTTCTGCGGTTTACGAAATAAAATATTCACTCTGGACAGTAACACCGGCGCAGTCAACAAGGACACAGTAAAGTTATTTGATTATCCCCAACAAACGTAAAAGTCCGCGTTGTTTTGATATTAAAAACAAACTCTCGGGAAATCATTGAGAGACTGAAAATAAAAGAAAATGATATCAATCTTTGTTAAAGTCCAAAGTCTTGAGAAATTGATAGATATAAACGTCATGAATTTATGATTGACAAAACTAAATGGTTGCCTTTTTATTAACCAAAGGCAATATTATTTGCCATATTATTTGCCAAGCTGCTATTTGTTGATAACTATCAAATAATTTTAATAATAATAAAAGTTAGTTTATGTTAGGTTAGTTTAGGTGGGTTGGGTTAGGTTAGGTTTGGTTAGGTTAGTTTAGATGGATTGGGTTAGGTTAGATTAGGTTAGTAGAAAACGAAAATAAAATTTGACTTTTGTAAGAAATCAATCTAAATTTATGTTAGTCCTGGTTTCTTAAAATAGAACAAAAGTTAACTGAATTAAATATAAAAATTGTATATCTACTGTATATATTACAGGCATTGTATACAATGATTAGGCATAATATAAATTGCCTAAAACTGTCAGGCAAAGTGTGTAACCATACATTCTATACAACGTATTTCATAGTTCATTTAATAGAATGCATTTCTTAGTTTCTAGACATTCTATACAACACCCGCTGATCTTCAGGCAGAGTTTGGAATATCGTTTTTTTTTTTTTTTAATTGTATGTACGTCCAACATAACCATTTAAAAATTACCTCTATGTGAGACACTTGTACACATCGGAAGTAAATATAATAACAATTGTGTTTTTAATTGCAAGTACAATTGCACTGACAAGAATTGTAAATAAAAAACAGAACAGAAAAAAATGTGACGATGTAAAATATGTGTTTTTAAGTTGTAAATATAGTTGCATGTCAAACACCACCTCCGCCATGTTGGGGGGTGAATAAATTGCAACTTTATATTGTTTCGGTTTAATATTTAAACCTTGAATGTTGACTTTCAGAGGCAATTTAGTGACGGTAATGGAGTTCTTATCTTGGTTATTTATCAAGGGAATTGTTTAAACACAAAGCAATCAATTTTTTAATAATAAAATTACTAGTCATTGAGCAATTATGTTTATTTTTCAATTTAAAGTGCATTTAAACTCTTTCACAGAGGAATTGTGTGTTGCACGTTTTCATTTGTATAACATGCGAAAGAAAATTTGATAATTAAGTAGAGAGATTTGATGTAAATTGTGAATGAACTTCAGATATTATATATAGTTATCTTAATTGTTGTTTTCTTGTATTCTATTAAAAATTGATATAATATGAAATATATATTGTAACGATACAAAAATTCCAAAGTTATAAGATCACTGCATGAAAATCACCCAATTAAACATATTTATTATCACCCATCAAAAATGTAACCCTTTTCATCAAAACCTGTACCACAGAAGATATCTCCATATAATATAATTTGTGCAACATGAACAGTAATAGAAATCACATTATATGTCATGAGTTAAAAAAAAAAAAAAAGAGAGAGAAAAACCACTTGAGAGGTAAAAGAAGTCTCTATGGTGAAGAAAAAAAACTTTTTGGTACATTCTCTTCAAAACATTCAGAGGTAGCCTCAATTTTCAAGAAGAAGATTTAGTGGTCAAAGTCGAGTGATAAGAAAGCTAAGTGGCTAATCTATAATATTCGAGTTGAGAAACATTGCTGAGTGGAATATATAACTGTTTATTCCTCCAAGAATTTATTCAACATTATAAATTCACCTTTCAACCAAATTATACCCAGCCAAAATTATCCAACGAATAAAATTGATTAAAAGCCATGAGAACAAACTCAAAATTGTGATCAAAGAACTTTTATTAACATAAGCAATATAAATACCATTTTTTTTAACACAATCCATCAGTAACTTTGTATTATTCACCAATCACTTATAAGCTTCCATTACATTCCTTTCATTAGTTTTTAAGATATCAATCTCAATTGTTTACGTTAAGTTTTATAGTTTTAATTTATGTTATGTACTCACAAGTGTTGTAAAAATAACCAAGGCAAGAGTTACGGTATATTAAGAGTAGGTTACTCATTTTGTACAGTTTTGTAATGGAATAATTCGAAAATAAATAATTTTGTTATAACGCATACACATTGTTATGATATTATTAAGTATCTCATTTTGTATCTTGACGAATTCAAAGATGCTTTTATCGGATTACACAATTAGAAAAAATGGTAACTACATATTCACTAGGGATGTATTTCCTTCCACGTCTTTAAAATTAACTCGATTAGAATTCTTTCCAGATCCTCCCTTTGGTCCTTACAAAATCCATGAGGATTTTGGCATGAGCAAGCGTATAAACGCCAGAACGTTCTAAATACACTAATTCTCCGCCGAGAAAACAACTCGCACACGCAGAAGAGATATTGTAGATTCCATCTCTGATGAACACAGTCTTTCAACTATTTTCTTTTCTAACTGGATTTATAATCTCATTCACATTAAGTCTCTCATTTCTGATCTGAACAAATTCAAAGGTCCTTTTATCAGATCCTCACAGAGTTAGGAAAATTGGTAACTACAATGTCTCCTAGGGATGTATTTTCCTCCACATCTTTAAAATTAACTCGACGAGAATTCTTACCAGCTTTTCCACTTGGTACTTACGTGCAGTTTGATCCATAAGGAGTTTGGCATCAGCACGCGTAAGGACTTCAGATCCTTCTAAATACATTATACAACTCGCACTTGCGCAGGTGATCTCCGGTTAACGTTTCTTCTACCCTATTAATTTTATATGACGTGTCACTCGATAATGACCAAATCAGACTGCCCATAGTATTTCTAACCTAATTTCTTGCTTCAACTTTAACATTACAGAACTTAAAGCTGATGCTGAACTGATATATTTACCTTCACAAAATTAAAATTGTTTCTCCATGGATCACCCAGGGCATTGATTTTACATACAAAAAATATAAGCTCCAATTATACAATTTGAAGGTCAGAAATTAGAGACTCTAGTGCTGCCATCTAGTACGGACTTCTTGTAAATTTAAAAGCAAAAGTCAAAAACACTTATTGATTTAATCGTAATTTTATATTTTAAAACTGGCTATTACGCAAACTGCATCATATATAGTGAAATATCCTGATGTCATTCTCAACCCTTTATCTTTTATGTGCCTGTCTGTAGGTTATAAATTGTCAGAACACTGGTAAACATTTAGAATCACTTGGTTTACGTGTATGCATATTAATGTTACGAGGCAATGAGCTCTTAAACTTATCAATCCAAGATTTAGAGGGTTGTTCTCAGCCGAACAACAATCAAATCTGGCCCTTAATAGCTACAGTAACTCTATATACAATTTGAGTTGTTAGATAGACACACGATTTAAAAAATCACAGGTCAGTGAACTTAAGTAAGTCTAAAAAATATTTAAGAATTGATTTGAGACTAAAATAAATAATGTTTATGCATGATTCGTGTTAAATTCATCAAATAAAGTTATTAAAATGTTAAACAATGAGCAAATAATAGGGTGCCCGATAGGGTGTGACGTCACGCGATGTCGTGTAACTTTACAATATCAACTTAATATATTCTAATCTATGTATTTAATTTCTCAGCTTTTTTTAACTCTAAAGCAGTGGTTGGACCAATAGTATTTTGAAATTTCCTTTTTAAATTCTCTACGCTGCGGTATTTGGGAAAATATCGACTTTCACACAAGTTGAATATATCAAAAATTGTTCAAAAGGTCGAAATATTTAAATTTTAAAAACACGAAAATAAAATTATCTTTATACCTAAAGCTTTGTGATCAGTTTAACAGAAGCTAACAACTGACGTAATAGAAAGTACAAACTATGGTTAGGATAATAACATTACTACAACTGAACTTATGAATTTGTGTATTCTGAAACTAAACTTCACCTGTGCTTCAACTTAAATCGTATTTGGGTAAACGCGAGCTTTTAATCACTGCTGTGAAGTTCACGGTGTTTTCTTTACCACCAAATCCTTCACCTTATGCTACTGCTCTACATCCTTCTGCTACATTTCTCTTTCTGTTTTAACTAGTTTCTGTTGTCCCTTTTATCTTCTCCTACATCAATATTTATATCTTTATCTTTTCGTGGTAAAGTCCATTCATTTCAAGTGTCCGTAGATTTTCAAGATTCATTTGTGTTCTTTGTAAATAATTATTCCTGAAACTTAATATTTTTTCACTTGCTTTTATACACTCAGATTTGGAACATTAATTAACACATTTCACTAAAATCTGTTGAGGCGATCAACTCACAAACCAGTATTTTTGGAGAGATGATGATCAATAAGTTTGTTTTAATACTGAAAGGCTACAATTGAGTAAAATTTATCAAAATCGTTTGATAAAATCAACATATTTATTCTGTTTTTTTTTTCTTATAGCACCTACTCTCCAAATTTTTAGTTTTCAAAATCGTTTTTAAATGTTTCGAGATATGACTAAAATATGTTCACAAACCAAATTTGATTGAAATCAGTTCACGAATTTGGTCTGTAAAGCACTGCTCATAAAATAAACAGACATCATTCTAATAACAACGTTTTTTATTTTCAAAGTCCCTCAAAATGCATATTTCCATAGAAAAATCGTTACAGAAGATATTGGAAAATCGTCATTTTAGTTTTGTCCTCATAGAAACTACCCCAAAGTTTGAGGTAGTCCTGAGACACGCCCAATTTGATTAAAATTGGTCCACCCGTTTGAAACAGACAGACATTTCAAAAACCACTTTTTTTTTTAATCGGGGACCTCAAAACGGATACATTCGCAAAATAAAGACATGGATTGTATGTTTACCCATCATGTAACTTATGTGATAAAGTAAAAGTTATTTCTAAATAAAACGTTAATTTTTATCGTATATCAGAAAATTTTTTAATAAAAATAAGTTATAATATATGTAGCATTTAAATCTTGTATTTTTCGTTTCAACCTGCTATAGACTACTGTACGTTGACATAACATCATGTTTTGTTCAGCCAGAACTTCTTCATCCTCTCCGTCTCCACACTTCCTCTTCTGGTATAATCGTCTTTTTTCTGTTTTATTTTCCGCCAGATCCTTTTACCTTCCCTTCTGCTACTCCTTCAGATCCTTCTGCTACATTTCACTTTCTGCCTTACCCATTTCTGTCGTTCCTTTCCTCTTCTTCTATTACGATTTCATCTTCGTCTCGGTGCTCTTCTTTTACCCACGATATTTGTATCTTTCTGTCTTCCTCGTAGCTCAGCTTGTTTTAATTCATTCTTTTCAAATGTCCGTAGAAGGTCAACCTTTTCTTTCTCATTGTAGTCCCTATAATTCCCGTAGAGTTCATTGTTGTTTCTCAGTCTCTAGGTACATCTTAAATCAGATTTCATTTTTTTTTTAATCAATTTCTGTAAATATCAAAATAGAACCTTTTGAAACAGTTTTTAGAAATCTTTTTCTCATCTATAAATCCTACTTAGGTTAGGTTAGATTCAATTAGGCTAGGTTAGGTTAGGTTAAGGCGGTTTTCTTTTTGCAAATCCTTCACCTCCCCTTCTGCTACTGTTCTAGATGCTACTGTTTTCTACTATATTTCCTATTCAGTCTTAATAATCGTCGCTCCTTCTCTTCTCCTATTCTCAATTCTCTAAGTATCGGTGTTTTTCTTTTACCCACGGTCCTTGTATCTTTTTGTCCTCCTTGTAGGCTAGCTCAGCTTTTTAAACACATTCTTTACAAATATCCATAGAAGATCAACGTTTTCTTCCACATCGTCGTCCCTATACTTGTCGAAGAGTTGCTTCTCAAACATTTTTTCAATAAAAAAAATCAATATCTCTAAATTTTAAAATGACGACTTTTTGAAACAGTGTTTTAGAATTCTTCTTCTTACCAATAAATACTATACTACCCTTATATTGTTTACCTTGTCTAATATAGTCATTAATATCTCAATATATTCAATAATTCAAGAATCTCTTAAAAAACAAATATCCTCCATATCACGCCAGCATATCAGCTGCGTGTCGAGTTTGTATTTAAATTGTAATATCCGCAGGCAATAAATAATACATAACGATATGACTTCTGATACATTGTAAAGTAAACAATCACGCACATGATAACAATATGCGTGACACATTATCATTCATGTCCCTGTATCAGCTGAGAATCAACCACAAGTATAAGTCATTACCAATACACTGTTTTTTTTTAACATGGTATTTAAAAATTAAATTGTATAACATTTTACTTGTTCGTGTTTTTACTGTGAAACATTCTTATCATGTGATTTTCAACATAGTTACATTTTCAAAATTGATTAGTAAATCAAGAAATATTTGGGACACTTAAAATTCCATTTATATTGCGGACTGTGTGGCAATTCCTATGTATACTAGCTGGAACTACACCTTTCTTTATGTAGTCTTTAGTTAGATCTTTTTCTCTCATCTTTCCAATGAGATCTCTTCAACTCTAGCGTTATTACAATATTCTAAAGCTATTGGTCTTTATTTTATGTTTTATAAGTAACCAGTATTTACTTATTCTGTATACGATTAAGTTTGGGACGGCTTTAACCCAAGACTATATGAAGGAAGGTGTAGACCCAGATAGGTATCCTCGGGTTTGCCACACCATATTCACTATATATGAGCTACAATCTTCTGTGAACACTCTGGTGAAATTCACAATAGTAGTTGAAATTTCTCTACCAAATTAGGAAAAAAAAACACAAATAACTAAACAAAAAAACACTAATGAACAATTACTTGGTTAATTCATATTCCTAAATTTATGGAAATAAAAAAGTAATTATTCATTAATTTTTGTATCAAATTAGTTATTCATTAGTTTTTGAGTTGTGGTTTGTTTGATATAGCTGGTGTATCACTGAAGAGGACGACCTTGTCGTTGAAACGCGTCTGATACTTAGGCGTATTTTTATTATGAGAATTGTGTTCCGTGTGTTTGTTATACTGTATTAGTTTTTGTGTTTAGTTATGTCTATTTTTGCTAATTTTCTGGTTAAGGGAACTTTCAACTATTATTATGTATAACTTCCTGAGATCTTTGCATGTTGTATGAGAAGCTCCTATACAAAGTTCAACAATTCTTAAGCCAAACAAAAACACATACAAACATCTCCACTCCTTCAAAGTCTAGCAAACAGTCTCACGTGCTCAACGCAAAATTAAAAACCTTTTTATTAATACGTTTTACAAAAAATTGTCGACTGAAACATAACGTGTAAATGAATTAACTGATAGAAAAATTAAATAGTTTAAAATGAACGACTCCTGGTTTGACACATTATGATATGTCATTAGATACCGACAGAGGGGGTTGCTCACGCTATGTGATAACAATCTGTCGTAACATGCGACTTCCCTGCCAACTATGTATACAACTCTTGGCTTTTCATTTAATACACAATACTTTATACATCCTCTATTTAAATAATTATAATAAAATCATTGAACAAACTTTCCCACACGCCGTTTCACAACCATAAATGCGATCGTAAATTATTTTAAATAATATAAATTGTTAATTACTGACAAGTCTAGATATTATTTATAATTTTGGACGCTGGTTTCTCCCATTAATCTTCACATTTCAACAAAATTTTAATGAAATCGGTTGAGACGATTTTTATAAATTACGTCTTAACAGTTATAGTTTACTTTTTGTTTTCATACAAGACATTATTCATAAACATCTTACCCTCCCCTCAGGGCCTCACTTATAGTAAGTACAGGTGTGGCCATCCTGAGAGATGTAACTTGATCTATATCTTTGTATATAAAGTCTTGTGTTAAATTCCTCTCTTTTATCTTTCTTATCAAGTTTTGCTTAACCAAATCTCGTTCTCTTTCAACCCTGATGCTATTAGAAGACTAAGGGTCTTTATTTTATACAATTTTCTTCTTTTTTTCAAGGCGATGATGAGAGGTTTTCACAATAATAAACAAAAATCTATGAAGGTTTTCTATCAGATCTCACTTGATCAACTCTTGTTCTTTTCTAACTCGAATATATTAGAGTATTCGACCTTTATGGGTCTTTATTTTGTTCTTTTCACCTTTTTTTACAAGGCGATAATACCCCATTCTCTAATAACATCCTAAAAATATTGCAGATGTGTCTCTGTACACAACAAATGAAGTTTTTTTCTTTAACGCTCTTGTCAGCCATGAAGTGGGTTTATATTTGGTTGAAGTTAATATAAAGAAGGCCGTGGCGAAAAAAAAATTTGGAAACTGTAGTAAGTCAATGTACTACAGTTTTTAAAACTATACCATAGTCGCGATGCCCTTATATCTACCCTAATGTCCAACTTAAAGCAAAAATTAAAATGTCCAGACAAGTTATTCTTAAATTATAACCTGTATTTATCCAATAATAATAAATATTTTATGTATACTGCACCACCCCGTGCTGCCCAGACATAAATAACACAACGTGACCTGTCCAGATGTTTAATTTAATACCACCGTTTAAATTACTTAAATAAATAGTTTAACACTAAGATAATGTTATGATTTGGTAGCACGGAAACCCCCCTCTAAAGTTCATATCTCACGCGATGACTGGGGGGACGAAATTAATTTCTTGAATATATGTAGGTTTAAACTGTTTCCTTGTTTGTTTAAAATTTGTTTATCAGGAACATGAAGTATGTTGTGTTGTAGGTATTAGTTTTGTAAGTTTTGTAAATTAATTATTTGATTGCAAAGATAGGTTATGTTGGTCAAATCTTTTTTATGTAATATTTAAACTTTGCGTGTTTAGTTTTATGATGTTTGTCTAAAAAGAAAGAATGTTTTTTTTGGTTTACGATGTTTGTAAGAACTATGAAGTATAAGAATAACATTGCAAACAATTTCGACCTCCAATTTTTAACAGATCATTACGTTTTATCGCTTTAAATCATACCGTCCGTCCGTCGTTGTTGTCGTCTGTACGTAACCTTGGTAACGGACAAAACAAAGATAGGAACGTAAAATTTGTTACATGAGAATATGGTCATATAAAACCCTACAAAAATTCAGAAAAAAAAATGTTAATTGTAATAATTCTGGCGTATTAAAGTTTTCAACATATAACGTACTAAGTTAGATACAAATTTTCAAATTTAAATTCTGTATGTAATGGTACCAACCCTTTACGATAATAAATAGTGAAGACATTTTCAAAAATATATTTTTTAAATCTGGAATCCTAAGAAAAAGCGATATTCGTATAGTTACTGATGGGTCCATTTGTCTGTGCACGCGGCTTGCTATGGCGCGGCGGGGAAGAGCGGAGTGGTTATCGCTCATTTCCAAAAACATGTGGTGCCGCGCGGCGCGCCGGATGTAGATTATTCACCTGTCTTCAATGTAGCTTCGAGTTGTTTGTAAACATCATGTTTCTATATGCACTACAAATCTTTTAAACTGTAATTATGTGTCGCGAAAGGTAGACAAACATAGTAGGGTGAGAGAGCCCTACTTTTACAGAACGGCTAGTAGCGTCAGAGCCGCGCGCACAGACAAATGGTCCTATCAGTACGAGATCCGGCAAGCACGAGTCACCGACACGAGCGTAGCGAGTGGAGACTTCTTCATATTTTTGTAGCTTTGAGACCCTCTACTAAGTCCATTTATTTATCATGAGAATCAAGTATGAAAAAGAACAAGAGTTGGTCAATAGATATCTGAAGAAATATGAAAGAGAAGAATCTAATAAAAACTAGATGAAGATAGGAGTAGATACAGCTAGAATATCTCTGGATAACTAAATCTAAGCCTTTATTTGGGTAATTCAACTTCGTTCTGTACGAACTGTCAAAAGTGAAAGATCTCACCATCTCTGATCGACGCTTGGCGGTCAAGAATAATAATTAGTCGTGAATTAAATTTAATCGCCAAGCTATTCATAAGATTTTGATGCATGATTTTAAATTACAAAAAAATCAGCACAAAATCAATTCCACATAATCCCTCTCGGTAGCAGAAAAACATTCGAAAAGATGCGTGGTTTGACTTTTCTTGTTGGTGACGTCATTCAGGAACGAATGATGACTGGTAAATTTAAATCTATTATTCAGAATCAAAATTACTAATTGAGGAGAATAAAAAACCCTCCATTTTAACCAATAAACCAACTTTTGGGTTTTAATTTAGACTATCTGCTTCTATGATTTCTGCTGGATATGACACCCATCAACTTATTTTAAATCCTTACATTATTTATCAAAGAATCTCAACTCCTATGAGATTAGGAAGCAAGTCTAGGAGCCAGTTTCCCTTGTCAACACAGGTTCTATTCTACACAAGCTACTTGTCTATACAAATTTATCTTTCTTACAAAAGCATCACTCAGAATAGAAAGTATGATGTGGAAAACTCAGTTCTGATGTTTAAAACATCAAAAGTGTAAAACAAAAACAGGTTGGGAAGCTATTTACTGATGAAAGTCAAGGATCAAAGAAACCTGCGCTTGTTATATCTTGTACGCTTTGCTTTAAGTTGAAACAAAAGTGTAAGTGAAATATAAAACAAAGAAGACCTGAAACAAGGAGATATGTGATATACATGAGAGAACGTAATAGGGTGATTGTAAAGTATGGAAACTGTGTGCTGCTGCGATCAAAAGAGACGCAGTGTGTACAACTACGAAAATATATTTTTTAGATTTGAAGTTTCAGCCCGCCAATCTGAATCCTACTTTAATTTAAAAAATAAAAATTAGTCTTTTTATACATTACTTTGTTGTAGAATTTTTACCAGAAAAACATGTATTTTCCTACAGCCTAACTATATAAATAAACTCATTTTATAAAATACCTAACCTAACCTAATATCTCCCCTCCCACAAATCACTTCGTAAAAGGGTAAACTAATTTTTAATTTTTATTATCCAACTCAAATACCTGATTTAAAGTAAAAAACTAATTCATTTTTGATATAAAATAACCTAACCTAACCTAATATTTCCCCCTCAACAAATAACTTTGTAATAGACTAAACTCCTTTTTAATTTTATTAATTTGTATTATCCAACACAAGAACCAGAGATATAATACAAAATTAATTCAAATTTGATATAAAATAATCAAATATCTCCCCCCCCCACAAATCACTTCGTAAACTGCGAAACTAATTTTTAATTTAAATAATTTTTATTATCTAACACAACAACTAGAAATAAAATACAAAACTAATTCCTTTTTGATATAAAATAACCTAACCTAACCTAATATCTCCCCCCACCAATCACTCCATAAAAGGCTAAACTAATTTGTAATTTTAATAATTTGTATTATCCAACACAAGAACCAGATATAAAATACAAAACTAATTCCCTTTTGAAATTACAAAATATGAACACAAATTCTTTCCTTTAACTCTGAAACTAAAACAAATAAATTATTCAGTCTTACTTAAGAAGAGTATGGAGGGGGGCATTTAAGCTACATTTTCAAATTATTTCCCTTTTTATTAAATACAGCTTTTATCTTTGTTTTAAATTTTGCACTTTGTTACTTTAGATTAAATTGTTCTTGTATATTTTTTAAATACAAAAATAATTTAAACGCGCAATTTAAAAGAATCTGCTGATGTCAAGTACCCGAGGGTGTTGTTTCTTTTCTCTGAAACATAATTGAAATTCTAGTTTTCTACAGACAAATTTAAAATTACTCAACACGGAACTGAAAATACAGTTTATCGCCACTGTATAGAAATCATTCAGTGTCTGTCATTACTGTGGAGTGACAGGTTCGGTGCACATTATACAATACGGTTACAAATGTGAAGGGTTGTTATATATACTGGAAAAAGAGCTCCTAAAACAATAAAACAATTTTACAATTCCTCTGTTTTAAACACGGTAAAGATGACTTTGCTTTCAAGGAAATCACAGCAGGTTAGTGTCCCTTGGACTAACATAGTGTGTATTGTACCTCTGAAGATAATAGCAGTGATATTGAAATGTACATAAGGTAGAATAAACAAAACTACAAAGTCTTTGTGTTGTTAATGTTTTATTGTGATTTGGAGAATTTTATTTAATCGACTCTAAGAGTTGCAGTGTTGACCCAGTTTGGTTAGTCAAATTTAGAAATTGTTGATAGCGAATTCTAGTAGCGAAAGCTTGAATTACAGCGACGGGAACTGAACTACGTAAGCAAATGGTCTAGGTGGCGTTTCACCTGTCACTAAGTAAACAATAACTTTTGTATTTGAAGCTAAATATTAAAACAATTCTTTGTGAAATTTTAAAAAAATATATCCTGACTTGTTTATCAACCGTATACTAAATAGTTGGCGGGAAACACGCGCCATGTTGCATGTAGAACGCGACGTCACGTGACCATGTCGGTCTGTCTGTATCAAATGACATATCGCATGTGTCAACATAACCCTCTATTTATTTATCTTAAAAACGTAGCTTTCGTGTTCATGAAATTGCATTATATTAATCAGTCATGTTAACTTGGATATTGTTTAAAATGAAGTAAACAACACTGAGTGTACAGCTGATATACCATGGATATGACGTGCATTTATTTTGGCCACTTCGATCTTCACATCGACATAGCCTACAGATCGTTAGTTTCACTAAATTAACTAATACAGATTCACGTTGGTTCAAGACAAGAACAAAGGAATGGTAAAGGATGTAAAGGATGTTAGAGAAAGGAAAGGTAAAGGATAAAGAGTGATTTTGAAAAGGCTGTAAAAAATACAATAAATTTATCAAATTTTACTTTCACCATTTCAAATTACTTAAAGAATAATATGTAGGCCTACTTTAAATTTTTTAATTAACTCCTGTAAGATGACGTTTATTCAAGCGTACATATTCTTCCAACAGGACTCTAAAGTTATTCTCACATTTCGCAGCATTACCAGTTGCACTTTAACCCCATCCTTCGAGTCAGATAATCTGTTTTCTTTAAAAGCCTGAACAATTTGAATTTTCTACGGATGACGGTGTAGATCGTTTGGTAAAATCCGTCCAACCGTTCTGTTAGAAATCCCAACTTTGTTGTTATGCTGGGGAGTTGAGCGACGAGGGTTTCTATCGATCACAACTCTTACACGCTCCATGTTTTCGGGCACAAGCACTGTTTTTGAATTCCCAGGCTTCTTCGTTGATGAAGTCTCTTCAAAGTTCTCAACCCAGTTTTTAATCGCACCAGGGAGAAGGTACCAGTTGTTTCCGATGAATGTTAAATTGGTTGAGAGAAACACCAATATATCAATTAAAACTATTTAATAAGGCTGCTATTTTAAATTTTGAATTATATTTTTCTGATTTTTGAGAGAGCTTGGAGAGAGGACGGCAAGGCTTTGACTGGGGAAGAAAAACGAAAATGGGAAGCCTGTCACATTTATGAATGAGTTAGATAAATTAATTTTACTACGATTCGTGTATGGTTGTTAAATATTGAATAAATAAATAAAATCTTGAATAAATTATCCAAATTTAGTCAGCAATTTTATTTATTTTATAATAATTTTGAAGTATCTTTTTGTAAAAATCAAAAATTTAAGGCAGAAATTTTATTTAGTTTATAATTTTTATTTTGTAATGATTTTGATGTATTGTTTTTGTAAAAATCAAAATTTAGGGCAGCAGTTTTATATAATTATATTACAATTTTCATTTTTGAGGTATTGCTTTTGTAATAATCAAAATTTAATGCAGCAATTTGATTTATTTTAATCTGTAAAAATTGCAAATATATGACCTGAATTATTACCGCTATTTATACATCAGTTCTGCGGTTTACCAAATAAAACATTCTCTCTGAACAATAACACCGGCGCAGTCAACAAGGACACAGTAAAGGTATTTGATTTTCCCAACAAATATAAAAGTCTGCGTTGTTTTGATATTAAAAACAAACTCTCGGGAAATCATTGAGAGACTGAAAATAAAATAAAATGTTATCAATCTTTGTTAAAGTCCAAAGTCTTGAGAAACTGATAGAAATAAACTTCTTGGATTTATGATTGGCAAAACGAAATGGTTGCTTTTTTATTAACCAAAGGAAAATTCATCTGAATGTGTAAACATTTTAATTTTACGTACAGTATTTGTATTTACGGACGTAACGAGTAACATTATGTTCCTCTCTATCAAAATATTAGTGAGAAAGTTTGTGCATGATTTCTCATTGTTTGTTGAATTATTGTTTGACAGATTAGAATGTTGAGTGTATGTGATCAGTCTACAAGGTAAGAAATTTGTTAGACAGGTTTTATTTTTTTTCAATTGTCACTATTAAAGATAATATGGGATTTTTCAATTTAGATGTTTTTAAGTTGGCACCAATTGAATTGCCCATTTCAACCTATATTTTTGAAGACAGCGACTAATCCGTTTTATGTTCGTTAGAGGAAAGATTTTATCGATAGAATTAGAACGGTTTTCGAGTAAAATTATAATATCCGTTTTAGTTTTATGGAACCTACAATACGAATTGTGAGTTAAAGACAAATTTAATATTAAGACTTGGAGATATGATCAAAGTATGTCAACATATTAACATATCATGGGCATTATTGGCTAGGTGAGGTTTGCGATGGTCACTGGTAGTTTAGATAAGAGGTAATAAAATATAGTATGGTAGGCAGAAGGTACTCTCGGTGTTTCACCTGACATAAAGTAAACAATATTCCTACAAAGTTCAATTCCCACAGCCATTCTTAGAGAAATAAAAAATGCCAAAACGTTGACTTGTTGTGTATCAACCGTTTACTAAACAGTTGGCGGGAAACACGCGCCATGTTGCATGTAGAACGTGACGTCACGTGAACATGGCTGTCCTTCTGTCTGTATCAAATGACATATCACGTGTTAACATAATTGTATTTATTTAACTAAAATTATTGCTTTCGCGTTTAGAAAATTGTATTGTATTCAACCTTGTTAATACAAAGTAACAAAACACATACGCGCGCGCGCGCGCACACACACATACACACATCATGGTGTTTCCGACCATCCATATTTAAAGTATTGTGGGCAATCAAATGGAACTAGAATCTTGCTACAAAGTTTATGTCATTAATTCGCAAAAGAAGAATTTAAACAATTATTTTTTAATTGAGAGTCTCTAAGGGCTAATTATTGGGGTGTAGGGGTGTGGAGGACCTGGTTCTGGAAATTTTCAAATATGTTGTTTGAAAACCAAACATTTAGGCATTAGTTGTTTTCCTATTTCCAATATAATGTAATCACAAATAATAAGTATGGCAATTCTGAGATATCGTACCTTTCTTCATGACGTCTTGGATTAGATCCACTATTTAATTTTTTCTATCAAGTTTCTCTTGACCAACTCTTGTTCTCTTTAGACCCTGATCCTATTAGAATATTCGGAGGCTTAGAGTTTTATTTTATTCTCTTTTTTGTAAGGGTGTGATGACTGAGATTGTTCTCAAACCAAAAACATAATTTTGAAATACGTAATAGGATCAGTGAAGCGGAATAGTCGACATCACGTTATCAATTATTCTCAATCGTTAGGGACACATTTTGACCATTCACAACTTGACTGTCTTTATCACGCATTTATGTCACGCAATAGTAGAAAAACAAACAGCCAGACTTATGCAAAATTTACGACAGCCTTGCGAAGTGCGTTAACAAATGTTTTATAACTCGGACAAAAGATTTTACCCCTCACCAAATCACTGCTTTTATATTAAGGAAGGTATTTCAAAGGCGCCATACTTAAGGGAATTATTCAAAGCTCTTTGATCCTTGTGTTGAAACTTTAATCTGACTTGTGTTTTTAATAATAGTAAATGACTACAAAGGAATGTCATTATCTTAATGGATCTGAATGGATTTGTTTCCATTAACTTTATCATTTAGTATGGCAACGTTATGTAATGGGTTAAAATAATGAAGTCAAGTTTGTTGTTTGAGGTCTTCCAAGCACAAACATGTTTTTTGAAAGTCGACTGTCTGTTGTCTGTGTCCATTGTGCAGATGGAATGAGTTGATTGATTATGATTATATTTTATATCTAAGAATATTTTGGTATTTAGAAACATATGCTTTTATTTTTATTTCAATAACTTAAAGTTATTAGTTGATACTTCTCAAAAGACTAGAACGTTAAAATTTTTAATTTTCTCAAAATCAGCGTGAAAGAACTCGAATAAAACGTATTTCTTTTTCTTCTCCCTTTTCTACGCTACCATTTTCTTCTTCTTTCCAACCTCCTGTTTAGTTTCTTTTTCCTTCATATTTTACTCTTCTTATTCCATTGCCTCTACAACCTTTGGTGGATCAAAGCTTCCTTTGAGATTGGCCTCCAGTCATTTCTATCACAGGTTGGTCTTCTCCATCTTTCCATTACTCTCAAATAAACCAAGTTTTCCGAGGTCTTCCCTCTTTCTCCCGGGTTTTACCATAACGATTTGTATTGCTTATTTAACGTCCATCCTTTCTACACTTTCCAGCAACATCAATCTCATACTTTTATGTAGACTGCTGTATTTGGTTGTTTGAACATTTCTCGTAGCTCTATACTAGTCCTAATGTTCACATCACCCACACAAAGTAATCAAAAATTATTTCGTGATACTGTCTGCTACCATATGTATAATTTTGACTTATTTTCGTATGTTATAGACTGTGATACTGCAAAGATTCAATGATAGAAGTATAGAAGCACTTCCTTACTGTATTGAGTATAGAAAGTGAGTTGAACGAGGAACAATTAACTCGCTAGCAAAGGATACTATAGTTTGTTACATGGGCGGTTTCAAAACCGATGGGGGAATTAGAGCTGAAATATTTGGGTCAGACAGAAATTAATTGGAAACAATAGGCAAATTCCCCAACAATTTAATAGGCAAACAACAATAGGCAAACAATAGGTGCCCAACAACTTACAGGTGTAAAGGCACTTTGACACTTTACATAAAAGAAAAAACTCGCAATTCTGTCAGATAGCCAAGCTCTATAAAATCGCTGAGCTCTTCAATAATCAATTGGAAGTTTTGGCTATGCCCACAGAAACTTAATGAGCTAGGAAGGAGTAACAAAGTCCATCTCCCCTGAACACGACACATTGAAATAAAGGCGAAAGAAAATGTAGATAATCAGAGAGGACGTATTTACAACCAATTCGTAGGAAATTCTTGGAATTGGAGAAGTTACTTCAACTTTAGACTCAAAAAGTCAAAAGAAGCCGGGAAATGGTCAGAACTCTGAATAGGAATAGAAGGGCTAAGGCAAGCTAAGGATCTGTTGGGAATTATGGCTGTAAGAGATCCATAGCTTGTATTATTATTATTAGTCTATGTAAAATAGGCTGATTACAAATGGGCTTCCTTACGGGCCATGGGACACTCAAAGGCATCTTGGAAAAGTTTACTTAACGGATGACGTGAAGGTACTCTGAAGTGGGAGAGGCAACCCTTCGTCACTTACTAATAGACTGTAATGTCGTAGCTACCAAAATATCAAGAACTTTGGGAAGATACCAACGAGAAGTGGAATATTTACCATCTCTGAATCCTCTTCTAATCCTACAATTTACGATGGTTGTGAGATTATAAAGGATTAGAAAAAGAAGGGCGCAATAGAACTCTTTTACGGTTACAGTGCAGAAGTAATCTCTAAGACACACATGCATACGTGATTCTGCAAAACAAAACACATTAATTTCATCAAAAAATCCTGTCCCTGAGTTAAGAAAATGATTGAAATAACCTCAAAGTTGGTCAAGATTATCTCCGTATTTTGCAAATTATAACAAACCGATTTTTTGCTGTTTTTTTCATTAATTTGTATTGTAAATCTTCACTTATCTCCAAAATTATATAGAAATCGCTTTAGCCAATTCTGAAATGTTTTATCGTTTACTATGCTCTACTAGGGTTTTTTTCCCATAAATTCCTGATTTAGTACTTTTGGGTAGTTGGCAACCAATACATTTGATTTAGCAATTCCATTTTAAAAAATCAATATCATTGGAATTAATTTTAAAGAAATCAGTGTTAGTTTTATGATAATTTCCTACTGTATTTGTAGCTATAAATCTACTAAAAACTAAAGAACAGTATAGATAAGAAGACACCTGATAAGCAAAATAAGTTTGGGGGGGAAGCTCGGTCATATCACAGGCTTGTTGTAGACCTATATTTTGGTAAATTAATTTTATGTCTGGGCATGCGAGAAAGGTTTTATAAGATTTTTATTTTTGTCTACGGGAAAATGTAACCTCAACAATAATTCTTGAATTACCTTCTTTTGTTATTTATTTATAGTTTTATCACAGACCAATAAAGTCCTCTCACGCAATGTATTGCATTCTGAGTTGTTGTTGTATATTAAAAAAGAGAGCGCTAGTGACTAACATTTCATCACATTTTTCATACAAACCACGTTTTAAGCCTTCCATTCTATAGTTAGAAAATTGATTTTTGTTGTCGGTGGTCAAACAAACTATAATTTCTACCTTTCTATTAAAAAACTTTCTAATCACGAAATGAACAACCAATTTTTTACAGTTTATTTGAGTTGTTTCTAAACATTAACCGTTACTGTGTATTTAAAAAAAAAAAGCCAGTCTGATAACAGTAAAAAAGTTAAAGGATTCATAATGAACAGATTTAGTCATTAAATAAAACGCTGATAGTTTACTGTAATTCGACCTATTATAGTTTAATTGAAACGAATTGTTTTTACTTTAATTATCACTTAAAGTAATTCATTCATAAACACCTGAATAATATTTTGGAAAATGAGATAATACAATTGTGTTGGTGATATAAACTAGATCTACACCATGAAATGGGCACAGATAATGTTTCCTGTGACAGTTTTTTAATGATAGTTTTATTACCTAAAACAAAATAGAGATAAATTATAGCTGTATTATTTTTATCTGGATATTGTAAAATCACACACCGCTGATAAAAATTGTTCACACTTTATATTATCTCTCTCTTTTTTTTCACACATATTTTATATAAAACTTTTCAGTTGAGACAAATTATCACTGTTGGGGTTTATCTTCCTTTCGAATTTTTTTTCTTCCATTTTTATAAACAAATGTTTGGGAACGTAACGTCTTTGGTAGTGATAACGGGACTAAGACGAAATTATAGAAGATTAGAGCACATATAGACTAGAATTCTAAGAATATGTCGAAAACTAAAACAAGTGACCAAAACTATTTACAAAATCAGGCTTGGTTTTAGCTCTAGGTTATTTTCTTTGGTTATTAATATTAGTTTAAGTTTCCAAAATGTTTCTATTATTCTAGAAAATGTTGGATCTTTTCATGTTTGTTATTTTGTAGGGTTTCAACTTGATAACGAAAGTTGATCATCAATCACGAAAGTCCCACTACAGATCAAGCAGTGAAGGTTTTTAATGACGTCCAAAAGTCGTTCCACGCTGTAAACTAAAATAGTTATAAAAATAAAATTGTTAACATTATAATCTTTAAAATTCCCAACTTTAAAGTTTTCCCCATTTGAGATTTGACATCGCCCCCCCCCATACACCTCAGCGAGACAACTCTAAATCGTTAAACTTTCCTCATTCGTATTTTCGAAACTTTTTCCGTGTTTACTTTTTCAAAACTTTGTCAATTTCATGAAGCAGCTCTTCTGTAAAGTTAGGTTATTTTCGAGACATTCCACACTCCAGGTGTTTGTTTCACATTTAATCATTTAACAGTTTGCAGTAAATGAACTAATTTCTTGTTTTATCGAATTGTATATAAAATTCCGCTTTGATTTTGGTCGTGTTTTGATTTTACAGCTTTACTTTTTCACATATTATGATTTGATTCAAAGATGTGTTTATTGCAAGTGCGGAAGAAATTCAGGCTTACATTTAAATTTACAGAGTTATTTAAAATTGAACAGCAATATTTCAGGAACTGATTTGAGAGCTGAAAATAAGAAAAGAATTTTATATATTATTGGCTATTTTATGTTTTTATAAAGACACATTATATCTTTGGAAGAAGATAAGATATTAAGTGAATATTTTGATATACACATTATTTATGTAATATTTTACCAGTATATCAGATAATATAGATTTTGTAAATTTTTAAAAATGGTGGTCGTTTAAAATATTCAATGTAGAAAATTTCGAAAACGTTACAAAATGTTTACAAGATATAAAAGATATTCCTCTTTTAACCAAACATAATTTTTTTCCTCATTTTTTCCTGTAGGTAACAGAGTAATCAACAAAAAACTTCTTTCTTGGTAGTACAACAAACACACAGAACACAATTCTCGTAAAAAATACTCCTAAGTATCAGACGCGTTTCAACGACAAGGTCGTCCTCTTCAGTGATACACCAGCTACACCAACCAAACCACAACTCAAATTCTTTCTTGGTAATTGTCCAACCTAAACTAACCTAACCTAAACAAATATATTATGAAATTATGATGAATATTAATCATAATATTATTATAATTTATTGTACCAAAAATGTTTCCCTTAACAATTTCAAAATGGCGACTGGACTTTAATACTAATTTCAATATTTTATAATTTTTTTGTCATAAGTTGGTAGAATTAAAAATCAGCAAATATAAATTTCAAACTGAATTTGTAGAAAATTAAATTCTGTTACAATTGATTTGTTTGTTTAATGTGAAATTTTACAATCTTATGGGGGAAAATAATAAAATATTTAAATTAGTATTAATACACCAGTCGCCATTTTGAAACTGTTAAGGTAAATATTTTGTTTTTATTACCTCTCTGGGAAATGGTATAATATCATTAAAAATTATCATTATTCCATAATATTTTTGTTTAGGTAGATAGTTGGTTGTTGTAGACAATTGAAAAAATATTAGTTTTTGTCTATAACTCGGTTTTTGTCATTACATTTTAAAACTCCACCATTTTGAATATATACAAACTGTCTTGGTTTTCTGGTATACTGGTAAATGTTACATAAATAATGTGATCCCTCATCTTCCCTCAGTATCTCATCTATTTGTAAAGATACAAAATGGCCGATAGGCAGAATGAAGTGTTTCCGGACCTATCTTATTTTTAACTCTATAATTATCTCTAGTAATATTAGCAATTTTGAATCAAACTGTATAAATATATTTTTTTGTAAACTGCCTTCCGAAGTATAATATATAAAATATAAATTGGAATTATTTATTTTGTTGACATGTATCATCAAATAAAAAAGAAAAAAATATATAAATTCGATTAATTTTGGTAGAAATATTTACTAAGGATTCCTTGAAATAGAATTATTAAACAAAGACACTATTAAAACTATTTGTTTAGACGAACCTGCACTAAAGCTATCTGCTTGTTTTCATAACTAAATTTTAAAGCTCCGGAGTTTCACCCTTCTGAAAGAAAACAATAAATTATTCAGCACCAGATAAAATATTAACAACCCAATCAGCATTATACAGAAGCCATTACAGATTATATCATAGACAGGAAGGGCGAGTAATGAGGGATGACATATTCTCTAATATTCAGTCTAATTTTTCGTTTAGTGGAGAGATTTTTTTTAATGTCCAAATTTTACAATATCTAATCTGTTACATAAATATTATTTATTAAAAAAAAAAAAAATTATTTAAAAAACAAAACTAGGAAGTACTTTTTTTACATATCTATGTAACATAAAGTAGTATACATCTATGTAAAGTGTCAAGTTTGTAGAGTGTTTCATATGGCCGGCATATTAATTTAAAAATAGCGACCTCTTAGTGGGACACCCCGTATATAAAAATGGGCCCCAAAGGTTTTCTGAAATTGTTGATTTGCTGATAATTTTAGGGCAAAACAGATCAAAAATTTTATTTTTAATTTGTATATACTTCCAATGGTAAATAAACAATCTAGATAATAAAAAAGAGAAAACATTTTCTTTGTTTAAAAAAATTTCCCAATATTTTCTTGTTTTGTGGTTGTAAATTTTATTACTAAATTGGTTTTCTAACACGAGTGCAACATAACTATTATTCAAATAACGTTGCAGACAAGTATTATAAGGGTCTGAGCCTCAAGGGGAAAAAAATAGCAAATAATAATTTTATAAACACATTTTTGATTTTTTTTATAACACCTTCTTTAAGTACTTATAAAAAACTAGAATTTAAAACAAAATTGTGTTATTACATTGTTAATCACCAAAATAATGTGTAAATAAATATTATTAAATATATGATATTTTATACTTTTTTGTATTATAGTACTAAACCAAATTAGTAATCCTAATTATGACAAAAGAATATTTTTACAAATTATTGTCTTTGAAAAATATGCACTAGGACGATTTTTTTTTTTTTTTATTAAAATTATGTCAGAATATTACGTTTTAAAAATTGGTTTAAACTTTATTAAATTCGGAAAAAGTTATTATCTACAAAACAGACATTTATTGTAAATAATTTGAAATATCCTTTGGTTCTGATTGCACTTATAACTTAATTAAAGCTTAACAAAAAAGCAATTTATCAAAAACTGTAATGAAATGGCTTCCGGTAAACGCAAGATGTAAAGACTGTATTTTATAGTCTCTCTCTCTCTCTCTCTCTCTCTCTCTCTCTCTCTCTCTCTCTCTCTCTCTCTCTCTCTCTCTCTCTCTCTCTCTCTCTCTCTCTCTCTCTCTCTCTGATGATTAAAACATATTTAAAAAATTAAGAACCAGTTTCCATATTATCCCGTCATGAATAGGTTCCTGTATACTTCACATTGAGGTTTGCGACGGCGCAAGGTATGTGATTTGTCTACACGGTAAGGGGCAAGTTATGCAAATTTTGTTCTTTTTGGGACTGTGAAGAATAGAGGTTTTATCGAAAGGGATTTACAAAAATAAACCTTGCAACATTGAAAGGTTTTTGAGATATCATTGTTGAACGTATAAAAAGAGTTACACAAAAATCGCACAAACTTTTCAAGCTCACAATATGAGGGGGAAGCTTTCGGGATAAAAACTAAAATATCAGATTTTACAAAAACAACTCTAATTATTTTGATGAAATGTAGGCTGTAATGATTTAAGCCCAAACACAATACGTAATGGTCGGCAAGCTAGTTTTGGAGTTATATAGGTTCAGGTTAGGTTAGGTCAGGGAGTTTGGGAATTATATAGGTTTAGGTTAGGTTAAGTTAGGTTAGGTTAGGTCAGGGAGTTGGGAGTTATATAGGTTAACATGAACCACGAGCATTGTAAATTTTGTAATACCTGAGAAAAAGGTAATTTTTTATAAAATATTTAGATACATAACCAAAATAAATGTGCCTAAACATAAGTAAAAGCTTTAGTTTCGAAATTTATTTGGTGTATAAATTTTCACATTTTAGCAAATTTTGATTGAAATAACAAGCGATGTTTTTGAGATATTCAAACGTTTTATGATGCGCTTCATTAATTTTACAATATTAAGCGATATGGAATTTTTGGAGAGAAGGCTATAACCGACCTATATGTGTTATTAGGTTTATGTACAAAATTTATGAAAAATTCTGTTCAGGGATATCTTAACCACAATTGCTTATGACACTTCCTTGTTATATAAAACAGAGACGGTTGAGCAGCTGGAAGAAGATATTCAAAGGGATGTCAGTGCCCTGCGCTGGTCATTTTCTCAAAATTTGATGTGTATGAGTCCAAAAACAAAGGAAATAATTTTTAAGTTAGCCCAACACTTTCATTTTCTATCTCAAATAAAATATCACCAAACATCCTTCTTTTTATAAAAATATACTTGCACTCAGCAAGTAAAAGAAATGAGATATTTAAGTCTTTATGTTAACGCTAAGATAAAATGGAAGGTCTTTGTCAACTATCTAAAACATATATTAATCAATTATGTAAGAATATTTAATATTTTAAAAACTGTGCTTAATCAACAACTCTTGAGAACTCTTAGGCTTTAGTTAATTCAAAATTAGAATATATAATATTGGTATGGATAGGTTTTTACTTAAGTACAACAATACGTTTTCTCTGTAAATAGATTGAGAAGGTTTAATTTGTCTCAACCCCTGCCCCTTGTCTACAATTATCTTCTTGATAAACTCAAATGTAATTTTAATTTGTAATATACATAAGTATCACAAACGCAATACAAAACTAATTCACTTTTGATGTTTCAAAACACATTCTTTATCTAACTGTGGAGATAAAACAAATAAGTTTACTAAAGTAGGGGAGCTTTAAGCCACGTTTCAACATTATTATGTCTTTATAAAAACAAAACCTTCGCTGTACATTTTCCTCTTTTTTTACTTTAGGCTGAAATGTTTCTTATATTTTTAAAAATACAAAAGAATATAAATGCCCAGCTTACAAGGACATGCTGATGTTAATTCTGTTAAAAACCCGAGGGTATTGTTCCTTTATATAGTAAAAAATCAGCTGGAGTTTTAAAATGGCTGAAAATGTTTACTCTTCCAGTATACAATGTATAGAGTTTCACGATCTTAAGAAATAGAAAATAGTTATTTGTGCAACTAGTGAGCAAAGTGGCACTTTTTTAAACGAGAGAAAAATGTTGACGCACGAGGCTTGCCGAGTGCGTCAATTTTATCGAGATTAAAAAAGACACTTTGCTCACGAATTGCACATTATACTTTGTCTACAGTTGTTATTTTGTGACAAATAATAACATACCTACAAATAAAATATGTGCTCCAATGAGTAGAAGTTCTCACGTCAAAACTGAGGTTATTTATGAATATTACAAATAACTTAGGTGTATTGTTGAGGAAACGTGATTGCCAACTTTAAAACTTCAAAACTCGGCAAACGAAAAATACTCTGCGTGTACATACACTGTCAATCATCTTCACGAATAATTACTTCCTTTTTCAACTTTAAAACGTTGTTTTGTTGTTTATTTATGTTATTTTACATGTAAGAATTGATCTAACCTACATACGGGACATTTCCTGTATATTATAAATAAATTCAAATAAACTTAACCTAAATTTCGTTTTGCTCGGTTGCCATTCGGAGTGAGCAAAGTAGTGGGCAAAGTAAAACTGTTGAGAAATCAGCTGTTTTGCAAACTAATTTAAATGAACAAAATGTCATTTTGTCAACAACTGTAGACAAAAGTTATTTTTTCATGTCGTTCAGTCATGGAGTTTAGTCTATTACATAGTTATTTGTTAAGGGGAAGATATTAGTTTAGGTTAGGTTATTTTATATCAAAAATGAATTAGTTTTTTACTTTAAATCAGGTATTTGAGTTGGATAATAAAAATTAAAAATTAGTTTACCCTTTTACGAAATGATTTGTGGGAGGGGAGATATTAGGTTAGGTTACGTATTATATAAAATGAGTTTATTTATATAGTTAGGCTGTAGGAAAATACATGTTTTTCTCGTAAAAATTTTACATCAAAGTAATGTATCAAAATACCATTTTACTATTTAAAAATTAAAGTAGGATTCAGATTGGCGGGCTGAAACTTCAAATCTAAAAAATATATTTTCGTAGTTGTACACATCTGCTTCTCTTTTGATCGCAGCTATACATACTTTACAATCACCCTATTACGTTCTCTCATGTATATCACACATCTCCTTGTGTCAGTATTACTTTGTTTCAGGTCTTCCTTGTTTTATATTTCACTTACACTTTTGTTTCAACTTAAAGCAAAGCGTACAAGATATAACAAGGGCAGGTTTCTTTGATCCTTGACTTTCATCAGTAAATAGCTTCCCAACCTGTTTTTGTTTTGCACTTTTGATGTTTTAAACATCAGAACTGAGTTTTCCTACATCATACTTTATATTCTGAGTGATGCTTTTGTAAGAAAAATAAATTTGTATAGAAAAGTAGCTTGTGTAGAATAGAACCTGTGTTGACAAGGGAAACTGTTTCCTAGACTTGCTTCCTAATCTCATAGGAGTTGAGATTCTTTGATAAGGAATGTAAGGATTTAAAATAAGAAGCAGATCGTCTAAATTAAAGCCCAAAAGTTGGTTTATTGGTTAAAATGGAGGGTTTTTTATTCTCCTTAATTAGTAATTTTGATCCTGAATTATAGACTTAAATTTACCCGTCATTATTCGTTCCTGAATGACGTCACCAACAAGAAAAGTAAAAACACGCATCTTTTTAAATGTTTTTCTGCTACCGAGAGGGATTCTGTGAAATTGATTTTGCGCTGATTTTTTTGTAATTTATAATCATACATCAAAATCTTATGAATAGCTTGGCGATTAAATTTAATGCACGACTAATTATTATTCTTGACCGCCAAACGTCGATCAGAGATGGTGTGATCTCTCACTTTTCACAGTTCGTACAGAACGGGGTTCATACTAAAGGCTTATTTGTAGCAATCCCGAGATAGTCTAGCTGAATCTACACATATCTTCTTCTAGTCTTTATTAGATTCTTCTCTTTCATCTTTCTTCAGATATCTCTTGACCAACTCTTCTTCTTTTTTGATCCTGAGGCTCATCTCCGCGAGGTTTTTTGTTTACACCATAAATAAACAAACAGAGTAGCGGCCCTCAAAGGTATAAAAATGTGAAATAACTTCCACTCGCTACGCTCGTGTCGGCGACTCGTCCTTGTCTGACCTCGTAACTATACGAATATCACATTTTCTTAGGAATTTAGATTTCGAAAATGTATTTTTAAAAATACGATATTTGTCATTCATAAATTATTGGTAGCGTTAGTACTATTACATACAGAATTTAAATTTGAAAATTTGTATCTAATTTAGTACTTTATAAGTTGAAAGCTTTAATATGGTAGAATTATTAGACCCTACATTTTAATTTTTTTTCAGAGCAGAGTCTCCTGTACCTTATTTCATGTTCCTATGTTCCTATCTTATTTGTGGACGTAATCCTGGTTACATATAGACCACAACAATAAATGGACAAATATAATTTTTTCGGTTTCCTAAATCGAGAAAAAACTTATAAATCCGTCAAAAAATCGTTGATTTCTAAAACAAAAATTTCTACAAACCTACCCTTATACTTAAACAAACATCGTAAACTAAACACGCATAATTTAAATATTAGCCTACATTTCAAAAGATTTGACCAACATAACCTATCTTTGCAATCACTTAATTAATTTACAAAACTCACAAAGCTAATACCTACAACACAACATACTTCATGTCCCTGATAAACAAATTTTAAACAAACAACGAAACCGTTTAAACCTACATATATTCAAGAAATTAATTTCGTCCCCCCAGTCATCGCGTGAGATATGAACTTTAGAGGGGTTTCCGTGCTACCAAATCATAACATTATCTTAGTGTTAAACTATTTATTTAAGTAATTTAAACGGTGGTATTAAATTAAACATCTGGACAGGTCACGTTGTGTTATTTATATGCGGTCAGCACGGGGTGGTGCAGTATACATAAAATATTTATTATAATTGGATAAATACAGGGTTTTAATTTAAGTCTGGACATTAGGTTTGACTAAAGTAGATCTAAGGACGCCGCGACTGTGACACTCTAAAATATTTTTAAAACTCTTAACAGAGCGACTTAATACAGTAGTTTCCAAAATTTTGGCGTGCCACAGCCTCTTTGATACTAACTTCAACAATGATCCACTTCCTGGCTGGCAACGGGTCTAAAAAAACAGGGAATAAGTTTCGGTTATTATCATTTCACAAAAGAAAAAAACATGAATACCAAAATTAAACCCTCAATTTTTAGGATTTATAAAAACACGTAGTATTTCTCTAGAATTACAACATGTCAGTTTTATGGTTGATTGTTGGGGTTGCATTTCTGAAAACAACTTTAGTATGCCTGGTTTTAAATAATATGTTTTTGAAATCAGCTCAAGCCGTTTTGATTGAATTTTTATACATTAATCCTCTAAGTACCTTAATGAAAAACCTACTCTTTGCTATCACTCCAAATATGCTCGTTTGGTAGTTATGAATAAAAATACAAAAATCTGCTATAACTGTTATAAAAGACGTAATTTCTGAAAATTGTCTCAACCTATCTCAATAAAATTTTGATGAAATGTGAAGATTAATCACTGAAATCAGTATCTAAAATTCAAATAATAAACAATTACCGGTAAGGAACAGTTTCCATTATTTAAAATAATTTATGATTGTGAAAGCGCGTTTAAGAAAGTGTGTGCGATAATTTTATTATATTTATATAGAGAATGTATAAAGCATTGTGTATTAAATGAATAGTCAAGAGTTGTATACTTAGTTAGCAGGGAAGTCGCATGTTACGACAGATTGTTATCACATAGCGTGAGCTGTCGGTATCTAATGACATATCATAATGTGTCAAACCAGGAATCGTTCATTTTAAACTATTTAATTTTTCTTATCAGTTAATTCATTTACACGTTATATTTTCGGACGACAATGTTTTGTAAAACGTTTTAATAAAAAGGTTTTTAATTTTGCGTTGAGCACGTGAGACTTTGAAGGAGTGGAAATGTTTACATGTGTTTTTTTGCATAATTGTTGACATCACTTTGTAAGAGCTTCTCATACAACATGCAAAGATCTCAGGAACTCTATAGTGAATAAGGTTTGGCAAACTTGAGGAAACCTATCTATTCTCTGTTTGAAGTTATTTGTTAATGATGGAAGTTCAATTTTATTATTATACATTTAAGGACATTTGCCATCATTTGTGTGATAAAAATCAAAACACGACGTTTGGCGAATAAGAATCAATTCCCGTTATCAAGTGAATAAAAACTAAAGAAACATAAAACTAGAAACTAAGCCTATGTAAGAAGTAAAATTAAATAAGAATACAACCAACCTTAATATCTAAGTATGCATCTCAGAGCTAAAACTGAGAAGTCAAAAAACACAATCACGGTAACACACAACTAACGGCAAATACGTGTTGTATCAAAGATACAGCAACAAGTGACGTGGTCCAGAAGGCGTGACAAACTATTAGGGCAGTGGCCTATTGTTTGTTGTATTAAGCTTCCTAGCCCAAGAGCAGGTTACAACCCCTTGTGGCGATTTAAGAGGTAAAATTTCAGCTTGTTTTTTAGTTGTAGGGGTATTGTAATCAAATTTTAGTTCTTTTTTTAATAATGGGAGCTATAATGGCCTTACTTCTATACTTGATTGGCTATACTTGATAACGGGAATTGATTCTTATTCCCGAAACGTCGTGTTTTGATTTTTAACACACAAATGATGGAAAATGTCCGGAAAATGTATAATAATAAAGAAACCTAACTGTTCTACAGTCTTGGGTTAGATCTCTCTTGGGTCTTTCCTGCCAGGTCTCTTTGAACCAACTCTTGTTCTCCTCCGACTCTGAAGTTATTAATGTGATCTAAGACTATTCAAATAGTCTATTGGTTTTTATTTTATCATCTTTTCTTCCTTTCTACTTAATCAATATTAACTTCTACTTCAAATAATTAGTAACTGTTCTTACTTAATTACTTAATAAAAATGACAAGTTCTGTTTCATGGAGAATTTTCAATTACACTTGGTTTTAAATAAGTTATTTAGGTAGGATTTATTTTAGTTAGAAAATATTGTCCATGTAATTGATTAATAATTGTAAAGGGATTCATCCCTACTTCACATACTTGGAGGGATTAGGTCATTGGCCAAACTAGTGGCTTTGCTCAATGCCATTGTTTGAACTACAATAGAGACGCTTTAGCTGTGTGGTTGACGTATACTTAGCCCCTTAACTGTTCGTTACGTAATATTATTTTAAAGTGAGCTAACCTTCATTTCTATTAGAAATGGCAAATAATGACAAAAAATATTAATCTGTGTAAGAATATTAGACATCCATCGTATAAACAATTCCATATTAATAATCACGAGAGTTGACAAAACATGAAACAATACTGACAAACGTTATTTTAAAAACACAGTAGTGACAGCAACAACAAAGTTTAAAATATATAAACATTTACAAATCATTTAAAATTTAAATGTAACACTATTTTTAAATAGCTAAACTAGAACACTAAAAGGAATTTACAACTAAAAAAAAAAAATTTTTTTCAAATATAAATTAAATTTGGTGAACCAAAAAAGTCGGGGATAGCATCTGCTCTGAAACAACAAACTCACATTTAAGAATGCGTTCCTCACGATCCATTTTTGTTTTTGTTTTCCTAGTTACACTTTGAGTTGTTTATTTGTATTTAAAATAGTTAAATAAAAGTTAAAAAACAAAAACAAAATATAATGAAAGAAAATTGAAAAATAAAATAAATCATGTTTAACTTTCAATCAACTTTTATGTATATTCAAATGTAGTTGGTAAGCTATCCTTTGGGAATTGTTGCCTATTTATAAGCCAGTGTTATTGTTTCCAATTACGTTTTGAATAGTTTTATCAATTAGGTTATTTCTCAGTTAGTTGAATATTTTGACGGAGGTTGTAACACAGGCTTAACCTTAGGATATCTTATGTTTTTAATAGTTTTATGAATTAGGTTAAATAAAACATCTTTCGTTTACAGTTTTGAGTTTGTTATTATGGTCTTTAATGAACTTTGAAAGTTTCAAAATATTTTGGTTAATTTTAACAGGATATAATCTGTATGAAAAGTGAATTTAAAATGTTGAATCAATCGCATACAGTGATAAACAGTTATATATTCCACTCGCATCAATATTTCTAAACTCGAATATTATAGATTAGCAACTTAGCTGTTTTTTATCTCTCGACTTTCACGTAATCTTCTTTTTAAAACATTTACTGCCTCTTTCAATGTTTTTAATAGAATGTCCCAAAAAAACTTTTTCTTCTTCTTCGCCATAGTGGTTCACCTCCCAAGTGTTTCTTCTTTCTCTTTTTTTCTTAATTCGTGACATATAATGTGAATTCTATTACTGTTCATTTTGCACAAATTATAGTATATGGAGATAAAAAATATTAATGTTATTTATATCTAATGTGGTATGTGTTTTGATGAAATAGATTGTTTTTTTATTGGTGATAATGAATAAGTTTAATTAGGTAAGTTTCATTTTATGATCATATAACCTGGGAATTTCTGTATCGTTACGTTATATATTTATTAGGTGCACAACATAAATTAAAACTATAAAACTTAATGTAAACAATTCAGATTGAAAACTAATGAAAGGAATGTAATGGAAGTTTATAAGTGAGAGGTGAATAAGATACAAAGTTACTGGTGGATTCTGTTTAAAAAATGGTATTTTATATTGCTTATGTTAATAATAAAAGTTCTTTCGTTCACAATTTTGAGTTTGTTCTTATAGCTTTTAATAATTTTTTTTTCGTTGGTTAAATTTGACTGGATATAATTTGGTTGAAAGGTGAATTTATAATGTTGAATCAATTCCTGGTGGGATAAACAGTTATATATTCCATTCAGCAATGTTTATTAACTCGAATATTATAGATTGGCCACTTAGCTGATACTTTCACTCGACTTTCACTTAACACTGAATCTTCTTCTTAAAAAATTATGATGCCTCTGAATGTTTTGATGAGAATGTACCAAAAAGTTTTTTTTCTTCACCATAGAAGTAAAAATCTTTTACCCTTAAAGTGGTTTATCTTTTTCTTTTTTTTAACACTATGACAATCATATAATGTGTTTTCTATTTCTGTTCAAAAAATTATATTATATGGAGATACAAAATATGAATGATATTTATATCTTCTGTGGTACAGGTTTTGATGAAAAGGGTTACATTTTTGATTGGTGATAATAAATATGTTTAATGGGTGATTTTCATGCAGTGATCTTATAACTTTAGAATTTTTGTATCGTTACAATATATATTTCATATATTCCTTTTTTTAATAGAAGGCAAGAAAACAACAATTAAGATAACTATATAAAATGTCTGATGTTCACCCACAACTTTTAATCAAATCTTTCTATTTAATTATCGAATTTTTTTTCGCATGTTATACAAATGAAAACGTGCAACACACAATTCTTCTGTGAAAGAGTTTAAATGCACTTTAAATTGAAAAAAAAACAATATTGCTCAATGACTAGTAATTTTATTATTAAAAAAATATGATTGCTTTGTGTTTAAACAATTCCCTTGATAAATAACCAAGATAAGAACTCCATTACCGTCACTAAATTGCCTCTGAAAGTCAACATTCAAGGTTTAAATATTAAACTGAAACAATATAAAGTTGCAATTTATTCACCCCCAACATGGTGGAGGTGGTGTTTGACATGCAACTATATTTACACGTTTTTCCTTCGTCATATTTATTGCAGTTGTGTTTTGTTATTATACAGTACATGTGAGTAAATTTACTTCCAATTAAAAATTGAATTGTTATATTTACTTTTGTGTAGTTTGTGTGTGCGTGTGTGTGTGAGAGAGAGAGGAGAGAGAGAGAGAGAGAGAGAGAGAGAGAGAGAGAGAGAGAGAGAGAGAGAGAGAGAGAGAGAGAGAGAGAGAGAGAGAGAGAGAGAGAGAGAGAGAGAGAGAGAGAGAGAGAGAGAGAGCTGTGAAAGATGGGATGAGAGAGAGAGGGTACGTGTTTGTGTTGGTTTTTATACTTGTAATTTTAGTTTGTGAAATTCAGTCTTTTAACATCTCATTCCAATAAACAATTGATGTCTTCACTTTTTAGTATACTATGTCAAAATATATGTAGTTTGAGGGAAAACTTTGACACATTTTTAACAGTATTGGAGAGTTCACATATTAAACCAGATATCATTGTTTTCTGTGAAACGTGTATTTATGATGATGAGGTTAATTTTTTAAAAATAAATGGTTACAATATGTTTAGTAATTTCAATAATAATTATCGTGCTGGTGGGGTGGTAGTGTACTGTATGTTAGACACGAGTTGTCTTGTAGAGGCCTTGCTTTATCAACTGTTTACTCTGCAGACTGTGTGTTGTTATCTCTCTCTATATACTTCATCAGCCTGTTGATACTTTCCTTTTATTAGGGGCTGTTGTTATAAATGAGAAGGAAAAGTTTAAAATAACATAAAGAGTAAACATTTTTAATAATTAGGGTATTGATTGTGAAAATATAGAAATCATTAAGTTGTTTTATATGGAAGGTTAATTAGTTGAATCCATCATTATTAATTTTTTTTAAATTAATTTGTTATATTGGTAAGAATGGTACAGTGTTTATATTTCCGAATGTATAACATTCACATGTTTCATGAAAAGTGTGTAAATAATGATTCGTGTAGGCAATAATAAAAAAGAGAGATCTGACCCAAGTCTAGATGAATAAAAACCTACATCCAAATAGCAAAAATAACCTAAATTAAGTTTTACTATCTTGCATTATAATATCATCTGTATACTCCAATAAAAATTAACAAAAGTTTATTTTTGATTTCAGAAATTTGGGAATGGCATCGGACTGTCTTTTTAAAAGTCCTACGACTGTTGGAACAAGCTACAGGTTTTCCTCCTACCAGCAGAGATAGCTTTATTTCTCCAATGTAGCAGAAGTCGAGACAATAGAAATGTAAGTATTAATTAAATTTTTTACATTGTTAGAGATAGTTTCCATGAATTTTATTGAGACAAACTTTAAAATTTGGGTGGCTACATTTTTGGGTACGGTGATGTGTGAAAAAGTATTGTATACGTGAAATAATGTTCCATAACTAATACGTGTATTTTTATTCTCGGTTGATAAAGTTAATTTAGCTAATACACACTAGATCTAACTTCAATACAAAAATCTTAAAACTATTCCTTCATAGTTAATGTCTACATCTCTGAAGTCCAAGTAAACATTGGAATTATCAATGTATTTGAGTTTTACATTTTCAAGAAATAATTTTACTTTTTATCAAATTAAGCTGTGATCAGGATTCTTAATTCTGAAAATAATTTTTCTATTTCATTTCTTGACAATTTTAAATGGTCTCAAATATATAAACATTCCAGAATGCAGAACATTCTATTTTATGGTTGTAAGTACGCGATTCAGTCAAATATTGTATTCTATTTTTTTACGAGGATCTTCGGAAACCAATCTCTGTTTTTGTCTAGAGCGAGAACTAATAGGTGTAGCAGCACCACTCCTGTGGTAGTGTGTTCAGTAGCTCAGTGCGCGCCCAGCTGTTCTAGTGGTAAGATTATATTGCTGTTTGTTTGCCTCTAATAATAGCCATTCAAAATAAACGCTGTATTAGAAAAATTTACGAAGTGCAAAGTGCATGCTGTATTAAGATTACTAATGGCAAAAACTTTCTTTGAATATTTTTTTTAAATATATAAATTAGTTAATAACAAAATAACTTTATATATATATATATATATATATATATATATTCTATTTGCATTTCTTGTATTTGTCGTATTAATTATTCTTGTATGTATTTTGTTTAAAATCAAATTTTGTTAATTTATTACTTAATTAAAAAAAAAGAAAAATAAGATACTGTGTAATCTTAAATAAAAGGGAGGGTTCGCTAAATTTTCTTTTCTTTTTGTGGTGGGATCTTCCTTTGTTGTTAAAAAAAATTTATTAAGGGTTTCATTAAATAATTTTTTATTATTATTATCTTTCGTATTAACTTTCTTTAAATAAATATATATTTTCTTTTCAAGAAAAAAAAATTAACTTGTTATTTGTTAAGTTGCTTTATCATTTATTTTCTGTAAATAATGAACTCAAGTAAGCTCAGGAACTGACATAACCTAAAGGGTCCATCACTGAACTTGACCGTCCATTTCTGGTATTTCAGAGCTCAGCACGACTTCAATCTTTTTTAAAATTTCCCTTCCCCAACGGTACACTTGATTATTTTTAAGTATTTGCAAATTTTCTTATAGTTCTCAATTTTTTTTGTTTCAGAAGATACGATGTGTTACACATATGTAAGCAAGAGTTCAGTGTTGTGTTTGGTGTTATAATAGTGGCGAAACAAAAATTATATAGTTTTATGTCAATTGTTTAATGTAACTACAAGTGGTTATGTAGTGAGATGTATTATATAAACAATTATTATGTACCAATCATTGCATGTACTAGGAAGAAAAAATATTTGCAAAATTGTAATCATAAAAATTGTTTAATGAATAAATGTAAAAAAAATACAAAAAATCCGTTTTAAATTTATTGAGTTATTCCTAACACATTTCCTGTTTCTTGCAGAAAAACTTTGTCTTGCAGGTAGCAAAATTTTGGAGGAAATGTATGGTAGACTGCTGTACTTTCCAGACATATAAACTGAGAAAATATTTGCTTGGTGTGTTGTCTGGTAAAAAGCAGTTTCCACAACATAAAAACTGTGAAAGCTATTGCTTCGATTATTCTAAAGTAGAATGCAGCAATTTCCATAAGAAAATAAATTAATCCAGACCTCTTAAAAAACTTATATTCGCCTGATACTTTGAAAAGTTACAAAAAACCTGTTATCCAGTGAATAGAAGTTGTTAGGATATCTATTGGGATTGGAAAACTGAATCGCAGTTGACATCCACCTCCTTTAACATTATATTTGCCGAATATTGCTGTAAAACGACAAAATCCTGTTACCAGGTGAACATGATTTGATAGGAGGTCTATTTGAATTAAAAACTGAATCACAGTTAATATCCACTTCCTTTAAGATTATATTCTCCGTATACTTACGTAAAACGACAAAATCCTGATACCAGGTGAATATGGTTTGATAGGAGGTCAGTATAGACGGTGATATTTGAGGACAAGAGTGTTGGAGTTGATCACGTGACTTAAACCCCACCCCCTTGTCCCTCCCCTCAACTCTTGCCCCTCCCCTTCCACTTTTCCCCACCCCTTGCCTCTCCTCATCTTTTTCCCTGCCCCTTGCCTATCCCCTCCATTCATGCCCCGCCTTTTGCCCCTTACCAAATAATTCATGGCAACTCTAATAATTGAATCGAAGTTGCATTGACCTCTTATAACATATTATTCTCCCGATACCTTGAAAACTTACAAAAAACCTGTTATCCAGTGAATAGAAGTTGTTAGGGGGTCTATTGGGATTGGAGAACTGAAACGCAGTTGACACCCACCCCCTTTAACATTATATTCTCTTGATACTGCGGTAAAACGACAAAATACTGTTATCAAAAGAATATGATTTGATAGGAGGTCTATCTGAATTGAAAACGGAATCGCAGTTGACATCTACCTCCTTTAGCATTATATTTGCCTGTTATTGCGGTAAAACTACAAAATCCTGTTATCAGGTGAATATGATTTGATAGGAGGTCAGTAGGGACGGGGATATTTGAGGACAAGAGTGGTGGAAGTGACCACGTGACTTAGGCCCCGCCCCTTGCCCCTCCTCCTCAAATCTTGCCCCGCCCCTTGCCCCTCCCCTCAAAACTTGCCCCGCCCCTTGCCCCTCCCCCTCAAATCTTGCCCCTCCTCTTCCACTTTTGCTCCGCCCCTCTACTCACTACCTCTTCTTTTTCCCCTCCCTTTGCCTATGCCCCTTTTCATGCCCCGCCTTTTGCCCCTTACCAAATATTCATGGTAACTCTGATAATTGAATCACAGTTGCATTTACCTCTATTAACATAATATTCTCCTGATGCCTTGAAAACTTACAAAAAATCTGTTATCCAGTGAATAGAAGTTGTTAGGAGGTCTATGGAAAACTGAAACGCAGTTGACATCCACCTCCTTTAACATTATATTCTCCTGATATTGCGCTAAAACGACAAAATCCTGTTATCAAGTGAATATGATTTGATAGGAGGTCTATCTGAATAGAAAACTGAATCACAGTTACCACTTACCTCCTTTAAGATTATATTCTCCTAACACTGCAGTAAAACTACAAAATCCTGTTACCAAGTGAATATGATTTGATAGGAGGTCTATGTGAATTGAAAACTGAATCGCAGTTGACATCTACCTCCTTCAACATTATATTCTCCTGATACCTCGAAAAGTTACAAAAAACCTGTTATCCAGTGAATAGAAGTTGTTAGGAGGTCTATTGGTAATGAAACTATTCATGGCAACTCTGATGATTGAATCACAGCTGTATTGACTTCTTTTAACATTATATACCTCCTGATACATCCTGTTTAAATGTAGGAAAGTTCTGTACTCTACCAGTTATCAAACTAAGCAATAACTTTCTAAATACATATACGTTTTACAGTGGAGAAAGTATTTGTATCTACTGAAAATAAAACGCAAGCCAATTATTTCAATAAAAATATTTATTGATGTAACAAATTTGTAAATGCATATACAAAAATGTTGTTTTAAAATAACAATGAAAAATAAAATATATCCAGTTACATTATTTTTAAAATTCACTTTTTCACCACTGTTTTAGTCTTTTTTAATACAACACTCAAAAAACACTTGAACTTTTTTCTATTGATGTCGTCGATGTTGAATAATGTGCTGCCATAATGAATCTGCAACAAAATTAAAATAGCAAATAAAACTATATAATTAAATGTCAAACTTTTATGAAATGTAAACTTCTTTAGGCGCAACAGGTACAGAATACTATTAGCATGGGGTAAATGGGAATCAAGCGTCACAAACTTTCTAATACATAAATACTAAAACTCAAAAACGGTCAAAAATATTGCACAAACTTTCTCAGACATAAATATACTAAAACTAATGATCTGTCAAAATATTCTCAAACTTTCTCATACTTCAATACTGAAACTAATGATTTGTGAAAAATATTGTATAAATTTTCTCTTACATAAATAATATAACTAATCATCAGCCAAAAATATTGCAGAAAGTTTCTCTCACATAATTACTAAAACTAATAATCGGTCAAATATATTACACAAACTTTCTCTCACATAAATAAATACTGAAACTAATAATCGGTCAAAAATATTGCAAAAAACTTTCTCTTACATAAATACTAAAATTGATAATCTGCCAAAAATATTGCACAAAGTTTCTCACACATAAATACTAAAACCAATAATCTGTCGAAATATTGCACAAACCTTCTCACACATAGATAGTAAAATTAATAATCTGTCAAAATATTCTCAAACTTTCTCATAATTAAATACTAAAACTAATATTCTTTCATAATATTGCAAAAAACCTTTCTCATGCATAAATACAGATTTAAAAACCATTTATTCATAACCATTCATTACTAAAATTAATCATCGGCCAAAGATATTGCACAAACTTTTTCACACATAATTACAAAAACTAATATTCTGTCAAAATATTGCTCAAACTTTCTCATACATAAATACTAAAACTAATCATCGGCTATAAATATTGGGCAAACTTTGTCACACAAATAATAAAACTAATAATCTGTCAAAATAATGCACAAACCATATCATCATAATCACTAAAACAAATAATCTGTCAAAAATATTCCACAAACGTTCTCACACATAAATATTATTCAAATAATATTCATACATTTATTTATCTTGGTTTACAAATTATGGTTCATTGGAGCAACAAAAAGTTCATGTAAAACTAATCATCGGTCAAAAATATTGCAGAAAGTTTCTCACACATAAATACTAAAACTAGTAATCGGTCAAAAATATTGATCAAACTTTCTCTCACATAAATAAATACTAAAACTAATAATCTGTCAAAATATTGCTTTCTCATACATACATACTAAAACTAATAATTTGTCAAAAATATTGCACAAGCTTTCACACACATAAATACTAAAGTAATGATCTGTCAAAATATTGCACAATCTTTCTTACACATAAATACTAAAACTAATAATAGGTCAAAATATGTGTACAGTCTGTAGAGCCAAGTTGAAGAGACGATAGTGACTCATGAGTATACAAAAAATTTTGGGTGAAATTCAAATTTAAATATTATTTTTGACACTTATACAATAAAAAAAGTGCCTCTTGCAACCAATTCTGCTGCCAAAAATTCCCTAGTTAATTGTTCTAATATTTTTAAGAAGATTGTTTCACATAATATATTTATGTTAGTAAATGGTAATTCTGGACGTAAACAACACTCCTCAATGATGAAATTTGAAGTTATGTCCCAAAATACACACAAATTGAGATTTTGATCTTTATATAAAAATAAGACCATTGAATTAATGGTGTGATAAGTAATTTAAGTATTACTAGATCCTGCTTGGCATAAAATTACTAGACATATTATAAACAAATCAATTAGATTATACTGAAAATAGAATAAATACTTTGATAAAAAAAAAAATTTTAAAAAATAAAATAAAAAAAACTTTCTCGATTTGGTAACAACTGAAGATGATGATTTCATCAACGAAACTTAACGTAAAGAATTGTATAATATGTGTTTTGTAGAAATTTATTTCCTACAGTGCTCGAAATATATTTAGGCAAGATTTTAGGATATTCATAAAAGGGATAAGATTACAAAAATGATATTTGATAAAAGAATGTTTTGTTAAGTTTCGGAATTAAGATGCGATTGAAAGATGAGTTAAAAATAAATTATTCCTATTAACCATAACAACAATTCTGGAAATAAGGCATCAAAGAATGGACTTATGATGGTTCTTTTTTCAATATGATTATGTTTATATGAATATGATTACATTAAAAAAATACTTTCCCTTTTTTTTATGCCGGGATGAACAGTGTATATTTGATGAAAGACAAGTAATTTAAAAGAGCTGTAATAAACATTTTTTACATACTGAATCAATAAATTTTGATCCTGTAGTGAAATCTCAGTAAGGAACTAACGATAATATATTTTACTATGACCTACCATATTGTATCTCCATTCTTACCTATTTGGATGATAATCGAGTACAAAAACAAATGAACAGATTATTTTTTTTTAAATCATCTTTTATAATGTTAAACAAATAAAAATGGTAATATCCTGTTATCATTAAGAACTTGATAAATATTTTATACCCCTAATATTAGTAAATAACCAAAATAATGTTTTCTTTGAATCCAATAAATATATTGTCTATATAAAAGGAAAGGAAGGAAATGTATTGTATTAGAATAAATTGTTGTTATCTAACTATTAAGGAAATAATGTCTGAAATTTTCGAAATAAATATACTCTATAATATAATGAGTAATAAATTATTTTTATTACCTTTATAGTTCCGTCATGTGACTTTGTGTTTGTCTTATTACAAAGTCGTAGCTCCATCTTCAGTCATTTCACTCCGTAGAGGTCGTTAAAACATTAAACATCACAAAAACATTAACACTATACACACAAATATATACACATATACGTTGATTTTAACATTTTCTTACATGCGCACGGTTTCATGGTTCGCGAACTACTGTTTAATGTTTAAACGACCTCTACGGAGTGAAATTACTGAAGATGGAGCTACGACTCCGAAACGCGTCTTTGTAATAAGACAAACACAAAGTCAAATGACGGAACTATAAAGGTAATAAAAATAATGTATTACTCATTATATTATATAAAAGTGACTTGGACACCAAACAATGAACATTAAATATACTCAAAAAGATATTTATTGTTTTAAACTAATTGTGATATCAATTATAAACTTTTATTGTGAACTCTGTTTTTGAAAATGTTAATTATATGTTTCTATTTATGTTTTCTATAAAAAAGTTGATATTATTTAAAAAATAGTAAAATCATATCAAAAGTTAACAATTTTACCATTTTTTGATTATGGATTAATGAAAAAGATTTTACACAATCGACATGGATACTTAAATTGTAAACAGTATCATGTGTAAAAATTGTGTAAATAATTAAATTTGTGCATAATTCTTTACTTTATAAAGTCGAATTTTTATATTTTTCTTGAATAGCTGGACATAGAAGAAGATATAAAACAGAAGATATTGTTACTGAACTCGATTTTATATATCACACAACCCGGTTTTCTTTTTTAAAAAAAAAAAAAAAAAACATAATTATAGAATGGCGAGTAAAACGTTTAATGAACACCTTATTATGATTAAGGTGGTAAAAAGACAACAACTTGCAACTAAATTTAGTCTAAAATGATTTTTTTAAGATACCTTTACGTTTGAGTATTCGTCAACGGCAAACTGTTGGATTAGTAGACGTAACAAAAATGTAATTGAATTTATATCTACAGTATAAATATCACTAATCTGTGGGCAACAGGTTTAATTTAAAACACAGCAAATTTAATTATTTAATAAGCTTTTTGATGATCAGCTAAACTGTCAACTTAGGTATATGAACAAAGCATCTAACGTACAAAGCAAAGTACATGTATAAAAATATTCCGTAGTTCTCGGTGGAACAAATCAATTATTACAGTATATGTAACAAATACAAAACGTTATCCATTAAGTTACTAAACTTTACAAGTGTTTCTACGTGAATTGCACGAGGACGACGACCACAGAAGAATCCAGGAGATGTTTACTCTTATTATTGTAGAAATGATAATTAGTTACATAATTTTTTTTTTCTAAGAAAAGTAAATATTTTTTTAATAGTTTTGTAAACACACAAAATTGTCGATACTGGTGCCCAGAGAACCCTTATATTTTCGTACAAGGCAATTCACAATGGTCTGAAAAACGTATGATTGGGCAGGGATTTTTGAGTACACAATTGTTGGCCAGTTATTCATTGATGGCTACTTAAATGGTATAGTGTATAATAATTTAATTGAACAGAACATCTACATTTGATAAAAGACTTATTTGAAAATACAATGAATGAGGAAGTTAGAGTTAGAGTATGATAACCTCAGCGTTTACTTCCAGCAGGACGCTGTGTCTACTCATTACAGAGAATGAATTGGAACTGGTTAAACGATCATTTTCCTGACAGATGTATAGGCAAGCGAGGAACTATTGAGCGGCCAGCGATGTCACCAGATTTAATACCATTTGATTTTTTTTCGTGATGCCAATTAAAATCTGTCAAGTACAAGACCCATCCAGCTAGCTGAACTACAAGAATTGAGAAACCGAATTGTTCAAAAGTGTTCAGCGATATCTCCCGAAACATTTCAAAAAGTCAATATATATTTCAAAACAGATTTTTTTATTGGTTGGAGAGAAATGTTGAACATTTTGAAAATCTCTTTTGATTATTGTTAAGATAAAACGTATTGTTATTACTAGTTTTCATTTTGAAAGGTACTGTACCAACTGGTTTGTCATTATTCGAATTTGTTTCTGTTTTTACTTAGTATTTGTACAGTTCCAACAAAATCATTACTTGATGAACTCATAGGACGATTTTCAATTTTTTATCACCAAAACTTATTGTTTGTTACGAATTTTTTAATTTGATAATATCAAAAGCCATAGGAAACTATAAAGAAAATTTAATTCGAGGGGGGTGATTTGGGGTGATAGGTATGGTTTTTATAGTATAACCTTTTCTAGTAAAGTTCACAAAATAGTTTAGATATTTTTAAGTTCATCCAATCACGAGTTTAATTTATATTTATGAAAAAAATATAACATTTTATTTTTAAACATAGCGAGCGAATGCATGGGCCGATTGTTATTTCCCTGCACTTCAATTTGATACATCACAAGGTATCCATTACAAGTTTTGGAGTTAGAGGTTGTTTGGGGTTGAATGGGGTGGTTTCCGTTTTGTACAAATGTTTTTTAGACTCCCTTTATGGCTAAACAGATTCACAGTAAACATTATTTTAATTTTTTTTTTTCGCTTTAAAAAGTAAATTAGTGTAGGGTGTTTTGAAAAATCACGTTGTATATTAAAATACATATACCTAAATATAATTCTATGTACCTAAAGTATATTAACCTCTAAACCATCTTACTTAATTTAGATATAAGATTTTATTTCAGTATGTACATGGCGATCTAAAATAAAATAAATGGAATGACATTTTAATATATTTTACATAATTAAATAAATAAAAAAATATATATATATTTATATATATATATATAATTATTATAACTTGTTTTAAAAACAAAACGTAAGAAATATTATATATATATATATATATATATTCAAAATTATCAACTGCAAGCTTGCTGTCTAAGTGACCGTACGAAGCATTATCAATTAATATTTTAATAGTTTTAAAATCAATTCATTTTGCTTACTTCTCAAAACATGTTACAAAGACAATTGCAAAAATGTTAGACCCACTAATTGCTTTTTATATCAACAACAATATTGAAATGACAATAATATGTGTTGTTTTATATATATATATAAGTTTTATCTCCTGTCAAAAATATAATGTATTTTTAATTACAGATATAGATGTACATATATTAAATCTAATAAAAATTGTAGTGAATCAATGTTATACCTGTAAAATATTTTCACATCATAAAATGTCCACCTGTCTGTAATATGTTAATATAAAAAAAGTGGTATGATTCATGAAAACTTTTAAAATTAGTGTACTTAAATTGTGTTTATAATCGCTTCTAGGTTAACTAAGAGATGACGATTATGACACTTGTAAGTAATTTGAAATTTGAATCCTAGTTGATGGTTAAGAATAGTTGCAACATATATATTACCATTAATTCATTTCGAAAGTTGCTAATGGACGGATTGTTGGTTATTTTATGGTGTCGACTTATTAAATATTTAAAGACTCGAAAGTAAATGAAGAGAATTACAAGTGAAAGAATACATGCACAAATCATGGTAGAGTGTTTTTATATCTATAGATTTGTTGAACTTATCAGCGATGTAAATATTAATCAAAAATAATAATAAAATATTTAATTTTTAGTTGAAGTTATGACGACAAATCCAATTGAAAGGATCGGACCACATTTCATAGTATTGAGTATTTATGTACTTATTTAACTTATCATCAATGTAAAATTGTTTACAATAATAATAAGTTTTATCAATTTAAGTTTAAATTATGGCAAAAATGCAAGTAATAGGATCGACGCAACTTTCATATTTAAAAAATAATAACAAATTACCGACTTAGGTAACTTAATAGCAATGTTAATAGTTAGCCTACGCCTATAAATGAGCTACAATTGTTTCTCCTTGCGGCATCGTCGGGCAACTGATAATTTACAGGTATAGACAACTATTTAAACATAAGTAACAGGAAACTGAAATACAATAAAGAAATCGGGAAAGGTAGGGGGATGACCTAGCAGGTAGATAAAGGTTAATGAACTATGTTACGGGTGGGTTTTAGAAGAGGTGACGAATTTAATACAATTTGGTCATTTAAGTTGAGAATAGGCCTAAGTGAAATAGATCTATTTATTTCTAAACATTCTAAATTATTTAATCTATTGCTTTTATTTTCTATATGTAAGAGTTTAACATACAATTTCGGATCACAACTATGACTCGAGTCCAAAAAGTGGTTAGCAAAGTTAGAGTTTCTATAGCCATGTTTCCAGCTATTTACATGTTCTTTAATTCTAACTTTTATAGATCTACCTGATTGACCTATGTACTCAGAGTCACAATCTTGACAAGATATTTTATAAACTCCACTTACCTACCCCTACCTTTCCCGATTTCTCTATTGTATTTCAGTTTCCTGTACTTATGTTTAAATAGTTGTCTATACCTGTAAATTATCAGTTGCCCGATGATGCCGCAAGGCGAAACAATTGTAGCTCATTTATACTATTAAATAACTTATTTGAAACTTTAAGCTTTTGCTTTATTTTATCCTTGAATATGGAGTTTCAACAAGAAATATCTGCTATTACATTAAAGTTAACAATAATAAGCTTTAGAAATTATTATTACGAGTGATGCAAGTGACGGATCGGTGCACATTTCGTAGTAGAGTTTCTGTATATTTACAGACTTGTTTATATTGTAACCAATATAAATCATATTCAACCATAATAATAAGCTCAACAAATAAACCGATAAATTATGACCAGAGATGCAAGTGATAGATTCAGTGCACATTTCATAGTATATTTACAGAATTGTTTAAATTGTCATCAATGTAAATAAATTTCAACAATAATAATTAGCTTTATAAATTAAACTTTAAAATAGAACGAAAGATGCATTTTAAAATTCTACCATATTTAATTTAATTGTGTAACAAATAACTTCGACTCAACATTTTTATTATAAACTAAAAATAAATACATCCCATTTGAACGCCGTTTTTACAAAATGTTTATATTACTCTAGTCTCTTGTGTAGCACAAATAAACTACAACACACAGTGTCAAAAAGGTCTTCGTATAGGCTAATAACTCCGCAATTAGTAAATAAAAAAAATCTTAATTCATAAGAATCAAAAGTTCTATTTTGTTTGATTATTCGTGATCTTTTCAACCTAAGGAGGATTTGGGAGGTTGGACTTTTGAATCTCAAATACAATCCCGTATTGGGGTGTATCTCAATTTGTAGGTCTTTTGTAAAAGAAATTTTATTTTAGCAAACTGAAGTTATCATTTTTGTTTTTTCATCATTTCCAATATTTGAGATATGTAAAAGAAATATCCTTTGGGCACAGACATGTAATCTTTTTTCTTTCTTAAAATAATTAAAGTAACACATTGACAAAATATTTCATCATTTTGTATAAAACAATTTTATATTTAATACAGTCTTTTAAAAAACAAAACAGGTCTAACATAAATTGAATTGACTAATTACAAATATTAAATTTTCTTTTCGTTTTCTACTAACCTAACCCTAACCTTAGCAACCCAACCTAACAAAACCTACCCTAACCTCACCTTTTTTATTTTCAACAAGTACTAGTCTTACTCGACAAAGAATTCCCCTTCCGTTAATACAAAGGCAAATTTTTATTGGCCAATCATAAATCCAAGAAGTTTATTTCTATCAATTTCTCAAGACTTTGGACTTTAACAAAGATTGATACCATTTTCTTTTATTTTCAGTCTCTCAATGATTTCCCGAGAGTTTGTTTTTAATATCAAAACAACGCAGATTTTTATATTTGTTGGGAAAATCAAATACCTTTACTGTGTCCTTGTTGACTGCGCCGGTTGTTATTATACAATGTGAATATTCTATTTCGTAAACCGCAGAACTGATGTATAAACAGCGGTGATAATTCAAGTCATAGTTTTTACACAAACGTTCACAAATTCTTGTTAAGAAAGTTAGTGAACGGTCCGGACACTGTTTTGAGTAGACGCCATTTAAAATGGAAAATAAGACTCTATTTTTAGTTTTTTTACGATAACTCGGTTATATATTCAGTTACAGAAAAAAAAAGAAGAAAAAAAAAAAAAAAAAAAAAAAAAAAAAAAAAAAAAAAAAAAACATCATTTGGTTCGTCTTTAAAAAACAATAATATTTTATTTCTTTTCTATGTTTTGTAAAATAAACGGGTGTTCGAGATATTCTTTAAACCCCCACTATTTTGAAAATAATACAAAATAAAATAGTCTTTAGTACACTTGTAACAACAACAAAATGTGTGCACCAAATTTAAATTCGATATTTTATTTATTACTTATGTTTTTTACAAAACAAAATGGCGGATAGATTGGGAACTAAACATTTTCTGATATATGTTTAAGAGAAATTTCTTCGTTAATTTATTTTACAAATAGAAGGAGCTCTCAAAGTCTCTGCGTATCCTTACAAATTACCCTTATGGTATTTCTTATGGTATCGAAAGCCCTGTCATTTATTTAACAACTTTTTTTTTTTAATTTGGGGGTACATTTTAACGTATTTAAATAAAACCTAAGCTCAGCACATAAACTCGTCCAAACACATAAATTGTAACAACTGAAAACAACAAATTAGTGGACTTGATACTAGAAAGAAAATTGAAGTTCTGTCACGTGTTTGCACAATAGATTTAGTAACCTCAAGTTTAATGATGCTCTGAAACATGGCTTCCTGGTGGGCGTGAGAAGTGATAACACACAACTTTGTGACAAGTGCGTGTTGCGTGATACTCTCTGCTTTGTCACGCTGTTTGTTTTGTGACAACTACGAAACCTTAGTATCCTACTGTGTGTTTATCAAGAGGAGGATGTCAATTGTTAAGGGTGTGCAATCACAAGTATAGTCTACAATCACACCATTCTCTTATCTCCAATGTACTGATGTGTTCATAAGTATCCAAACTATTACTTATAGGAAAAATAAATAATTAATGGAAGTAATGAAACAACAGAGCAACTAATATTATATGTTTCAATGTTTCCATGTAAGACATTTTCAAGCTACTAAATTGAAAACAAAATAAGTCTAAATAATCAAAACTGGAAAAGAAAGGAAAGGAGAGTAGGAAGGGTTGAGAAATGATAGTATTTATGACAGAAAAGACAATTATCTGATATTTGGGACGGAGAGGGGGTGTATTTTAGAAAACAAAGGTTAGGTTAGGCGTTTTTATGCTACTAAATTGAAAACAAACAAGTCTAAATAACCAAAACTTGAAGAGAAAAGAAAGGAGAGTAGGAAGGGTTGAGAAATGATAGTATTTATGACAGAAAATACAATAATCTGACCTGTGTGATGAAGAGGGGGTGTATTTTAGAAAACAAAGGTTAGGTTACTCATTTTCATGCTACTAAATTGAAAACAAACAAGTCTAAATAACCAAAACTTGAAGAGAAAGGAAAGGAGAGTAGGAATGGTTGAGAAATGATAGTATTTATGACAGAAAATACAATAATCTGACCTGTGTGATGAAGAGGGGGTGTATTTTAGAAAACAAAGGTTAGGTTACTCATTTTCATGCTACTAAATTGAAAACAAACAAGTCTAAATAACCAAAACTTGAAGAGAAAGGAAAGGAGAGTAGGAAGGGTTGATAAATGATAGTATTTATGACAGAAAATACAATAATCTGACCTGTGTGATGAAGAGGGGGTGTATTTTAGAAAACAAAGGTTAGGTTAGGCGTTTTTATGCTACTAAATTGAAAACAAACCAGTCTAAACAATCAAAACTTGAAGAGAAAGGAAAGGAGAGTAGGAAGGGTTGAGAAATGATAGTATTTATGACAGAAAATACAATAATCTGACCTGTGTGATGGAGAGGGGGTGTATTTCAGAAAACAAAGGTTAGGTTAGGCGTTTTTAGCTACTAAATTGAAAACAAACAAGTCTAAATAACCAAAACTTGAAGAGAAAAGAAAGGAGAGTAGGAAAGGTTGAGAAATGATAGTATTTATGACAGAAAATACAATAATCTGACCTGTGTGCTGAAGAGGGGGTGTATTTCAGAAAACAAAGGTTATGTTAGACGTTTTTATGCTACTAAATTGAAAACAAACCAGTCTAAACAATCAAAAAATGGAAGAGAAAAGAAAGGAGAGTAGGAAGGGTTGAGAAATGATAGTATTTATGACAGAAAATACAATAATCTGACCTGTGTGATGAAGAGGGGGTGTATTTCAGAAAACAAAGGTTAGGTTAGGCGTTTTTATGCTACTAAATTGAAAACAAACCAGTCTAGATAACCAAAACTTGAAGAGGAAGGAAAGGAGAGTAGGAAGGGTTGAGAAATGATAGTATTTATGACAGAAAATACAATAATCTGACCTGTGTGATGAAGAGGGGGTGTATTTCAGAAAACAAAGGTTAGGTTAGGCGTTTTTATGCTACTAAATTGAAAACAAACCAGTCTAGATAACCAAAACTTGAAGAGGAAGGAAAGGAGAGTAGGAAGGGTTGAGATATGATAGTATTTATGACAGAAAATACAATAATCTGACCTGTGTGATGAAGAGGGGGTGTATTTCAGAAAACAAAGGTTAGGTTAGGCGTTTTTATGCTACTAAATTAAAAACAAACAAGTCTAAATAACCAAAACTTGAAGAGAAAGGAAAGGAGAGTAGGAAGGGTTGAGAAATGATAGTATTTATGACAGAAAATACAATAATCTGACCTGTGTGATGGAGAGGGGGTGTATTTCAGAAAACAAAGGTTAGGTTAGGCGTTTTTATGCTACTAAATTGAAAACAAACCAGTCTAAACAATCAATAAATGGAAGAGAAAAGAAAGGAGAGTAGGAAGGGTTGAGAAATGATAGTATTTATGACAGAAAATACAATAATCTGACCTGTGTGATGAAGAGGGGGTGTATTTCAGAAAACAAAGGTTATGTTAGACGTTTTTATGCTACTAAATTGAAAACAAACCCGTCTAAACAATCAAAAAATGGAAGAGAAAGGAAAGGAGAGTAGGAAGGGTTGAGAAATGATAGTATTTATGACAGAAAATACAATAATCTGACCTGTGTGATGAAGAGGGGGTGTATTTCAGAAAACAAAGGTTATGTTAGACGTTTTTATGCTACTAAATTGAAAACAAACCAGTCTAAACAATCAAAAAATGGAAGAGAAAAGAAAGGAGAGTAGGAAAGGTTGAGAAATGATAGTATTTATGACAGAAAATACAATAATCTGACCTGTGTGATGAAGAGGGGGTGTATTTCAGAAAACAAAGGTTATGTTAGACGTTTTTATGCTACTAAATTGAAAACAAACCAGTCTAAACAATCAAGAAATGGAAGAGAAAAGAAAGGAGAGTAGGAAGGGTTGAGAAATGATAGTATTTATGACAGAAAATACAGTAATCTGACCTGTGTGATGAAGAGGGGGTGTATTTTAGAAAACAAAGGTTATGTTAGACGTTTTTATGCTACTAAATTGAAAACAAACCAGTCTAAACAATCAATAAATGGAAGAGAAAAGAAAGGAGAGTAGGAAGGGTTGAGAAATGATAGTATTTATGACAGAAAATACAATAATCTGACCTGTGTGATGAAGAGGGGGTGTATTTCAGAAAACAAAGGTTATGTTAGACGTTTTTATGCTACTAAATTGAAAACAAACCCGTCTAAACAATCAAAAAATGGAAGAGAAAGGAAAGGAGAGTAGGAAGGGTTGAGAAATGATAGTATTTATGACAGAAAATACAATAATCTGACCTGTGTGATGAAGAGGGGGTGTATTTCAGAAAACAAAGGTTATGTTAGACGTTTTTATGCTACTAAATTGAAAACAAACCAGTCTAAACAATCAAAAAATGGAAGAGAAAAGAAAGGAGAGTAGGAAGGGTTGAGAAATGATAGTATTTATGACAGAAAATTAAATAATCTGACCTGTGTGATGAAGAGGGGGTGTATTTCAGAAAACAAAGGTTAGGTTAGGCGTTTTTATGCTACTAAATTGAAAACAAACCAGTCTAGATAACCAAAACTTGAAGAGGAAGGAAAGGAGAGTAGGAAGGGTTGAGAAATGATAGTATTTATGACAGAAAATACAATAATCTGACCTGTGTGATGAAGAGGGGGTGTATTTCAGAAAACAAAGGTTAGGTTAGGCGTTTTTATGCTACTAAATTGAAAACAAACCAGTCTAGATAACCAAAACTTGAAGAGGAAGGAAAGGAGAGTAGGAAGGGTTGAGAAATGATAGTATTTATGACAGAAAATACAATAATCTGACCTGTGTGATGAAGAGGGGGTGTATTTCAGAAAACAAAGGTTAGGTTAGGCGTTTTTATGCTACTAAATTAAAAACAAACAAGTCTAAATAACCAAAACTTGAAGAGAAAGGAAAGGAGAGTAGGAAGGGTTGAGAAATGATAGTATTTATGACAGAAAATACAATAATCTGACCTGTGTGATGGAGAGGGGGTGTATTTCAGAAAACAAAGGTTAGGTTAGGCGTTTTTATGCTACTAAATTGAAAAAAAAAACAAGTCTAAATAACCAAAACTTGAAGAGAAAAGAAAGAAGAGTAGGAAAGGTTGAGAAATGATAGTATTTATGACAGAAAATACAATAATCTGACCTGTGTGATGAAGAGGGGGTGTATTTTAGAAAACAAAGGTTAGGTTAGGTTAAGCATTTTCATGCTACTAAATTGAAAACGAAATAAGTCTAAATAACCAAAACTTGAAGAGAAAAGAAAGAAGAGTAGGAATGGTTGAGAAATGATAGTATTTATGACAGAAAATACAATAATCTGACCTGTGTGATGAAGAGGGGGTGTATTTTAGAAAACAAAGGTTAGGTTAGGTTAAGCATTTTCATGCTACTAAATTGAAAACGAAATAAGTCTAAATAACTAAAACTTGAAGAGAAAGTTGGACAGTATGAAAGGGTTGAGAAATGATAGTATTTATGACAGAAAAGATAGTAATCTGACCTGTGTGATGGAGAGGGGGGTGTGTTTTAGAAAACAAAGGTTAGGTTACGCATTTTCATGCTACTAAATTAAAAACAAAACAAGTCTAAATAACCAAAACTTGAAGAGAAAGGAAAGGAGAGTAAGAAGGGTTGAGAAATGATAGTATTTATGACAGAAAAGACAGTAATCTGACCTGTGTGATGAAGAGGGGGTGTATTTCAGAAAACAAAGGTTATGTTAGGCGTTTTTATGCTACTAAATTGAAAACCAACAAGTCTAAATAACCAAAACTTGAAGAGAAAGTGGAGGAAAGTATGAAAGGGTTGAGAAATGATAGTATTTATGACAGAAAAGACAATAATCTGGCCTGTGTGATGGAGAGGGGGGTGTATTTTAGAAACTTTTGAATCTATTGTTCCCTGAAAGACTCGTTTTAATGAGCACAGATTCTGCTGGATCTACAGCAGGTAATCTTGTGTTAGATCCTTGTCGTTCTTCTTTATACGTCGTCTGACGCCTTATAAAAAATTTGACGAGAATTTTTAACAAAGAAAATACCGAATTTAATTAAATCCATTGTTGTGTTACATTGCTCGCTGGACAGTAGTCACGTTGGGTTTATAAAAACTATTTATTAAAACTTCTAAGGAGTTAGGCCTACTGTCCATACAACCAATACAAACACTTGACATAAACTGTTATAGGTTCGTGTAAACCTAACCTAACATAACCCAAAATGACAATAAACGAGTCTTCTAGGATTTCCATTTGATATTTTCTTTTATTATCGTCATGGCAACGAAATAAACAACATTTGTACAATAAATGCCGCGTGTGATGACAACATGCTTTACCTGGAAATGATGCTTTTGTTATAAAGACATAATTGTGAGTTTGGTTAGCACGCTCCACAAAGTTTATCTTGATATTTCCTTCTTGCTTATTTAACAGAACACCACCTGAGTGTTTTGATTTGAAATAACCTTGGCATTGTTTCATAATTAGGCCTTACGTTTGTATTTCAAGTAATAAATTGTGTTTAAGTTTTGCTTCTTAAATTCAATTTTTTTGATATTCATAGGTTGGTTGGTCTAGAGCTATCTAGAGTGTGTCCCGAAACTAAAACAAATATAGGCTACATTGGTCCAAAAATTGAAAAACCTGTTTTTCTTAAATATAAATAGCATAACCCTTTTTCATCTTTTCTATCAGGTGCCTCTTGACCAACTTTTCTTCTCTTCCAACACTGACGAGAAGTATAGGGCTAGAGGTCTTTATTTTTCCTTCTTCTTTTATAGATGAAAGTCTTTTCGATTTAAAACAACAACACAAAGTACTAAGATACAAAAAATCGATTTGAGTTATTTATAGACGACAAAATTAAGCTATAAGTAAGTCGTTTGATTAAATAACTAATACAGTAGCCTAAGTTATTGTAAATTCATTGTTCAAATTACAATTCACAAACGAGATTATCAGATATTGCCATCTATCCTTTCAGTGTCAGAACACTTCAGAAGGAAAATAAGAAGAATGGATTCTGTGTGCAAGAGGTTGTAAATCATTTGTCAAAGCTGGACGTGACACACGCAGGCTGATGAATGACTTTGTCAAGAAAATCAACGATAGAAAGGATTTTATTTTCATGCTGAATTTTAGATGACGGCAAATCAATATTAATTGCAGTTTTATTAAAATAAATGGTGCATCTCTCTCTCTCTCTCTCCTCCCTCCCTCCCTCCTCTCTCTCTCCCTCTCTCTCCCTCTCTCTCTCTCTCTCTCTCTCTCTCTCTCTCTCTCTCTCTCTCTCTCTCTCTCTCTCTCTCTCTCTCTCTCTCTCTCTCTCTCTCTCTCTCTCTCTCTCTCTCTCTCTCTCTCTCTCTCTCTTCTCTCTCTCTCTCTCTCTCTCTCTCTCTCTCTCTCTCTCTCTCTCTCTCTCTCTCTCTCTCTCTCTCTCTCTCTCACCTATCGCTTAAAATCAAAATAAAGGAATCTAGGTTAATCAAGAACAGAAATTTGGTAATTGTCAATCAGAGAGTGAAAGTGAGCATCTTTGAAAAAACTTTTGACTTATCCAGTATAAGGAACATTGAAATTTGGTAATTGCTAAACATTTAGATTTCTCTTTTTTTTTGTTCCGTAGCTAAAATCAAAGAGCCTTATAATTTCACTCGAGTTTCTGTTTGTCTGTCTTTAAATCGCAACCCGTCAACATGTAGCCTACAAGACGATAAATCCTATATACTGTATTTCAAACTTTGCATTTATATTATTAGTATTGTTCTACATATAGGAAAAATATAGCGCTAACAAAAAATAATAACCTTGGGGTAGTAAAGAGGCAAAAACTATAAGTTGACAAATTTTGTTGGGGAAATATTATCTGTGGTATATAAATAACATATTCTGATTACTAATTGTGTATGTTTATTTGACGAAAATATTAATATGTTGGCGTTCGACCTAATATTAAGTGTCAGATATCATGTCCCCCTCTCTAACTTGAACCTACAAATCTGAAACAAAATTATCTGGATTTGAAATAAAATTGCAGTGCGAAATCGTATATTATAGTTTTCTTTTACAAGTATTACAACTTAATTTAACCCCACAATTAAAAATGCGTAGGGTATAAACTTTAAAATCAATTTTGTAAGTCGTTTTGTTTTAACCCTTTTATTTGACTGGTTTTTTACTTTATGGCATCAGGATACCATAATAGTTATTTGTGCAACTAGAGTGCAAAGTGGCACTTTTATAAACGAGAGAAAAATGCGGATATTAAAGATCTAATTGTAATTGATTGTTTGTTTGAACACCATTGTATTAAATTAATGTTTTATTAAATTGTGTTACTGCTGAAGTGTGTTTTTTATTTGTCACAAAATAACAACTCTAGACAAAGTATAATGTGCAATTCGTGAGCAAAGTGTCTTTTTAAACTCGATAAAATTGACGCACGAGGCTTGAGCAGTAACACAATTTAATAAAACATTAATTGAATACAATAGTGTTCAAACAAACAATCATTTACAATTATTAGATCTTTAATATCCGCATTTTTCTTATTTTTCAGATTATTTTAAAATCTGAACTGTCCATATTTTAAAACTAACTACACAATATATAGCAGTAGTTCTAAACAACACATCAACACTGAGTAGAAGTTCACTCGTCAAAACTGAGGTTATTTATGAATATTACAAATTAATAACTTAGGTGTATTGTTGAGGCAACGTGATTGCCAACTTCAAAACTCGGCAAACGAAAAATACTCTCCGTGTACATACACTGTCAATCATCTTCATGAATAATTACTTCCTTTTTGAACTTTAAAACGTTGTTTTGTTGTTTATTTATGTTATTTTACATGTAAGAATTAATCTAACCTAGATACAGGACATTTCCTGTATATTATAAATCAATTAAAATAAACTTAACCTAAATTTCGTTTTGTTCGGTTGCCATTCGGAGTGAGCAAAGTAGTGGGCAAAGTAAAACTGTTGAGAAATCAACTGTTTTGCAAACTAATTTAAATGAACAAAATACCACTTTGTCAACAACTGTAGACAAAAGTTGTTTTCCATCTGTTGTCGTCTGTAAAGTGTAGCCTGGACTGTCATAATGCGCGTTAGGTGAGTTGCAAAACGGCGGAGAAGTGACGTCATAACTACACCTGCTGATAAAGACATTGACTCAGCTCCATTCCGCTGACAACGTTTGTTATGTTGTCGTCTTGTCTTCTGTTTGTTGTCTTTGTTTTGTTTACAAACTATTGGACAAACTTTCTAAGTAGAAAAATCGTTATATTTCAAAATTTCTGCTTCTTTTTTAAGAAAATTAATATGTTTTCAATTTTTTTTTAATTTGTTATTTAGGTTCAGATTAAGTTAAGTGGAAGCTCCTTGGAAGCCTAGGGAATGGAGATGTTGAAATATATACACATCTATGGGGGTCGTTACGACCTAGCCGCCGTCATGGAAGTAGTGAAAGACAATTACAAGGTTCAGACAACCAGTGTAATAACTGTTTAAGAATCTCACCCTACTGGATAAAACTCCTTGATCTACCAATACAGTCTAATACACCTATGTGGCACAAGACACCAACTTTTAGGGATTGCATTTAGACGATATACTTGTATTATATTATATGGTTGACTTGGGTAAGTACCACAATGGTAGATGAAGCCAAGAATCCTCTTATAAGCATCACCTCCACAGTACAGTTATATAGGCCACTATAGTCTACGTCATAAGTATGTACTTTCCTTTATAAAACTCATATTAGTTCCGTCTTGTGTTTCAGCGAAGACAAGATACATTGAACTACCTTCAATTCATCAGAACTAGTTAAACACCAAGATGGTATTCATTTTGATTGACCCGTTTCATGTTTCTAATTAACTTAAATACAGTCATCCCTCAAGTAATTAAATCTCCAACCCACAATATGGTACCACGGGTTAGGCCTAATTATAGTCTACAATCCGCTCCCCTTTCAAAATACAAACAAAACGCAATAATTACCTTTGTTTTTCCGAGTTAAACACGTGTCCCGAGCCTTTAATCAGCTGATCAACGCGGGGACTCTTCTCGTGTGAATGCCTTTGTGTATTTTCATTAGCAAAACAAACATCAAGACCCTTGCTACAGTGTGTTTCACGAACAGTCTGACAAACTTTGACAATATAATCCGAGCTCAAAATATTAAGTAGACATCCGTAAACATTTACTCTACCTTCATTCTGCAAAAGTAATTGCCAAAATGGGTACTTCAAATTTTGTTATCTTATTTTTTAATTTACTCCCCAAAAAAGATAATATTTTCTAATTTAAAATAAATAATTTAAATATTTTCTACTTAATGCTATTATTATACCAAATACAGTTTAAAATCCTTATATTTTATCGATTTTTATACAATTGCAACCTATTTCAACGACCCAAATTTCATTACGCATTGCTCATTTTATGTAGCATCCGACGATGCTCCTATAACCTTTCAACAATTCAAATTAAGAAAATTATGACTAAAAACATAACAAACGGTACGTAAACATTGCACGAACTTTGTGACGAACACATCCCAACAAATAAAAACAAACCCATCACTCCAAAGATCCCAAGATATAGTCAAAATATGTCCACATGATAAATTTCATTAAAATCGGCATACGCGTTTAGGCTGTAGAGCACTGCATAGTTTAAAAAAAAAAAAAAAAAAAAAAAAAAAAAAAAAAAACAATTTTTTGGACATAGCTAGCCCCACTGTCGTGATTTTCACTTTTGTTTATTCACTTACTTTTTCAATTCATCTTATCCCTTTTTTTACTAGCGCAGATAGCAGAGTAAAGTAAAACTAAATTATTAAGTTACAAAAACGAGTATAAGTATAATTAAGTCTACTAGAATCCCCGTCGATGTACCCCTGAGAAATGAACTTTGGATTGCGTTGCTTTACTCTGTGTCAGGTTGCGTTCCTAAATATTGAAGGGGTTCCATCGTCTACTACACTGTACAATAAGGAACGGATTGCTCGGGTAAGTCCACACGACACAAGGTATGGTTCAAGCAACTGCCGTGATTGGTTTTTCCAATGAGCGCTTATTTCTATGGAAATCCCATGATGTCAAAAAGTTGGTGGTTTAAGCCACCACATACTGGGCTGTCCAAAAGTCCCGGAACGGTTGAAAACTTTTGAACGAATAAAAGCAGAAAAACAAGAATTCTTCCCAAAAGGAGGCCCCAAGGATTGAAAGTAAAAATGTACAAATATAAACAAATTTGTTACGTGTTATGATGATTTTATTCTTTGTACTTTGTATAATAACTGTTTAAACTCATATTTCGGCGAAATATTCTACACAGATTTTTTTTTTCGACCCATCACATAACTTTCTGTATACTAGGATCCCTTAATACTGCACGCCCCTACTGTGAGTAATATAGTGACTTCAAAACATATCCACAAAAACTAAACATCGATTTTTTTGACCCATCATATACTTTCTCTACAGGACTTGTATGTAAATAAAAATTTGTAACAACTAAAAAATTCAGGCAATTTTTTTTTTTTTTTTATTGTGATCAATTTAAAAGTGATACGATTAACAATATAACAGCTGGGCACTTACGAATTATCGCCTGTCAAAACAGCTGTTATGAATCCCATTTCAAAACAACCATTTCCCTGCTAATACGGGAAATTATGTAACAAATAAATTCATGTTGGTCACACTGAATGATAGAACAAACCATAGATGTAATACACCAGATCTAACTCAGATTGATTGAGCTAAGAACATTGAGTTGTTTGTTAGTCAGCTACTGACCACGCCCTTATTCTCACTTTTAGTATTAACGTGTTAACTATTACCCATCGCCTACGTACACTCGTTACGTGTCTGTACGTAATTACAGTTGTACGTCACAACACCCCTGTCATTACAACTAATTTCAAACTTACAAAGATGGTTTGATTATTTCTATTTTTTTACAAATAGTGTAACAATCTTGCCGATAAAAGTAAGTCAAATAAATTGTAACTCAAAATCTGTTATAACGATTTCATTCAAATTTTAATGAAATATAAAGATGAATGACTCAAACCTGCGTGAAAAATTGCAAGTAAAAAGGTTTTACGGTTCAGGAGTAATTCACAAAAAATTAACTTGGAATGCTGTCAATAAAAGTTTGATTACGTTGAAGACCTGTTTATGGCAAAATATAAACACTTTCAGGCTCTTATAAATATACAGTGTCCCGTAAGTAAGCTGCCAAATTTATAAAATAATTTTGTGGATCAGGATAGAGAAAAAAATTAAGAATATTTATTTTTCCGAAAACGATTGATATTCCAGATATCCACCATTTTGTTTTTTTACAATAAGAAAACTTTGGAAATAGAAAAGATATTCAGTTCAGATTTGGTATACTCATTTAGTATCGTACGTTTTATAAGGGTTCCGAAAATAAAGACTTTATTTTATATATTTTCAAAATGGCGGTTGTTTCAAACTACTACAGCTGTCAAATAGCTCAGGCTACACATCGATATTGAAGCAAACACTACCGAACAGAAGTTTTATTAAAGAAACAAATACATTCCGAACCATTATTATAATAACATTGCTTTCCAGTCATTACAATGATTAGAAACACAAGTTAGATTAAAACTTCAACAGAAGGATCAAAGAGCTTCGAATCCTTGTGTACGGAACATTTGAAATACCCTCTTTAATGTAAAATAAGTGATTTTCCATAGCGTCCTCCTTTTATCCAAATTGAAAACTGAAATCTCATAAAATTAATTCTGTGAACGTTAGGCCTTTCTCCTTTTGTTTATTAACAGATTCAAATAATACACATAGATCAGGAAGTAAGAATAATAATACTACGGCTGTTGTACACTTGAGCAAAACACCACAGGGATAAATATTGAAACTTAGCCAACAAGATTCATAAAAATATTATATATAATCTTGGTATGTTGTTCCTACCCTTAGATGACAAGAAACTACAGCAAACACCTTTTCATTCAAAAGGACAAGGAAAATATTCATTGCAAAAAAAGAAGTAGTAGGTTTCTGTGCGTCACCGAGCTCTTAATTACAAGACAAGCTTTCGATATACAGGGTGTCCTTTTTAACTGGGCCACTGGGGACCTCTGAAACAAGTTCAAATGAGTTAAAAGTGAACTTAACTAGTTACAAAGAACTAGGAGACCCAGCGCACATGGAGGCTTTCGGTTCAACACCAGATTCAATAAGATAAGTGTTGAGAGCAATCTACCACTACCACCACGAAACATTCCTCAGTGCATGCTCCCAGAAGCCAAAACCTCTGGATAGGCAGTGCATGTTCTCATGTCCGCAAGGTTCCCCATGCCACGTTTAATGAGTCACCACACGCAATACCCTCCTCATCGAGGGCGACGTATGCATCTAAATTTTCACCAGATGTCGTGAAAACAGCCAATTTTCCAACTTTGCAAAATGCTAAGGTACCCCCTTGCAGTTTTTTTAGGCGAAAAAGTGAGTTTTTGATTTTTGAATGTTTCTTTAGCTTAATAGAAGCAGAATTAAATTTTGGAGTCGATCAGTGCTAATGAAATTTCAAAATTTTTAATATTTTTTTTCATTTTTATCTATTTTTTGTCAAAATTTCAACATTTAACAATACCAATAATATGCACATCAATAGATGCAGAATTGAAAGGAGACCAAGATGCTTAAATTGTTTTAAACCGATGATATGGGTATCAAAAGATACAGAATTGAAAGGAGAATAAACCCTGAAAAAATCACTTTGACATCTAAAATTGTTTAAGAGTTATTGCAATTTATATGTCCATAAAAATAGCAGTTTTTAACATTTCACTTTTCGCCACTTGCAATACCTTTTTAAAACACCTGTAACTCCTTAACTATACATCTTAATGTTACCAAATTTTACATGAGGAAAGAAGAAAGTTCAAATTTTACTGTGGTGTTTTCAATTCGAAAATATCTCTTATAGTTTCTGAGTAATTGACTCATAAAAACAGCCAATTTTCCAACTTTGCAAAATGCTAAGGTACCCCCCTTGCAGTTTTTTTAGGCGAAAAAGTGAGTTTTTGATTTTTGAATGTTTCTTTAGCTTAATAGAAGCAGAATTAAATTCGGAGTCGATCAGTGCTAATGAAATTTCAAAATTTTTAATATTTTTTTTATTTTTATCTATTTTTTGTCAAAATTTCAACATTTAACAATACCAATAATATGCACATCAATAGATGCAGAATTGAAAGGAGAGTAAACCCTGAAAAAGACACTTTAAAATCTCAAAGGGTTTACGAGTAATTGCAGTTTAAAAGTTTTTGAAAAAAGATGAAAATTGTTTTAAACCAATGATATGGGTATCAAAAGATACAGAATTGTAAGGAGAATAAACCCTGAAAAAATCACTTTGACATCTAAAATTGTTTAAGAGTTATTGCAATTTATATGTCCATAAAAATAGCAGTTTTTAACATTTCACGTTTCGCCACTTGCAATACCTTTTTAAAACACCTGTAACTCCCTAACTATACATCTTAATGTTACCAAATTTTACATGAGGAAAGAAGAAAGTTCAAATTTTACTGTGGTGTTTTCAATTCGAAAATATCTCTTATAGTTTCTGAGTAATTGACTCATGAAAACAGCCAATTTTCCAACTTTGCAAAATGCTAAGGTCCCCCTTGCAGTTTTTTTAGGCGAAAAAGTGAGTTTTTGATTTTTGAATGTTTCTTTAGCTTAATAGAAGCAGAATTAAATTCGGAGTCGATCAGTGCTAATGAAATTTCAAAATTTTTAATATTTTTTTTCATTTTTATCTATTTTTTGTCAAAATTTCAACATTTAACAATACCAATAATATGCACATCAATAGATGCAGAATTGAAAGGAGAGTAAACCCTGAAAAAGACACTTTAAAATCTCAAAGGGTTTACGAGTAATTGCAGTTTAAAAGTTTTTGAAAAAAGATGAAAATTGTTTTAAACCAATGATATGGGTATCAAAAGATACAGAATTGAAAGGAGAATAAACCCTGAAAAAATCACTTTGACATCTAAAATTGTTTAAGAGTTATTGCAATTTATATGTCCATAAAAATAGCAGTTTTTAACATTTCACTTTTCGCCACTTGCAATACCTTTTTAAAACACCTGTAACTCCCTAACTATACATCTTAATGTTACCAAATTTTACATGAGGAAAGAAGAAAGTTCAAATTTTACTGTGGTGTTTTCAATTCGAAAATATCTCTTATAGTTTCTGAGTAATTGACTCATGAAAACAGCCAATTTTCCAACTTTGCAAAATGCTAAGGTACCCCCCTTGCAGTTTTTTTAGGCGAAAAAGTGAGTTTTTGATTTTTGAATGTTTCTTTAGCTTAATAGAAGCAGAATTAAATTCGGAGTCGATCAGTGCTAATGAAATTTCAAAATTTTTAATATTTTTTTTCATTTTTATCTATTTTTTGTCAAAATTTCAACATTTAACAATACCAATAATATGCACATCAATAGATGCAGAATTGAAAGGAGAGTAAACCCTGAAAAAGACACTTTAAAATCTCAAAGGGTTTACGAGTAATTGCAGTTTAAAAGTTTTTGAAAAAAGATGAAAATTGTTTTAAACCAATGATATGGGTATCAAAAGATACAGAATTGTAAGGAGAATAAACCCTGAAAAAATCACTTTGACATCTAAAATTGTTTAAGAGTTATTGCAATTTATATGTCCATAAAAATAGCAGTTTTTAACATTTCACTTTTCGCCACTTGCAATACCTTTTTAAAACACCTGTAACTCCCTAACTATACATCTTAATGTTACCAAATTTTACATGAGGAAAGAAGAAAGTTCAAATTTTACTGTGGTGTTTTCAATTCGAAAATATCTCTTATAGTTTCTGAGTAATTGACTCATGAAAACAGCCAATTTTCCAACTTTGCAAAATGCTAAGGTCCCCCTTGCAGTTTTTTTAGGCGAAAAAGTGAGTTTTTGATTTTTGAATGTTTCTTTAGCTTAATAGAAGCAGAATTAAATTCGGAGTCGATCAGTGCTAATGAAATTTCAAAATTTTTAATATTTTTTTTCATTTTTATCTATTTTTTGTCAAAATTTCAACATTTAACAATACCAATAATATGCACATCAATAGATGCAGAATTGAAAGGAGAGTAAACCCTGAAAAAGACACTTTAAAATCTCAAAGGGTTTACGAGTAATTGCAGTTTAAAAGTTTTTGAAAAAAGATGAAAATTGTTTTAAACCAATGATATGGGTATCAAAAGATACAGAATTGAAAGGAGAATAAACCCTGAAAAAATCACTTTGACATCTAAAATTGTTTAAGAGTTATTGCAATTTATATGTCCATAAAAATAGCAGTTTTTAACATTTCACTTTTCGCCACTTGCAATACCTTTTTAAAACACCTGTAACTCCCTAACTATACATCTTAATGTTACCAAATTTTACATGAGGAAAGAAGAAAGTTCAAATTTTACTGTGGTGTTTTCAATTCGAAAATATCTCTTATAGTTTCTGAGTAATTGACTCATGAAAACAGCCAATTTTCCAACTTTGCAAAATGCTAAGGAACCCCCCTTGCAGTTTTTTTAGGCGAAAAAGTGAGTTTTTGATTTTTGAATGTTTCTTTAGCTTAATAGAAGCAGAATTAAATTCGGAGTCGATCAGTGCTAATGAAATTTCAAAATTTTTAATATTTTTTTTCATTTTTATCTATTTTTTGTCAAAATTTCAACATTTAACAATACCAATAATATGCACATCAATAGATGCAGAATTGAAAGGAGAGTAAACCCTGAAAAAGACACTTTAAAATCTCAAAGGGTTTACGAGTAATTGCAGTTTAAAAGTTTTTGAAAAAAGATGAAAATTGTTTTAAACCAATGATATGGGTATCAAAAGATACAGAATTGTAAGGAGAATAAACCCTGAAAAAATCACTTTGACATCTAAAATTGTTTAAGAGTTATTGCAATTTATATGTCCATAAAAATAGCAGTTTTTAACATTTCACGTTTCGCCACTTGCAATACCTTTTTAAAACACCTGTAACTCCCTAACTATACATCTTAATGTTACCAAATTTTACATGAGGAAAGAAGAAAGTTCAAATTTTACTGTGGTGTTTTCAATTCGAAAATATCTCTTATAGTTTCTGAGTAATTGACTCATGAAAACAGCCAATTTTCCAACTTTGCACAATGCTAAGGTACCCCCCTTGCAGTTTTTTTAGGCGAAAAAGTGAGTTTTTGATTTTTGAATGTTTCTTTAGCTTAATAGAAGCAGAATTAAATTCGGAGTCGATCAGTGCTAATGAAATTTCAAAATTTTTAATATTTTTTTTCATTTTTATCTATTTTTTGTCAAAATTTCAACATTTAACAATACCAATAATATGCACATCAATAGATGCAGAATTGAAAGGAGACCAAGATGCTTAAATTGTTTTAAACCGATGATATGGGTATCAAAAGATACAGAATTGAAAGGAGAATAAACCCTGAAAAAATCACTTTGACATCTAAAATTGTTTAAGAGTTATTGCAATTTATATGTCCATAAAAATAGCAGTTTTTAACATTTCACGTTTCGCCACTTGCAATACCTTTTTAAAACACCTGTAACTCCCTAACTATACATCTTAATGTTACCAAATTTTACATGAGGAAAGAAGAAAGTTCAAATTTTACTGTGGTGTTTTCAATTCGAAAATATCTCTTATAGTTTCTGAGTAATTGACTCATGAAAACAGCCAATTTTCCAACTTTGCAAAATGCTAAGGTACCCCCCTTGCAGTTTTTTTAGGCGAAAAAGTGAGTTTTTGATTTTTGAATGTTTCTTTAGCTTAATAGAAGCAGAATTAAATTCGGAGTCGATCAGTGCTAATGAAATTTCAAAATTTTTAATATTTTTTTTCATTTTTATCTATTTTTTGTCAAAATTTCAACATTTAACAATACCAATAATATGCACATCAATAGATGCAGAATTGAAAGGAGAGTAAACCCTGAAAAAGACACTTTAAAATCTCAAAGGGTTTACGAGTAATTGCAGTTTAAAAGTTTTTGAAAAAAGATGAAAATTGTTTTAAACCAATGATATGGGTATCAAAAGATACAGAATTGAAAGGAGAATAAACCCTGAAAAAATCACTTTGACATCTAAAATTGTTTAAGAGTTATTGCAATTTATATGTCCATAAAAATAGCAGTTTTTAACATTTCACGTTTCGCCACTTGCAATACCTTTTTAAAACACCTGTAACTCCCTAACTATACATCTTAATGTTACCAAATTTTACATGAGGAAAGAAGAAAGTTCAAATTTTACTGTGGTGTTTTCAATTCGAAAATATCTCTTATAGTTTCTGAGTAATTGACTCATGAAAACAGCCAATTTTCCAACTTTGCAAAATGCTAAGGTACCCCCCTTGCAGTTTTTTTAGGCGAAAAAGTGAGTTTTTGATTTTTGAATGTTTCTTTAGCTTAATAGAAGCAGAATTAAATTCGGAGTCGATCAGTGCTAATGAAATTTCAAAATTTTTAATATTTTTTTTCATTTTTATCTATTTTTTGTCAAAATTTCAACATTTAACAATACCAATAATATGCACATCAATAGATGCAGAATTGAAAGGAGAGTAAACCCTGAAAAAGACACTTTAAAATCTCAAAGGGTTTACGAGTAATTGCAGTTTAAAAGTTTTTGAAAAAAGATGAAAATTGTTTTAAACCAATGATATGGGTATCAAAAGATACAGAATTGAAAGGAGAATAAACCCTGAAAAAATCACTTTGACATCTAAAATTGTTTAAGAGTTATTGCAATTTATATGTCCATAAAAATAGCAGTTTTTAACATTTCACGTTTCGCCACTTGCAATACCTTTTTAAAACACCTGTAACTCCCTAACTATACATCTTAATGTTACCAAATTTTACATGAGGAAAGAAGAAAGTTCAAATTTTACTGTGGTGTTTTCAATTCGAAAATATCTCTTATAGTTTCTGAGTAATTGACTCATGAAAACAGCCAATTTTCCAACTTTGCACAATGCTAAGGTACCCCCCTTGCAGTTTTTTTAGGCGAAAAAGTGAGTTTTTGATTTTTGAATGTTTCTTTAGCTTAATAGAAGCAGAATTAAATTCGGAGTCGATCAGTGCTAATGAAATTTCAAAATTTTTAATATTTTTTTTCATTTTTATCTATTTTTTGTCAAAATTTCAACATTTAACAATACCAATAATATGCACATCAATAGATGCAGAATTGAAAGGAGACCAAGATGCTTAAATTGTTTTAAACCGATGATATGGGTATCAAAAGATACAGAATTGAAAGGAGAATAAACCCTGAAAAAATCACTTTGACATCTAAAATTGTTTAAGAGTTATTGCAATTTATATGTCCATAAAAATAGCAGTTTTTAACATTTCACTTTTCGCCACTTGCAATACCTTTTTAAAACACCTGTAACTCCCTAACTATACATCTTAATGTTACCAAATTTTACATGAGGAAAGAAGAAAGTTCAAATTTTACTGTGGTGTTTTCAATTCGAAAATATCTCTTATAGTTTCTGAGTAATTGACTCATGAAAACAGCCAATTTTCCAACTTTGCAAAATGCTAAGGTACCCCCCTTGCAGTTTTTTTAGGCGAAAAAGTGAGTTTTTAATTTTTGAATGTTTCTTTAGCTTAATAGAAGCAGAATTAAATTCGGAGTCGATCAGTGCTAATGAAATTTCAAAATTTTTAATATTTTTTTTCATTTTTATCTATTTTTTGTCAAAATTTCAACATTTAACAATACCAATAATATGCACATCAATAGATGCAGAATTGAAAGGAGAGTAAACCCTGAAAAAGACACTTTAAAATCTCAAAGGGTTTACGAGTAATTGCAGTTTAAAAGTTTTTGAAAAAAGATGAAAATTGTTTTAAACCAATGATATGATTATCAAAAGATACAGAATTGAAAGGAGAATAAACCTTTGACATCTAAAATTGTTTAAGAGTTATTGCAATTTATATGTCCATAAAAATAGCAGTTTTTAACATTTCACGTTTCGCCACTTGCAATACCTTTTTAAAACACCTGTAACTCCCTAACTATACATCTTAATGTTACCAAATTTTACATGAGGAAAGAAGAAAGTTCACATTTTACTGTGGTGTTTTCAATTCGAAAATATCTCTTATAGTTTCTGAGTAATTGACTCATGAAAACAGCCAATTTTCCAACTTTGCAAAATGCTAAGCCCTTGCAGTTTTTTTAGGCGAAAAAGTGAGTTTTTGATTTTTGAATGTTTCTTTAGCTTAATAGAAGCAGAATTAAATTCGGAGTCGATCAGTGCTAATGAAATTTCAAAATTTTTAATATTTTTTTTCATTTTTATCTATTTTTTGTCAAAATTTCAACATTTAACAATACCAATAATATGCACATCAATAGATGCAGAATTGAAAGGAGAGTAAACCCTGAAAAAGACACTTTAAAATCTCAAAGGGTTTACGAGTAATTGCAGTTTAAAAGTTTTTGAAAAAAGATGAAAATTGTTTTAAACCAATTATATGATTATCAAAAGATACAGAATTGAAAGGAGAATAAACCCTGAAAAAATCACTTTGACATCTAAAATTGTTTAAGAGTTATTGCAATTTATATGTCCATAAAAATAGCAGTTTTTAACATTTCACGTTTCGCCACTTGCAATACCTTTTTAAAACACCTGTAACTCCCTAACTATACATCTTAATGTTACCAAATTTTACATGAGGAAAGAAGAAAGTTCAAGTTTTACTGTGGTGTTTTCAATTCGAAAATATCTCTTATAGTTTCTGAGTAATTGACTCATGAAAACAGCCAATTTTCCAACTTTGCAAAATGCTAAGGTACCCCCCTTGCAGTTTTTTTAGGCGAAAAAGTGAGTTTTTAATTTTTGAATGTTTCTTTAGCTTAATAGAAGCAGAATTAAATTCGGAGTCGATCAGTGCTAATGAAATTTCAAAATTTTTAATATTTTTTTTCATTTTTATCTATTTTTTGTCAAAATTTCAACATTTAACAATACCAATAATATGCACATCAATAGATGCAGAATTGAAAGGAGAGTAAACCCTGAAAAAGACACTTTAAAATCTCAAAGGGTTTACGAGTAATTGCAGTTTAAAAGTTTTTGAAAAAAGATGAAAATTGTTTTAAACCAATGATATGATTATCAAAAGATACAGAATTGAAAGGAGAATAAACCTTTGACATCTAAAATTGTTTAAGAGTTATTGCAATTTATATGTCCATAAAAATAGCAGTTTTTAACATTTCACGTTTCGCCACTTGCAATACCTTTTTAAAACACCTGTAACTCCCTAACTATACATCTTAATGTTACCAAATTTTACATGAGGAAAGAAGAAAGTTCAAATTTTACTGTGGTGTTTTCAATTCGAAAATATCTCTTATAGTTTCTGAGTAATTGACTCATGAAAACAGCCAATTTTCCAACTTTGCACAATGCTAAGGTACCCCCCTTGCAGTTTTTTTAGGCGAAAAAGTGAGTTTTTGATTTTTGAATGTTTCTTTAGCTTAATAGAAGCAGAATTAAATTCGGAGTCGATCAGTGCTAATGAAATTTCAAAATTTTTAATATTTTTTTTCATTTTTATCTATTTTTTGTCAAAATTTCAACATTTAACAATACCAATAATATGCACATCAATAGATGCAGAATTGAAAGGAGAGTAAACCCTGAAAAAGACACTTTAAAATCTCAAAGGGTTTACGAGTAATTGCAGTTTAAAAGTTTTTGAAAAAAGATGAAAATTGTTTTAAACCAATGATATGGGTATCAAAAGATACAGAATTGTAAGGAGAATAAACCCTGAAAAAATCACTTTGACATCTAAAATTGTTTAAGAGTTATTGCAATTTATATGTCCATAAAAATAGCAGTTTTTAACATTTCACGTTTCGCCACTTGCAATACCTTTTTAAAACACCTGTAACTCCCTAACTATACATCTTAATGTTACCAAATTTTACATGAGGAAAGAAGAAAGTTCAAATTTTACTGTGGTGTTTTCAATTCGAAAATATCTCTTATAGTTTCTGAGTAATTGACTCATGAAAACAGCCAATTTTCCAACTTTGCACAATGCTAAGGTACCCCCCTTGCAGTTTTTTTAGGCGAAAAAGTGAGTTTTTGATTTTTGAATGTTTCTTTAGCTTAATAGAAGCAGAATTAAATTCGGAGTCGATCAGTGCTAATGAAATTTCAAAATTTTTAATATTTTTTTTCATTTTTATCTATTTTTTGTCAAAATTTCAACATTTAACAATACCAATAATATGCACATCAATAGATGCAGAATTGAAAGGAGACCAAGATGCTTAAATTGTTTTAAACCGATGATATGGGTATCAAAAGATACAGAATTGAAAGGAGAATAAACCCTGAAAAAATCACTTTGACATCTAAAATTGTTTAAGAGTTATTGCAATTTATATGTCCATAAAAATAGCAGTTTTTAACATTTCACTTTTCGCCACTTGCAATACCTTTTTAAAACACCTGTAACTCCCTAACTATACATCTTAATGTTACCAAATTTTACATGAGGAAAGAAGAAAGTTCAAATTTTACTGTGGTGTTTTCAATTCGAAAATATCTCTTATAGTTTCTGAGTAATTGACTCATGAAAACAGCCAATTTTCCAACTTTGCAAAATGCTAAGGTACCCCCCTTGCAGTTTTTTTAGGCGAAAAAGTGAGTTTTTGATTTTTGAATGTTTCTTTAGCTTAATAGAAGCAGAATTAAATTCGGAGTCGATCAGTGCTAATGAAATTTCAAAATTTTTAATATTTTTTTTCATTTTTATCTATTTTTTGTCAAAATTTCAACATTTAACAATACCAATAATATGCACATCAATAGATGCAGAATTGAAAGGAGACCAAGATGCTTAAATTGTTTTAAACCGATGATATGGGTATCAAAAGATACAGAATTGAAAGGAGAATAAACCCTGAAAAAATCACTTTGACATCTAAAATTGTTTAAGAGTTATTGCAATTTATATGTCCATAAAAATAGCAGTTTTTAACATTTCACTTTTCGCCACTTGCAATACCTTTTTAAAACACCTGTAACTCCCTAACTATACATCTTAATGTTACCAAATTTTACATGAGGAAAGAAGAAAGTTCACATTTTACTGTGGTGTTTTCAATTCGAAAATATCTCTTATAGTTTCTGAGTAATTGACTCATGAAAACAGCCAATTTTCCAACTTTGCAAAATGCTAAGCCCTTGCAGTTTTTTTAGGCGAAAAAGTGAGTTTTTGATTTTTGAATGTTTCTTTAGCTTAATAGAAGCAGAATTAAATTCGGAGTCGATCAGTGCTAATGAAATTTCAAAATTTTTAATATTTTTTTTCATTTTTATCTATTTTTTGTCAAAATTTCAACATTTAACAATACCAATAATATGCACATCAATAGATGCAGAATTGAAAGGAGAGTAAACCCTGAAAAAGACACTTTAAAATCTCAAAGGGTTTACGAGTAATTGCAGTTTAAAAGTTTTTGAAAAAAGATGAAAATTGTTTTAAACCAATGATATGATTATCAAAAGATACAGAATTGAAAGGAGAATAAACCCTGAAAAAATCACTTTGACATCTAAAATTGTTTAAGAGTTATTGCAATTTATATGTCCATAAAAATAGCAGTTTTTAACATTTCACGTTTCGCCACTTGCAATACCTTTTTAAAACACCTGTAACTCCCTAACTATACATCTTAATGTTACCAAATTTTACATGAGGAAAGAAGAAAGTTCAAATTTTACTGTGGTGTTTTCAATTCGAAAATATCTCTTATAGTTTCTGAGTAATTGACTCATGAAAACAGCCAATTTTCCAACTTTGCACAATGCTAAGGTACCCCCCTTGCAGTTTTTTTAGGCGAAAAAGTGAGTTTTTGATTTTTGAATGTTTCTTTAGCTTAATAGAAGCAGAATTAAATTCGGAGTCGATCAGTGCTAATGAAATTTCAAAATTTTTAATATTTTTTTTCATTTTTATCTATTTTTTGTCAAAATTTCAACATTTAACAATACCAATAATATGCACATCAATAGATGCAGAATTGAAAGGAGACCAAGATGCTTAAATTGTTTTAAACCGATGATATGGGTATCAAAAGATACAGAATTGAAAGGAGAATAAACCCTGAAAAAATCACTTTGACATCTAAAATTGTTTAAGAGTTATTGCAATTTATATGTCCATAAAAATAGCAGTTTTTAACATTTCACTTTTCGCCACTTGCAATACCTTTTTAAAACACCTGTAACTCCCTAACTATACATCTTAATGTTACCAAATTTTACATGAGGAAAGAAGAAAGTTCAAATTTTACTGTGGTGTTTTCAATTCGAAAATATCTCTTATAGTTTCTGAGTAATTGACTCATGAAAACAGCCAATTTTCCAACTTTGCAAAATGCTAAGGTACCCCCCTTGCAGTTTTTTTAGGCGAAAAAGTGAGTTTTTGATTTTTGAATGTTTCTTTAGCTTAATAGAAGCAGAATTAAATTCGGAGTCGATCAGTGCTAATGAAATTTCAAAATTTTTAATATTTTTTTCATTTTTATCTATTTTTTGTCAAAATTTCAACATTTAACAATACCAATAATATGCACATCAATAGATGCAGAATTAAAAGGAGAGTAAACCCTGAAAAAGACACTTTAAAATCTCAAAGGGTTTACGAGTAATTGCAGTTTAAAAGTTTTTGAAAAAAGATGAAAATTGTTTTAAACCAATGATATGGGTATCAAAAGATACAGAATTGAAAGGAGAATAAACCCTGAAAAAATCACTTTGACATCTAAAATTGTTTAAGAGTTATTGCAATTTATATGTCCATAAAAATAGCAGTTTTTAACATTTCACGTTTCGCCACTTGCAATACCTTTTTAAAACACCTGTAACTCCCTAACTATACATCTTAATGTTACCAAATTTTACATGAGGAAAGAAGAAAGTTCAAATTTTACTGTGGTGTTTTCAATTCGAAAATATCTCTTATAGTTTCTGAGTAATTGACTCATGAAAACAGCCAATTTTCCAACTTTGCAAAATGCTAAGGTACCCCCCCTTGCAGTTTTTTTAGGCGAAAAAGTGAGTTTTTGATTTTTGAATGTTTCTTTAGCTTAATAGAAGCAGAATTAAATTCGGAGTCGATCAGTGCTAATGAAATTTCAAAATTTTTAATATTTTTTTTCATTTTTATCTATTTTTTGTCAAAATTTCAACATTTAACAATACCAATAATATGCACATCAATAGATGCAGAATTGAAAGGAGAGTAAACCCTGAAAAAGACACTTTAAAATCTCAAAGGGTTTACGAGTAATTGCAGTTTAAAAGTTTTTGAAAAAAGATGAAAATTGTTTTAAACCAATGATATGGGTATCAAAAGATACAGAATTGAAAGGAGAATAAACCCTGAAAAAATCACTTTGACATCTAAAATTGTTTAAGAGTTATTGCAATTTATATGTCCATAAAAATAGCAGTTTTTAACATTTCACGTTTCGCCACTTGCAATACCTTTTTAAAACACCTGTAACTCCCTAACTATACATCTTAATGTTACCAAATTTTACATGAGGAAAGAAGAAAGTTCAAATTTTACTGTGGTGTTTTCAATTCGAAAATATCTCTTATAGTTTCTGAGTAATTGACTCATGAAAACAGCCAATTTTCCAACTTTGCACAATGCTAAGGTACCCCCCTTGCAGTTTTTTTAGGCGAAAAAGTGAGTTTTTGATTTTTGAATGTTTCTTTAGCTTAATAGAAGCAGAATTAAATTCGGAGTCGATCAGTGCTAATGAAATTTCAAAATTTTTAATATTTTTTTTCATTTTTATCTATTTTTTGTCAAAATTTCAACATTTAACAATACCAATAATATGCACATCAATAGATGCAGAATTGAAAGGAGAGTAAACCCTGAAAAAGACACTTTAAAATCTCAAAGGGTTTACGAGTAATTGCAGTTTAAAAGTTTTTGAAAAAAGATGAAAATTGTTTTAAACCAATGATATGGGTATCAAAAGATACAGAATTGAAAGGAGAATAAACCCTGAAAAAATCACTTTGACATCTAAAATTGTTTAAGAGTTATTGCAATTTATATGTCCATAAAAATAGCAGTTTTTAACATTTCACGTTTCGCCACTTGCAATACCTTTTTAAAACACCTGTAACTCCCTAACTATACATCTTAATGTTACCAAATTTTACATGAGGAAAGAAGAAAGTTCAAATTTTACTGTGGTGTTTTCAATTCGAAAATATCTCTTATAGTTTCTGAGTAATTGACTCATGAAAACAGCCAATTTTCCAACTTTGCAAAATGCTAAGGTACCCCCCTTGCAGTTTTTTTAGGCGAAAAAGTGAGTTTTTGATTTTTGAATGTTTCTTTAGCTTAATAGAAGCAGAATTAAATTCGGAGTCGATCAGTGCTAATGAAATTTCAAAATTTTTAATATTTTTTTTCATTTTTATCTATTTTTTGTCAAAATTTCAACATTTAACAATACCAATAATATGCACATCAATAGATGCAGAATTGAAAGGAGAGTAAACCCTGAAAAAGACACTTTAAAATCTCAAAGGGTTTACGAGTAATTGCAGTTTAAAAGTTTTTGAAAAAAGATGAAAATTGTTTTAAACCAATGATATGGGTATCAAAAGATACAGAATTGTAAGGAGAATAAACCCTGAAAAAATCACTTTGACATCTAAAATTGTTTAAGAGTTATTGCAATTTATATGTCCATAAAAATAGCAGTTTTTAACATTTCACGTTTCGCCACTTGCAATACCTTTTTAAAACACCTGTAACTCCCTAACTATACATCTTAATGTTACCAAATTTTACATGAGGAAAGAAGAAAGTTCAAATTTTACTGTGGTGTTTTCAATTCGAAAATATCTCTTATAGTTTCTGAGTAATTGACTCATGAAAACAGCCAATTTTCCAACTTTGCACAATGCTAAGGTACCCCCCTTGCAGTTTTTTTAGGCGAAAAAGTGAGTTTTTGATTTTTGAATGTTTCTTTAGCTTAATAGAAGCAGAATTAAATTCGGAGTCGATCAGTGCTAATGAAATTTCAAAATTTTTAATATTTTTTTTCATTTTTATCTATTTTTTGTCAAAATTTCAACATTTAACAATACCAATAATATGCACATCAATAGATGCAGAATTGAAAGGAGAGTAAACCCTGAAAAAGACACTTTAAAATCTCAAAGGGTTTACGAGTAATTGCAGTTTAAAAGTTTTTGAAAAAAGATGAAAATTGTTTTAAACCAATGATATGGGTATCAAAAGATACAGAATTGTAAGGAGAATAAACCCTGAAAAAATCACTTTGACATCTAAAATTGTTTAAGAGTTATTGCAATTTATATGTCCATAAAAATAGCAGTTTTTAACATTTCACGTTTCGCCACTTGCAATACCTTTTTAAAACACCTGTAACTCCCTAACTATACATCTTAATGTTACCAAATTTTACATGAGGAAAGAAGAAAGTTCAAATTTTACTGTGGTGTTTTCAATTCGAAAATATCTCTTATAGTTTCTGAGTAATTGACTCATGAAAACAGCCAATTTTCCAACTTTGCACAATGCTAAGGTACCCCCCTTGCAGTTTTTTTAGGCGAAAAAGTGAGTTTTTGATTTTTGAATGTTTCTTTAGCTTAATAGAAGCAGAATTAAATTCGGAGTCGATCAGTGCTAATGAAATTTCAAAATTTTTAATATTTTTTTTCATTTTTATCTATTTTTTGTCAAAATTTCAACATTTAACAATACCAATAATATGCACATCAATAGATGCAGAATTGAAAGGAGACCAAGATGCTTAAATTGTTTTAAACCGATGATATGGGTATCAAAAGATACAGAATTGAAAGGAGAATAAACCCTGAAAAAATCACTTTGACATCTAAAATTGTTTAAGAGTTATTGCAATTTATATGTCCATAAAAATAGCAGTTTTTAACATTTCACTTTTCGCCACTTGCAATACCTTTTTAAAACACCTGTAACTCCCTAACTATACATCTTAATGTTACCAAATTTTACATGAGGAAAGAAGAAAGTTCACATTTTACTGTGGTGTTTTCAATTCGAAAATATCTCTTATAGTTTCTGAGTAATTGACTCATGAAAACAGCCAATTTTCCAACTTTGCAAAATGCTAAGCCCTTGCAGTTTTTTTAGGCGAAAAAGTGAGTTTTTGATTTTTGAATGTTTCTTTAGCTTAATAGAAGCAGAATTAAATTCGGAGTCGATCAGTGCTAATGAAATTTCAAAATTTTTAATATTTTTTTTCATTTTTATCTATTTTTTGTCAAAATTTCAACATTTAACAATACCAATAATATGCACATCAATAGATGCAGAATTGAAAGGAGAGTAAACCCTGAAAAAGACACTTTAAAATCTCAAAGGGTTTACGAGTAATTGCAGTTTAAAAGTTTTTGAAAAAAGATGAAAATTGTTTTAAACCAATGATATGGGTATCAAAAGATACAGAATTGTAAGGAGAATAAACCCTGAAAAAATCACTTTGACATCTAAAATTGTTTAAGAGTTATTGCAATTTATATGTCCATAAAAATAGCAGTTTTTAACATTTCACGTTTCGCCACTTGCAATACCTTTTTAAAACACCTGTAACTCCCTAACTATACATCTTAATGTTACCAAATTTTACATGAGGAAAGAAGAAAGTTCAAATTTTACTGTGGTGTTTTCAATTCGAAAATATCTCTTATAGTTTCTGAGTAATTGACTCATGAAAACAGCCAATTTTCCAACTTTGCACAATGCTAAGGTACCCCCCTTGCAGTTTTTTTAGGCGAAAAAGTGAGTTTTTGATTTTTGAATGTTTCTTTAGCTTAATAGAAGCAGAATTAAATTCGGAGTCGATCAGTGCTAATGAAATTTCAAAATTTTTAATATTTTTTTTCATTTTTATCTATTTTTTGTCAAAATTTCAACATTTAACAATACCAATAATATGCACATCAATAGATGCAGAATTGAAAGGAGACCAAGATGCTTAAATTGTTTTAAACCGATGATATGGGTATCAAAAGATACAGAATTGAAAGGAGAATAAACCCTGAAAAAATCACTTTGACATCTAAAATTGTTTAAGAGTTATTGCAATTTATATGTCCATAAAAATAGCAGTTTTTAACATTTCACTTTTCGCCACTTGCAATACCTTTTTAAAACACCTGTAACTCCCTAACTATACATCTTAATGTTACCAAATTTTACATGAGGAAAGAAGAAAGTTCACATTTTACTGTGGTGTTTTCAATTCGAAAATATCTCTTATAGTTTCTGAGTAATTGACTCATGAAAACAGCCAATTTTCCAACTTTGCAAAATGCTAAGCCCTTGCAGTTTTTTTAGGCGAAAAAGTGAGTTTTTGATTTTTGAATGTTTCTTTAGCTTAATAGAAGCAGAATTAAATTCGGAGTCGATCAGTGCTAATGAAATTTCAAAATTTTTAATATTTTTTTTCATTTTTATCTATTTTTTGTCAAAATTTCAACATTTAACAATACCAATAATATGCACATCAATAGATGCAGAATTGAAAGGAGAGTAAACCCTGAAAAAGACACTTTAAAATCTCAAAGGGTTTACGAGTAATTGCAGTTTAAAAGTTTTTGAAAAAAGATGAAAATTGTTTTAAACCAATGATATGATTATCAAAAGATACAGAATTGAAAGGAGAATAAACCCTGAAAAAATCACTTTGACATCTAAAATTGTTTAAGAGTTATTGCAATTTATATGTCCATAAAAATAGCAGTTTTTAACATTTCACGTTTCGCCACTTGCAATACCTTTTTAAAACACCTGTAACTCCCTAACTATACATCTTAATGTTACCAAATTTTACATGAGGAAAGAAGAAAGTTCAAATTTTACTGTGGTGTTTTCAATTCGAAAATATCTCTTATAGTTTCTGAGTAATTGACTCATGAAAACAGCCAATTTTCCAACTTTGCAAAATGCTAAGGTACCCCCCTTGCAGTTTTTTTAGGCGAAAAAGTGAGTTTTTGATTTTTGAATGTTTCTTTAGCTTAATAGAAGCAGAATTAAATTCGGAGTCGATCAGTGCTAATGAAATTTCAAAATTTTTAATATTTTTTTTCATTTTTATCTATTTTTTGTCAAAATTTCAACATTTAACAATACCAATAATATGCACATCAATAGATGCAGAATTGAAAGGAGAGTAAACCCTGAAAAAGACACTTTAAAATCTCAAAGGGTTTACGAGTAATTGCAGTTTAAAAGTTTTTGAAAAAAGATGAAAATTGTTTTAAACCAATGATATGGGTATCAAAAGATACAGAATTGTAAGGAGAATAAACCCTGAAAAAATCACTTTGACATCTAAAATTGTTTAAGAGTTATTGCAATTTATATGTCCATAAAAATAGCAGTTTTTAACATTTCACGTTTCGCCACTTGCAATACCTTTTTAAAACACCTGTAACTCCCTAACTATACATCTTAATGTTACCAAATTTTACATGAGGAAAGAAGAAAGTTCAAATTTTACTGTGGTGTTTTCAATTCGAAAATATCTCTTATAGTTTCTGAGTAATTGACTCATGAAAACAGCCAATTTTCCAACTTTGCACAATGCTAAGGTACCCCCCTTGCAGTTTTTTTAGGCGAAAAAGTGAGTTTTTGATTTTTGAATGTTTCTTTAGCTTAATAGAAGCAGAATTAAATTCGGAGTCGATCAGTGCTAATGAAATTTCAAAATTTTTAATATTTTTTTTCATTTTTATCTATTTTTTGTCAAAATTTCAACATTTAACAATACCAATAATATGCACATCAATAGATGCAGAATTGAAAGGAGAGTAAACCCTGAAAAAGACACTTTAAAATCTCAAAGGGTTTACGAGTAATTGCAGTTTAAAAGTTTTTGAAAAAAGATGAAAATTGTTTTAAACCAATGATATGGGTATCAAAAGATACAGAATTGTAAGGAGAATAAACCCTGAAAAAATCACTTTGACATCTAAAATTGTTTAAGAGTTATTGCAATTTATATGTCCATAAAAATAGCAGTTTTTAACATTTCACGTTTCGCCACTTGCAATACCTTTTTAAAACACCTGTAACTCCCTAACTATACATCTTAATGTTACCAAATTTTACATGAGGAAAGAAGAAAGTTCAAATTTTACTGTGGTGTTTTCAATTCGAAAATATCTCTTATAGTTTCTGAGTAATTGACTCATGAAAACAGCCAATTTTCCAACTTTGCACAATGCTAAGGTACCCCCCTTGCAGTTTTTTTAGGCGAAAAAGTGAGTTTTTGATTTTTGAATGTTTCTTTAGCTTAATAGAAGCAGAATTAAATTCGGAGTCGATCAGTGCTAATGAAATTTCAAAATTTTTAATATTTTTTTTCATTTTTATCTATTTTTTGTCAAAATTTCAACATTTAACAATACCAATAATATGCACATCAATAGATGCAGAATTGAAAGGAGACCAAGATGCTTAAATTGTTTTAAACCGATGATATGGGTATCAAAAGATACAGAATTGAAAGGAGAATAAACCCTGAAAAAATCACTTTGACATCTAAAATTGTTTAAGAGTTATTGCAATTTATATGTCCATAAAAATAGCAGTTTTTAACATTTCACTTTTCGCCACTTGCAATACCTTTTTAAAACACCTGTAACTCCCTAACTATACATCTTAATGTTACCAAATTTTACATGAGGAAAGAAGAAAGTTCACATTTTACTGTGGTGTTTTCAATTCGAAAATATCTCTTATAGTTTCTGAGTAATTGACTCATGAAAACAGCCAATTTTCCAACTTTGCAAAATGCTAAGCCCTTGCAGTTTTTTTAGGCGAAAAAGTGAGTTTTTGATTTTTGAATGTTTCTTTAGCTTAATAGAAGCAGAATTAAATTCGGAGTCGATCAGTGCTAATGAAATTTCAAAATTTTTAATATTTTTTTTCATTTTTATCTATTTTTTGTCAAAATTTCAACATTTAACAATACCAATAATATGCACATCAATAGATGCAGAATTGAAAGGAGAGTAAACCCTGAAAAAGACACTTTAAAATCTCAAAGGGTTTACGAGTAATTGCAGTTTAAAAGTTTTTGAAAAAAGATGAAAATTGTTTTAAACCAATGATATGATTATCAAAAGATACAGAATTGAAAGGAGAATAAACCCTGAAAAAATCACTTTGACATCTAAAATTGTTTAAGAGTTATTGCAATTTATATGTCCATAAAAATAGCAGTTTTTAACATTTCACGTTTCGCCACTTGCAATACCTTTTTAAAACACCTGTAACTCCCTAACTATACATCTTAATGTTACCAAATTTTACATGAGGAAAGAAGAAAGTTCAAATTTTACTGTGGTGTTTTCAATTCGAAAATATCTCTTATAGTTTCTGAGTAATTGACTCATGAAAACAGCCAATTTTCCAACTTTGCACAATGCTAAGGTACCCCCCTTGCAGTTTTTTTAGGCGAAAAAGTGAGTTTTTGATTTTTGAATGTTTCTTTAGCTTAATAGAAGCAGAATTAAATTCGGAGTCGATCAGTGCTAATGAAATTTCAAAATTTTTAATATTTTTTTTCATTTTTATCTATTTTTTGTCAAAATTTCAACATTTAACAATACCAATAATATGCACATCAATAGATGCAGAATTGAAAGGAGACCAAGATGCTTAAATTGTTTTAAACCGATGATATGGGTATCAAAAGATACAGAATTGAAAGGAGAATAAACCCTGAAAAAATCACTTTGACATCTAAAATTGTTTAAGAGTTATTGCAATTTATATGTCCATAAAAATAGCAGTTTTTAACATTTCACGTTTCGCCACTTGCAATACCTTTTTAAAACACCTGTAACTCCCTAACTATACATCTTAATGTTACCAAATTTTACATGAGGAAAGAAGAAAGTTCAAATTTTACTGTGGTGTTTTCAATTCGAAAATATCTCTTATAGTTTCTGAGTAATTGACTCATGAAAACAGCCAATTTTCCAACTTTGCAAAATGCTAAGGTACCCCCCCTTGCAGTTTTTTTAGGCGAAAAAGTGAGTTTTTGATTTTTGAATGTTTCTTTAGCTTAATAGAAGCAGAATTAAATTCGGAGTCGATCAGTGCTAATGAAATTTCAAAATTTTTAATATTTTTTTTCATTTTTATCTATTTTTTGTCAAAATTTCAACATTTAACAATACCAATAATATGCACATCAATAGATGCAGAATTGAAAGGAGAGTAAACCCTGAAAAAGACACTTTAAAATCTCAAAGGGTTTACGAGTAATTGCAGTTTAAAAGTTTTTGAAAAAAGATGAAAATTGTTTTAAACCAATGATATGGGTATCAAAAGATACAGAATTGAAAGGAGAATAAACCCTGAAAAAATCACTTTGACATCTAAAATTGTTTAAGAGTTATTGCAATTTATATGTCCATAAAAATAGCAGTTTTTAACATTTCACGTTTCGCCACTTGCAATACCTTTTTAAAACACCTGTAACTCCCTAACTATACATCTTAATGTTACCAAATTTTACATGAGGAAAGAAGAAAGTTCAAATTTTACTGTGGTGTTTTCAATTCGAAAATATCTCTTATAGTTTCTGAGTAATTGACTCATGAAAACAGCCAATTTTCCAACTTTGCAAAATGCTAAGGTACCCCCCTTGCAGTTTTTTTAGGCGAAAAAGTGAGTTTTTGATTTTTGAATGTTTCTTTAGCTTAATAGAAGCAGAATTAAATTCGGAGTCGATCAGTGCTAATGAAATTTCAAAATTTTTAATATTTTTTTTCATTTTTATCTATTTTTTGTCAAAATTTCAACATTTAACAATACCAATAATATGCACATCAATAGATGCAGAATTGAAAGGAGACCAAGATGCTTAAATTGTTTTAAACCGATGATATGGGTATCAAAAGATACAGAATTGAAAGGAGAATAAACCCTGAAAAAATCACTTTGACATCTAAAATTGTTTAAGAGTTATTGCAATTTATATGTCCATAAAAATAGCAGTTTTTAACATTTCACTTTTCGCCACTTGCAATACCTTTTTAAAACACCTGTAACTCCCTAACTATACATCTTAATGTTACCAAATTTTACATGAGGAAAGAAGAAAGTTCAAATTTTACTGTGGTGTTTTCAATTCGAAAATATCTCTTATAGTTTCTGAGTAATTGACTCATGAAAACAGCCAATTTTCCAACTTTGCAAAATGCTAAGGTACCCCCCTTGCAGTTTTTTTAGGCGAAAAAGTGAGTTTTTGATTTTTGAATGTTTCTTTAGCTTAATAGAAGCAGAATTAAATTCGGAGTCGATCAGTGCTAATGAAATTTCAAAATTTTTAATATTTTTTTTCATTTTTATCTATTTTTTGTCAAAATTTCAACATTTAACAATACCAATAATATGCACATCAATAGATGCAGAATTGAAAGGAGAGTAAACCCTGAAAAAGACACTTTAAAATCTCAAAGGGTTTACGAGTAATTGCAGTTTAAAAGTTTTTGAAAAAAGATGAAAATTGTTTTAAACCAATGATATGGGTATCAAAAGATACAGAATTGTAAGGAGAATAAACCCTGAAAAAATCACTTTGACATCTAAAATTGTTTAAGAGTTATTGCAATTTATATGTCCATAAAAATAGCAGTTTTTAACATTTCACGTTTCGCCACTTGCAATACCTTTTTAAAACACCTGTAACTCCCTAACTATACATCTTAATGTTACCAAATTTTACATGAGGAAAGAAGAAAGTTCAAATTTTACTGTGGTGTTTTCAATTCGAAAATATCTCTTATAGTTTCTGAGTAATTGACTCATGAAAACAGCCAATTTTCCAACTTTGCACAATGCTAAGGTACCCCCCTTGCAGTTTTTTTAGGCGAAAAAGTGAGTTTTTGATTTTTGAATGTTTCTTTAGCTTAATAGAAGCAGAATTAAATTCGGAGTCGATCAGTGCTAATGAAATTTCAAAATTTTTAATATTTTTTTTCATTTTTATCTATTTTTTGTCAAAATTTCAACATTTAACAATACCAATAATATGCACATCAATAGATGCAGAATTGAAAGGAGACCAAGATGCTTAAATTGTTTTAAACCGATGATATGGGTATCAAAAGATACAGAATTGAAAGGAGAATAAACCCTGAAAAAATCACTTTGACATCTAAAATTGTTTAAGAGTTATTGCAATTTATATGTCCATAAAAATAGCAGTTTTTAACATTTCACTTTTCGCCACTTGCAATACCTTTTTAAAACACCTGTAACTCCCTAACTATACATCTTAATGTTACCAAATTTTACATGAGGAAAGAAGAAAGTTCACATTTTACTGTGGTGTTTTCAATTCGAAAATATCTCTTATAGTTTCTGAGTAATTGACTCATGAAAACAGCCAATTTTCCAACTTTGCAAAATGCTAAGCCCTTGCAGTTTTTTTAGGCGAAAAAGTGAGTTTTTGATTTTTGAATGTTTCTTTAGCTTAATAGAAGCAGAATTAAATTCGGAGTCGATCAGTGCTAATGAAATTTCAAAATTTTTAATATTTTTTTTCATTTTTATCTATTTTTTGTCAAAATTTCAACATTTAACAATACCAATAATATGCACATCAATAGATGCAGAATTGAAAGGAGAGTAAACCCTGAAAAAGACACTTTAAAATCTCAAAGGGTTTACGAGTAATTGCAGTTTAAAAGTTTTTGAAAAAAGATGAAAATTGTTTTAAACCAATTATATGATTATCAAAAGATACAGAATTGAAAGGAGAATAAACCCTGAAAAAATCACTTTGACATCTAAAATTGTTTAAGAGTTATTGCAATTTATATGTCCATAAAAATAGCAGTTTTTAACATTTCACGTTTCGCCACTTGCAATACCTTTTTAAAACACCTGTAACTCCCTAACTATACATCTTAATGTTACCAAATTTTACATGAGGAAAGAAGAAAGTTCAAGTTTTACTGTGGTGTTTTCAATTCGAAAATATCTCTTATAGTTTCTGAGTAATTGACTCATGAAAACAGCCAATTTTCCAACTTTGCAAAATGCTAAGGTACCCCCCTTGCAGTTTTTTTAGGCGAAAAAGTGAGTTTTTGATTTTTGAATGTTTCTTTAGCTTAATAGAAGCAGAATTAAATTCGGAGTCGATCAGTGCTAATGAAATTTCAAAATTTTTAATATTTTTTTTCATTTTTATCTATTTTTTGTCAAAATTTCAACATTTAACAATACCAATAATATGCACATCAATAGATGCAGAATTGAAAGGAGAGTAAACCCTGAAAAAGACACTTTAAAATCTCAAAGGGTTTACGAGTAATTGCAGTTTAAAAGTTTTTGAAAAAAGATGAAAATTGTTTTAAACCAATGATATGGGTATCAAAAGATACAGAATTGAAAGGAGAATAAACCCTGAAAAAATCACTTTGACATCTAAAATTGTTTAAGAGTTATTGCAATTTATATGTCCATAAAAATAGCAGTTTTTAACATTTCACGTTTCGCCACTTGCAATACCTTTTTAAAACACCTGTAACTCCCTAACTATACATCTTAATGTTACCAAATTTTACATGAGGAAAGAAGAAAGTTCAAATTTTACTGTGGTGTTTTCAATTCGAAAATATCTCTTATAGTTTCTGAGTAATTGACTCATGAAAACAGCCAATTTTCCAACTTTGCACAATGCTAAGGTACCCCCCTTGCAGTTTTTTTAGGCGAAAAAGTGAGTTTTTGATTTTTGAATGTTTCTTTAGCTTAATAGAAGCAGAATTAAATTCGGAGTCGATCAGTGCTAATGAAATTTCAAAATTTTTAATATTTTTTTTCATTTTTATCTATTTTTTGTCAAAATTTCAACATTTAACAATACCAATAATATGCACATCAATAGATGCAGAATTGAAAGGAGACCAAGATGCTTAAATTGTTTTAAACCGATGATATGGGTATCAAAAGATACAGAATTGAAAGGAGAATAAACCCTGAAAAAATCACTTTGACATCTAAAATTGTTTAAGAGTTATTGCAATTTATATGTCCATAAAAATAGCAGTTTTTAACATTTCACTTTTCGCCACTTGCAATACCTTTTTAAAACACCTGTAACTCCCTAACTATACATCTTAATGTTACCAAATTTTACATGAGGAAAGAAGAAAGTTCACATTTTACTGTGGTGTTTTCAATTCGAAAATATCTCTTATAGTTTCTGAGTAATTGACTCATGAAAACAGCCAATTTTCCAACTTTGCAAAATGCTAAGCCCTTGCAGTTTTTTTAGGCGAAAAAGTGAGTTTTTGATTTTTGAATGTTTCTTTAGCTTAATAGAAGCAGAATTAAATTCGGAGTCGATCAGTGCTAATGAAATTTCAAAATTTTTAATATTTTTTTTCATTTTTATCTATTTTTTGTCAAAATTTCAACATTTAACAATACCAATAATATGCACATCAATAGATGCAGAATTGAAAGGAGAGTAAACCCTGAAAAAGACACTTTAAAATCTCAAAGGGTTTACGAGTAATTGCAGTTTAAAAGTTTTTGAAAAAAGATGAAAATTGTTTTAAACCAATGATATGATTATCAAAAGATACAGAATTGAAAGGAGAATAAACCCTGAAAAAATCACTTTGACATCTAAAATTGTTTAAGAGTTATTGCAATTTATATGTCCATAAAAATAGCAGTTTTTAACATTTCACGTTTCGCCACTTGCAATACCTTTTTAAAACACCTGTAACTCCCTAACTATACATCTTAATGTTACCAAATTTTACATGAGGAAAGAAGAAAGTTCAAATTTTACTGTGGTGTTTTCAATTCGAAAATATCTCTTATAGTTTCTGAGTAATTGACTCATGAAAACAGCCAATTTTCCAACTTTGCAAAATGCTAAGGTACCCCCCTTGCAGTTTTTTTAGGCGAAAAAGTGAGTTTTTGATTTTTGAATGTTTCTTTAGCTTAATAGAAGCAGAATTAAATTCGGAGTCGATCAGTGCTAATGAAATTTCAAAATTTTTAATATTTTTTTTCATTTTTATCTATTTTTTGTCAAAATTTCAACATTTAACAATACCAATAATATGCACATCAATAGATGCAGAATTGAAAGGAGAGTAAACCCTGAAAAAGACACTTTAAAATCTCAAAGGGTTTACGAGTAATTGCAGTTTAAAAGTTTTTGAAAAAAGATGAAAATTGTTTTAAACCAATGATATGGGTATCAAAAGATACAGAATTGAAAGGAGAATAAACCCTGAAAAAATCACTTTGACATCTAAAATTGTTTAAGAGTTATTGCAATTTATATGTCCATAAAAATAGCAGTTTTTAACATTTCACGTTTCGCCACTTGCAATACCTTTTTAAAACACCTGTAACTCCCTAACTATACATCTTAATGTTACCAAATTTTACATGAGGAAAGAAGAAAGTTCAAATTTTACTGTGGTGTTTTCAATTCGAAAATATCTCTTATAGTTTCTGAGTAATTGACTCATGAAAACAGCCAATTTTCCAACTTTGCACAATGCTAAGGTACCCCCCTTGCAGTTTTTTTAGGCGAAAAAGTGAGTTTTTGATTTTTGAATGTTTCTTTAGCTTAATAGAAGCAGAATTAAATTCGGAGTCGATCAGTGCTAATGAAATTTCAAAATTTTTAATATTTTTTTTCATTTTTATCTATTTTTTGTCAAAATTTCAACATTTAACAATACCAATAATATGCACATCAATAGATGCAGAATTGAAAGGAGACCAAGATGCTTAAATTGTTTTAAACCGATGATATGGGTATCAAAAGATACAGAATTGAAAGGAGAATAAACCCTGAAAAAATCACTTTGACATCTAAAATTGTTTAAGAGTTATTGCAATTTATATGTCCATAAAAATAGCAGTTTTTAACATTTCACTTTTCGCCACTTGCAATACCTTTTTAAAACACCTGTAACTCCCTAACTATACATCTTAATGTTACCAAATTTTACATGAGGAAAGAAGAAAGTTCACATTTTACTGTGGTGTTTTCAATTCGAAAATATCTCTTATAGTTTCTGAGTAATTGACTCATGAAAACAGCCAATTTTCCAACTTTGCAAAATGCTAAGCCCTTGCAGTTTTTTTAGGCGAAAAAGTGAGTTTTTGATTTTTGAATGTTTCTTTAGCTTAATAGAAGCAGAATTAAATTCGGAGTCGATCAGTGCTAATGAAATTTCAAAATTTTTAATATTTTTTTTCATTTTTATCTATTTTTTGTCAAAATTTCAACATTTAACAATACCAATAATATGCACATCAATAGATGCAGAATTGAAAGGAGAGTAAACCCTGAAAAAGACACTTTAAAATCTCAAAGGGTTTACGAGTAATTGCAGTTTAAAAGTTTTTGAAAAAAGATGAAAATTGTTTTAAACCAATGATATGATTATCAAAAGATACAGAATTGAAAGGAGAATAAACCCTGAAAAAATCACTTTGACATCTAAAATTGTTTAAGAGTTATTGCAATTTATATGTCCATAAAAATAGCAGTTTTTAACATTTCACGTTTCGCCACTTGCAATACCTTTTTAAAACACCTGTAACTCCCTAACTATACATCTTAATGTTACCAAATTTTACATGAGGAAAGAAGAAAGTTCAAATTTTACTGTGGTGTTTTCAATTCGAAAATATCTCTTATAGTTTCTGAGTAATTGACTCATGAAAACAGCCAATTTTCCAACTTTGCAAAATGCTAAGGTACCCCCCTTGCAGTTTTTTTAGGCGAAAAAGTGAGTTTTTGATTTTTGAATGTTTCTTTAGCTTAATAGAAGCAGAATTAAATTCGGAGTCGATCAGTGCTAATGAAATTTCAAAATTTTTAATATTTTTTTTCATTTTTATCTATTTTTTGTCAAAATTTCAACATTTAACAATACCAATAATATGCACATCAATAGATGCAGAATTGAAAGGAGAGTAAACCCTGAAAAAGACACTTTAAAATCTCAAAGGGTTTACGAGTAATTGCAGTTTAAAAGTTTTTGAAAAAAGATGAAAATTGTTTTAAACCAATGATATGGGTATCAAAAGATACAGAATTGAAAGGAGAATAAACCCTGAAAAAATCACTTTGACATCTAAAATTGTTTAAGAGTTATTGCAATTTATATGTCCATAAAAATAGCAGTTTTTAACATTTCACGTTTCGCCACTTGCAATACCTTTTTAAAACACCTGTAACTCCCTAACTATACATCTTAATGTTACCAAATTTTACATGAGGAAAGAAGAAAGTTCAAATTTTACTGTGGTGTTTTCAATTCGAAAATATCTCTTATAGTTTCTGAGTAATTGACTCATGAAAACAGCCAATTTTCCAACTTTGCAAAATGCTAAGGTATCCCCCTTGCAGTTTTTTTAGGCGAAAAAGTGAGTTTTTGATTTTTGAATGTTTCTTTAGCTTAATAGAAGCAGAATTAAATTCGGAGTCGATCAGTGCTAATGAAATTTCAAAATTTTTAATATTTTTTTTCATTTTTATCTATTTTTTGTCAAAATTTCAACATTTAACAATACCAATAATATGCACATCAATAGATGCAGAATTGAAAGGAGAGTAAACCCTGAAAAAGACACTTTAAAATCTCAAAGGGTTTACGAGTAATTGCAGTTTAAAAGTTTTTGAAAAAAGATGAAAATTGTTTTAAACCAATGATATGGGTATCAAAAGATACAGAATTGAAAGGAGAATAAACCCTGAAAAAATCACTTTGACATCTAAAATTGTTTAAGAGTTATTGCAATTTATATGTCCATAAAAATAGCAGTTTTTAACATTTCACTTTTCGCCACTTGCAATACCTTTTTAAAACACCTGTAACTCCCTAACTATACATCTTAATGTTACCAAATTTTACATGAGGAAAGAAGAAAGTTCAAATTTTACTGTGGTGTTTTCAATTCGAAAATATCTCTTATAGTTTCTGAGTAATTGACTCATGAAAACAGCCAATTTTCCAACTTTGCAAAATGCTAAGGTACCCCCCTTGCAGTTTTTTTAGGCGAAAAAGTGAGTTTTTGATTTTTGAATGTTTCTTTAGCTTAATAGAAGCAGAATTAAATTCGGAGTCGATCAGTGCTAATGAAATTTCAAAATTTTTAATATTTTTTTCATTTTTATCTATTTTTTGTCAAAATTTCAACATTTAACAATACCAATAATATGCACATCAATAGATGCAGAATTGAAAGGAGAGTAAACCCTGAAAAAGACACTTTAAAATCTCAAAGGGTTTACGAGTAATTGCAGTTTAAAAGTTTTTGAAAAAAGATGAAAATTGTTTTAAACCAATGATATGGGTATCAAAAGATACAGAATTGAAAGGAGAATAAACCCTGAAAAAATCACTTTGACATCTAAAATTGTTTAAGAGTTATTGCAATTTATATGTCCATAAAAATAGCAGTTTTTAACATTTCACGTTTCGCCACTTGCAATACCTTTTTAAAACACCTGTAACTCCCTAACTATACATCTTAATGTTACCAAATTTTACATGAGGAAAGAAGAAAGTTCAAATTTTACTGTGGTGTTTTCAATTCGAAAATATCTCTTATAGTTTCTGAGTAATTGACTCATGAAAACAGCCAATTTTCCAACTTTGCAAAATGCTAAGGTAACCCCCTTGCAGTTTTTTTAGGCGAAAAAGTGAGTTTTTGATTTTTGAATGTTTCTTTAGCTTAATAGAAGCAGAATTAAATTCGGAGTCGATCAGTGCTAATGAAATTTCAAAATTTTTAATATTTTTTTTCATTTTTATCTATTTTTTGTCAAAATTTCAACATTTAACAATACCAATAATATGCACATCAATAGATGCAGAATTGAAAGGAGAGTAAACCCTGAAAAAGACACTTTAAAATCTCAAAGGGTTTACGAGTAATTGCAGTTTAAAAGTTTTTAAAAAAAGATGAAAATTGTTTTAAACCAATGATATGGGTATCAAAAGATACAGAATTGAAAGGAGAATAAACCCTGAAAAAATCACTTTGACATCTAAAATTGTTTAAGAGTTATTGCAATTTATATGTCCATAAAAATAGCAGTTTTTAACATTTCACGTTTCGCCACTTGCAATACCTTTTTAAAACACCTGTAACTCCCTAACTATACATCTTAATGTTACCAAATTTTACATGAGGAAAGAAGAAAGTTCAAATTTTACTGTGGTGTTTTCAATTCGAAAATATCTCTTATAGTTTCTGAGTAATTGACTCATGAAAACAGCCAATTTTCCAACTTTGCACAATGCTAAGGTACCCCCCTTGCAGTTTTTTTAGGCGAAAAAGTGAGTTTTTGATTTTTGAATGTTTCTTTAGCTTAATAGAAGCAGAATTAAATTCGGAGTCGATCAGTGCTAATGAAATTTCAAAATTTTTAATATTTTTTTTCATTTTTATCTATTTTTTGTCAAAATTTCAACATTTAACAATACCAATAATATGCACATCAATAGATGCAGAATTGAAAGGAGACCAAGATGCTTAAATTGTTTTAAACCGATGATATGGGTATCAAAAGATACAGAATTGAAAGGAGAATAAACCCTGAAAAAATCACTTTGACATCTAAAATTGTTTAAGAGTTATTGCAATTTATATGTCCATAAAAATAGCAGTTTTTAACATTTCACTTTTCGCCACTTGCAATACCTTTTTAAAACACCTGTAACTCCCTAACTATACATCTTAATGTTACCAAATTTTACATGAGGAAAGAAGAAAGTTCACATTTTACTGTGGTGTTTTCAATTCGAAAATATCTCTTATAGTTTCTGAGTAATTGACTCATGAAAACAGCCAATTTTCCAACTTTGCAAAATGCTAAGCCCTTGCAGTTTTTTTAGGCGAAAAAGTGAGTTTTTGATTTTTGAATGTTTCTTTAGCTTAATAGAAGCAGAATTAAATTCGGAGTCGATCAGTGCTAATGAAATTTCAAAATTTTTAATATTTTTTTTCATTTTTATCTATTTTTTGTCAAAATTTCAACATTTAACAATACCAATAATATGCACATCAATAGATGCAGAATTGAAAGGAGAGTAAACCCTGAAAAAGACACTTTAAAATCTCAAAGGGTTTACGAGTAATTGCAGTTTAAAAGTTTTTGAAAAAAGATGAAAATTGTTTTAAACCAATGATATGATTATCAAAAGATACAGAATTGAAAGGAGAATAAACCCTGAAAAAATCACTTTGACATCTAAAATTGTTTAAGAGTTATTGCAATTTATATGTCCATAAAAATAGCAGTTTTTAACATTTCACGTTTCGCCACTTGCAATACCTTTTTAAAACACCTGTAACTCCCTAACTATACATCTTAATGTTACCAAATTTTACATGAGGAAAGAAGAAAGTTCAAATTTTACTGTGGTGTTTTCAATTCGAAAATATCTCTTATAGTTTCTGAGTAATTGACTCATGAAAACAGCCAATTTTCCAACTTTGCAAAATGCTAAGGTACCCCCTTGCAGTTTTTTTAGGCGAAAAAGTGAGTTTTTGATTTTTGAATGTTTCTTTAGCTTAATAGAAGCAGAATTAAATTCGGAGTCGATCAGTGCTAATGAAATTTCAAAATTTTTAATATTTTTTTTCATTTTTATCTATTTTTTGTCAAAATTTCAACATTTAACAATACCAATAATATGCACATCAATAGATGCAGAATTGAAAGGAGAGTAAACCCTGAAAAAGACACTTTAAAATCTCAAAGGGTTTACGAGTAATTGCAGTTTAAAAGTTTTTGAAAAAAGATGAAAATTGTTTTAAACCAATGATATGGGTATCAAAAGATACAGAATTGAAAGGAGAATAAACCCTGAAAAAATCACTTTGACATCTAAAATTGTTTAAGAGTTATTGCAATTTATATGTCCATAAAAATAGCAGTTTTTAACATTTCACGTTTCGCCACTTGCAATACCTTTTTAAAACACCTGTAACTCCCTAACTATACATCTTAATGTTACCAAATTTTACATGAGGAAAGAAGAAAGTTCAAATTTTACTGTGGTGTTTTCAATTCGAAAATATCTCTTATAGTTTCTGAGTAATTGACTCATGAAAACAGCCAATTTTCCAACTTTGCAAAATGCTAAGGTATCCATCCCCCTTGCAGTTTTTTTAGGCGAAAAAGTGAGTTTTTGATTTTTGAATGTTTCTTTAGCTTAATAGAAGCAGAATTAAATTCGGAGTCGATCAGTGCTAATGAAATTTCAAAATTTTTAATATTTTTTTTCATTTTTATCTATTTTTTGTCAAAATTTCAACATTTAACAATACCAATAATATGCACATCAATAGATGCAGAATTGAAAGGAGAGTAAACCCTGAAAAAGACACTTTAAAATCTCAAAGGGTTTACGAGTAATTGCAGTTTAAAAGTTTTTGAAAAAAGATGAAAATTGTTTTAAACCAATGATATGGGTATCAAAAGATACAGAATTGAAAGGAGAATAAACCCTGAAAAAATCACTTTGACATCTAAAATTGTTTAAGAGTTATTGCAATTTATATGTCCATAAAAATAGCAGTTTTTAACATTTCACTTTTCGCCACTTGCAATACCTTTTTAAAACACCTGTAACTCCCTAACTATACATCTTAATGTTACCAAATTTTACATGAGGAAAGAAGAAAGTTCAAATTTTACTGTGGTGTTTTCAATTCGAAAATATCTCTTATAGTTTCTGAGTAATTGACTCATGAAAACAGCCAATTTTCCAACTTTGCAAAATGCTAAGGTACCCCCCTTGCAGTTTTTTTAGGCGAAAAAGTGAGTTTTTGATTTTTGAATGTTTCTTTAGCTTAATAGAAGCAGAATTAAATTCGGAGTCGATCAGTGCTAATGAAATTTCAAAATTTTTAATATTTTTTTCATTTTTATCTATTTTTTGTCAAAATTTCAACATTTAACAATACCAATAATATGCACATCAATAGATGCAGAATTGAAAGGAGACCAAGATGCTTAAATTGTTTTAAACCGATGATATGGGTATCAAAAGATACAGAATTGAAAGGAGAATAAACCCTGAAAAAATCACTTTGACATCTAAAATTGTTTAAGAGTTATTGCAATTTATATGTCCATAAAAATAGCAGTTTTTAACATTTCACGTTTCGCCACTTGCAATACCTTTTTAAAACACCTGTAACTCCCTAACTATACATCTTAATGTTACCAAATTTTACATGAGGAAAGAAGAAAGTTCAAATTTTACTGTGGTGTTTTCAATTCGAAAATATCTCTTATAGTTTCTGAGTAATTGACTCATGAAAACAGCCAATTTTCCAACTTTGCAAAATGCTAAGGTACCCCCCTTGCAGTTTTTTTAGGCGAAAAAGTGAGTTTTTGATTTTTGAATGTTTCTTTAGCTTAATAGAAGCAGAATTAAATTCGGAGTCGATCAGTGCTAATGAAATTTCAAAATTTTTAATATTTTTTTTCATTTTTATCTATTTTTTGTCAAAATTTCAACATTTAACAATACCAATAATATGCACATCAATAGATGCAGAATTGAAAGGAGAGTAAACCCTGAAAAAGACACTTTAAAATCTCAAAGGGTTTACGAGTAATTGCAGTTTAAAAGTTTTTGAAAAAAGATGAAAATTGTTTTAAACCAATGATATGGGTATCAAAAGATACAGAATTGAAAGGAGAATAAACCCTGAAAAAATCACTTTGACATCTAAAATTGTTTAAGAGTTATTGCAATTTATATGTCCATAAAAATAGCAGTTTTTAACATTTCACTTTTCGCCACTTGCAATACCTTTTTAAAACACCTGTAACTCCCTAACTATACATCTTAATGTTACCAAATTTTACATGAGGAAAGAAGAAAGTTCAAATTTTACTGTGGTGTTTTCAATTCGAAAATATCTCTTATAGTTTCTGAGTAATTGACTCATGAAAACAGCCAATTTTCCAACTTTGCAAAATGCTAAGGTACCCCCCTTGCAGTTTTTTTAGGCGAAAAAGTGAGTTTTTGATTTTTGAATGTTTCTTTAGCTTAATAGAAGCAGAATTAAATTCGGAGTCGATCAGTGCTAATGAAATTTCAAAATTTTTAATATTTTTTTCATTTTTATCTATTTTTTGTCAAAATTTCAACATTTAACAATACCAATAATATGCACATCAATAGATGCAGAATTGAAAGGAGAGTAAACCCTGAAAAAGACACTTTAAAATCTCAAAGGGTTTACGAGTAATTGCAGTTTAAAAGTTTTTGAAAAAAGATGAAAATTGTTTTAAACCAATGATATGGGTATCAAAAGATACAGAATTGAAAGGAGAATAAACCCTGAAAAAATCACTTTGACATCTAAAATTGTTTAAGAGTTATTGCAATTTATATGTCCATAAAAATAGCAGTTTTTAACATTTCACTTTTCGCCACTTGCAATACCTTTTTAAAACACCTGTAACTCCCTAACTATACATCTTAATGTTACCAAATTTTACATGAGGAAAGAAGAAAGTTCAAATTTTACTGTGGTGTTTTCAATTCGAAAATATCTCTTATAGTTTCTGAGTAATTGACTCATGAAAACAGCCAATTTTCCAACTTTGCAAAATGCTAAGGTACCCCCCTTGCAGTTTTTTTAGGCGAAAAAGTGAGTTTTTGATTTTTGAATGTTTCTTTAGCTTAATAGAAGCAGAATTAAATTCGGAGTCGATCAGTGCTAATGAAATTTCAAAATTTTTAATATTTTTTTTCATTTTTATCTATTTTTTGTCAAAATTTCAACATTTAACAATACCAATAATATGCACATCAATAGATGCAGAATTGAAAGGAGAGTAAACCCTGAAAAAGACACTTTAAAATCTCAAAGGGTTTACGAGTAATTGCAGTTTAAAAGTTTTTGAAAAAAGATGAAAATTGTTTTAAACCAATGATATGGGTATCAAAAGATACAGAATTGAAAGGAGAATAAACCCTGAAAAAATCACTTTGACATCTAAAATTGTTTAAGAGTTATTGCAATTTATATGTCCATAAAAATAGCAGTTTTTAACATTTCACTTTTCGCCACTTGCAATACCTTTTTAAAACACCTGTAACTCCCTAACTATACATCTTAATGTTACCAAATTTTACATGAGGAAAGAAGAAAGTTCAAATTTTACTGTGGTGTTTTCAATTCGAAAATATCTCTTATAGTTTCTGAGTAATTGACTCATGAAAACAGCCAATTTTCCAACTTTGCAAAATGCTAAGGTCCCCCTTGCAGTTTTTTTAGGCGAAAAAGTGAGTTTTTGATTTTTGAATGTTTCTTTAGCTTAATAGAAGCAGAATTAAATTCGGAGTCGATCAGTGCTAATGAAATTTCAAAATTTTTAATATTTTTTTCATTTTTATCTATTTTTTGTCAAAATTTCAACATTTAACAATACCAATAATATGCACATCAATAGATGCAGAATTGAAAGGAGAGTAAACCCTGAAAAAGACACTTTAAAATCTCAAAGGGTTTACGAGTAATTGCAGTTTAAAAGTTTTTGAAAAAAGATGAAAATTGTTTTAAACCAATGATATGGGTATCAAAAGATACAGAATTGAAAGGAGAATAAACCCTGAAAAAATCACTTTGACATCTAAAATTGTTTAAGAGTTATTGCAATTTATATGTCCATAAAAATAGCAGTTTTTAACATTTCACGTTTCGCCACTTGCAATACCTTTTTAAAACACCTGTAACTCCCTAACTATACATCTTAATGTTACCAAATTTTACATGAGGAAAGAAGAAAGTTCAAATTTTACTGTGGTGTTTTCAATTCGAAAATATCTCTTATAGTTTCTGAGTAATTGACTCATGAAAACAGCCAATTTTCCAACTTTGCAAAATGCTAAGGTACCCCCCTTGCAGTTTTTTTAGGCGAAAAAGTGAGTTTTTGATTTTTGAATGTTTCTTTAGCTTAATAGAAGCAGAATTAAATTCGGAGTCGATCAGTGCTAATGAAATTTCAAAATTTTTAATATTTTTTTTCATTTTTATCTATTTTTTGTCAAAATTTCAACATTTAACAATACCAATAATATGCACATCAATAGATGCAGAATTGAAAGGAGAGTAAACCCTGAAAAAGACACTTTAAAATCTCAAAGGGTTTACGAGTAATTGCAGTTTAAAAGTTTTTGAAAAAAGATGAAAATTGTTTTAAACCAATGATATGGGTATCAAAAGATACAGAATTGAAAGGAGAATAAACCCTGAAAAAATCACTTTGACATTTAAAATTGTTTAAGAGTTATTGCAATTTATATGTCCATAAAAATAGCAGTTTTTAACATTTCACGTTTCGCCACTTGCAATACCTTTTTAAAACACCTGTAACTCCCTAACTATACATCTTAATGTTACCAAATTTTACATGAGGAAAGAAGAAAGTTCAAATTTTACTGTGGTGTTTTCAATTCGAAAATATCTCTTATAGTTTCTGAGTAATTGACTCATGAAAACAGCCAATTTTCCAACTTTGCAAAATGCTAAGGTACCCCCCTTGCAGTTTTTTTAGGCAAAAAAGTGAGTTTTTGATTTTTGAATGTTTCTTTAGCTTAATAGAAGCAGAATTAAATTCGGAGTCGATCAGTGCTAATGAAATTTCAAAATTTTTAATATTTTTTTTCATTTTTATCTATTTTTTGTCAAAATTTCAACATTTAACAATACCAATAATATGCACATCAATAGATGCAGAATTGAAAGGAGACCAAGATGCTTAAATTGTTTTAAACCGATGATATGGGTATCAAAAGATACAGAATTGAAAGGAGAATAAACCCTGAAAAAATCACTTTGACATCTAAAATTGTTTAAGAGTTATTGCAATTTATATGTCCATAAAAATAGCAGTTTTTAACATTTCACTTTTCGCCACTTGCAATACCTTTTTAAAACACCTGTAACTCCCTAACTATACATCTTAATGTTACCAAATTTTACATGAGGAAAGAAGAAAGTTCACATTTTACTGTGGTGTTTTCAATTCGAAAATATCTCTTATAGTTTCTGAGTAATTGACTCATGAAAACAGCCAATTTTCCAACTTTGCAAAATGCTAAGCCCTTGCAGTTTTTTTAGGCGAAAAAGTGAGTTTTTGATTTTTGAATGTTTCTTTAGCTTAATAGAAGCAGAATTAAATTCGGAGTCGATCAGTGCTAATGAAATTTCAAAATTTTTAATATTTTTTTTCATTTTTATCTATTTTTTGTCAAAATTTCAACATTTAACAATACCAATAATATGCACATCAATAGATGCAGAATTGAAAGGAGAGTAAACCCTGAAAAAGACACTTTAAAATCTCAAAGGGTTTACGAGTAATTGCAGTTTAAAAGTTTTTGAAAAAAGATGAAAATTGTTTTAAACCAATGATATGATTATCAAAAGATACAGAATTGAAAGGAGAATAAACCCTGAAAAAATCACTTTGACATCTAAAATTGTTTAAGAGTTATTGCAATTTATATGTCCATAAAAATAGCAGTTTTTAACATTTCACGTTTCGCCACTTGCAATACCTTTTTAAAACACCTGTAACTCCCTAACTATACATCTTAATGTTACCAAATTTTACATGAGGAAAGAAGAAAGTTCAAATTTTACTGTGGTGTTTTCAATTCGAAAATATCTCTTATAGTTTCTGAGTAATTGACTCATGAAAACAGCCAATTTTCCAACTTTGCAAAATGCTAAGGTACCCCCCTTGCAGTTTTTTTAGGCGAAAAAGTGAGTTTTTGATTTTTGAATGTTTCTTTAGCTTAATAGAAGCAGAATTAAATTCGGAGTCGATCAGTGCTAATGAAATTTCAAAATTTTTAATATTTTTTTTCATTTTTATCTATTTTTTGTCAAAATTTCAACATTTAACAATACCAATAATATGCACATCAATAGATGCAGAATTGAAAGGAGAGTAAACCCTGAAAAAGACACTTTAAAATCTCAAAGGGTTTACGAGTAATTGCAGTTTAAAAGTTTTTGAAAAAAGATGAAAATTGTTTTAAACCAATGATATGGGTATCAAAAGATACAGAATTGAAAGGAGAATAAACCCTGAAAAAATCACTTTGACATCTAAAATTGTTTAAGAGTTATTGCAATTTATATGTCCATAAAAATAGCAGTTTTTAACATTTCACTTTTCGCCACTTGCAATACCTTTTTAAAACACCTGTAACTCCCTAACTATACATCTTAATGTTACCAAATTTTACATGAGGAAAGAAGAAAGTTCAAATTTTACTGTGGTGTTTTCAATTCGAAAATATCTCTTATAGTTTCTGAGTAATTGACTCATGAAAACAGCCAATTTTCCAACTTTGCAAAATGCTAAGGTACCCCCCTTGCAGTTTTTTTAGGCGAAAAAGTGAGTTTTTGATTTTTGAATGTTTCTTTAGCTTAATAGAAGCAGAATTAAATTCGGAGTCGATCAGTGCTAATGAAATTTCAAAATTTTTAATATTTTTTTTCATTTTTATCTATTTTTTGTCAAAATTTCAACATTTAACAATACCAATAATATGCACATCAATAGATGCAGAATTGAAAGGAGAGTAAACCCTGAAAAAGACACTTTAAAATCTCAAAGGGTTTACGAGTAATTGCAGTTTAAAAGTTTTTGAAAAAAGATGAAAATTGTTTTAAACCAATGATATGGGTATCAAAAGATACAGAATTGAAAGGAGAATAAACCCTGAAAAAATCACTTTGACATCTAAAATTGTTTAAGAGTTATTGCAATTTATATGTCCATAAAAATAGCAGTTTTTAACATTTCACTTTTCGCCACTTGCAATACCTTTTTAAAACACCTGTAACTCCCTAACTATACATCTTAATGTTACCAAATTTTACATGAGGAAAGAAGAAAGTTCAAATTTTACTGTGGTGTTTTCAATTCGAAAATATCTCTTATAGTTTCTGAGTAATTGACTCATGAAAACAGCCAATTTTCCAACTTTGCAAAATGCTAAGGTACCCCCCTTGCAGTTTTTTTAGGCGAAAAAGTGAGTTTTTGATTTTTGAATGTTTCTTTAGCTTAATAGAAGCAGAATTAAATTCGGAGTCGATCAGTGCTAATGAAATTTCAAAATTTTTAATATTTTTTTCATTTTTATCTATTTTTTGTCAAAATTTCAACATTTAACAATACCAATAATATGCACATCAATAGATGCAGAATTGAAAGGAGAGTAAACCCTGAAAAAGACACTTTAAAATCTCAAAGGGTTTACGAGTAATTGCAGTTTAAAAGTTTTTGAAAAAAGATGAAAATTGTTTTAAACCAATGATATGGGTATCAAAAGATACAGAATTGAAAGGAGAATAAACCCTGAAAAAATCACTTTGACATCTAAAATTGTTTAAGAGTTATTGCAATTTATATGTCCATAAAAATAGCAGTTTTTAACATTTCACTTTTCGCCACTTGCAATACCTTTTTAAAACACCTGTAACTCCCTAACTATACATCTTAATGTTACCAAATTTTACATGAGGAAAGAAGAAAGTTCAAATTTTACTGTGGTGTTTTCAATTCGAAAATATCTCTTATAGTTTCTGAGTAATTGACTCATGAAAACAGCCAATTTTCCAACTTTGCAAAATGCTAAGGTACCCCCCTTGCAGTTTTTTTAGGCGAAAAAGTGAGTTTTTGATTTTTGAATGTTTCTTTAGCTTAATAGAAGCAGAATTAAATTCGGAGTCGATCAGTGCTAATGAAATTTCAAAATTTTTAATATTTTTTTTCATTTTTATCTATTTTTTGTCAAAATTTCAACATTTAACAATACCAATAATATGCACATCAATAGATGCAGAATTGAAAGGAGAGTAAACCCTGAAAAAGACACTTTAAAATCTCAAAGGGTTTACGAGTAATTGCAGTTTAAAAGTTTTTGAAAAAAGATGAAAATTGTTTTAAACCAATGATATGGGTATCAAAAGATACAGAATTGAAAGGAGAATAAACCCTGAAAAAATCACTTTGACATCTAAAATTGTTTAAGAGTTATTGCAATTTATATGTCCATAAAAATAGCAGTTTTTAACATTTCACTTTTCGCCACTTGCAATACCTTTTTAAAACACCTGTAACTCCCTAACTATACATCTTAATGTTACCAAATTTTACATGAGGAAAGAAGAAAGTTCAAATTTTACTGTGGTGTTTTCAATTCGAAAATATCTCTTATAGTTTCTGAGTAATTGACTCATGAAAACAGCCAATTTTCCAACTTTGCAAAATGCTAAGGTACCCCCCTTGCAGTTTTTTTAGGCGAAAAAGTGAGTTTTTGATTTTTGAATGTTTCTTTAGCTTAATAGAAGCAGAATTAAATTCGGAGTCGATCAGTGCTAATGAAATTTCAAAATTTTTAATATTTTTTTCATTTTTATCTATTTTTTGTCAAAATTTCAACATTTAACAATACCAATAATATGCACATCAATAGATGCAGAATTGAAAGGAGAGTAAACCCTGAAAAAGACACTTTAAAATCTCAAAGGGTTTACGAGTAATTGCAGTTTAAAAGTTTTTGAAAAAAGATGAAAATTGTTTTAAACCAATGATATGGGTATCAAAAGATACAGAATTGAAAGGAGAATAAACCCTGAAAAAATCACTTTGACATCTAAAATTGTTTAAGAGTTATTGCAATTTATATGTCCATAAAAATAGCAGTTTTTAACATTTCACGTTTCGCCACTTGCAATACCTTTTTAAAACACCTGTAACTCCCTAACTATACATCTTAATGTTACCAAATTTTACATGAGGAAAGAAGAAAGTTCAAATTTTACTGTGGTGTTTTCAATTCGAAAATATCTCTTATAGTTTCTGAGTAATTGACTCATGAAAACAGCCAATTTTCCAACTTTGCAAAATGCTAAGGTAAGGGTTTACGAGTAATTGCAGTTTAAAAGTTTTTGAAAAAAGATGAAAATTGTTTTAAACCAATGATATGGGTATCAAAAGATACAGAATTGAAAGGAGAATAAACCCTGAAAAAATCACTTTGACATTTAAAATTGTTTAAGAGTTATTGCAATTTATATGTCCATAAAAATAGCAGTTTTTAACATTTCACGTTTCGCCACTTGCAATACCTTTTTAAAACACCTGTAACTCCCTAACTATACATCTTAATGTTACCAAATTTTACATGAGGAAAGAAGAAAGTTCAAATTTTACTGTGGTGTTTTCAATTCGAAAATATCTCTTATAGTTTCTGAGTAATTGACTCATGAAAACAGCCAATTTTCCAACTTTGCAAAATGCTAAGGTACCCCCCTTGCAGTTTTTTTAGGCAAAAAAGTGAGTTTTTGATTTTTGAATGTTTCTTTAGCTTAATAGAAGCAGAATTAAATTCGGAGTCGATCAGTGCTAATGAAATTTCAAAATTTTTAATATTTTTTTTCATTTTTATCTATTTTTTGTCAAAATTTCAACATTTAACAATACCAATAATATGCACATCAATAGATGCAGAATTGAAAGGAGACCAAGATGCTTAAATTGTTTTAAACCGATGATATGGGTATCAAAAGATACAGAATTGAAAGGAGAATAAACCCTGAAAAAATCACTTTGACATCTAAAATTGTTTAAGAGTTATTGCAATTTATATGTCCATAAAAATAGCAGTTTTTAACATTTCACTTTTCGCCACTTGCAATACCTTTTTAAAACACCTGTAACTCCCTAACTATACATCTTAATGTTACCAAATTTTACATGAGGAAAGAAGAAAGTTCAAATTTTACTGTGGTGTTTTCAATTCGAAAATATCTCTTATAGTTTCTGAGTAATTGACTCATGAAAACAGCCAATTTTCCAACTTTGCAAAATGCTAAGGTACCCCCCTTGCAGTTTTTTTAGGCAAAAAAGTGAGTTTTTGATTTTTGAATGTTTCTTTAGCTTAATAGAAGCAGAATTAAATTCGGAGTCGATCAGTGCTAATGAAATTTCAAAATTTTTAATATTTTTTTTCATTTTTATCTATTTTTTGTCAAAATTTCAACATTTAACAATACCAATAATATGCACATCAATAGATGCAGAATTGAAAGGAGAGTAAACCCTGAAAAAGACACTTTAAAATCTCAAAGGGTTTACGAGTAATTGCAGTTTAAAAGTTTTTGAAAAAAGATGAAAATTGTTTTAAACCAATGATATGGGTATCAAAAGATACAGAATTGTAAGGAGAATAAACCCTGAAAAAATCACTTTGACATCTAAAATTGTTTAAGAGTTATTGCAATTTATATGTCCATAAAAATAGCAGTTTTTAACATTTCACGTTTCGCCACTTGCAATACCTTTTTAAAACACCTGTAACTCCCTAACTATACATCTTAATGTTACCAAATTTTACATGAGGAAAGAAGAAAGTTCAAATTTTACTGTGGTGTTTTCAATTCGAAAATATCTCTTATAGTTTCTGAGTAATTGACTCATGAAAACAGCCAATTTTCCAACTTTGCACAATGCTAAGGTACCCACCCCCCTTGCAGTTTTTTTAGGCGAAAAAGTGAGTTTTTGATTTTTGAATGTTTCTTTAGCTTAATAGAAGCAGAATTAAATTCGGAGTCGATCAGTGCTAATGAAATTTCAAAATTTTTAATATTTTTTTTTATTTTTATCTATTTTTTGTCAAAATTTCAACATTTAACAATACCAATAATATGCACATCAATAGATGCAGAATTGAAAGGAGACCAAGATGCTTAAATTGTTTTAAACCGATGATATGGGTATCAAAAGATACAGAATTGAAAGGAGAATAAACCCTGAAAAAATCACTTTGACATCTAAAATTGTTTAAGAGTTATTGCAATTTATATGTCCATAAAAATAGCAGTTTTTAACATTTCACTTTTCGCCACTTGCAATACCTTTTTAAAACACCTGTAACTCCCTAACTATACATCTTAATGTTACCAAATTTTACATGAGGAAAGAAGAAAGTTCAAATTTTACTGTGGTGTTTTCAATTCGAAAATATCTCTTATAGTTTCTGAGTAATTGACTCATGAAAACAGCCAATTTTCCAACTTTGCAAAATGCTAAGGTCCCCCCTTGCAGTTTTTTTAGGCGAAAAAGTGAGTTTTTGATTTTTGAATGTTTCTTTAGCTTAATAGAAGCAGAATTAAATTCGGAGTCGATCAGTGCTAATGAAATTTCAAAATTTTTAATATTTTTTTTATTTTTATCTATTTTTTGTCAAAATTTCAACATTTAACAATACCAATAATATGCACATCAATAGATGCAGAATTGAAAGGAGAGTAAACCCTGAAAAAGACACTTTAAAATCTCAAAGGGTTTACGAGTAATTGCAGTTTAAAAGTTTTTGAAAAAAGATGAAAATTGTTTTAAACCAATGATATGGGTATCAAAAGATACAGAATTGTAAGGAGAATAAACCCTGAAAAAATCACTTTGACATCTAAAATTGTTTAAGAGTTATTGCAATTTATATGTCCATAAAAATAGCAGTTTTTAACATTTCACGTTTCGCCACTTGCAATACCTTTTTAAAACACCTGTAACTCCCTAACTATACATCTTAATGTTACCAAATTTTACATGAGGAAAGAAGAAAGTTCACATTTTACTGTGGTGTTTTCAATTCGAAAATATCTCTTATAGTTTCTGAGTAATTGACTCATGAAAACAGCCAATTTTCCAACTTTGCAAAATGCTAAGGTACCCCCCTTGCAGTTTTTTTAGGCGAAAAAGTGAGTTTTTGATTTTTGAATGTTTCTTTAGCTTAATAGAAGCAGAATTAAATTCGGAGTCGATCAGTGCTAATGAAATTTCAAAATTTTAAATATTTTTTTTCATTTTTATCTATTTTTTGTCAAAATTTCAACATTTAACAATACCAATAATATGCACATCAATAGATGCAGAATTGAAAGGAGAGTAAACCCTGAAAAAGACACTTTAAAATCTCAAAGGGTTTACGAGTAATTGCAGTTTAAAAGTTTTTGAAAAAAGATGAAAATTGTTTTAAACCAATGATATGATTATCAAAAGATACAGAATTGAAAGGAGAATAAACCCTGAAAAAATCACTTTGACATCTAAAATTGTTTAGGAGTTATTGCAATTTATATGTCCATAAAAATAGCAGTTTTTAACATTTCACGTTTCGCCACTTGCAATACCTTTTTAAAACACCTGTAACTCCCTAACTATACATCTTAATGTTACCAAATTTTACATGAGGAAAGAAGAAAGTTCAAATTTTACTGTGGTGTTTTCAATTCGAAAATATCTCTTATAGTTTCTGAGTAATTGACTCATGAAAACAGCCAATTTTCCAACTTTGCAAAATGCTAAGGTACCCCCCTTGCAGTTTTTTTAGGCGAAAAAGTGAGTTTTTGATTTTTGAATGTTTCTTTAGCTTAATAGAAGCAGAATTAAATTCGGAGTCGATCAGTGCTAATGAAATTTCAAAATTTTTAATATTTTTTTTCATTTTTATCTATTTTTTGTCAAAATTTCAACATTTAACAATACCAATAATATGCACATCAATAGATGCAGAATTGAAAGGAGAGTAAACCCTGAAAAAGACACTTTAAAATCTCAAAGGGTTTACGAGTAATTGCAGTTTAAAAGTTTTTGAAAAAAGATGAAAATTGTTTTAAACCAATGATATGGGTATCAAAAGATACAGAATTGAAAGGAGAATAAACCCTGAAAAAATCACTTTGACATCTAAAATTGTTTAAGAGTTATTGCAATTTATATGTCCATAAAAATAGCAGTTTTTAACATTTTTTCACGTTTCGCCACTTGCAATACCTTTTTAAAACACCTGTAACTCCCTAACTATACATCTTAATGTTACCAAATTTTACATGAGGAAAGAAGAAAGTTTAAATTTTACTGTGGTGTTTTCAATTCGAAAATATCTCTTATAGTTTCTGAGTAATTGACTCATGAAAACAGCCAATTTTCCAACTTTGCAAAATGCTAAGGTACCCCCCTTGCAGTTTTTTTAGGCGAAAAAGTGAGTTTTTGATTTTTGAATGTTTCTTTAGCTTAATAGAAGCAGAATTAAATTCGGAGTCGATCAGTGCTAATGAAATTTCAAAATTTTTAATATTTTTTTTCATTTTTATCTATTTTTTGTCAAAATTTCAACATTTAACAATACCAATAATATGCACATCAATAGATGCAGAATTGAAAGGAGAGTAAACCCTGAAAAAGACACTTTAAAATCTCAAAGGGTTTACGAGTAATTGCAGTTTAAAAGTTTTTGAAAAAAGATGAAAATTGTTTTAAACCAATGATATGGGTATCAAAAGATACAGAATTGAAAGGAGAATAAACCCTGAAAAAATCACTTTGACATCTAAAATTGTTTAAGAGTTATTGCAATTTATATGTCCATAAAAATAGCAGTTTTTAACATTTCACTTTTCGCCACTTGCAATACCTTTTTAAAACACCTGTAACTCCCTAACTATACATCTTAATGTTACCAAATTTTACATGAGGAAAGAAGAAAGTTCAAATTTTACTGTGGTGTTTTCAATTCGAAAATATCTCTTATAGTTTCTGAGTAATTGACTCATGAAAACAGTCAATTTTCCAACTTTGCAAAATGCTAAGGTACCCCCCTTGCAGTTTTTTTAGGCGAAAAAGTGAGTTTTTGATTTTTGAATGTTTCTTTAGCTTAATAGAAGCAGAATTAAATTCGGAGTCGATCAGTGCTAATGAAATTTCAAAATTTTTAATATTTTTTTCATTTTTATCTATTTTTTGTCAAAATTTCAACATTTAACAATACCAATAATATGCACATCAATAGATGCAGAATTGAAAGGAGAGTAAACCCTGAAAAAGACACTTTAAAATCTCAAAGGGTTTACGAGTAATTGCAGTTTAAAAGTTTTTGAAAAAAGATGAAAATTGTTTTAAACCAATGATATGGGTATCAAAAGATACAGAATTGAAAGGAGAATAAACCCTGAAAAAATCACTTTGACATCTAAAATTGTTTAAGAGTTATTGCAATTTATATGTCCATAAAAATAGCAGTTTTTAACATTTCACTTTTCGCCACTTGCAATACCTTTTTAAAACACCTGTAACTCCCTAACTATACATCTTAATGTTACCAAATTTTACATGAGGAAAGAAGAAAGTTCAAATTTTACTGTGGTGTTTTCAATTCGAAAATATCTCTTATAGTTTCTGAGTAATTGACTCATGAAAACAGCCAATTTTCCAACTTTGCAAAATGCTTAGGTCCCCCTTGCAGTTTTTTTAGGCGAAAAAGTGAGTTTTTGATTTTTGAATGTTTCTTTAGCTTAATAGAAGCAGAATTAAATTCGGAGTCGATCAGTGCTAATGAAATTTCAAAATTTTTAATATTTTTTTTCATTTTTATCTATTTTTTGTCAAAATTTCAACATTTAACAATACCAATAATATGTACATCAATAGATGCAGAATTGAAAGGAGAGTAAACCCTGAAAAAGACACTTTAAAATCTCAAAGGGTTTACGAGTAATTGCAGTTTAAAAGTTTTTGGAAAAAGATGAAAATTGTTTTAAACCAATGATATGGGTATCAAAAGATACAGAATTGAAAGGAGAATAAACCCTGAAAAAATCACTTTGACATCTAAAATTGTTTAAGAGTTATTGCAATTTATATGTCCATAAAAATAGCAGTTTTTAACATTTCACGTTTCGCCACTTGCAATACCTTTTTAAAACACCTGTAACTCCCTAACTATACATCTTAATGTTACCAAATTTTACATGAGGAAAGAAGAAAGTTCAAATTTTACTGTGGTGTTTTCAATTCGAAAATATCTCTTATAGTTTCTGAGTAATTGACTCATGAAAACAGCCAATTTTCCAACTTTGCAAAATGCTAAGGTACCCCCCTTGCAGTTTTTTTAGGCGAAAAAGTGAGTTTTTGATTTTTGAATGTTTCTTTAGCTTAATAGAAGCAGAATTAAATTCGGAGTCGATCAGTGCTAATGAAATTTCAAAATTTTTAATATTTTTTTTCATTTTTATCTATTTTTTGTCAAAATTTCAACATTTAACAATACCAATAATATGCACATCAATAGATGCAGAATTGAAAGGAGAGTAAACCCTGAAAAAGACACTTTAAAATCTCAAAGGGTTTACGAGTAATTGCAGTTTAAAAGTTTTTGAAAAAAGATGAAAATTGTTTTAAACCAATGATATGGGTATCAAAAGATACAGAATTGAAAGGAGAATAAACCCTGAAAAAATCACTTTGACATCTAAAATTGTTTAAGAGTTATTGCAATTTATATGTCCATAAAAATAGCAGTTTTTAACATTTCACTTTTCGCCACTTGCAATACCTTTTTAAAACACCTGTAACTCCCTAACTATACATCTTAATGTTACCAAATTTTACATGAGGAAAGAAGAAAGTTCAAATTTTACTGTGGTGTTTTCAATTCGAAAATATCTCTTATAGTTTTTGAGTAATTGACTCATGAAAACAGCCAATTTTCCAACTTTGCAAAATGCTAAGGTACCCCCCTTGCAGTTTTTTTAGGCGAAAAAGTGAGTTTTTGATTTTTGAATGTTTCTTTAGCTTAATAGAAGCAGAATTAAATTCGGAGTCGATCAGTGCTAATGAAATTTCAAAATTTTTAATATTTTTTTTCATTTTTATCTATTTTTGTCAAAATTTCAACATTTAACAATACCAATAATATGCACATCAATAGATGCAGAATTGAAAGGAGAGTAAACCCTGAAAAAGACACTTTAAAATCTCAAAGGGTTTACGAGTAATTGCAGTTTAAAAGTTTTTGAAAAGGATGAAAATTGTTTTAAACCAATGATATGGGTATCAAAAGATACAGAATTGAAAGGAGAATAAACCCTGAAAAAATCACTTTGACATCTAAAATTGTTTAAGAGTTATTGCAATTTATATGTCCATAAAAATAGCAGTTTTTAACATTTCACGTTTCGCCACTTGCAATACCTTTTTAAAACACCTGTAACTCCCTAACTATACATCTTAATGTTACCAAATTTTACATGAGGAAAGAAGAAAGTTCACATTTTACTGTGGTGTTTTCCATTCGAAAATATCTCTTATAGTTTCTGAGTAATTGACTCATGAAAACAGCCAATTTTCCAACTTTGCAAAATGCTAAGGTACCCCCCTTGCAGTTTTTTTAGGCGAAAAAGTGAGTTTTTGATTTTTGAATGTTTCTTTAGCTTAATAGAAGCAGAATTAAATTTGGAGTCGATCAGTGCTAATGAAATTTCAAAATTTTTAATATTTTTTTCATTTTTATCTATTTTTTGTCAAAATTTCAACATTTAACAAACCAATAATATGCACATCAATAGATGCAGAATAATCCATGAAAAAATGACTTTGAAAGTTATAAATTCATATCCAGCAATAACCTGTATTTTATATTACAAAAGTCTTCAGGGTGTATTGGACATATTTGAGTCCAAATTGTAATACAATATTGTGAATATAAAGTATATTTAAAGAAATGTGCAGTGTTAAAACTTTCTTTAGTAATATTTCTGTGATGTAGGCCTACGTTGGATTAATGAAACACATGTTAGTGGTAAACATAGGAATACTTTATTGCTTACCTGCTTCTAGATAAGGTACAAAGTCTTGTTGACTGTTAAAATACATCAATTTCAATTTGTAATCTAGTTTCTGTAGACCTAAAGTGGAAACCATCCAGAAAATTCAATTTATTTGTTACTACAGTAGGCCTATCCATTATTGTGAGTCGAAGTGGGAAGCTATGATTGGTATTTTTTTCCTTGTTTCAAGGAAAACCCCTCTCTCATCATTGTGTTATATATAAAAAAAATAAAACAAAGACCTCTAGCCTTTGAATACTCTAAGTGCACGAGGATTAGAAAAGAACAAATAACACCTGATAGGAAAGATGTGAGAAGGATTTAACCCAAGACTAGATAAAAAAAAAGTGTAAATCCAGCTAGGTCCCCTCGGGATCGCCAAGCCCGTACTCACTAAAGTGAGCTTTTGAAGGTTTTCAAGCTGTGAGAATCTTCTGATCAACGGTTCAAACCCAAATTAAACCTGTATTATTTCACACAGCTATGATGGTTCCAAGGCCTCATTAGGTCACACAGCATAGGCGTACCCAGCGAGGGGCAGAGGGGGGGCAGCTGCAAAAGTAAAGAAGCAAAGAAGCAAAAAAATAAATCTTTATTATACATTTTGTTGCTGGAATTTAATACAATTCTTGAAATAACTATTTTAATAATCAATTGTATATTGAATGACCATGGCTTCCCCCCCCCCCCAGTTTTGATCCTGGGTAAGCCCTTGTCACACAGTATAAATTATAGATGTTAATATGACAACACATACAGCAATGTTTGAATATATTCTCTTTAAGTCCATTTCTAAAAATGGAAACAAGTCTATGTTACAACTATAGTGAAACTTAAACCAAAGACCAGGTTTTGGTTTTGACTCTTCCGACACCTGATCCAAAAATATATAACTAAAATTATTATATACACAAATTTTTTCCTTACTTTTTTATTAGATTCTAGAGTACACATTTTAATATCCAAATTTTCTTCATATTTGACAAAGCTATAAAAAATGGTTATAATCAATTATAGTTTGTTGAATGGTAAATTGTTTGGAAAATTTTTAAATGGCAGCTGTTGTAAACAATACCTCATTGTGTGAAATGTCTGCAACATGAAAATTTGAATTAAATGTTTTCTGTTTAGAAAAAGAAGAGAAAAGGCTTAGTACAGACACACTTTATGCATGGACTTCATGTTAGTGATAAAAAAATAAATAAATAAAATAAAATAAAAATAAAAAAATAATAATAATAAATAAATTTAAAAAACACTTAAAATTCTACCTGTGACAAACTGACTTTTAATTTTAGACACATGCAACAGAAAATTTTAAAGAAAAATTCCAATTTATAATATATGTAGAAAACAGAAAATCAATACAACTGATTTTTTTCAAATATTTCAGTTAATGTAGTGTTTTCCTTCGCATTCATAGACCGAGGGACAAAAAAGTGCAACTCTTATTATTTATTGATTTAAAAAAAAATACTGTAAAAGTAAATATCTATGTCAGTTTATCAGGTGATTATTTGTATCATACCAACATACTGTAAAGCCCGGATTTGCCTGATGAAACTTGTTAACTGTTCATTGGTCGAATATGCTGTGTTCCTTATCAACTTACCTGGAGACCCAACTGGCTTCATTCTCCGTGTCATTACTACTGTAGGTCATTTCTGTTTCAGTTTATTCTTAAAAACCCTCTTTCAGCAGTAAATTGTGCAACAACTAAGAACTAAGTGTATGTCAGTTAAAAACATCTCTGGATATTATTGATCAGGCATTAATAGAGCTCTGTCTTTCAGTGAGCTAGTAAAGAAGATAAGGTTTAGGGCGTAACAGAGTAAACATTGCTAGGGATTACAGATATGTTTCTTTCAGCGTGTGCAACTGGTTCCAGACATCTGTTGAACTCAGGAAGGTACAAGGAGTAAGAGTACCAGAACAGTAAGAAGACTACAAAAAGCAGGATTAAATCAACATTGCCAGACAAATGACCTCAGGCCTGAAATGTGCCAATAAAGAGCTCGTTTACAATTTACACAAGATGTTAACTGGACCAGAGAGCAGTGGTCTGTCGAGTCACCAGACAGTCAAGAGAGAGTGTGAAAACAGCCTGGAAAGTGACATGCTCAATGGTTTGGGGAAGAATTTCCAGGCAGGCATTACCGTATTTGTGTTTATTAGACACCTAGAATGCCCAAAGATTTGTGAACGAGGTCCCGTTGGAGCATGTAGGGATTTTTACCAGCTTTGTGTGTCCAAATGTCATTTGCATGTATGATATAATTGTCGATTACACACTGCTGGGTTGGTGAGATTACCTACATACGGTTGGGATCAATGTTATCCAATGACCACCATACGGCCTGGGTAATAAATCGACTAAAACATTTCTAGGATCATATAGGAAGAGCCTTAGAAACTGCCGCTGAGTAACAATCTGGGACAGCTTTATCGAGCCCTACAGGCGGAGTGGGACGACATCGACCAGCAAGTGGTCTGAGACATGTCCTGAAGATTGCAAGCAGTTATTACACCTCAAGGTGGCAATATCCGATACTGAAAACCATAGCACTAACTTAAGGATTTTTTAAAAAAATCAATTTTCAAAGACTTAATTTTTCATCAAATTTTAAAACATAAAATAATTGGTTTTATTTTGAAATTTCATTCAGTTACATTACATTCAACAAAGATAAAAATAATTGTGTTGGTAAAAATACATTCTTTTAATCAGACAAAAAATTAAGTGTCCCATTTTTTTTGTCTGTGTTATAAATATCATTAGGCAATATTGACAATTTAAAATTTGTCTTTTCTAGAAATGACAGTTTGTATGGTTATGAACAAATTCCCACCTGTTACATCAGTTCGATAAAAAAAAGTGGTACGAATGTATTTGGCTTTATTGATCATTTTTGTACTGGTACTGTGCACACTGTAATTTGGTCCCATAAATAAATCCTAAAAAAAAAAAATCTGCTTTACTGTTCAATCCTGCTGTCTCCTCTAAACCCATTTAAAAAAGGTAATTGAAATAAACAACAAAAAGAAAAATTTAATTGCAATTTTATTTTGTACTTTCTAAAAAATCAAAGCCAAATAAAAATAAAAACGGCTTTCCTATTAACAATGTGTCTAACACGTTAACATTAACTCTAACAGAATATTTACAACAGAAGATATAAACATAGATATAAGAGTATTGTACAACAGAATACGGCCTATATAAAATAATACACAAACAGAACATTTACAACAGAAGAAATAATAGACGGAATATTACACGTAAAACACAACACAGACTAAACAAAATTACCAAAGGCATATTGGAGGTTACACAAGTCAAATTTTACAAAGTTAAGTACCAACTATTAATAATTAATTTTGGATACTCACTACTGTAGTAGATTGACTTGCAATATGGTTTCCATGTTTTAGGACCTGAGATCCGGAACATAGGGGATTTCCTGTATATGTATATATGCAAGTATATAATTTTTTTTAAAGACCAGATTTGTTTATCAAATATCTAAACAATTGAAACCAAATCAATCTCAACAATTGCACAACCAATATCAGTAAATAAGTTGGAAACTAGACAGCAAGAAATACAAAATGATGATCAAAATCATTTAATTTCTAAATTCAATAATTTGGTGTCGTGATCCTTAGTCAAGGTTTTTTAGTTTCTTAAAAAAGTCATTTCGACAAATGTTTAGAAATTTCAACAACAACGTAGGTTAAGGGTACACACTACCTATGAGTAGGAGCACTCCATGGTAAATTGCCAAGTCAAGCACTTATTTATTCCAGAAAATTGTTTAATTTTATATAAACACAAATTTTGAAGAAGTACAATCTCGTTTTTGCCTTCCTGTTCACCTGTAAATTCATTAGGTAATATCGATCGTTTTAAATTTGTGATTTATATGAATAATAATTTGGATGTTCATGAACAAATTCCCACCTATTTTGTGGTTTATCTTTGCATTTTTTAATATTGTAAACAACAAATCCTAAATGTTTCATTTTTATTTCCTGTATTGTAATATTCATTAATGGAATACTTATGATTTCAGATTGATTATTTCATTTACACATAATTACATCTAAACAGATAACATAACACACAATACATTTACAGTATTTTTTATAAAAAAATATTTATTATTTAGTTTTAATTTTTTAACAAATTGTAAAAAATTATCAAAGCAGAATGATTCATAACCAAAATGATAACGGCATATTTGAACGCCTATCATATCGAAATTTCACAATGATTTTTCAATCATATAACAAAATCTAGTTTTGGCCTACAGGTTAAATTTTATTAAAATAATTTAAACTAGTGGGCAGTGGAAATATAAAGGGGCATATCATGATGATAGCTACATTAGTGATTCTAAAATTATTTCTTCAAGCAACAATTTAAAAAAGTTTTGAAAACTGTGTTGGCCTTTCCTTACATTCACAAATTCTATCCACTTTTGTTCAAATTTACTACATAGGTTGCATATACCAGTGTTGGGCATGATCAATGACCAACAAAATCGTTAAAACAATTTCAAAATGCCAGCAATTTAAAATATTTTTTTATCTGTACTTTTATATTTCAACAAAGTATTAAATGTCAAAATATACAGATTATGATTCTGTATCTAATAATATCAACTCTAATTTTCAATGGAAAAAAAAAAGAAAAAAACTGAAATTTCGAATCTCGAATTGTTACATAATGAACTACTTTTAAACATGAATAGAGAATTAAATACTTGTTTGTAAAACTGTAGCATATATATGCAGGGGGTGGGTAAAAACTACCACCCCCTCTTATTTGTTAAAAATATTTGAGATAAATGAATTTTGTTTATGACAATCTCTTTACGTGAAAGGAGCAATCTAATAAAGCATTAAAGGTTATTTTAATGATTGCAGGCTGGGGGATGGAGAGTTGTTCAAACATTTCAAATGACATGTATAGGCTTGTGATACCTCATTTTAAACGCTTCTGTGAGACTTGACAAGAAAATTGACAAAGAAAATTAAATTCTGACCGCCCAAAACAAAATGGCAGCCAAACAAGTTATTTTATTTACGAATCTAGATTGGCACAGTACATTAATTGGCCTTGTATGACATTAATGTGTTTCTATCTCGTATTAAATATTCAAACTGTTCTCCCTTTACCTTTATGCAGTAGTGGAGTATTTGTTTAAACATGTTTTCAAAAGTTAGGTTAGGTTAGGAAAACAAGGAGGTCTTGTATTCGAACCAGTGAACCAACATTTAGGAAAATCAGTGTTGCCTTCATGGTCGATCTTATACACATAGCTTCTTAAATAAAATAACTCTTTTGGCTACCATTTTGTTTTGGATGGTCAGAATTGAATTATTTATGTCATTTTACCTGTCTTACAGAGACGTTTAAAATGAGGTATCACAAACCTGTACGTGCCTTTTGAAATCTTTGAACAACTCCACAATAAAATAACATAAAACTTTGCTGTTTTAGGTTGCTTCTGTCATTTGTAGAGATTGCTGCAAACAGAATTCAAATATGCTTTAAAAAATAAAATAAGGTGATAGTATCTTATCAGCCATCTTGTAAATAAGTTATGGTTGAATCATACTACTGGCTGAGTTTTCAGTGTGGGTATTTTGTGCAACGACTAAAATAATAAACCTATGCAACAACAGCCTGTGATGGGCCTCGGCCTGTCAGATGGCTTTTAAGACTGATAATGAATACTCAGCTTATCGAGCTCCTGACATCGTTATTCAAACAATCGCAACCAGAATATCTCCTCGCTTTTCTCATAAGTTTGGTTTAACATCCCCCCATGAGGATTAAACCTGAATTCTCTCACACACTAAGCAAGAACACCAGACACAAGACACCGACACTAACAACTTTTTTCCTCTGCTTGGATTTAAAGATAATACAGTCAATCAATCTAGTTATGAACCACTTGCCCTCAAGTTAACATGAATAACATTTTTAGTTACAGACAAATCTTTTTCTTAATTTTTATAAATTATTCAATACATAACAAACCCAACAGCTTAAAATAATCATAAGGTTGGTAAATATTTGAACAGAATTATTATCATCAAATATCTATCTAACAAACCAACATCAAACATGAACAATCAAAAACAAGTCTTATAAATTTGGTATACCATTGATTTGTATTTGTTTGAGGCACCTAGTAGTTTATATTTCTGGTAATAATACACTATAACACACACTATAAAGTACTTGTTATACTTATAAATATAACTTTTTTTTTTTTTAGAAAAAATAATTTAATTTAAAATAAATAATAATTCTAAAGCCCAAACACATGATTAAATTTAATCATCAAATTGACTAGTAATGTAATACTTAATTTTTATAGAATTGAACATGACACATGATCAAATTCAACGCCTAATCTGTAACGGAAAGAAAGTTATTAGTATGCCTAACTCAAAAAAGTAAATACAGTGTATTATGAATAACTAGGACCTATAATATTGTCTATTTATTATAGATTAGTAAATCATAAATCACTCAATTATAGTAGACTATTCAAAATATATTATATACAGAGTGTCCTATAAGTTACCAAACTTTACGAAATTGAAAAGAAACATTTTTTTAAAAAAGCTTAGTTTTCCAGATATCCACCAGTTTGTTATTTTACCCAAAAAAAATATAACTTTGGAAATAAAAAAGATCTACAATATGCATTTTCAATGTTGTTTTATAAGTATACCGAAAATAAAGACTATATTTCATATATTTTCAAAATGGCGCCCTTTTAAAATATTTAATATTGAATATCTCAAAAACCATTATCTTTACAAAAAATTTACAAGAGACAAAAAAGTTTCATTTTTTAATGACAAACAAAATGGTTTTTGTATTTTTTTTCTTTGTAGGTAAAATGATAACCGTATTGAGGAAAAAAAACTAATAATTTCTTGGTAGTTGTCTACAACACCCAAGATTGTCCTAGAACCAAAATGTTTTTGCATTCTAATACTTTTAACAAACATTTTGAAATCTATTGCTCTGAATTGTATAAAAAACTTCAAATGTGATCCTTAACTATTTCAAAATGCCACCTTTTTAATTTTTCCGTACTAAATATCTTGAAACACGTATAAAAATAAAACAAATGTAAATTAATAACACATGTTTGTAAAACTAAACTTTATGAGAAAATTTTTATTTTAATTTTTTTCTTTATCCTGACCTACAGAATCATTTTATAATTTTTATAGGACATCCTATATATTTATACAATATAATAATAACCATACATTATCACAAAATAATTGTTTACATTGAAGATCTGACAAAAAAAAATTTTAATCACAGAAATACAAAGTTAAAAATAGAAAATTTTAATTGTTTTGTTTATTGTTACCAAGATAAGTTAAAAGTCACTTCATGTTGTATTTTCGTTGACGTACAGATTGAAAAACCATAAAAAGTATAAAATCAAAACCAGCCAGGTTCTGTTCCTAGTCAAAACTAATTTTAGATATTTTTCAACTGGAAGTATTTGATGCAATCTATTTGACGATTGGATTTGATCTTATGTTTTGGGCTAATATTTCACAAGTACAATAAAATATGACACACCTTTGTCTCAATTTTAAAACACTTTTTTTTTTTACTAAATGTTATAATTCACTGTATAATAAATATAGTGTTTTTTAAGTGTTTAACATTATTTTGTTTCAATTGTAATATTAATTTTCTTAATGTCTTTAATAAATAAATGAAAATAAACACTTTTAATTAGGACGCAAATTTCTATTGTTATGGTTTTTGTATTCGCTCGTTTAAAGACGTCGGCCTTATATATAAAATCACCAATTGAAAAAAAAATTACAGGCTCAATGGTCCTAGAGAACAAGGAAATGGAGAAAAAAAATTTTAAAACTACCACTATTTTGAAATTTTGTAATACATTTTACATAATAATCAAGGAATATTACTATGAGAACGTAGAGTACAAATGAAAACATAGAAGAAGGAAGAGGTATGCAATTTAACTGCATTAGTGACTCTAAAAATACACCTTTATAGGCCTACCTAAAATATTATTCTTTGGTTAAGTTTGTGAATCTTCTTGGGTGTAATGTTTTTAGGAAAGATCATAAGTTAACAATTAGCAGTTGTGATCAATAAGAAGGAAATTTATTCCACTATTGAACTTCACACAATTCGTTATAGATGATTTTTTTCTAATTTTGAGGTTATGTTTTCAAGAATTTTATTTCTTCAATAGAAAACACATCAGGTTGCAGATTTTAAAGTTATAGAACTTGTTCTTTCTTCAACATTTAGGTGAAAATTTATTCTTAAAATGTTTCTTTTTTACAATATGAAAATCAGCTACCTTTGTACGATTATCGTTTTATGCTAGATTAAATATCTACAGCTCTCACTTTAAAAGTCCGCACAGAAATCTTACATCAGATCTTTAAAAATATTTATGTTTAGAAAAAATTGTAAAATTATTGTTAAATATTTAATATGAGAAATCGTATGTTTACAGTATTTCAACTACTTAAATCTACGTGATCCTTTAATAAATCATATCAAACCCTGTAAGACTTTGATATCACTATATTTTATAGTTTGTATAGTTACTGGCTAATGATGAATTGCTCATTGTTATAGTTTCATTCTGACATTTGCCATCGTTTGTGTTTAAGTGAGTCATACTGTGCGAGATGACAAAATTTGTATGTTAAGACATGAACTTCCCCTCTCCCATAATCTTCTTTGCTGCATTTGGGTTCAAGCACACTGTCCCTCAAATATACAGAAAGAATTTACCAGTATAAAAATAAGAAAAAGTTTCCATATGCATATATGCTGCGTTTTTTGTCTATAAATTTCTACATTTTTTCCAAACAAATTTATAACTTCGAATTGGAAGAAATGCATTCAGTCAATATTTGGTACAAACATTTTTTATATAATCGTTAAACAGAAACCGACACCAAAAACAAGATTTAATTTTGGATATTTTAAAGATGTCTACCATTTAAAATTTGTAATGCATAAATAATAACCTAAAAACTATTAATTTTACAAAATTTATAAGTAAAAATATTTTAAATTTTTATTACAACTTTATAAATCAGATGATAACAAAGTCGTTGATAAAAAAATAATTTTTAATTTCCTGGTAATTGACTAAAAACTCCAGAAGTTTATATAATAACTGATATTTCTTATCATTATTGAATGAATACATATTACAAATTAGGGAAAAATCAACATATCAAAACCTAATCTGGATGTTGTAGTCAATTACCAAGAAATTGAAAATGTATTAAATGATTTTCATTTATACATTTTTCCTAGTGTAGCCTATTATATTTATGACTTTCAGACCAAATATGTTGGGCTCTATTTACTACATGTAATCATTTTGTGTCCGCTAATTCTCAAATTTGATCTCTTCATCTTGCCAATGTCACATACTATAATACTATAAATATTTTTTTTAATTACACACAAGATGGCAAATGTCTAAATAAACTGTACCAATACAGTGCTATTTATTTACTAAATATCAATTTACATTTCACAAATAACGTAGTTCTGCAACATTAATCTACTGTAATTTAAATTCAATTTTACAATGATTTACTGCAGTGATTGAGCCTATAGCAAATAATATCCTACATTAACTTCCAAAATTAATTTTAGTAAAAGAATTTTTAGGATAAAAAACTTAAATCAACCAATCAAACTAATTGTAATTGGAGACTTGGCATGGTCGTTAAGAAAGCCCTGACAAAATATTAAACATATTCGTACATTAAAGTTTATTGGAACAACCCTATTTAAATAGATCATATTTTAATAATTTTGGTAACACTGTCATAATCAATTATAAAAAAATAAAAAAATTAAAAAAAGAAAGAAAAATATTCTTTAAACATATTCCTAGTGAGTTTTCCTATACGACTACACTGGGCAGTCTATTATTGCTGTCCAGAAAATGTGTAACTTCTCAGTCACGAGTGACGAAGATGATACCTCCTTAAGACCTCCACTGCACTCCAAGGGTACCTATAATGTAAAATCTTAGCGTACAGTATGAAGCAATCGATTTCAATGCAAATTTTGTTAATGAATTTCTTCTTTTAACTACCTTTGCATTTACCATTTATCAATTTTTATTTTGGACTAAATGGGGGAGGGGGAGAAATATAAATTTTCAGCCAATTTTGTTCTTAAATCCAGTCGTATCCAAATCAAGGACAACTAAAAGAATTTTCAACATTAACCTAAGCTTGATTTTTAAATGTATTATATTTAAAAATTGACATGTGTAGTCAGCCATTTTTGCAAAAATTAGTATCTGTTTAAAGGATTGATCAAGGTTATATTATATTAGATTGAAACGAGAAGTTAAAGGGTTAAATGGCCTCAGGCACCATGGCCATTATTCTATTTGTAACTAAGCCTCTGAATTCTATTTCATTAGATTAGTCCCCTCTATAAGTTTTTGTAGTCCACTCATTAGCTCGTCTCCAACCAGAGTTCAAACCAGACACTCTGTACCTCTTGCTCACAATCATAGCTTATGTGGTCCACGGTTTCCTCTCATCTAAACTGCATAGTCTAAAACACTGTTTCCCCATGGTGTCAAGGATAAATATAGCAACCATGCAATTTTTTTTTTTTTTTTTTTTTTTTTTTAATGTTACCGTCACGGACTGTATACAGAAAACTTTAACTATAAATTGTTAAAATTAATAATAAATATAATATAATTTTAAACTTTCAATAAATGTAATAAAAATATTAATTATAAGTAATGGTTCATTTTTTATTATTTAATACATATTTAAGTTAAAAACCATGTAATAAAGAGGCAATAATTGAAGAGTGTTCACACTCTATGTGTATTTATGATATAAATTTAAGACCATGTGAATTCTGTATAAACAAAAATTACTTTCTTTATTTAATATTATTTAAAAAAATATACACTGATAGTTTAAGTAAAATTTCTTCTTCTTTTCAAAATGTTTTGTATGATGTATATGTGAGAGAAAGGTAGCGCAATATGAGTGTGAGAAAGAATTTATATACATATAAACATAGGCCTCTCTATATGTATAATAGAACGTGACTGAACAATCGAGCATGATGCGTTACGGATTTCTGTGATGACGGAATGTGACAGGAGAATCGAGCATGATGCGTTATAGATTTTGATGGCGCTAAATCAGAGTTTTTTCTTCATACAAAATATATAGTACTATAATGTGCCAAATTAAATTTTCACTTCAAAAAATTATCTCTTAAAAATTCACTATGGTGATTGTAAATTCAATTTTTTTATTATATAATAATTTTGACAAACTCAATTATCCCATAATTTTTCGATGATTTGTACTACTTTCTATATAACTTAAGCCTAAATTAAAATAGGTACAATTTAGAATTTTTTAAAACTGAAATAGTAATTTAAATTACAGTAATAAATTCTTGAATTTACTTCCGCATTATTATACAAATGTAAAAAAAATAATAATAATAATAAAATAAAATAAAATACCCGTTCTGAAAATAGAGCTTTTATTTTTTTAGATGACATCCGACACACACGACATACTTATAGGAAATTAAATCTACAAGTTAGGTTTAAATCAACAACTATGCCAAATCTCTAACACACGTTAATTTGTTACGTTGAATTACTAAAAAAACTTTTCCGCTAGTCACCAAATTATTAAATGTGACATTGCACAAACTATACAGTCTATTACAATCATACAACAATTTGTTAGTAAGGAATAACAACAAAATTGATGACTACCAATACGTATAAACATACATATACTTAACACTATATAACTGTTACACCCTGCGTCAGTGACCAGCACTAATCAACTTTTAGGTGTAATGTTTCGAAGGAGTCTCCGCAGACACCAACTGTTGGCTGTCCTCTCCAGATCTCGTGTGTAACCTTCGTACATCTGACAGAGATCTCAATGGCGCTGGTGTTAGCAATGAGAAACTGCGATCTGAAACATTGAAACAAATACTTGTTAAAATCTCGGGGAATTGAAAATGTCTGAGGAAACATATTAAGACAGGAATGAACACGAGACTAAAACAATATTCACTAAACTCACGATTACGATTACACTGCCCTCAGTATTATCTGGCCTGGGGTGTGTAACATTAGTGTTTCAATGCACAAATTTAGTTAGGTTAATTAATTTACAATACTTTTCGATTGTAGGCTTTATGAAATATACACCAATACCAACTGTACACGTTTTCTGATCTAGTTTTTACATTCCAAACAATTCGCACATACTCTCTAGAATTGCTTTTTCACAAAGAGATGGACTAATGTTGCTGTGTGAGCAATATGCAAGCAACTTTTATCATATTATATGTACAAGGAAATGACAGATATTGTATTTTACATTACTCTGTTAGCAAAAGATATCAGTTGTTTATACTCCGTTCAGTTTAACTGATGTGTTCTTATTTTGATTTATAATCAATTGTACAATTTTATAACTGTTCATTGAATATGAAAAAAAATGCAAGAATTTGTTCCCCGTTATATATAATCTTTGTTTAATTTTTTAATAATTGTTAAGATTTTATAGATTTTTTTTTTTTCCATTTTATTTCACTTTTCTTTCACAAATGAACATTAATTCTTTCATAAAATTTTATAAACACAAGTTTTTAAAATATGCAATGTAACGCTACTGATGTTTAGTTATAACAAATTTAGATGTTAAGAAGTGATTTCCTACCAACATCCAACATATTAAGATAATGGTAACTTGGTTACCGAAATGTACATCAAGGAATTATAATAACATAGGGCAAATAAATATTTCATTTTATTTTATTTGTGTTTGTGTTATTGCACCAAACTTGTGGTAGGGGATTCAGTGATTTATAAAGCAGAAAACATGATGTAGTTTAGATTATGATCATAAGATATCACCACTTATCAGATAATTGACTTTGTTTACACTAATATCAAAAGACATCACATGACGACTGTACTGTTCTGTATATTTTAGTTTTTTGAAATAGCTAACATACTACTGCCATGTGAGCAGGGCTCGGCAGCTAGCAAATACAGTTGGTAAAATCATACAAGCATTTCTCGGCAAACTACGTTGAGGGGTTAAACACCTCAAAATCTCCAAAATATTGCATAACAAAATGGTGGAATGATTTGTGTTTACGTTTTCATTCTCAACATAGACAGAAAGTGGCAAAAAAATTGGTTTCGAGGTTTTCATTTTAAATATACTATAAAACTACAAGATTCTCTAAGACTCAGGTGTCAACAAAAACAAAGTATATAAATGTTTTATATGGAAATAGTGGCACAATTATATTTTCAGGGTCCTAACCCAGAATAACAATAATAGGTGTTAACAATAGATTATTTACCTCTAGAGTCACTATTAGATCGTTGATGAGGCCTGAGTGGCAGATTTAAACGAGGAGAGACAGCACAGCTGGCAGGCCTACAGACTAAATCTTCTGCAACAAATTAGTTAAATTAAATTAATTAATCTGAGATAAACATATTCAATAGATCAACAATGTGAACTATTTACTTGTCAAATTGTTCACTGAAACTATTTACTGTTGACTGAATTAAACATAAAATAGTCTAAGCTTAAACAATGTTTTCTAAACTGAAGCGCAAATACCCAGCATACAAAAATCAGTAAATATTTGTAACACCTTAGATAACCACTCTGTTGGCTAAGATATTCGAGATTATAGGTATCACAATGCAATAGCAGGATTACTACTTGTGACGATAAATATAATGTGAATATACAAGGATTGCTTGATAAGTTTAGTGACTTTACTGATGTCGCTAAAATGCCAAGTTTAATTTTATCTTTGACATTTCCCATCTTAGGTAAACTCACAAATTTTCAAATAGATCTGTCTTATATGTTCCAAAGCAAATACATTTGTGTTTCTTTGCTGTAATGTGAAAAACAAATTGCTGATAAAACTTGTTTGCATGAAAAATCCATTCAGGAAACTAAAAGAAAGCTAAAAACACATTATGGAGAGTCTGTTCTACTGCTTGGAATGGTTCACTCGTGTACGTACAAACACAAATGATGTTGAACACTCAGGACTTCCAAATGAACTCACAATTGCAGAGATAGTCAATTAACTTCATGATATTGTTGGATGACAGTAAAGTAAAGATAGTGTACAAGGATAGCTAAGATGGTAAACACTCCAGATGAACGTTTTTGTAATATCCTGCAAGAACATTTAAGTATAAAAAACAATCGGCAAAAGAGATGATTAAATTATTATATTTTTACATAGATGTGTTAGCTATGTGTGTAATGGATAACAATGGGTCCAAAATATATCCCTGTGGGACACCATAATTGAAAATAATTTAATCACGTAATAACAATACTGTATTGCTGTGGTTTTTTTACAAACATCGCAACGTCAATATAACATTATTACAATTTTATCACTATATATATATATTTCTATAATTACAATACTAATCAATAATAACTTACAATTATTATAAATCTATTACATAATTAACATTTAAAATGTTCAATTAGAAAATAAAAATTCCTCAATCGAATAGAAGCCTTATCCAGGAAAAAATGTTTAATTTTTGTTCGTTCTAAATGTTTTAACATTAATTTTTTTTTTTTTTTAACATAATGGTAGGGCATTATGCAATTTTGTTCCATTAAGCAAAATATATTGACACATATTTTAGTTCTACAAGAATGAACAAAAATATTCTTCTTATTTCTAGTATTGTATGATTTGTATGTATGCATATTTGTGTTAAATGTAAAATTATAAATATTCATTTTAGCAAATAATATAGTTGCAAACATGAACAATGAAATCAGAGGCACTATTTGTTTCTATTTAACCGTTCATGAATCTCTTGATTTTTAAAGACATACATTACTCTAATAACTCTTTCTGTAATTTAAAAGGATGGATTACTAACAGAATTTCCACAAAAAATGATACCATAATTTAGTAATGAATTAAGAGTTGCAAAATATTAAGCTCTTAAAACATCTATATCCAGTTGTGTTTAAAAATATTTTATTAAAAATGGTACCCTACTTAAATTAGTAGATAGGTGACCAATGTGTTGTGATCAATTCTAGTCAATAACAATACCTAAACATTTGGTTGATTCAACAAATTCTAAACATTTACCCATCAAATGCATTTTGGCAACAATTTTCCAAAACTCATGCAGACACTTTTGTTAATGTTAACAAAAATGGTTTTTTTTTTTTTCAACCAATTTTCTAATTCAAAAATGTTATTTGACATTACTTGTCTCACATCATTATTCGATAAGTCAGTACAAAGTGTGTTCGTATCATCTACAAATAGAATACTTTTAGAATGTGTAAGATATTCTGGTAAGTCATTGATACATAACAAAAATTAAAGAGGACACAAAGTGGCACTCCCTTTCTACCTTTACATAGTGTGAACAGACCAATAGAGTTCTGCTACTTTGTGAATCATTAAAAGTATTTTCAACAACCTGATATCTATCATTAAGAGAAGATTTAAAGTAGAGAAATTCACTGCCTCTGATGCCGTAAATATTACATTTTTCAGCAATAGAACATGATCAACAATATCAAATGTCTTGCTTAGGCCAAGAAACAAACCTGCTACTATCTTTTTAAATATATTTCTATTCGTACCATTTATTTTGTTTGTCAAGAATGACATGAGACAGTAGGCTGAAGCATGATCTCATACGTTTTTTGCTAACCAAACAATGTATGGAACTCAATAAATTCAAAAGCCTTGGCGAAGTCCAGAAACACACCAAGTGCTTGTTCCCATTCATCCAAGGTTGTTAAAACAAATAAGACTATAACAATTATTGACTTTTCTTTACTGAAGTTATAATGAATTATTTACAAAATATAACATTTCATTTTTAAAGGAACCTTCAACACGTTAACAAAGAGTTTCACACAAATATTTTACTTACTGAGAATTATATCAATAATTTTGTAAGATTAACAAGTGTGAAGCTTGCAAGGATGTAGCCTATTTTTGTTTTTATTAAGTTATGATGAAAATAAATAATAGCAGTAGACTATGGTTATACATTGACAGAACAAAATATTACCTTGTTCAGCCAATTTATCAGGCTTAGGAGAGACAGACATACGAGATGGACTCTTCCTGCATAAGCTTTCCTGTAACATTAAACACTACTCTTATAGTATGATAGAGTCTGGGATATACAAATGCAGACAACAAGAGCAATAATCATCATTTTTAGCCTTCGAACTACTTAAATTTATTACAAACCTTCATGTAGTCAAATGTAGTACTTGAAGCAACTATTAAGCTACATGTTTCAGGCTAGTTAAAACACTTTTTAACTGTTCAGTGTTTTAAATATTATATGTTGCTGATATGTGAACAGTAAAAAAGTGTTTTAGCTAGCCTGATGATGCTGCCAGTGGCAAAGAAACATGTAGCTTAATAGTACTTCAAGTACTACATTTGATTACAACAAGGTTTGTAATACTATATCAAGATGAATCTATAGACAAGCATTGTTGCTACAGTACAGAGCTAAACATTCTTTCAGCCAGTAGCAACCACAAAATACAACTATAAACATTGTAATGAACTGTTTAACATTTGTACATATATAAAGTAAAACATTTAGAGTATGTCATGAACACTTGGGAAGTCCTTCATTCCTTAGTCAGGGGATGTTTTAACATGATTAAAAAATGGGAAAATTTACTACTTTATTTTATATTTACATTCGTATGAAGTAAAACCTTTTGAGTTTCATAGTATTACCAAATATCAACTAAATGATTATCTACATAATAGCTAGTAACCTTCAGGTGCTCAATGATCTTGGCAATCTTCGAGAGAACCTAGCTAGATTCACATATTTTTTCGTGTAGTCTTGGTTCTCTTCTTTTATTTATATTTATTTTCCATCATTAAACAATTTTACAATTCCAATAGACATTGTCAATTTCAAAACATAGACTCAATACATTCAATAAAAGTTATATACTATGGTACAATAGAAAAATATATACACACAAACATAACAAGACATACAATTTAAAAGCAATAACCATTTACACGCATTTACATTTATTAACCTGACATGTAGAACATTTATATCATTTCTAATTCTTGTATTACCACTGGATTATTTTCCTGATTGGTTTCCAACTTGTTCATAGAGAAGAGAAGTTGTTCTGTTTTCTAGTAAACCATAGTGCAGAACAAAGTGATGTTCATTGCTTTAATATATTCAAGTTTGTACTGGATGTAAGCAAATGTTGTATCATCTGCATAAAGGACTGATTTGTAAGGTAGAAATCCTGGTAGCTCATTCAAATAGAATACAAATACAAGGGAGCCAAGAACAGAGCCCTGAAGGACCCCAGTTTTCCACCTTCATCAACCCATATCCTCAGACTGTTGATAGATACAAGTTGCTCCCTATTTGTAAGATAAGACTTTAATAACTTCAATGATTAGAGAGTGCTACAAGATTGTAGTTCAGAACAAGATTGTAGTGGGGGGGTAGATGGGGGGTGTAGTGGAGAGGATGATGGGTGTGATGGGCATGGTTACCCTTCCCCTTTCCCCTCCCTCTTACCCAGCCCCTTGGCTCCTCCAATTGCCCCTCCCCTTGTTGCCAAGCTCCTCTTTCCTTGCCCCTTGGCTCCTCCCTCCCCGTCCGCCATTTTGTGACATCATTTAGTACAGGCATGTGCTTGTCCTCTCCTCCCTTGCCCCTTCCCTTCCCCTCCCTACCGCCATTGTTGTTTTGATGTAACATTTACAAGATACATGTTGACATCCATCATCCTCTCCACTACACCCCCATCTACCCCCACCCCAATCTTGTTCTGATCTGTAGCACTCTCTACTTCAATGCTATACCCTATATCCTATAATATTCTAATTTATATAAAAGAGTCGCACGACTGATAGAATCGAAGGCCTTATTTAGGTCTATCATTGTTGCCTTAACATATTGTTTATTTTCAAAAGAATCAAAGACAAAAGATACAATATCTTGAAATGCTCTAGTTGTGTTTAGCCTAATCCTAAAACCAAATTGAGCATTATTGATTAGATTATGTTTTTCGTTGGCTGTGCAAGATGCCTTAAATTACTTTAGAGAAGATATGATACAAAAGAAATTGGGCGATAGTTCTCTTAACTTCAGATTTTTTCTCCTTTTTTTATAAATTGGTATCGTCACAGTTTTCTTCCATTCAGATGGAAACGTGCCCTCCTATAGCATCACATTCAACAGCTTAGAAAAGGGGTTAAGGAAAGAGTTGATTAAATTTTTTAATACATAATTGGTAATCCTCAGCTTTGGAACAACTCATTCTCCCGACAATTTTAAGAATATCCTTTGGCTCTACTTCTTTCCATATAAATCTAGGCACAGAATCCCACATTAATATCAGGCATAGAGTTCGGACTAAATTTAAACTTATTTTCATTTGAAGGTATGACTGAATGTTCCTCAAGATTACTAAATCTAGCATTGAATTCAACAGGAGCAATGGGGATGTAAGGTATAATCTTTTTGTTCCCACTGTTTGTTCTGATCATTTTCTAAGCAGTTTTACATTTGTTCTTTGATTTCAAAATTAAATCATCATTAGCTTGAATTTTAGCATGAGAGATTTCTTTTCTATTATTTTTTAAAGCAAATTATATGTGATTTTAAAATGTGGATCAGTCTTACACTTGTCATATGCCATTAACATTACCATTTTTAGATTTCTTAAGTAGGGAGTATATCAGTTAGATTGTTTCTGTTGCAAATCATTTCTTTTTAGTTTTGTGATTCTAGGACAGCAAGTTCAAAATTACTGGCAAGTGTGTTAACAAATAAATTAAAAGTGTCCTCAAATTCAACTTCCGCTTCAATGATCTCAGACAATTTGACATTTATGAGACTAGATCTAAGATTATATATTTTCATCTTTCCAATCAGGTCTCTCTTGACCAACTCTTGTTTTCCGAGCCTGACACTATAGAGTATTCAAGTGCTAGGGTTCTTTATTTCATATTCTTCTCTTCCTTTTTTTTATAAGGCGATGATGACAGAGAGGTTTTAAACAAGGGGGAAAACAAAGCTCAACAGCTAATGTTTTATTCTCTGACATTTCATCTAAAACTTGATATAACTTCTATGTAACTTGTAAATATACCTCAACATGAATTAGAATAAAATATCAAAACTTGTCGGTGATTTGTTTACCTCACTCGAGTCCTGGTCGCTCTCTGTTGGAAAACGAAACATTTTAAAGTTTGGAGATCTCGGCCAAGATGTAGGTGGAGGAGATCTGATCATATGCTGATGCACTTCGGGTAGTGTGAATGGATCAGTGCCCAGGTCTCCACAGAACTCCTGTTTACAAGAAACAAAATTATAACTCTATGAACAACTAGCTGTTAACCACGGCTTTACACGCAAATATTTCAGTTTCAACATGGATTATTAAAATTAGCTACGTACTACATATTATGCGAATCGAAATTAGCTCAAGACAATAATAGTTCTTAAAAATCTGTTTTATACATACAAATTTTATACACATCTATATTAAAATATACGATACATCAACACTTAGGCCAAATTAAAGGTAATAACACTTTTCAAAACATTACATATTGATCCAAGCTAGGCTTAACCAGCTTTATTGAATTATTAAAGCTGATGGACCTCAGCTGTTTTAAGGGTGTATTATTATATTGGTTGCTATGGTAACAAAATTTGTATGTAAAATAAATTAACACTTTCCTAAAATGTTTCACACTGGAGTATACTAACCGTAACCTATCTTTGTGTTTAAGTATAATAGCTGATGAACCTAATCAGTATTATAAGTCAAATGTTTCACACTAGTCTAGACTACGCCTAACCTAGCTCTGTGTTGAACTATTAAAGCTGATGAACCTAATCAGCTGTTATAAGTAAGCATTACCAACAAAAACAGGCATACAGATTTATTAATATAGAATTTAAAATCTCCTCAGTTTGAAATAGCGAAGAAGATTAGAAGAACTCGTGATACTCTCACACTGAATTCTAAAGATAAAATGTTTCTTTGGAATATATTAGGTTTGTTCAAATACAGAAAGACAAAGTAGTTGTCAGCTGATTCGTGATTTATTTACTCCACATGCACGAACATTGATTGCTACAGATTTATATTTTGTTGTAATAAATCAGTGCGTTTAAGATATTAATGTGAAACAGAGTCTAATTCAAAATTACGACTATTTATACTCAGCTTGCAAAGTCTCATTGAGATCGGTCCAGTAGATGCTCTGTATACCGTGAACAAAGATCAACCTTTACGGCTGTCATTTCCTTATGGGAAACCTTTTTATTGTCATAACTTAATTTCTAATTAAGATATTGAAAATCTCAATGTTAAAACCTTCTTCTGAGTGGAAATTATGATGTTACCAATTTTCATTACAATCGGTTCAAGAGGTTTTTAAAACCTGAGAGGACAAACATAGCCCTCCTCTCCCTACAGATTTAATAGTATAGAAGATAAATACAGATCAAAAGATCGAAAACCTTCACAGCAATTATTAATTTAATTCTTTTTGCAGATTTATACCCTACTTTAAAATTGGTCATATTTGCATAATAGTTTATAATTCAATATTTTCCAAAGTTATTCATCACTGTGAGTTTTTTTTTCGTACATACAAGCCTCCTGTAGGTTTTATTTGGAAAATTAGGCGTTAAGCTATGTGTAATTTTTATTTGTAAATTCCAACTTTAATAATTTTTCACTCAAATGTAGCCTACAGCAAATATTACATTTGTATATCTATTATTTTATAACAAATGTGGCATGGTCTAAAAGATAATCGACCTTTCCATAAAGTAAATGATTCATCAATTGAAACATTAGCATAGCTTCTTAATCATCAATGAAATTTCTTTATTGCCCTTTATTGTTATACAGGCAATAAATATAATTAAAATTTTATTACAATATGATAAAATTAAATTCTAAAGAAGCAATTAAAATCTACATGCTCAGTCTAAATAATTAATTAAATGGGTAACCATTTTTGTCATTAATTGATTCCAGTTCATCAGTTTCCAATTCTAATTGAACAAAATTAATCTCATTAATTCCTACTTTAAGTCTAGCATCAGATAAAATACTTAAATCTAGGCTACCATCAAGCAATTATTCTATCCGACTAGAACTTTGCTTGTGCTAAATCAGTTTATTTATAAAGTGTAAACTAATACAAAAATATTGCACAACCTTTTTCACATTGAAATACTAACTAAAACTAAACTATTTACCACCAAAAATGTCAGTTTTGTAGTTGTCAATAAAAGATGAAAATCAACCATGGTCATACACTTGTCACAGCAAAAATATTATAAGACGACATAAAGTTTAAATTAAATCAATTAAAGTACCTATATATATTATAGAAATTATTCCATCAATGTAATTTGTTATTATTTGAAATTATCCAAACTGGCTTAGGCCATTTAATCTTGCCAATTAATCTTTACATTTCAATAAAATTTGAATGAAATCAGTAGAACTGTTTTTTGAGATATTACATTTTTTATAACAGATACATGGCGATTTTTTTTTGTTTTTTTTTCTGATAACTCATTAAGTGGCATTTCAATAAGTGAAAGAAAACATCACAGTACAAGTATTTTGTTTTAATAAACAGTTCTTTATTTTATTTTAATACGAAATCGGCATATTTACATATAAGAACAGTACAGACAGTCCAAAGACCTTTGCAATTTCCCTTTTCTTCTACGTGCCTTCATCTAAGATTTTTAATAGGTTTCGTATTTCCACTACAGTCAATATCTTACATTTTAATTTCACTGACATACTGCATCCACAAACCACTTCACAATCGCTTTAATAAAAGCAAAACTTTAATGAAATATAGAATGGTAGGCACATACCTGCACACTGGGTGAACAATAGACCTGTACTGAGTCCAACTGTGAGAAAATGCAAGGACACAGGAAATGAAAATTTTGCCATCTCGCACAGTACGACTCTGGATTACAAAGGTCCGCTGGCAAAAACTTCCAGTTATAGAGATATTTTTTATTAAACTTCGACTTGTAGAGGTTTTAAAGCTACCTCCGAGTTATAAAGGTTTATCAACACATCCAGGAAACTGACAAAATTCGTCTTATCAAGGTTCTTTCTTTAAAATATTCTACTTGTAGAGGAACAATTAGAATTAGGGATAATGTGAAGTTGAATGTCAATGGCAAAAATTTTAGATATCGAGTTATCAAGGTACCACTCCAGTATATTGAATCAATTGACACTATCTAACCCAGAGGACAATGACAATAATAATTTGATAATGTTTTACCAAAAAAAATTTTAATATTAAATTCAGAATGGAGACCAACTGTTGCGAAAGACAAAAGTGGAACAATAATTATGATAACAGGCTTACCATGCAAAGGCAGTCAACGTTACAAACAAGAGGGGGCTATATCAGCTCTTGGACAAAAGGAGACGGGGTCTTTGGATCACAGGAAGAATCGCTGCTCAAGGGGTATTCGGAAGATAGCCATACTTGGCGAGTAAGAGTAGAGAGCCTGATAGTTCGAGAGAGCAATATTGCAAGAAAGGTGAAGCAAATCATTGTGTATTGGAAAACTTGTAATTGTTTAATAATAAAATAAACAGTAGAGACATAACGGTTGGAACCATTCTGAGTTAATATTTCATATTATTATAGTTGATTATATCTATTTAAAAAAAAAAAAAAAGAGGATAGATAGGATCAAAATTGTAACAACAATATATATAAATATTAATAGTCTATGTATAATGAATATTGAGTAGTGATAAAAAAAATTGTATTGAGTATTAGAGAAATGCTGTAATCCAGTTTATATATGATTAAAAATTAAAAATTAAAGAGAATCTAGTAAAACTGAACCATTGAAAATAAAGAACTCAGCCCTAATAAAAAGAACTTCTTAACACGGCCATATTGGAAAAATGGCGGGTGGTATGAAAAATATGGTAATACCTCTAGTTTTAACTCAGAAAATCCTGGGGTTACCTTTTAAAAGTTTGTTTTAACTTTTGTAATTGTTGAATAAAACAGTGGACACACCTGTTTCAATTACTCTATGCAGACACATTGTATTGTTGAAGGACAACAAGTATTGTTACTTACTTGTGACATAAGGTTTATATCATCAGATTCAGATTCTTCCAAACTATCAGCCAAACTCTCTCTGCTTGCCAATACTTGCTGTAACATAAAATAAAACATTACTTTACCTATGTGACGACAATATATTGCACAAATCACATTAATCTTTACTGTAGTAACTTCATTTAGACCTATGATTATGCATTATCTACATTTACCATAACAATAACAGTAATTTTACATAATTCAGGCAATATCCGTATTCATGTCTGACAAGTTAAAGACTCTAACAAATATAAATTGATTTGAAAAAATATTAATTATTTACTCCAATCATGACTTAAAACGATAATGTGATATTATGATTTTAAAGTTATTTGATAATGATGAATAATTGTTCTTATTATTAATGGATGTTTGACTATATAAAAGTAATACACAACATTTCAAGAGTATAAATCAACTCTCGTTATCAAGAGATAAACTTATAGCATAAAAGTGAAAAACACTATCCATAACCTAATAGCCTAGGGCCATGTTGAAACTAAAACCTATCAAAAGAATCCAGCATTAAAGTTAAGGTCAATTATTTGTCAATACAAACAGTTCCCTCCACAAGGCTACTGACTTCTTGCAATGCTAATAGAGTTGCGTAAATAAGTGGTGTTATTATGTTTGCATAGTTTTTTTATGAGTTAAACGATAATTTTTTGTTTTAATAATTTAAACATGTTTAATTGATACATGAAATTTATGCCAGCGATTCTATTTACTTCACTTCAGGCGGTCCTTATTACCCAAGGCACTTCAGATGACTTGAAGTGATGTGTGCCCCCACGTCATCATCCAACAAACCCACAAGCTCTGCGAACTTGAGGATGTTTTCTTTGAAGTTGTCTTAGGGAATTGTTAGGCCTTTCTCGACGTTAGTCCAAAGATGCCTATTTTCTCCCACTCAAGACTACTACAATATCCCCTGCACATAAGTTCTGCTGTAGATTCCCATCCTGTGCATATGCGTTTAATATCCAAACTAAGATTTTCAAAGTTTTAATTTTCTAATTTTAATAAGTAACAATAATTGAGAAGAAGATGTTTATGATAGGCTAAGGTATGATAATTCTGTATGCATTTTGAGATCATCCGAGTCACAAAGAGTGGGTTTTGGCTGAGGTATGATCACTCCGTATGCATTTTGAGATCATCCGAGTCACAAAGAGTGGGTTTTGGCTGAGGTATGATCACTCTGTATGCATTTTGAGGTCATCCGAGTCACAAAGAGTTGGGTTTGGCTGAGGTATGATCACTCTGTATGCATTTTGAGATCATCCGAGTCACAAAGAGTGGGTTTTGGCTGAGGTATGATCACTCTGTATGCATTTTGAGGTCATCCGAGTCACAAAGAGTGGGTTTTTGCTGAGGTATGATCACTCTGTATGCATTTTGAGGTCATCCGAGTCACAAAGAGTGGGTTTTGGCTGAGGTATGATCACTCTGTATGCATTTTGAGGTCATCCGAGTCACAAAGAGTTGGGTTTGGCTGAGGTATGATCACTCTGTATGCATTTTGAGGTCATCCGAGTCACAAAGAGTGGGTTTTGGCTGAGGTATGATCACTCTGTATGCATTTTGAGATCATCCGAGTCACAAAGAGTGGGTTTTGGCTGAGGTATGATCACTCTGTATGCATTTTGAGATCATCCGAGTCACAAAGAGTGGGGTTTGGCTGAGGTATGATCACTCTGTATGCATTTAAGGTCATCCGAGTCACAAAGAATGAGTTTTGGCTGAGGTATGATCACTCTGTATGCATTTTGAGGTCATCCGAGTCACAAAGAGTGGGTTTTGGGATGATGTCAATCTGATGTTTATGCATCCAAATGCCCTACAATCCAAATGTGTTGTCCAATTTTGTTCCAGTTTGGAATGTGAAAACTGAAAAATTGATTTGCAACATGCTGTCCGTCTCCATTACTGTTATTGTCGGTACGTAAGTACAATAATGGCTACAACAATTAAGAAAGGAACTAAAATTTAGTATAAGGGACTATAGTATCGTCATGTAGAACCCTACTGAAATTTAAAAAAAAATTAAATATGGCACCAATTTAATATTTACATCTCATATGTTATTCAACTTATAACACATTAAATTAATTAGAAACAAATTTTCAGATTTGAATTCAGCATGTAATGAGAAAAAGCACAGGTATTTTCAAAAATGTAATTTCACACCCTGACCTACCAAAAAAATGTGATATTCGTACAATTATGAGATCCAGTAGGATTAAAAATCATCCTAATTGGATAAGACACCTTGATCTACCAATATAATTTTACATTTCTTGCAAGGTCCACAAATTAATTTTTGGCCATTACATTTAAAGAATCTGCTTGTATTACATTGCATGATGTTACTACAATGATTTGTATGAAGTTTTATTCAGGTATAGCCTGTAACTCGTCACCTCTCCAAAAAACCTTAGTTTGGCAGTTGATTAAAATAAAAAGGAACCTTAAATATCATTTAAAAAATTAATTATTTTAAAATGATCAAATGGTGAAGGTTTAAATTAGTTTAGGAAAAATATAATTAAACTAATTTTGGTAAAAATATCCCCATATACCAAACGTGATAAAAATCAGTCTATCTGTACACGCAGTATGGAGAATACAAACAGATATAGCTACCATTGCAGAAACTACCATTTTAGATCCAGGAAACTTCAAAACAAATTTACACCTGTACATCTTCTTTTCTTGCCTTCATAATCATTTTTCCAGACTTACCTTAATAAAAGGATTATCCTGTCTGGAGATCCTCAATGCTTCCATATCAGTATCAATATCCCTCGCTCTAGCAGGCGTGGATAACGCAGGCGACGGTGGACATGGAACTACAAGGATATCCCTCACTGATAATGTTGAAGGTACACGTGCAATTCCAACACCACCTGGCCAAGTTAGTCGGTTATACAAAGCAACCATGTTAGTATGTTAGTTATAGCAAGCAACAGCGTACACTAACTGACATAATCAATTTATTTTGTACTAATAGATAAGCAATGTGTTAGGCAACTCTAATCTATAGTGATAATACAATGTCATGCAACACACATATCTACTTATAGATGATTAGTAGTTTTAGTAAATATTCACATTATCAGCTAATGGTGAACTAATTTGTATACATGTACAGAATTATACAAAACACAGCATGGGTCAAAAAAAAACGTAATGACACTTCATTTTTTGTCTACGGAAAATAATATATATAAAATATTTTTTTATTATGGAAAAATAAAACTTGATTAAAATTTATTTATCAATTGTTTCATATTTTTTGATAATATAGATAACAACATTTAATGTAAAAAAATAATAATAGAGTTATTTTTTCTGGTTACTTAGTAACAATTCTGGGAAAATCAAAAATGAAGGGAATTGCTGGGTATGCTCAATACCATTTTCACGTGACATCCAAAGTGAACTTACTTATCTAGAGTGTTGATCATTTCATTTTGGTCGATGTTACAGCTACGATTCTTTTTCAGTTGGGTGGTCTATGTCTTTAGCACGTCATCAACGGAGGTTTATTGATCTTGCAAAATTATGAAAGACAATGTGATGCTACTAAACATTACAAGGAAGACCCGTAATCTTCTTAACAAAGTTCTCTAGATGGATTGTCTGTCAAAGACAGTCCTTTCCCAATCAAGGCGTTCACATTCAAAGATCAAGTCGCATTTCCTGACAGATCTTAGGGCATCTTTTACATATAGGGGGGTGCGCACATCGAGTTTTCATTGCTGGTTTCGTAGTCAGGATTCCTTTACTAGTCATAGCTCCCCACTTTCAACAATACAAGTCAACAATACAATTTTTGATCAAACCTGGAAACTCTTGTACACAAAACAGAGTCTCTTTCAATAAATGTAGATATATTTTTGTACTACATAATTTGTGTAGAATTGTTTATGTTTTGTTGAATTATTTGTGTTGTAATGCCATCTTACTTTCTTTTCCTTTTTTGTTGGTCATATTTGAATTTTGATTATGTTATATGTTTATAATAGGAAATGATAGATGTTTGACTGTTGTAAAACAAATTACTCTTGCTATACGGTACATTATTGTATCAACGACAGCAATTAAGATTAATAGAACTGAATTGTGCTGTGTGTTAGAAGTTGTTATGGTTATATGTATGGTTCTTAATAACCTTTATTTAGATAGTGTTGACTTGTCTTACACAATGCAGTGCATTATCTAAAGGACTAAATAAAGAAATGAAATGAAAAAAGTATATCAAATTAAAAGTATAATCTGGTCAAAACCATTAATTTATAAAAATTACAAATCATTGATCAGTATAACAGAGGCTTTACAAATAATCGAAGACAGATACAACTATTCAAAATGTACACCGATGGATTGGTGAACCTAGACAGAGGCAGGGCTGGGGCTGGATACCACTAGGGATACGTTCAACATCCCAGCTAACTCATGCTCTAGAGTGGCGAGCAACTGGCAGTGAATAAAGTAGACTCCCTCTTAACCGACAACTATTGGGACCAGACTCCAAGTCGGATATTAAAAGTCGGTTAAAATGAAAATGGGTAAATTACATCTAAACATAGTCTAAAAGTACCGGTAGGGATAAGTTATCCTTATAAAATAAACAAATCAACACAAATATACTATTTTTACGTTACTCACCTTGTTACTAATTGCTCGTTCTATTATTATTTGACCCTTTATCACACGAACAATGAATTATAATTATGTACAGTGAAACTCCAATAAACAGACACTGCTCAGACTACATAGAATGTCTGCTATTGAGAAGTGTCCGCTATCAAGAGGGATGAAGTTATATAGGCCGGCTGATAACGCAAGGTAAACCATCAGAATCTTGTAATGAGAACATGTTCAGAAAATTTAAATCATGAACCTAAATCATATGTTCATTAAACCTACTATATAATAAAGTACATTACTTTAACGCATATTGGTCGATAAAAGTGTTCAAATTAATTAAACATTGATATTGTTTCACAACTGCCTACTGTATTATCAAAATTTACAACAGGCATAATGGTTTTAATCTCACAAAAATATATATTAAAACACAAATTTGTAAATTTAAAAAAATATTCTTTATTCATTAATCATTTTGTACTACAGTACTGAATAAACAAATAGACAAATTAAGAAAATATAAATTTATAAAAAGAGAAAACCAAGCTATGTAAGGTTTTAATTTAAATTCATTTGAGAGACTTCACGATGCACTTAACTATACTACACACTGTTCTCACGGCAACTTTATTGAAACTGAATTATTAAGGACAATAACGACTGCTGTATAAAAGTCACAAAGAAATCAAACCTAGTTTACAGGAAGTCAACTTACGGGTAATTACCAAACAGACATTGCAATGTATGTTTTGAGACATCTACAATCTCCTAGAAAAGGGTGATATTTTATACTCCGCTAAACTTTTTTTTTTCATGGTAATGGGAAGAGAACCAAGGATTTCTAAGAATAAGGTCGGTTAACTCGGCGGGCGGTTAACAGGGAGTCTACTGTACAGCCCTTGTGTCCTGTTTCTCGCCCAATTACAAACATTATGCATTCTTACCGACTCCAGATCTGCCGTACAAGCCCTGACACATCTAGACACATGTGTTTACTCATGCCTCATTTCTGAAATTTGAAATTAAATTATTACTCTGAGATGACTCTATAAAACAGGATTCCAGCTCCCTATGGTATCTTCAGCTATGAGATGGCAGATAAAAACAGCATCACATATAAACCCAGTGCAGTTGCCATTATTCACAATGTTACAGTATAAAGACTCAGTGCACGTTCGTTTCAGGCAAGTGTGTATAGAATGACGGAGGGCAGAAACAACAGGAAAGTAGAAACATGTATCGAGACTTCACAAGAACCACAGCTACTTTTGTTGGGTAAACAGAAATATTGTCACACAGAAATACCTCTGTACATTCAACTTGACAAACTCGCCGAATTGTACTTTGTGTAACAAAGAAGAGGAGTCATTGGAGAACATTCTACTTAAATACCTGCCAGGAATATCTTAAGGGCAGAAGTTAACAAAGTAAAAATATTTTGAAGAGTACACAATATTTGACTCTTCCTACAGCTGTATACAATGGACATCGAGCTATCAGCTGTTGATTAGACTGGACTTACCCATATAAAGAAGTAAGTAGTTAGTGTTTCCATATTCATCTATAAACTATTGTAAATAAAATTGTAAGCAATTTGTTTGTTAATCAACACAACTCATCTTACAGCCACGTATTCACTATCAGTACAAATAGCAATAATAATAAATTAGGCCTACCTGGTCCAGGTTCTCGTTCCATTGCTGTAAATATAGGACTCTCTATATTAACACTACTCTTATCCTCAACAATTTTCTTCCGTTTGAATAAATTGAACAAGAACTTAACTGGTTTCTTCTTTGGTCCATATCCATGATTTTCATTTGATTTTGAAGAAACATGAATCATGACTGAAATTCAACGAAAATAAAAACTTAAAAGACAAGTTGGGACACAAAACGTACAGTATAGTAGGTAAACAAAACAAACTTTTTTTCAATTTTGTCCTTAAAAAACCTTTTTGATTACCCTCGAATTTTTTTTATTTTTTTTAATTTGGTCAGCCCACATTTTCAATTGGATACTCCTATAAACCCTGTGCATTCAAAATTATACCTCCCCTCCCTCAATCACATCATAAGATATATTTATTTGTTGTTTGTTATAAGGCAGAATTAATGTTTCTGATGATGATTTTGGAAGGACAAGAGTATGATTTTGGAAGGAAAAAAAAATTATCTTAGTTCTTAATCTAGGATAGTGGACAAATAATGACCAGTAATCATGTTGTATTTGAAACCTTTAATTGACCAACAAATTTATATTTAACAGACATTTAAAACACTGAGTCCCTCAAATCTTCTTTAGGACATATTTAAAGAAATATGAAAATTTAAAAATTTATAAAACAGAATTATATTAAGACTATTCTTTTATCAGTTGGGCAAGGGATTGATGTAAACCCATTCCAATTTTACTGTAAATCTATCATACAGGACTCATACTTTTATTAGTGCTGATAGCTTCAAAGCAAGTCTAAGAAAAGATTTCAGTTCCTCAAATTGTTTTTGAACTTTTAACTTATAGTGATCATAAATACCAATATATGTTAACAATGAAAGAGTCTCTTGCAATATAAAACTTGACAACAAAGTCATAGTTTAACAGTTATATACATCTATATAGTACTACAGCATAGCATGTTATCAATTGTTAACTTGTAATGAAAGCTAGTTCTAATATGGAGAAAAAGTTTTATTAAGATTGTATTAATCCATTTGTCCAGTTCCATTTATCTATTGTTAAGTAGAGGTAAATTATAATATGTTCTCTATGGACACAGTGAATGAATTATATATATATATATATATATATATATATATATATATATATATAAAAGTATAGGCATAAAACAGTAAAAATTACAATAAACAGCCACCAAATGTATTGTTTACATGTGTTTGCAAACCTCTTCCTACAATGATGCGAACAAAACTTGGTAATTGTTAAGAACAACGTGACCACATTAACACTTTTTTTTTATATAGTCTTAAAGAGCATCCACTAAATAAGAAAACTTTTTTTTTAAATTGTGCGTCTGCCCATAAATAGGAAAACTGCAAGCTTAAAGTCGAGAAAGTGAAGGTAATTTATCGCTTCATATACCGTATATATAATAAAAAATCAATTGACTATTTAAATATAAAACATAACCTATCCTAATTTAACCTATTCACATATTTATTGTGCATCATACTTTGCGTAAATCTATCGAACTCAATTTCGGGACAAACCCGTTTTCAATTTCATGAGTCCTATTTGAATATAATATAACCTGGATTTTAAACCTATTTGCAGAGTTTTTGGTAAACAAAAATGTAACCATCTAAACATGTTTCGGTACTTACATATTAACGCCACTGCAGCAACTTTGCGCATATATATATAAGGTTTGGCCAGGTGTTTATGTATATATATATATATATATATATATATAGCTACCTGGCCAAACCTGTCATGATATATAATTATATCGCAAAGTAAGCAAATATTGGTGCATATATATGCGCAAAGTTGCTGCGGTGGCGTTAATACGTAAGTACCCATGTTTCTTCCACATATAGGAATATATAAGCTACTATCATAGAAAACATTAAATTTTAAAGTAATAGCCTAATAGTTTTAATGAGGAAAACATTGGTCACACTCATCAATTACCACTCTCTCGTCAATTAAATGTAGGAAAATATTCTTATCAATTATCCAAAGTAAATGTCCACTTTATATCCCATTGCGATTTAATATTGAAATTGAATTAAATCTTTTTTACCTACATCATTATTAACAATTGGATCATCCTTTAGCTGAGAAGATCAAAATTCATTATTTCTGTCTAAAATAAGCAATTTAAAAATATGAAATCCTAGGTTTATGAGGTTAAAGAATCTGTTTACATTAATTCCTATGGCAACGATGGTGAATATATTGAGTGTCTCATCGCTTGGTGTTTATGTTCATCCACACACAAATAGGTCTGATTAGAAAATTATATATATATATATATATATATATATATATATATATATATATGGTTACCTAACCAGACCTAGGTCTGGAAAGGTCAATATATATATTGTAAATAGTTACCTTACAAGGCCTTTAGTTTCTTTACTAGGTCTGGCTATATATACATATTGACCTGCCAAGACCTAGTTAATCATACAGTGTAGTAACATTTACCTGTTAGAAGACATATAAAGACATGCTATTTTATGAGCTAAGCATAACTTATGAAACCTAGGCACATAAGCTCATTGTGTATTCTAAATATCTAACGCAAACTTGTAAACTGTTTATTTTTGACAGAAATATTAGATTTTGATACTTGAAAATGGTCTTCCCAGCTAAAGGTTGATCCAATTGTTTAATAATGAGGTATGTAAAATACGATTTCATAATTTCAATATTAAATTTCATGTGAACTTAACTTGGATAAGGACATTTACCTTATCCAAGTCTTAACCTAATCTATCCTATAGCCTATGTTATTTTGTACCAGTTCAAAACTATTTGAGACTTTTATTCTGAAAAGGTTGAAAAAATCATAAATAGGCTACCAAAATCTTTGCTAAAATTACAAACTTCTTACTTTGTAAAGGCTACTTTCTTAACCTTAGACATTACTTATTTCCAAGATATAAAAATTCAGTAAATATGTATTCATTCAGAAAATATGTAAGCCTAGTATGTTATGGTATCTGAAAAATAAATTAACGTTTTTAAATTACTTGACACAAACTTAGAGGCCTGTCTATTTACCCTTACACATATATGCTATTCCAAAAAAGATCTATTAATAAAAAAACACCTACGAAATTACACAACTGCATCATAGCATGTTTAGCTCTATAGCCTATACTTACAAAACAAATAAAAATAAAATCTACAGTAATTAAAAACATTAGAGTGGTAATATTAGATATATAATATGCTACATCAAAGAACTTCTAAATTTGTGCATAACACTTGAGTGACTAATTTAAATTGCATATTTATTGTATTTTAAAGAATATAATATTATTATGGATATTTAGATATTGTATAATTATTTGGTGATAAATTGAAGGCCAATTAAACTTACCAATGTTTTAAATTATTGACGAAACTGAGAGTACCACAAAAAATAATAGCAAAAGTCATGATTTTTACTATACGCAAAATATAAATTCATATTCCCAACACAATAGCTGGATAACACTAAACTGTAAGTTTATTTAATTATGAATTAACTTCAACAGAAAAACTAATTATTAATTACATAAATTTTACTAATAAAGAAACTGCCATGTTTATTATTGTTCCTTTCAGTTGTTTTTCGTCTGCTATGCTACTGACCCTTATATTTGCTCTGCCATTTAAATTTATTTTGCGTAATTAATTAGTACATATTTATAATAATGTTATACTTTTAATCACAAAATCCCTTGTTACAGGTATATATAAATATTATTATAGAAGAAATATAATTAAAGCACATAAATTAGGGAAAATTAAATCAAACATGTTAATAAAGTGTATATTTGTTAAATAACAGTCAAAATACAACCACCCATTATAAATTTTAATTATACCCTTTTTCAAAAATAAATAATAATCTATGTATATACAACATATAACAATTCAAAACTTATTATATAATTATGTAACGTATTTCTTTTATAATATACTGACGTTTATAAAATTGTAACGTAAACATGTTAGTAAGACGTAGATAGGCTCGATTGTAATTGGTTGATTCTAATACGAGGAGGGAAATTTAAATGCCAAGTTGTATTCATATTGTCTAGAATGTAGTAGGGTATTAACATTGCACTTTACTCTTCTCAGAAAACTTTATTCCAAGGTTTTCTCACATAAGACCTTAATGAATACCTTTTACTTTCTCATTCTTAATGAAAAAATATATATTCCAACTTAGAAAAAAAAATCCTTTCTGAACAAATCATAAACTCTAACACTAAATTTGATTAACCTTGCATCATCAGTGGTTAATTTTCCTTGTAAACTACTAATACAACTTCATTGAAACACAGTACATAATATAGTCCGGGAGTCAATGACCAAGTAAAATTACACAATATCTACAAAATCTTTGATGCTTTTAAAAAGCTTTTTTGACAAAAATGTATTTTATAAAACACCATAATACCTTATGTCTTAGACTAATTTATTTTCAGAACTTTGATTACAATATATAAAAGTTTTATAGTAGATATTATACCAAGTTAAAACTTTTTGAAATGCAGAAATTTTTTTTTTTTTTACTTCAATCAATATAAAAAATAAAGGTATATAATTTTTTTTTAATTTCAACTTTATGGAACAATAACTCCTCAGGTTTGTGGTCAGGGGCGGCTCCAGGATTTATTTTTTGGGTAGGCACAGTTTAGGGGCATCACGACTATGCCGTGGGACCTGGGTAAATACCCCCTAGGATAAGGGGGGACTGCTTACTGAAGATAAAAGAATACACCACAGTGTTAATTTTAAAACTATGGAGCCAGGTCAACTATGAAAAATAAAAATATTTTTGTTATTTTATGATATGTAATATATTTTATTGCCTATAAGTGTCACAAAAGTAGTTGTTGAGAAATAATATTTAAATCAAAGTAAACCATACAGCTCGTTAATACACCTTAAATTGGTAATATGTACATTTAGGCGTGTCACCGGCCGAAAACCAAATAAGTTGGGTAGGCCCGGGCCTACCCGGTCTACCCGCTGGAGCCGCCACTGTTTGTGGTGCTAAGGTAATTGGGCTAAATCAACTTACTAATGTTGAGGGACAAGTAGAAATTTGTTTAGAACTATTCTGGAACATCTTGTACATATTTTTTTTTTTAATTCAATACCTATTATTATATTCACTGTTTGATTCAGTACTGAGTGCTGTTGTTTTCTGCTTCCTATTTAAATTATTCTTCCTTTCTCTTTCTGCTATTTTCTATTCTATTTTCTCTCCTATCACTCTTTGCACCATTACAGAACGTGGCAAAAGAGAATTTTATTCCAAATTTGTTTTTCAAATTTAAATCATGTTCTGTATTCTTTCTTGTAAATTTATTGACCTGCAACAATAATCCCTGGGTTGGGCTTAGGCGGACATTTTATTTTTGGCATTAATTATATTATTCTTTGTTCAAAATTATAGGGAGTACAGATGATTACCTCTGTGCTTCAGTACAGATACTCCTCGGCAGGATTTAGGGTCTGCTAAAATATCATCAAGCATTTAGCATTTTTTAAAAGCTATATTTGTTCTTTCAAGTTATTTTCCTAGTCGTTTTTCATATGCTTTTTTGGTGAAATTAAGTTGGTGTTATTAAGTTATAGCCCTTTGAGGAAACCTATGTGAAGTGGAGAGGAATAAATTCAATTGCTACTAAAGTCAACAAAGTACCAAAAGCACAAAACTATACAACATGAAATGTAAAATGATGAATTTGTCAACTTGAACCACAGACCACCAAGAAATTAATAATCTCTGAGCAAAAATAAAACAGAAGAAATGCAGTAGAGAAGATTATGTAAGTAATATTTATGTTAGATATGATCTGTATTCATTCAAATAATTATTTCTTCCAAATTATTATATAAATAAATGTATACTCAAGGTACATTTAGGGTAACTTATATGATAAACAGAGTTGATTAAACACATTGCATATATTTTATTATCTCAGCTTCTAGTTGACTTAAGGAGTTCTTCGATCCAGCATTGAAAAGTAATGTATTGCAGCTATTTCAGAAATTCCGGTCTCTTAAAGAAAGTATTTGACAAACAACATAACACAATTAACGTTTTTTTTTTAATGTAAGCATATAATTATTTTTAGTTTGATATAGTACTCATTAAAATGCATCTAACAGTAAAAAATATATATATCTTAACATTACGATGTAATTATTCTGTAGTGGGAATAACAATTCACATCACCAAGCTTTGAGAAAATGTAGACATGTACACAAAATATATCACAAATTTTTTAATATGTGTCTTATTTCAAGTGTAAAAGTGTCTATAGTGTAAAGTGTAAATAAATATATACAACAATAAATAACAGCTAATATTAATTTCATTATATTAATTGAAACACATATTCATTTTTTTAACACCTTAAGTTAATAGTTATATTATATTGTTTTAGAATTACAGCAAGATTGTACACAAATCTGAAGAAATGTACAGTTCTGATTTTGTTCTATAATGCCATCCTGCAGAGAATATATCAAACACAGACTAATAACTGCAGAGAAATAAACAACATGTGATTGTATACAGTTATATTGTAAAATTTTGTTGACGGTACGTCAAGAGTTTTCTTCTTTCATCAGAGCGTGAACCATATCTTGCAATAAATATAAACAATTTGAAATAATTACTATGTATGTGTGCATCGCACATTAAGATGCCTTAACATGATGAAGTCTTTCCTGAGTATGTGTGCATCACAGACATATGCCTCGTGTGGAAGAAATAAAAACCACGTGGATGTTATCAGGCTAATAAACTTAACATTGAAGATAATCTGTTGTTATTATGTAGCCTACTTTCGTCACAACAAGAATTACAGTTAGCAATAAATGTTTAGTTTATGTTGAAGAAACACTCTATGAAGTTGTTGAAGATAAGTAAGAAGTATTCTTCTTTCATTACGACAGGAACTACATCTTCCAATAAAGGTTAACCATTAGAAATTATTATTATTGTTTATGTTTTTTTTCTAATAAAAGTAATTCAAAGAAATGTTAATATTAGTGATTTTTTGTAACAAATATATTTATACTCTCAATTTTGCTTTATGACTTGCTTAATAACAAATTAGCTTAGAGTTTATTTAATAGGACACATAGTAAATGATTATAAAAATTTAGTCTTTTTTTTATACTCTCTACTGTTTGAGAAAGTGAACAGTGTTTACAAAATATTTCAGAACCTTAGTGTTTTATTCATTGTTTTTCTATCTATGTACTACTAGGTAGTACATGACCACTTTCCAAGGTAAAAGCCTGTGTCTCTTAATAACAAATTATAATGTTTCTAATTACATCTTGCAGTCATTGTCTGAGATGTTTATTTCATTTTATCATGATAGCTGTTTTGATGCTAGTACCATCATCAGATGACACACTAAACACAAATACACAAAAATAAATAAACTAAATTAATATTTAATATTAGTTTATGCTAAAGACCGTAGGTGCTTGATAATTAAAACAAACACTTAATTGTAATTAGCAAAACCCTGGTAAATTTTTAATAAAGTTGTGGTTTATACTAAAAAGTGTTTGTTTTAATTATTTAATATTAGTATTGCAGTACACCTCAAAATATAAATTGAGGGGTATGTCCACATCCTAAACATGTGGTAGTCAACTACATACTGAGCTGTTTCTATCAGGCTAGTTGGATCTTGATTAGGTGTTATTAAACTATAAACTTTGCATCCAATGATTTGTGTGATACTCTGGCCGTCATAGTTCCAAGATATGGCAAAATATGATCACATACCAAATTTTATGAATATTGGTTCACAGGTTTGTGCTGTGGAGCACTGAAGACAGATATCATTCCCAAAACCACTTTTTGTTTGTTTCCTATCTACAATTTCATGTGAACCATCACATAACTTTCTCTATATTATATACTAGAAAAAATACAGAATCCTTCGAATAATTTTATGAACAATCTTGTCATTTACATTTTAAAAACAACGTATTCTCAGAGGCTCATTATAATGATTACTGGCATGGCAATCCTGAATGGACCTAGCTGGATCTACATATTTTTTCATGTAGTTTTAGGTTTGATCCCTCTATTTAGTCTTTCCTATCCGGTATCTCATGACTAACTTTTGTTTTTTCTATCCTGATGCTACAGTAGAACCCCACTAATCTGCCCTCGGGTGGTCCGTTACTCTGGTCCGACCGCGCTCGAGCTCGCGATATTGTGCCGACTTGTCGATGACTCACGGCCCGTCTGGCGCCATTCTTCCGGTTTGTTATCGCTTTCCCGCTTCAGTGCTGTGTCATCTCTCGTGTTGTTTCTATTGATTTGCTATAGTACTTGCAAAGTTTATATATAGACTTTATTATAGACTTTTAAAAGTTTATATATCACTTTAAAAAAATCTCTTTATAATCTTATATAATAATTATATTATAATTTGTAATAAATATTGATTTTTTTCGTATAATCCGACCTGTTTTGCGTTCCGACCATGCCCCCAGTCCCGAAGATGACGGATTAGAAGGGTTGTACTGTATTAGAATATTTGAGAAATAGAGGTCTTATTTTATTAGGCAATGATGACCGAGAAGTGTTTTCATCTTTAAACAACAAGGAAAAAGAAAATTAAAACAACATTTCTACTGTTATAGAAAGGATTATAAACACATATAAGAATATTTTACTTTCTTCTAGTCATTTGATTAAAATGAAAAAGAATAATATTCACTTTTGCTTTATGATGTAATATGATGTAATAAACACACTGTGCATGAGCACAAAGTTTTTTAACATTTTACTTAAAAATTATTTGATAATCAATATTTCTACTATGACATAAATAATGGATTTGAATACATTCTTCTACCACTCCTAGCACTGTCATAATTTCTGCTAACATGAATCAGATGAACTTCTTTTCAAAAGCTATATACGTACTCCTACAATGTAGACTATCTAATCTGAATTCAATATCTCATCTATTTCTGAAATTATAAATTTTAAATGAATCAGACAGATAATAGATTAAAAGTAATGACAAACAGAAAACGAAGCATTTTCAGGCTGTTTATACAATCATTTTCTCTACTTTTGAAGATAATTTTTCTCTAGTTTGATTACATAATTTTGAATCACTTTGTGTATGACATAGATCTTCCTAAGTAAATGTGTTATATTTTTTGTGCATGTTGTTTAAAGACAAAAACCTTTCAGTCATCATCATCTTAAAAAAATTAGGAAAATAGCATAAAGTAGAAACCCTTAATACTAAGAGTGTCAGGGTCTGTAAAGAACAAGGGTTAGTAAAGAAAGGCCTTATACGAAAGGTAAAATAGACGCCTCTAACTCAAGACTACATGCGAAAGGTGTAGATCCAGCTTTGAAGCTTGCCACACCTGTACTCACTGTTAGCCTCTGAGGGCTAAATGTATTCTAAAGACCATAATCAGTGGAAGATTCATGATTTATATCTCACCTTGACTACAAAAAATATATTTTCAGTACCGGTATGGAAATTATCAGATTTTGTTGTAAAAGTTGTCCGTTTCCATTGAAGTAGGCACTTCAGTTTTATCTTGAGTCTTTAGTTATCTGTACAAGTAGCTTACTCATTGCACATTTATAACAAGATTATAGTCACCAATGTAAACAAAATCTCTGCTATATTATTTTACTTTATAAGTATAAGTTATGTTAGGTAATGGGTGAAAGAAACAATGTTAAATACTTCAAGGAAATATACAAAATAAGGTGTGCAGAGACGTAACTTTTTGAATGAGGTTTCATTGTATATCTGTTGTCTTACATGCTGTTCTCTTCTACCACAGAGAGTTTACTAATTTGATCAATTTTAAAATGTGAAAATATTTCCTCGATTTCTCAATTTTTTTTTTAATTTCTTCAAAAATTAAAATTTTTGATTAGCTACTACTTTAAGACCAAAACTTAAAAATATCCCAATTTTTCAAAATTGGTTATTACTGTTGTACTGATTGTCATCTATTTTAAAATGGCAGCTAGGTAGTTATCAAATAAAGAAAAAATTAACTATTGTTTACAAAAATTCTTATATTTCAAAATTAGCATAAGCAATTTTGATATAATTTTGGTAAAATGTAAACGTTTATAACCCAAACCGATATCCCATATCCCAAACTGCAAGAAAAAGCAATTACAATTTGATTTTTTTAACCTATAAAAATTAAAGATAGATCTAATTTTGTATGTATTGTATCTGTAATCATTAATATATACACTTTACTAATATTAAACATATTAAACAATAAATGTACATCAGTGAAAAAGCAGTACATTTTTCAAGGAACTGTGATGTGTGTGAAAGAGAATGAGAAGAAGAAAATATCCAATAAATAACACTATAACTTCCTATCAGAAGTAGCAGTTACGTCTCTTTGTCCTGATTTGGCTGTTTTTTCTTTTAGTTAAAATTAAACAGCTGATTATGGTGGAGTTTATAACAGTTATTAAAGTGCAACAAATATCAAAACTTGTTGTCAGCCGGTAGACAGGCATGATTTATGACACATTTTTTCTGTAGAAATTGGTGAGAGAGATCTGCCTTCAATATATAAATAAAGTGAAAAATTAAAAACTAGATTTATGAAAGTATATTCATCAAAGAGTTACATTAACTAATAATAAGAACTAATCAATCATTTAGAAGAAATTCCATAACTAAAATTAATACATCAGGAATTCTCTCAGATGAAAATATTATACAATACAATAGAAGATAAGGGTTTTATACTTGACATTGTAATTAAATATAACGTCTGAGATACCTTTTTGTTTTCAGTCATTTTATTCTCAAAAGTAATTATTTTATGACAGTCGTTAACCTGATTCATTTTATAGGTAGTTTATAAAAGATGCCATACTAAGATGAACATAAAACCAATATTGCATTATTATTGGCTTTTATAATAGCTTTAGGTTTTATTTCCATCTTCAGTAAATCATAATAAATTATTAGTGATCAGCGTTTGAAAACAATCAATGTTGCACAGCTCTTTTGACGGTTATCAAATCACTAACTAATAAGGAAATGCTTCAAATGTGGGAAAAAGTGAAATGGCACTTGGTTTGAACTATATGGAAATAACAATGGGATAATATGTAAAGGAAATAATTATGATGAATAAAAAATATTAAGTAGAAGGACAGATGAGTGTCAATTCCATAATATACGATTATTATAACTTTTTTATAGTTAGTTTTATAAATTCCAGTTAATTTTCCTTCTAGTATCCCAATACAACTGGCTCAAGTTTCTGCTCTTTAGATCCAGTTTTCTCCATTGAAGAAGGTACCGGGTTTCTCCTTATTGGTACCAGACTAATTGTACTTGATGACTATAACATAATTCTTTTCTTATATGTTATAAAATATTTTATCTTTATTATAAAATCCAAAATAGTGAAGTTACTTTATTAAAAATTTATTTGAAATATCTACAACTAGTCTTCAACTACTACTAAATAAGTTGACAATAATGCAGATAATTTCAGTTATAGAAATTCATTTGTTTATTCATTTAAATTATAAATATTTTCTTTTAGTAAATTATTTCTTGTTAAACATTAATAATATTTGCTTTTGAGTTCTTTTAATAACACAACAAGGTTAAATTGTCTTTAATTACAAAGTTAAATTATTCCAGGCTAGCTCTAGGTTTGGGTTCATTACATATATCTTTATCATAGAATTACAAAGTTCTTTTATAAATATTAGTAATTAATATTTATTATTTTCTCGGGGCAGGCACTCGACCAGACATGAACAAACTGTTTTTAACGCATTTTGTGAAGTTACAGTTAAGAAAAATTGAGATTTAGGATCGGTGTTCTTTTTTGAAATAGGCTTATGAATTGTAAAATTTGTTAAAGTTTATTTTCAATATTAAGAGTTTCTGGACTTTATTATATTTGAATTTACAGAGGATACCACTCTCTGTGTGATTTAGCACTGAATTTACCACTGTTTATACTGTTTTAACATACTAAAACTTGACGGCATCACTTTTAAAATTACGAATAGAAATTTTCATCTTTGGGCTCTGAAGTCTTGGATTGGAATGAATTTTTGGCTTCGGTTTTTGAATTGAATTGTTGCCGCGGTTCCCAGCATGCACTGTTCTTCCGTTCCCTTGGTTACTCAAATAATATTCTTTCGCCTTGTACAATTTGATGTTCCTGACTTGAATAAATTATAATTTTGATATTACTTTATGTCTTTTTTTGCCTTTGGTCTCGTGATAATATTTATTCATATTTACATTGCCGATTCTTAAATGAGTTTACTGATTTTATTGTTAATTGTATAATTTCCCGTTCCAACAGAATGACGTACTTATATCTATGACTCAAGTAGTCCTAGTTCTAATTCTAATTATATAACATTTGGGTCTTACGGTTACTATTTATGTTCTTAAATTTACTTTAAGGATTATTTTACTATTCTAACAGATATTGTGACTTATTATTTATTTTTATTTGATTTTATTAATTTCGATTGTGATAGTCGTTTCTTTGATCTAGTTGTACTAACAAAAACATGGCGTTCATAGGGAATGCGTTCTACCTTCATATATTGTATATGCTATCTTCTGATGATTAAAATAAAAATAGTTGTTTACTGAGGCTATATATATATATATGTGTAGTGCTTATATTAATTTATGGTGTAGTGTTTGTGATAGTATTATGTAATTGGTTTCAATGTGTTTGTTTAGATGTGAGGTTATAGGTTTTCATGTTACAAGGCTCTGTCTAGGCTTTATTCTATATTTGAGAATTATATTTGATAATATCCATTTCTATATGGATTTGGGTGAATTCTTGGGGTGTGAATTGGTTTTGACATAGTTAATTTAGTTATTGATGATGTTTTTCTTTGTGTATTACTTTCGTAAATTGTTTAGGCCTATCAGCTGATATTTTAGTATCGGTTTCTTGGTTGGCTTTGTGGGTCATTGAACTTTGCTTTGTTTTGGTGTCGTTTATTTTAGGCTAACTTTTTATGATGGAATTTGTGACGTTATAAATGCCCTTTAAATTTGTTTTTGTGAAGTTTACTGAACAATAAATAAATTTATAACTAACAAATTACATTGTAAAATAACATATATAACATAATATAACATAACATAACATACATTGAACACTTATTCTTATGGAATTATAGGTTATCCTTACTTATTTTATCAGTTGATTTTGAATTGGTTTAACAAATTGAATAAAATTAACAATTGGATCATATGGATCTTATTCTCATATTAGGCTACATATACCTAATTAATTGATATTTTATATCATAATTCATGGTTCATGGGGTTATACATAGTTTATCATTTAATTTGGGTAACACTTTATAGTTGGGGACACATGTTTTATCATTGGGGTGGGAAACATATAATTGTCATATGACATATAGTTCATACTAAGGAATGTCCATTGGACATGGGGAATACACATTTCGGGGACACTTTTACATAAATACATATTTTGTGATACTGTTCATTTTTATTTCACTGTTTTTATATGGGTTCACTATTCATGGAGATATACATATATTTTAACATATAAATATTTGTGATAATTCACTGTTTATGGGGGGAATAAGTTGTGTGGGTTGTGGGAAAGATACTGTTTATGAGGGACCATTTTGTTTGTAGTAAAAACACATTGTTGATGGGGAACATACATATAGATAGTCACATTTTTTTATATTTAAGCACTTTGTTTATGGGGAATATACATATATATAGGGAATTATATATAAATGGATAGTCACATTGTTTATGGTGAACACATGTTTTATAGGGGACACTTGTTTTATATTGAAGTACATTGTTTATATCGTTGCACTTAACTTTATGTCGATTAGGTTGGTTCGTCGGAGGTCTGTACAGGCAAGGCAATTTTGTAACGACGTAGGAGAGATATGTGATATGGTCCATAGGTTTTTCCATTATCATCGATTAGGGAGTAAATGGCTTTTCCCATTTTCTTCAATATTTTTAATGGTCCAACATATATTGTGAACAATTTTGCTGTTTCACCATATCCCATACTGGATTGGGGAAATGACTTTACTAGTACTAAATCATTTTCCTTGAGTATCGTTATCTTATGTTTTGCATTTAATTTCTCTGCTCTTTTGGCTTGTGTGGTTTTTATTCGAGATTTTGTTAATTCTAACTTTTGTTGAATGGGGATTTGCATTTTGAAAGGGTTTTGTATTACCTCTTCCCAGAATCTGATATCACATTTGTTTAGTTGTAATTCATTGGGAGTGAAACCAGTGGTTTCATGTTGTATTTCGTTTAGGAAACTGTTTATGGTACTTATGTAGTTTGACCAACTTCTGTGATTTTGAGCACAATATGTCCTGAGACAGCGTTTGACTTCTTTTATAGGACGTTCTGCCATGTTTGATATGGGGTGGTATACTGGATTTAGTATGTGTCTTATTTGATTCTCTTCTAGTTTTTGAATCCAAATTCTACTTTTGAATTGAGTACCATGGTCAGTTAAAATTTTCTTAGGTTTTCCGTATGTGGGCATGTATTCTTTGAACATTCTGTCTATTACTGCCTGTGATGTGGCTCTCTTTAGATTGTATAATTGGACAAATTTTGTGAATGTATCCAGAATGATGAAGATATATTGGACACCACCTCGACTTTTTGGTAAAGGACCAATCAAATCGATTGCGATTAGATCTCCTTTTCCTTCAGATTTGACTCCACTAGTCTCTCCATAGAGAGGATGGTTACTGTGTTTGCATTTTTGGCAGGTATCGCAGGTTCCTATTAATTGTCTAATTTTCCTAGCCATATCTTTAAATATGAAATCCTTTTGTAAAATTTGCAGGCATTTCCTTGCTCCACAGTGTAGATAAAATTTATGGCATTCTGAGATTAAAGTATTGACAAGTGATTGGGGTATTGTAATTAACCAATTGTTGTGATGCTTCTGGTATAGTATGTCGTCATTTATTCTAAATCTATTATGTTCTGTAGTGTTTGAATTTTTAATTTGGAGATATATCTGTTTGAGAGTTGGATCGTTTTGTTGTAATTGTATTAAATTTCGAAGGTTTTCTAAAAGTTCTAAATTGTGTTCTCTTTCTAAATTTGCGACTATTAATTCTGGTGTGGTTGTCAATGAGTTCTGTTGATTCTCATCTGTTCTGACTCTGCTGAGTAGGTCAGCTATTGTGTTATCCACTCCTTTACAATGTACAATTTCAAATTGGTGATCTTGTAATGCAAGTATCCATCTAGTTAATCTACCATTTAACAATTTGCATGTTTTCAAAAATGTCAATGCTTTATGATCAGTAATGATCGTTAATTTTGCGTTTAAAATGTAATGTCTGACTTTTTGTATGCAGTAGACGACTGCTAGCAACTCCTTTTCTGTAGTGGTGTATCTGATCTCGCATTTCTTCAATGTTTTGGATATAAATAGGATAGCCCTTTTGTTGTTCTGGCTGTCAATTTGGAATAAATGTCCTCCTATCGCAAAGTCTGAACTGTCTGTTTGTAGGTAGTAGGGTTGGTTTGGCATAGGATGGTTCAATACATTTGTTTTTAGAAATAAGTTTTTAATTTCTAGGAAGTGTTTCTCTTCATTAGAAGTCCAAATAAATTTTACTTTCTTAGAAGTCAATCTCATTAAAGGTTGTACAGTTTTTGCATATTTGTCTACGAATTTGTTGTAGTAGTTGATACCTCCTAGGAACCGTTTGAGTTCTTTCCTAGTGGTGGGTGATGGAAAGTCTTGAAAACATTTAATCTTTTCTGAATCTGGTTCTAGACCAGTAGTGGTTAAATAGTACCCTAAGAAAGGAACTCTATCTCGACAAAAGATTGATTTAGACAGTTTTATTGTCATCTTTGCATCTGCAAGTTTTCTAAATACATATTCTAAGTGTTGTAAGTGTGAATTGAAATCAGGTGATATAACACATATATCATCAATGTAGACTAAAGAAAAGTTTTCTATCGTGTTCTTGAATACTTGGTCTAGTGCTCTTACTAGGGCAGCTTGTGAAGTGGATAGACCAAAAGGGGTTACAACATATTGATACACTTTGCCTCGAAATTGAAATGCTGTATACTGTCTAGATTGTGGTTCTAGCTCAATCTGCCAGTATGAAGAGGTAAGATCTAATGTAGTCAGCCAGTTGGAATTTGTAGCTTTAGCTAATAGCTCATTAATGCTTCTGTTACATTCATAGTCGGGGGTAATTAGTGCATTTATACGTCTCATGTCTAGACATATACGGAGATCGCCAGTCTTCTTCTTGACAATTATAATAGGGTTTACAAATGGGCTGTTTGATTCCTCAATTATATTGTCCTCGAGCATGTCATTTAATTTTCTCTCTACTTCATCCTGTAAATTTATGGGTATTGGATAACTTTGGGCTCTATAATGTTCTGGATTGTCTACCCTGATATGGTGTTGGTACATGTTGCAACGTCCAGGTTTGTCTGAAAATACTATATTGTTTTGTTTAATTAGGTTGATTATTAGGTCCTTTTCTATTTTGTTGAGTTTATCGTTGTCTTTAATTAAATCGTTTATTTCACTGTTGTTGTTATTATTATGATTTTGAGTTTGATTATTGTTATTTATTCTATATTCATTGTCGTCGTATTTTATTATTTTGCATCCTGCTGACTCATTACTTTTGCTATCGAACTTCATTATTAATATTCTATTATCCTTACTCATTATAGTAATTGTATTAATCTTGAAATTTATTTCCATTTTTAGCATACGTATTGCGTCTATTCCCATTATGCAATCTTTAATAAGGTTGGGGACAATTATACATTGGATATCAAACTCGATATGTTTTATTTGGGCTTTTAATAGCACAATGTGTGAAATTCGTTTCGATTTATTGTTCAACGCAGTGGTGATGAATGTGTTACTCACTGGCAACTGTTCAAAATGACCTAAATTGTTCTTGTTTACCTGGAACCAGTTATCAGAAATACAGGATATACTGCTTCCCGTATCTACTAACGTATTTGTGGATATACCATTTAAATTTATAGTTATTTCTGGACACTTACAGTTGGTTTGATCTGGACTATTGTCATTGTCTTCATTTAATAGAAATTCTCTATCGTAATAAAGGTTTGAGATGTTGTAATCATTATAGTATGATTTGGTTTCTTTTTGTGGCTCTGTTCCGATTTTTGTAAAATTTGTTGGCACTGACTTAGAGTGTTCAGGTTTTTCTCGCAGATATCTCTCGCTTTTGCCTGTACAGCCTTGGTTGTTATTCGAAGTTTGGTCTAGGCCAGTGCGTTGGAGTTTAACTCTTGGTTACATTCCTCCTGAGGCACTTGTATTGGTTTCTCTAGTGTCGGTGGTTTAGTATTCATTGCTATAGCTTGACATATCATTCTTTGCTCGTTTGTAGGATACCTAACCTCTCTTCGCTCTTGGTATGGGCCTTTTTGTTGATAATATCGTTCTTGGTCTTGTTGTGGTTGTCTGTATTTGAACTCAGTCCTTATGGGTTCTGGTTGTCTATCGTAGTTGGTTTTCTGGTTATAGTTTCGGTTTTGATTATAATTGTTTGTATGATGTTGGCCATAACCGTTGGTGGGCCTCTGATTGGGTCTGTAGCTATTTTGACTTTTATAAGGGTGTTCTCTGTTCTTTCTGAACTCGTTTTGGGATTGATAATTCCTAAAGGGTGGTTTTTGTGGTTGGTTGTAGTTAGTATTTGTTTGGTAATGTCTAAATGGTCTGTTGTTGGTGGGATTTTGTGTTCCTCTCGGGCTTGTATTATTACGTCTCCTAATTTCCGAGTTTGCCTCTTCCGTATCTTCTCTTTGGAGGAGGTCAGCAAATTCCTTTATTGTACTTATATTCTGTACTCTTTGCGCATCCTGTATGCGTTGGTCAAAATGTTCTACTAGGGTTGCGATGATGTCTTCCTCCGGTGGTTGGGGAGTCATCGACTTCATTGTTAACACCCTGTCAATGAAGTATTCACTTCGAGTGAGTTTTCCTCCTAAACGATATTGTTCGAGTTCAAGTTTTTGCCTAATTCCTTTTTGAACATCCCTATTCCAAAACTTGGATAGGAATTCTTCGCAGAATTGCTGGAAATTTGTAGTATCGCCTTTTATTAATTGCCACCACCGAGCAGCACTACCCTCTAAACTGTTGTCGATTATGTCGAATAGACAGTCTCTGTTGTATCCGATCTGGTTGATTTGTCGACAAGTTAACCTCTCGTAGTATCTTGTTAATCTATCCAGATAATCATTTGGATTATTCTGTCTTCCGTTAAATTTAGGAAGTATCGGATTAGTTAAATTGTTGATTTCTTGACTATTACCTCCACAAGTTACGTTTATATGGGATGGTATGGCATTTTCGATATTTGATTTCGGTAGTTCAGCAATCATAGCTTTTACCTCATGGATCACATTATTTTTATTTTGTAACAATTGCTTCTCAATTGTGGCCTTCTGTAGGTCTAGGGACTCATTTAAACTCTGACTATTGATTGTGGAATCTAATCTACTTTCTAGGTTGTCTATTCTTTGGTTGTTCTCTGTCACAGCTTGTTCCATTTCAATTAATTTATCTGTAAATTGAGTTTCTACTGTAGCTATCTGTATTGCCAAACATTCCTTTAAATTAGTAATTTCTTTCTGGACTATTTCAAAATTTTCCTTCAAATTGGATTCATTTTGAATCATTTTTAATTCTAGTTTTTCCTGATTTTGTTTAAATTTATGGTCGATGTTAATCTGTAGATTGTTAATTAACAGCGTCATTTGTTCTAATAACGTATGGACATTTGGTTCTGTATCTTGGACACTACTAGCACTACTCTGCTCCATAACCTCTATTTGGTTAGGCCTAACATTTAGTTCAGTGTCATTGGCATCAATAGTCTCTCTAAAGGTTTTCAATTTCCCTTCCTTGGCTTTTCCGGTGGGATTAATTTTAGGCCTAAGGTTATATTTGCTACTTTCTTCTTGGTTAGCGTCCATTTTAAATTATTATTTTTGATTTTGGTATATGTTTTTGAGTTTAAATAGATAAATTACTAAATTTAAATTAGGCTAATCTTAATTCTAATACATATCTTATTCTAGGCTATTAAAATTGTTCAATCTTATAATTAAAGTTGAATGAATCCTTATTTCTAAATTGTTGTCTTAAATTTAATTTCAATTTACTTATATAATATATTTACTTAACCTAAGTCATTCTGTTGAATTCTCAGTTTGTTCATGCCCTAATCGTTGCGGCGCCATTTATAACATAATTCTTTTCTTATATGTTATAAAATATTTTATCTTTATTATAAAATCCAAAATAGTGAAGTTACTTTATTAAAAATTTATTTGAAATATCTACAACTAGTCTTCAACTACTACTAAATAAGTTGACAATAATGCAGATAATTTCAGTTATAGAAATTCATTTGTTTATTCATTTAAATTATAAATATTTTCTTTTAGTAAATTATTTCTTGTTAAACATTAATAATATTTGCTTTTGAGTTCTTTTAATAACACAACAAGGTTAAATTGTCTTTAATTACAAAGTTAAATTATTCCAGGCTAGCTCTAGGTTTGGGTTCATTACATATATCTTTATCATAGAATTACAAAGTTCTTTTATAAATATTAGTAATTAATATTTATTATTTTCTCGGGGCAGGCACTCGACCAGACATGAACAAACTGTTTTTAACGCATTTTGTGAAGTTACAGTTAAGAAAAATTGAGATTTAGGATCGGTGTTCTTTTTTGAAATAGGCTTATGAATTGTAAAATTTGTTAAAGTTTATTTTCAATATTAAGAGTTTCTGGACTTTATTATATTTGAATTTACAGAGGATACCACTCTCTGTGTGATTTAGCACTGAATTTACCACTGTTTATACTGTTTTAACATACTAAAACTTGACGGCATCACTTTTAAAATTACGAATAGAAATTTTCATCTTTGGGCTCTGAAGTCTTGGATTGGAATGAATTTTTGGCTTCGGTTTTTGAATTGAATTGTTGCCGCGGTTCCCAGCATGCACTGTTCTTCCGTTCCCTTGGTTACTCAAATAATATTCTTTCGCCTTGTACAATTTGATGTTCCTGACTTGAATAAATTATAATTTTGATATTACTTTATGTCTTTTTTTGCCTTTGGTCTCGTGATAATATTTATTCATATTTACATTGCCGATTCTTAAATGAGTTTACTGATTTTATTGTTAATTGTATAATTTCCCGTTCCAACAGAATGACGTACTTATATCTATGACTCAAGTAGTCCTAGTTCTAATTCTAATTATATAACATTTGGGTCTTACGGTTACTATTTATGTTCTTAAATTTACTTTAAGGATTATTTTACTATTCTAACAGATATTGTGACTTATTATTTATTTTTATTTGATTTTATTAATTTCGATTGTGATAGTCGTTTCTTTGATCTAGTTGTACTAACAAAAACATGGCGTTCATAGGGAATGCGTTCTACCTTCATATATTGTATATGCTATCTTCTGATGATTAAAATAAAAATAGTTGTTTACTGAGGCTATATATATATATATGTGTAGTGCTTATATTAATTTATGGTGTAGTGTTTGTGATAGTATTATGTAATTGGTTTCAATGTGTTTGTTTAGATGTGAGGTTATAGGTTTTCATGTTACAAGGCTCTGTCTAGGCTTTATTCTATATTTGAGAATTATATTTGATAATATCCATTTCTATATGGATTTGGGTGAATTCTTGGGGTGTGAATTGGTTTTGACATAGTTAATTTAGTTATTGATGATGTTTTTCTTTGTGTATTACTTTCGTAAATTGTTTAGGCCTATCAGCTGATATTTTAGTATCGGTTTCTTGGTTGGCTTTGTGGGTCATTGAACTTTGCTTTGTTTTGGTGTCGTTTATTTTAGGCTAACTTTTTATGATGGAATTTGTGACGTTATATGACAAAATGCCGATTCTGTCCTGTGTTCAATTAAAAGCTTGCTCCTGATTCCCTTTTTGTTTTTTTTCTATTTTCCTCCCATGTCAGTTATGTTCTTCCATAATTTGTTTTAGGACATTCTATTGCCTGCTCTTCATTATGTAGCTCTGAGCTGATCTTTTTAAAACTGTTTTGGCAGTAAGAATGTCAATGGAGTTTTCATGTTAGTTCAGTTTAGCCAGTTGGATTACTTCATTTCCAGTAGTGATTCCTAGTAGTAGAGGGATGGTATTTAATAGAAAGCAAGTAATTTCCTCGCCCACTCCAAGTAAGGTCTTGATCATGAAGTATATTCCTTTGATTTCTTTATTTGACGGTGAAGTTGTTTATGATATTCCTCGGATAGTGGATTTTGCGACAGGTTAACAAATTTTTCTTTTTTTAAAATAATAACTGTAGTATACAAATTATTTTAAAGAGATTTTTAATTTTCCACGTTATGGTGCCATATTATAAAGAAATTTAATGCTCAATTAATCAACCTTTCTTTGAAAACTAAATTAAATAGACAAATCAGTACACAAACATTTACAATACAATATTATTTATTCTCATTATATTACAAGTTGTTTTATTTATTTATTTACAAACTTTGTTGTGTACAATATCCTTATTATTAAAATTTTATTACTTAATCCTCAAACTAAAATTTAATATTTTCAACACCGTCCTTTTAATATTTAATAATACATTTGTTCATTATTATTTGATATTTTTTTATAGTTCTTGCTTTTATTTATGTAAGATCAAATTTGTTGCCTTGACTTTAACACATTTTAATACTGGAAATTCTTCCTGATCTGCTGGATTTTCGATGAATTTTACTATTTATTCTTCTTTGAAAATTTTGGTACCTTCACATTATTTTCTTAAAAAAAAAAAAAAAAAAAAAAACCACTATTCAACATTGAAGATTTATTACTGCCATTGTTTCTCATCGATCATTTTAAGAGTTCTGCGTCCTTCTAATAGTTTTTGATAACCTCTTGTACCTGGCATGCCCTATGAATAAGGTAACGACAAATGCATCTTTTTATCTTTAGTGGAATCAGAACACATTATTTTCTAATATTTAACACTATTACACAATTTACATATTTATTTATAACTTTATTATATTGTTTTGCTTTGCTTTAAATTACATTAAAAAAAAAAAAAAGTTAATTTCTATATCCAAACTATCATGTTGTTCTCAGCTTTTCCCTGTGTATTACCTCTGGTTCATTTCAAACATCATTTTCAATCCATCTCCCCCCCCCTCCATTACACAAAATAACGTCATTCCCATCTCTTTAAATTGTTATTTAATAATTTTTACTTTAATTGCTATTATTATTATTTCACCGTAATTTGAGTTTATACGTATTCAATTAATCATATACACCCCTATACATTTCCCTTTATTCCTAATATTAAATGAATTATGAGATTTTTTGATTCCTACATCAGGTTTGTTCATGATCTTCAAGACTAAATTTGTTTTTTACATTTTAATTGATATTTCATATATAAACGGTAAATTTGTGTTTACAAATCTTTAAATGAAATTTTATTGTATTGGTTATGTGAACTTCGGTGTTCTTTTAATTATTATTTACATTAACTATTACTTAACTACAGTATATAATTATATACAGCATATTGCATTTCCTAACCTTATCCTGTTTAGAAGTATATCATTTTCAAACTATTGTGGTAGGGTTATAGAAGGTAATGTAGCTCATGTCCGTAGCATTCTTAAGCTGCACATACCTCATTGGTATTGCTAAATGAGCAGCAGGGCTGACGGAAAGTACCCAAAGCTAATATAACATAAATATATAGGCAGTCATTAACTTGATGTAATTATATTGCATTCCAAGTTAGAAATATAGTTAGGAAGGGGTTTTAGTTGAATGATTTGATGATCTCTTTGTACAGTTAACTGACAGGTGTAAATTATCTTTGATTTCACAGGTAATATTCATCGAGTCAGTAATATTTGTAGCATGTTTTGTTTCCATGAAATCTGCCCCCCTTTCACCTTTGAGCTTACCAAATGGTTAAAATTAGCCCCCCCCCAAGCATATAGTCAGTCTATCACTGTATAAGTTAACGTGTAAAATCTGCCAAGACTTATTTATTGCATTCATAGCTTATCGTATTTTTAATAGTACAGTACAGTAGAATAGAGGTTTTTATGTTTATTTTTACAGTACAGTATATATTTATAATAGTGTAATTATTTCTTTTTTGTGTCAAGTTTTGTCGTACCATATCCTGTTTTTGTTGTTGCTCTATTATCACTTTAAATTTAATCAGCAATCACTATGAAAATATGTATATATTTTTTTTTATTAAAGTTTGTAAATTTTCTATTGCTAAACAAACTGTATCGGGCATAAAAAAATAAGAAAATATCAATAAATTTCTTTTTAAATTTGATCAAGAAAACTATTTATAATTGCTAAAAGATAAGCAATAGAGGAACCTATTTACAAATGGTACAAGCAACAAAGAGCAAGTGCCATTTGTGTCCGTGGCGTAGACCTTCAGTCTTCTACTGAAATATTAGCAAAACATCCTGCATGTTTATGAAAAACATCCTGCATAAATGCATGTTCCTGATTTTTAATCTATTGGCGATTGGTTGTAGTGTTTTTCATAAAATAACAATATATTATACTCATACATCATAAGACATAGGTGAGACGAATCGTTATGTGACGATAATGACAGTGTGCAAGCATTTCGAGACAATTTAAACAAAATTGTAAATATTAGCCAAGTTGTATTTGCTGGAAAACACTCAGGTTTATAGAAACAAGAACTTAGTATCAGGAAGAAAATTGAGGAAAGATATATTTCTTTGTATGCAACAGCAACGGTATTCACCCACTGAAGACTGTTGTGGTTGGAAAATCCAAACAACACCGAGTTCTAAAAGATATTATGCCACTGGTGTATTACAGCTCGAAAACAGCCTGGTTTACTTAAGAAATCATAAGAGACTAGTTTGACCATCATGTTGTACCTGAAATTAAGAGATACCCACTGGAAGTGCGTAAAATATCCCCGAAGAAGTAAAAGCATTGTAACTCATGGATAATGCTACATCACATCGTTGATAAGTTCTATGCCATTCCGATGAAAAATTAAAACTATGGCTTTACGCCCTAACACTACTATACTACCTGTGGATCAAAGGGTCATAATGGCTAGTAAAAGGTTGCACAAGAGAAAATTTTTAGAACAAGTCATGGAAGTTATCAAACAGCTTGAAAGCGCATTAGAAGATACCAGAGTTGCATGGTGGCAAATATCTCAGACTATAACATTAAATCTGCCCTTTTTAATTGGGACAATTCTAGGAAGAGTATGAAAACATCCACTCTCTCTAATTCTTCAACTTCTCTCTAGTAATGATTACTATATTAATTGGGAAGGACTAGAAAGACCAGATTTTGAAGAACATTTTTTAATGGAGGAAAATTGAGTGCATCCACAGAGTAAGTTCAAGATTGACTGGAATCACATAAAAGATATTCAGGACATCATACAATGACTGAGAGCAAAATTTCAGAAGAGATTTCAACAGTTGCCGAACAACGAAACAGCGATGATGAAGATAAGAATAGTGTAAGTAAGAGATCTTAGCTGACTGAAATAAGAGAAACCTTGGATTAAGTCATTACCCGGTAACCATTTTTTTTAAACAATGGCTGTGATACTTCAGTCCTATCACCATGTACGTCAGTTAAGAGAAGTTGTGGTTCAAAAGCAGTTTGAACACTATAGGTAACAAAAACTAACTTTATATGTTTTTGGGGCAGAAAATAGCAAGACTAAATGAAATTTAATTTTGTATGTTATTTTTTAAAATTTTTACAGTATTTTAATTTATTTTCTGTATGTTACAGTAAATTACTGTATTTATATTATGTAATAAACTGTATGCATAACCTATGTCTTTAAACTTGTTCATTTTCTTAATATACTCTTTGTTTTCTTCTGTACATTTAAATAAAACTAATGTAGTGTAGAAAATAGAATTGTAATTTTAATATTTTCTGTATGTTTTTCCCTGTCCTAAAATTAATTAACACTCTTAAGGAAACATCGGTCTGACGAACACCCAGGGAATTTTTGTTTTATTGTAGTGGCAGAACTGTTTCGGCCCGGCAGATGACAAAAGCAGTACCTTCCCCTTACCCTCTCCTGAACCGGTTGACCTTGATTTTAGTTTCTCTCTGTGATCCGCACAGTCATGATGTATTGTTATTTCAAAGTCTAGCGGTCTATGAGACAGGCTGTTTCCCTTGTGTGTTCTTGATAAGTGTTGAACAAATGATTGTTTTTAATAGTTTTATATCACTTAGCTATTATTCTAATACATTAAATATATGTATTATGTTATATTTTTCTAGTCAATAATACACCTTAAGTAATTTTCTATATCAAACGTTTAATTACTAATTACATTAACGTTTCTGACTTCACTATCCATAAATATTGTTCAGTTATACAAAAATATGTGTTATATAATAAAAATAAACAGTTAAATAGATAAAATTGTTTTATTTTGCCATTTTTTTATGAACCATTACAGTTCATCATAGTAGACTATTGAAAACTGTGATAAAATTACATAGAGGTCCCTGAGACCGGGCGTTTCCTTTAGCGTCACAGATTTCATGTTTCCCTAAGAGTGTTAACTTACTCTTTACTTCAAATTTATTAATTATTAATATGTAACAATCAAACAATCATATAAATAAAAAAAATAATAAGAAAATTATGTTTTATATCCTACAAACATAAATTATTTTATCTAAGATTTTACGGACTTTCTGATTTTACAAACATTCATCCCCCCTCCCAATAATTCATAAAATTGAAGGTTTACTGTAGTGTGTGACTAAATATTATCTTAAAGCAACACTACACTGTGACTAAACATACATTGCCTTTTGTTTTGCATTGTATGGTGCAATTTCATTAAGGTCTCACAATAAAATGCAGTATATATTGTTGTAGATCTTGGCAATAAATTAACAAGCAAAACTCTGATATAATTATTTTTAATCTGCACATGATGTTCTGGATAGAAGGTGTTTGGTTTGAATATTTGCTTTTACAGAGATCTAGATTATCTCCACACCATAAATTGTTGTTTTGACTCCACCTTAATGTAAGGTGCCCAAGTCTCATCACCAATGAATATGTGGGTTAAAAATTTATTTTTATCTCTGTATCCCATAAGAAAAAAGAGAGGACTATAAATTTGTATATGTTCGTGTTAAGCATTTTTGAAACCTTGCGTGATAATAACTTCCAATGATTTAAACGATACGACCCAATTTCACTCAGAACAATTCTTGAAGTTTATGGGAATTCACAAAAAAGTAACCAAACCATAAGCCATCTGTTCTCACAAAGTTTTTCATTTTTCATTTCATGAGCTGCAACAAATAATCATTCAACTGATAGCTTCTCACTCCATTCCTCATCATGCACATTTTCACACCTTTCATTAAACTGTACCATTCCATCACTAATCTGGCGATGAATCTCCACTAATTTCCCATTTCTTACATTCAAGAAATTGTAACTGCCCGCACATAGTTCACAGTCAATGTGTCTTTCAATTATGTGTAACAATCTACTCGTAAAAAACAAACTGTAAACAACAATTTCCTCTTTCATTATGGTGAGTGTAGTCAGCTAATCTATGAAACATCTTAGTATACTGAACCACTCTAGCGGCGATATTTAGAAACATTACTTTCCAAAATTACTTCATATTTATATCAATTTTCCTTTACGTTTCAATAAGGAAAAAGTTTCCAGGTGATTGCAGAAATGCCCCCCTAATTGCTCTCCATAATCCCTTGAAAGTAAAAACATCAGATGCTGTTGGCCACTTAAAGAAATATTAATTATTAAGCTACAGGGAATATTAAAATATGGGAACATTTTTTAATCTTTATTCCAGAAATTTCCATTCATCCAAAAATTTGTTAATAGTATCAGTTGAAATAAAAATACTAATTACTAATTTTAATGTAAGTAAATAGTAATAGTTTTTAATTAGTAAATAGCTATATTACTAATCTACTTCTTAACATGCTCTACAATAGAAATTTAATTTAAACTGTAACAAATTCTTCATTTTGTTTTATGATAAAATAATTGAAAATTAATTTTAAACGGTATTGCCTATTGTTCTTGTAGTCATTAAAACATTAGAGTAAGGCTTTATTTGGAAGTTCTCATCAGTTTATTGTCAGCAAGTGATTTATATGAATAGTAGATAATTTAATCATATTAACTTTGATTACGTTTAACTTGTTCCTACACCACCCACTTGCAGTCATGAAAAACACTCTATTTATTTTTGTAATATTAAAATTTATAGAAATTATTTCTGCTGTTGATTTTGGTAAGTTTATCAATTTTTGCTATTAATATAATAAAATCAAGATAATCTTGATATAAATCTATAATGCATTGATGTGTAAAATTGTCTGGAAAAAAATGGTTGTGTGGCACATATTGGTCTTAGAAACTGTTGTCACAATTTTAATTAAATACAAAAATGTGTTATCTGGGCGTCATTTAGAAAAATTCCTCAATTCTTTGTTCGTTTATTAAATTTTATACTATATTTGTGATTCCATTTTAAATATTGTATTTACTAATTTATGCTAAGTTCATTGTATTATGATAAATGAACCTTGCTTTACGGTATTTTAAAAAAAAATCTTTTACAACTATACACTATCTTTGTATGATCAAAATATACCAATTTTAAAATAGGCTTTAATCAGTAGTGTACTGTGAGTTGAAGTTGCAGGCTATCTCATTTCATTTTTAGTGTTGACCTACAGTTATATACACATAATTATTTGAATTTACAAATAAAAATTACTTAAATAATTTATAAGTCCATATAACATTGAATATTTCACTTGAACACAAATTCCATTTGTATCTCCTTGTGTGTAAATTTGAGAGTTATGTTCTCATAAAATGTATCTTCCAAACACTTTTTCGTATCAGAAGAATTCTTTTCAATATATAAAATCGCCAGATTTCTCAGTCAAACCCTTATGTGGCTCTGAAATAAGTTTTAATCCTCTTTTAAGGCAGAAAAACTTCTGTCTACAGTTGCGGTTGTAGAAGTAAATGTTTGAATTAAATCTACAAGTTTGTATCACATATTTTATAATGTAATTAACAGATTTTTCTTTTTATACTAATCCTAAGTGTAACAGCACATTAAGTTCATTTTTAAGGCAAACTATATCAAAGTATGAAACATATGGTTCTTTAAGTTCTGCTATCAAATTAAGTCCATGCACTTACTTAGTAATATATTGGGGTATCAAAACACATCATGATTTGAGGCTACATAGTGATGTAGTGAGGCCTCAAGTAAATTACTGGAGCACTTGTCTGGTGGACAAAGATGAATGAAGTAACAGTTATAACCAAGCTAGCCAACTTACAGAGGCTTGCTTGTATCATAATCACTGGGACTTTTGCAAATACCCCCATAGCTCCACTAGAGGTTACCCTAGGGCTTCTGCCTCTGGACATTTTCATTATGGCAGAACCACACAAATCTGCTTATATAGAATGATTGTACAGGGACAGTGAAGGGAAGGCCTGCCCAGAACCGGTCATAACACCATTACTAGATCAACTCTAAATGACTGAATATGACTTCAGATGTCATGGGTGCAAATTACGTCTTTATGAAAACTTTTTCTGTGAGTTTTCACCCCCCTGAAGAGTGGAAAGAAAAGGATAACTCAGATTTAAATTGAGGCTGCCTTGTTTGGTGCACAAACAGCTCTATCATCAAGCGAAAGACTGGGAGTGGATCGTACATTGCGTCTCCTAGAACTGCTCTCAGGAAAGTAGAGTACAATTTTCCAAACCGAAGTCTCCTCAATTCTGGCCTGTGCTAATTTATGAATAGCTAAGCGTTAACAATAAACACATAGTAGTTCTAACCTATTCTGAAGCTGCACTTAAGATTCTTAACTCAAATCAAATTTCTTCCAATCTGGTATAGGCATGCTATCAGGCTCTTAATACACACTAGCTTGCCACAACTCCGTAAACTTAAGCTCAGTATCTGTGCGGATGTTCATGGTAATGAGCATCAAACAAATTGACCAAAATATGCTAAATTCCCCTTCCTTGGCTTTTGCCTATAACACCATTAAGAGATAGTGGAAAGTTAGACACTGTCAATGCTGCAGGATTACACTGGGAAAACGCTCTATAAAAGCATGTCAGAGACACCAACATTCAGCTTACCAACTGGTTAGTGAAGTCGAGTAGAGTGTTTTGAAACTACTCACAGGAGCGGCCATTTCAGCAAACATCTGCTAAAACTCCGGATTATCAATAGTGATCCTATTTGTAGTCTATGTAAACAATCTGAAGAGACTGCTACACATATTATCCTAGAATGTGAAAAACTCGAGGCTAGGAGAAGGGCCATATTCGAGGATTCACAACCAGGTGATGATTCTGATGCTAGCATCGGGTGAAATCTCCAAAGCCTCATGAAGCCATTGTTTGCCTTGCTAGTACGTCCTTGGGGGTACAGTAAGCTTAGGTTGGCGTACAAAGATCTTGAGTCCTTATACTCCAACAATCTAATCTATTTTGTAATATGTCAAACAAAATATCAAAAAGTGAAAAAATTATGTTGAATTAGAGAAGAGGAAATATTGTATTAAACTTACAATAGAAAAAGTACAAATCCTTAAGCAGTATTGACTTCTTCACTTGTCCAGTCACCAGGTTCATCTTCAATTGATGAAAAGAAATTTATATAAATATTTCAATATTCTTCGATGATATATTTACAACCCTTTGATGAAATTTCATCTTGTCGGAGCTACTCCCAGTAGTTTCTTCTCTGTATCATTATTTTACAGCAGAATGTGGGCCGTGAAGTGTGAAAAAAAAATGTGGGTATTCCTGATAAAGAGATAAAGATTCTTGTACACTCAATTATAAAATGTGTAGATTTTTACAGGACTAAATTTAATCTATGACTATAACAATGGATAAAGGTTGCTGTGGGATACTTATGTTTTAGTAATATCTGTAGTAGCCTACAGATACATGACCGGCCATTACAGCGGCACTTTCAAAAGTTTACAGTACAAGTTTTTTTAACAATACTGTATAAATTTTCGACAACCTTGGTAACATACTGAAACAATCCTTGTTCTGTTCTGTTAACCATCAGTATAAATTTGCAGGCAGTCAAAGTAGTTTTCATAAATCGTTTCAAGAGCAGTTTTTTCAAGAGATCTTTATTATCACTTTTTATTAGGGGGAGAGAGAAAGACGTGTACACTTTGGTGGCAACCAGTTCCAAGGTGAAATGCAGTTTACCAAAGGTTTTGTTACAAGTATATAATTCGTAAGCTGTTGACTCATCAAGTAAGTCAGATACATAAAAGATAGTCTATTTAACAGTTGGCCAAGTAAAGATTTTTTAGGTGTTTAGTCTATATAAAACTGATAATGACATCCTGCATGATTCCACATTCAGTTTAACCTCCAATGCATTTTTAGGGTGGATTGTTCAGACCCTATACTCAACAGAGGCGGATAGCTGAGTTTTGAATAACATTTAAATTGTTTACATATATATTACATCCCCCTCCCAAACTTCACATCCATATACAAGTTTGGGTTATGAAAATGCAATGTAAAGCTGCCTAAGCATTAGAGTTTCTCCTCCGCAAACTCTACTCAACACATCTTTTAATGCATTCAAACTTTGAAGACATTTGTAAGCGACTGTTTCAATGTGTTTCTTCCATAACAATTGCTCATCCAAGGTAATTCTGAAAATTTTAGGAAAAGGGTTGTATTTTATTCCTTCATTTTGTAATATTGTCTCGGGTCTATATTCTGGGAGAGGGTGCATTCTGTTAACTTGAAATCTTCATAATTCATACTCTATTTGTGGGCACAAATATTATTTGTGTAACACCCTCCTGAACAAGCTACTTGAGGGTAGGCATCAATTGACCAGATGTTTAAATCATCAGCCTATATACTGAAACGTATTATGAAATATATTAAATCTTTCAGTTCACATCCATAATCATACATCAGAATAGTTTAGGGCTTCAAACTGATCTCTATGGAATTTCACTGTTGATTATGCTTGACTGAGATAACAAACATGTTATTTTTGTTTAGATTTTCCTATTTTGAAGGAAAGTATCAATGAATTTTAAAATTATTCTTCTAATACCAATTTTCATACACTATAGTTTCAAAGACGTTGGAGACACTCTATAACATATAACAGGACATAGATCTACTAAGAAAGGTACCTATCCCAACTCTTTTAAACGATCGTCTACCACGGATCCCAAAACATTTTTAGATTTTACATCTGAAATCAATTCATTATCAAGTTAGTATAAAATTAAAACACTAAGGGACAACACTATTTTTTACTACATTTAGGTCATTTAAACCATATTCTCCATCATAATATGTTTTCCTCATTACCATTTGTTATAGAGTAGGTAATTCAATTTATAAATTATTGAACTAATATATTAATTATAACACAAATCATTTTTTTATTGAGAAAAACCATAACAACTATAATATTCTTATTTTTCAATCAATAATTGTTGAATCATCTGTTACAATAATCATAATATGTTTGAATAACATATGTTATTGAAAATAGTATCATTAACTTTCCATAAATATATATGTATAACTTTCAAAATAAAATGAATATTTTATAAATAATTGTAAGGGAGGACTTTCTGTACCAACTTATCTCCTATGGAGAAAAACTTGATAATAAAACAAATAAAATTTCACTCTTTACTTTCGCACATAAAGTAGTGTAGATGTTTTTGAGGAGATGGTGACAAATAACATTTTTTATTAGTATTTGGTTTATTAGATGGTTATGTGAGAAAGTTGGTGCAATAATTTTTCACTTGTTTATTAGTTATTAAATCTTGATAAAAAAAAATACTATTATATAAATTATTTATCAATATAAAATAAATTATTTATCAATGTAAAATAAATTATTTATTAATGTAAAATAAATTATTTATCAATGTACAATTAATTGAGAACGTATATTATGCTAATTGATCCGAGTTATTTTTTTAATTTTAGATCCAACACAACATCCTAACTGGAATCTTTTAGATGCTGGTACAAACTGTGGAGAAAGTTCAACAGACAGAATCATTGGAGGAGATGATGCAGCATTGGGACAATATCCATGGATTGCTCGCATTAAAATATCAGGTATTTGTGGCGTCTAGTATCAAATTCCATCAAATCTATTGTCACAAATTCTAGGAAACTAAATAAAAGAGTGGGAAATTGGAACTAATATTCTTTATATTAAAATTTGCAGACTTGATCAATTTTTCAGAGTTTCACGTATTTTAAAAAGTTTTAACGCCTTAAAACTGCACCAAATTAGGTTTTGATGTTGAAATTGCAGATTTTTATTCAAATCGTTTCAATTAAATTTATAATTAATGTTTCTAAAAAAAAGGTATTACAATTAATTAAGGTTTAATACGACTTCATCAATGGGGGAAAATTGAATTACAGAGATAATTAAAGTCATTGCAAAATGTTATAATAAAATTTTATTTTTATTATGTTTAATATCCATAATGTACAATGTGAAAAAAAAAAAAAAAAAATGTGTAACTATACATTTATAAATAGCCAAACCCAAAAGTGGTTATTGTAATAATTCGTAATAGAAATAATTCTACTTCAATAACAAATTGCCCCACAGTTGGTGCGATAATTGTAATAATTCGAAATATGCAAGAGTTTGAATTTAATTAATTTTTTAATAAAAAGGAAAAAAAAAAAATTTGCTCGTGTTATGGGCGCCAGGCAGCATGATGCTTACAAATTTAGAATAGTTGAAGTTTTACTTTTTATCAATCTTTATCTATACTCAGGGTCATGACTTCTTTTGAAAGTGTACTTGGAAAATGGTATTCAAGTAAATTAGATATCCTTCTTTGTTTCTGAAACTGTACAAGTTTATTAAAGATATTTAAAATGAACATGTATATTATTTTATCCTTGTAAATTAATTTAAATTTAAATTTGCCAGCTTTCCATTATTTCATTATAGCCTTGAAGAAACTTAAAATTTTTTAAACAAGGACTTTACTTTACTGAATCAAATTATATACAACTTATACTACTGAAACAACTTATATATATATATATATATATATATATATATATATATATATAAAGAAAGGATATCAACTTAAATGTGTTACATAATTATATTAATATTGTTTTTACACATGTTACCACATCGTTGCATACGTTCCAAGTTTCCCTCACAAAATGGTGTCCACAGGATAATTAAAGAAGATCCGCCATTTTTTCGTGCTGAATTGAAGCTGGTTGTCTTTATTTTTGAGTTCACGATTTATAAATTGTCACGTGCATTCTTTCCTTATTTAGGAAACTATGTTGTTTAATGATAACTCACTGTCTTTTCACAAGAAACACCTTTGTCTTTTAGTTCATACAAAGAAAGCATGCAGACCGTATCACGTGTTATCACTGGACTAACCGTTTTGTCTTTATCAAAGTTATTGTTCTCGTTAGCAATGTTCAATGATTATTCACAATACGACACATTGTCTTTGAACATACATACTTTAAATAACCAGTTCACCTTTCTTTCCTTCATTATACAGCGTCTTTTATACAAACCACATTGTTCTATTCAAATTTTACATCATAAAAATACACATCTGAGTTTTATAAAAACTGTCTATGAACTGTTGGTTTAAGACGGACTTTCGAATGTTTATGATTTAGTTTTCACTTCTTAACTTCATCAGAAAAAACGTTTCTTTTATGAATCGCATTGTTATAATTAAACTTACATCACAAGAGTACACATCCGACTCTCACGAGTACTGTCTAGGAACTGTAGGAGACGCTTGTTCCATGCTCAATTCTAAAAAACAGGGTCCACATATGTCCTTTCACTGACATAATCTCTACTCCATAATTACCTAGTAACTGACATTTTCACTTTACATAGACAAAATTTTATTCAAATACTAATTCTATCTTAAATCTAAACATTATTATCGGTACAAACATATTTCTGGATATTTACTTGGATTTATTCTTTCATCTTAAAACACAGCCATAAAGTCTACATTCGCTTGACATTACCCATTTTTCCACTTCTTTAAAACCAATCACGTAACCCCATTTATTTTACCGCTATTCATTATCTTGATTCAAAAATTCAAAAAACATGCACATTACATTATAATGAAATGTTCCTCGTTAAAACTATAAATAGCTTTAAAAACTACATTTTACAGACTGTAGTGTAAACTAAACTTCATGGCTTAATAGCTCTGAAGGACCTATAAGCCTGCAAGATAGCTTTAAATAGAGAAATGTATGGTTAGCACATTGAATTCCCTTACTGTTGTTCTAGAATTCCCAATCAGAGTTCACTAACAATTTTATCTTCCCAATTGACCTCACTATTCTAGATCAACACCGTAAATTTTACATCCTCCAAGGGGCTTAAACTTGGAAGCTCTCACTTGTTAGTGAATTCACTAAACAATAGACCAGCCAGGAGTTTTCAGGTGGTAAAGTTATTACTTTTAACATATCTAAAAAAATGTTTTTGTAAAGTCAGTTTCAGGCATTTTTAAACACAAACTCCCTCACACTTACTGCACAAGCCAAGGCAACTAAATATGTAATGGACACTGGGTAGTCAGTATAAATTACATGACACACAGGTTAAAATGCATTTAGCATATTTTAAGTTAAAAAAAATTGTACAATATTTATGAAGTTTCCAAGTCAAAGTGTTTCAAAAACTTATATCTAGTATCGATCTTATCAGTGAATACTGCAGGACCAGGTGACCAATTGTTCCAGTAATTCTAACATACCCCAGGAATGAGTTTCACAGATACCTGTAGCCTGTAGATTGTTTAATATGTACACATCTACAAGATACGTTAGAATCAAGAAAGTAATGACATATACAATTACAAGATTCAGAAACCCTGTACTACTTTTTAAACAAACTAACCCTATATTACATATACTAGTGTAAGGTCCTTATTAGATCTACCAATACAATTTAACATTTCCTACAAGGCCAAAAAAACAATTTTTGGTAGAGGATTGGCTGGTACATTTTACATTACCTTTTATAACAGGGTCGGATAAGCACTATGCTGGCTCCGCTTGTTTAAATCGCTCATACGTCATAACAATCGTGATTCAAATACCGACAAAATATCCAACAGCAAGTTATTAAGACATAATAAAATATATTACTTGCATGGCCCTGTAGTTCGATGCAATATTTCAATATGAACCTTACTTAAAAATGTGCCTCATAGAAGACAAAAAATAATACACTTTTCTAGACTACAGAAAAATCTATTCCAATACAAGATTTAAACACGTAGTATAATATTTAATATTTTGTTATTTTAATAAATAGGTGAAGGATTAGAAGAATATGGATTAGAATCTAGCAGCACTGTAAATAAACTCTTCATATGTGGTGGTGTAATTATCAACAAGTTATACATCCTAACTGCTGCTCACTGCGTTCCATCTGTAAGCAACTTGAATATGTAAGTCTTTTTTAATTAAATAATCAAAAATAAAACTAAGCACAACCAAAGAACCATATTTACCAAATAATGGTACTATGAAGATATGGATCTACTTTTGGAACACTCATGTTGCTGACTTGGCCTTAATAAGGCTTGTTTTTATTTGCATTCTTTGAGAGAATTCAATAAATAAAATCATAAATTAGGCCATTATTATATAACATAGACAGATATATAAAAAAATTTTAAGTGAATATATTTGTATATAAAATATACAGAGTGTGATCATAAAGTTCTAGATCACCTCCTTATTTTCGTAAATGATGGAAATAAAAAATCACAACTTATAAAATTAGGGTGACTTTACTTTCAAGTATAATAAATCAATTTGTACCACCTTCTAGAAGAGAACTGTAGGGGTTAACTTAATTATAAAGAGGGTGAGTGATAAAAATATATAACAATATTTGATAGAATAAAACTTGAACACAAATTATCACAAATAGTATGTTTATTTATTCAAATATGTTTCAACGACAAGTCGCCATCTTCGGTGATCCATGAGCTACAATAACTAAACTATAACTGACCTAGTACTGTGCTAAACCCCGTATTTATATAGAACTTGTAATATTTCATATTTATGGGTCTCAAATTTGTGTTAATACTTAATCCAGTATATGAAGTGAGTGATATACGACGTAAGAGACTTGCATTGTATCTCATTATACAATCGTAAATAAGATCCTGTATTGACGGACAGAGAGTGATCCGATATTGGTTAGTGTTATAGAACCATGTGTAAATGATTTGTATGAATGAAATTTGTAATTAATTAAACAACAGATGTATAGTTTTAAATTATAATTGTAAACTGTTTATAATATAGAAATAATTTTAAGAAAGAATAGTTTTCCCCAAAATTAAAAATATGTGAGCCGATGTGTTTCGTCAGAATGTTTCTAATTGGTCCATTAATTCAACCAATGGTAATATTTTGAGTTTAGAAGGGATTAGTTCAATTTTTGGGAACAGAACAAGCTCTTGTACTGTCGATGGAGAAAGTCACATTTGGCTTTTTCTCCGTCAAATAGAACTTCTCATAAGGCTGATCACCTCAGATTTCACTTTTCTTTACTTCAAGAGAGCGACGCCTCAATCAAGGAGCTAATTCAAATAATATAGTTATTTTCTTGAACTATATTAAGCCAGTTTATTTTCTAGCCAGTGATTAGCATCTGTGGTATAAGATGCTTAAATTAAAACATTTAAAACCTAAAATATCTCAAAAGACAAATCATTTGAAATAGATTTTGAATATAGAAATTGAAAGAACTTAATAGGATAAATACGGTATTTAAATTTATTATCAAAATACATAAAATTGAGAATTTTAATTTATCTACCTATGCCTAGATTTTTAGGCAATGAGATTAATGTTGTTTTTTTTTTTTACTAATTAAATATGGAAATATACTCTGAGGAGACTCTAAGGAAGCAAACAATATTTTTATGATTAAAATAAAAAACCTTTGAATCATGTCAAATAAACCTATATTTCACCTGGTAAAGGATTATTTAAAGATTTACAAATTTTAATGTTACCATCCCTTTATTTGTTTGAAGTAATGTTTTGTCACAAACAGTTAATTTACCAGCAGAAAATTGTTTGGACCACAGCTTGTAACGTTCACAATTTTGATATCATTATGGATACATTTAATTGAGAGAAATGAAATTAAATACAGGTAACATGAGTAATCATAAATGTAATAAAATTGTAAAAGGTTTTACTGCATGGATTATTTGCGTTCAAAGAACAATAATAAAAAGTTGAATGTAGGCAGACAGACAGAATGGTTAAACTTATTACGGAATAAAAAATTATTAGTTTAGAATTGCGTAATTAAAATAATTATAACAAAAGTAACTAAATTGGTATGATTAAATAAAATTAAGAGAAAATTATATTTTGTGAAGTAATGAGAAATAAAGTTGTCAGAAATGGACTGCGCAGTAGAGACAAATCAAAAGATAGATAGAAGTAGTGGGGGAATGCACAAGCCATTCTACCAAGTAACAAAGGAACAAAAAATATAGGTAATTGGGAAGCCGCCATTAGCAGTGCTGCACATAGACTGTTCGATCATCATCTTGGCTGATCGCCTGAACATCTAGAGCAACAATCTGTGCATATTCCATGGTTTGATAATGTTATTTACCTATGAAACTTAATTCAGTGGAAAGTTATGCCTTGGTTAAGCGTAAAAAAGAACATTATAATTGGTAATTTATGTCTTATAAAATAGAGGCAATCAGTTTAAATAATGGTGCTGTAATGTAATGAAAGACATTGGCTAATTAATAGCTAACTAAATTGTATGAACTTTGATTTTAAATTTGATCATTGTGAATACTTGTAACATGAACTAATGTTTAATATTTATGAAACTAATGTCTAATAATTTGTCATATACATATTTCAGAGAAAGTTAAGCAAAACGGCTTGACTAGATTTTGTATGTTACAAATATGAATAGAACTTGTTAATAAATGTATGTTTTATTTCAAAGGTTTTCATGATCATTTAACATATCTAGTACATTTTCCCATAATTCATGACCCAAGGTAAAAAAGAGTAGAGTTAACAAGCGTTTGTACTTTTATCACAAAATGACGCTCCACAAGTAAAAGTAAACTCATCCCAAGTAAAAAAATAATAATAATTTCTTTTAATAAATGTAATTATACCATATTTTCTTTTGTAATTTTTATATTATTACAAGTTATGGCACAAGGAACAGGGAAGCAATGTTGAACCCGATTAACAGGCTTACCCTGCTGGAAATGAGTCCTTTACATAAAATCATCTTATTTTACAATCAGTTAAATTCTACAATTAAAATACTAGAAATATCACTATTAAAAAAAACTGAAGCCACTGTTCCTGGGGAGAACATATTACAACACAAGTGACTTCCTCCAAGATGGAATCTTTTATAATGTGTAATGTATTTTATGGGTAAAAACTGAGAACTTATCAATCATGTAGTATATATTGTTACTGTTATGTTTATTGCTTGGGTTTAGTATTGTTATGAGTAATGTATGCATCTATACATAAGTGTATTTAAAAAAATATTTAATATTTATTTCTTGAACAGGCTAAAAAGTTATAGAAACTGATATGATCGACTTTGACTAATTTTATTCTTAGTCGTGTGATATTAAATTAATATTGATTCAAGTACTGTACTTAAACGTGATGTGATGACAAGCTGCCTACATGCAACAATCTTAATGTTATCTAATCAGGTGTAATGCAGTGAAATAAATAATACTTCATTGGAATTAAGTTAAAATAAATAGAAGTGGAAGAATATCCAACATCTGTGTTTTGAAATAGAAAATCATAAAGTAGAGTGGAGGTGTTGTTAAATTGTGACGTCATTGGGAGAAATTATTGAGACGTACAAATTATAAATTTTACAATGTAAATAGATTAAAATAAGATTTAAATTAAACGTAATCCAAAATTAAATATATCCAATTAAATAAATAATAATGTAATAATGACGTAGGTAGGAAAATAAATGTGTAGGAATAATTATTTAGTATATTTATAAGAGATCATGTTAGAACATGATAATCATTAAAAAACTTTTAAATGGATAAGATTTAATAAGTGCAACGAGATTTAGAAACTGGGTATCGAAAAAGGGAGGTACAAATCGGTTACAATTAGAAACCTACCATGACATATCGTAACACATGAAACTTCGTAACCAGGTATGGTTTAGCTTGACTTGGTTTGGATTTTTCAAAAGAATTCTCACCATGATGTTTGAAATAGACACAGCAAATGCAAAGTTGGCATACCCAAATAAATTGATTAATATGAGAGAAATAATTAAATGATAGTTACAAGTTTACATTAAAAATAATCAGATGTAAATGAAGAATAAATAAATAATAATTTAACCCTTTGAGCACAGTTTACGATTATATCCGCCAGCAAAGAAATGCTCTAAACGGCATTGACGAACATATCCGCAAGCACGTATTCTTTCCATTGTATAAATTGTAGTTAACAAAACTGCCGCTAGAACTCAGATAAATTCACTATTAGTCATGTCTGAGCTCTGAAAATGTTTTACTCGGCCAGATGACCTGCCCGATCGGTATAGTAACTGTTTTTGTCGCTTGGCAACCGGAACAGTGGAACGCTGTAGCACCAATGACGCATATTCCCGCCAGCGCTCAGCTCATCGTTGCTTTGCTTACAGCTAACCTACACGGATAATTAGTTCAGTTGTACAACACCTTCGGTTATTGTCTTTCATTACTTTTCTGTTTTATTAGTGTAGGTTATCGTGAGTTAGTGTGTTATGATACGGTGTTTTTTATAATTATAATTGTTTTATTTTCCACATTTTGTATTGTATTATGGCAAAACCAGACAATCCAGACTTTGATTAATATGTTAGTGGTCTACTAAATACTTATTTTCAAGTGCAACTGAACGAAAAACCACATTTTATAGAAAAAAAGGAGAAGAAATCCTTGAGATGTGTTGTCTGTAAGAAGAAGGGGCTGAGAAAATAAAATTATATCGTTTGTGTGCTTAAGGTAGAAAGGTAAAATAGTTGTGCACTGTTATTTTTAAATTTAAATTTACACAATATAAAATTACATTATTGTTTTATAAATAATAATTTTGTATAAATCCTTCATATTTTCAGAGATATGGTACGACTAGGTGAGCACAACGCGGATACAGTTATCGATTGTGAGAATAAGGTTTGTGCTCCACCCGTTCAAGACATCAAAGTTGAAAAAGTGATTCAACATGAAAAATATAACAGTCCTGACAAATTTAAAAATGACCTTTGTCTCCTACGACTTGCCAAGCCAATAAAATTTAATGGTAAATATAATTTAAAACAATATACTTTAATTCAATTCATAAAGTTTCTATAATAATGGTGCATTTAAAAGTTTAACTCATTTTCAGCATCATTAAGTTACAGTTCTAATGAGTCCTTCGCCTCATTTATTATTTGTTATTATTTTTTCTTTGGCTTTATAATTATTTCTTTCCTTTTTTTTCTCTCTCTCATTTCTTTCTACTGTATATGTATGTATGTATATGTGTATAAATGTTTATAGTTAGTTTGACGAGGTTTATTTTTTATGCTTGTGTATTTTTTGTTTATTTTAATTTTTTATCCATTTTATTGTTTTGTTTTTTTCATTTTCTTTTTGTTTTATGATTTTTTTCCTTCTCTTTTTGTTGTTTTTTTTCTATAGGTTATCAGTTCAATATTTGTGTTCTTTGATCAATAATTAATGTAAAACTAGAAATATATTATTGTGCTACATCTGATTTAGCTTTGTACATGTTGCATTAAATTGAATTTAAAAATTGTACCATTGAATATATTGTAATGGCATTCGACTTGAGGGTGTTGCCAAATTGCTTCATATTATTATCTGTGTGAACATTGCCTTTGCCAGTCATAGTTCAGTGTCAGAATAGTTTCTATGTGTGTATCAATGAGGATCATGACTTAGTCATTAAAACGTCACCTTGTAATTCAATTGGTGTTTAAAGAGTTTACTAAAGTGTAGCTCATTAAAATGAACAACATGTAGTTTATCTATAAATAACAATCACTCCGTCGTTGGTGTGTCTTGTTAAAACATCCAATCTTTCCGACATGTCAAAGAGTTAAAACAATCCAAACTTGACTGGATGCAAAAATAAATAACTTATATGCTTTCATCACAGATTAGTTGTTTGAAAATATACAGATTTTTGTAGCTCTGATTAAGATTCTCTCTGAATGGCACAGGGGTTGGAAAATCCACCACCCAGTGGTCATCCACTGCAAACACACGATTCAAAAATCCCTATTCTTCATCCTGTTCTGAGATACTTCCCACTCCTATACAGCTATATTTTTAAAATCTATTTTGTCAGCCCTTTTTCATTTTAACGGCCCCTACTTTGTCCACATCCCCCCTTTTTTTCTTCTGTTTTCAGCTCAACCCTAAAATGTAAACCTAACTGTGCCGATGAGGAAAATGACACTAAGCAAAAAGGTGTAGCATACAGATCCTATAGGAAAATTAGTGATATCTCACGGTATTTAGCCTTACCCGACCAAGCAGGACTATCCTTTCCCTAGCTCTAATTCAATGTTCTGATAAAATAGAATTTGCCTTCCCTGATGACTACCTGCGTGGGAGTCCTCCACTTTGTTAAGATTTCCTCCACAACACAAAGATAATAAACATAATAGAGAAAAGTCAAACAGGCCACTCGGGAAGAATTGCACTCTCGATAAAAGATGGATCTAACAAAGAGTGGAAGACAGGCCAGAAACATGAAAGAAGAACAACCTGGTAAGATAGATATACCACTGAGGTACAGGTACAGGTGTGAAGCAGTACTAAGAAGGTACTTGCCATCAATAATTCAAAGCAAGTCACCAAAGAAAGCCAGGGTAAAAGCTTTTAAGTGAAAGAAATGTTTCTATATAGGCATTGTAGACTTATTGTATAATTCAATCATTGTTTATTACAGAATTTGTGAAACCAATCTGTCCGGTATATGGTCCACTTATGAATAAATACCATGGTGGTGAAGTAATGGATGTCGCTGGCTGGGGAGTTACTAATATAGGTGAGATGATAGTATTGAATGTCTTTAACAAAGTAAACTATTTTTATACATAATTAGTATTCTAGTTATTTTCTCTCACTGTACAGACAAAATTATAAAATGAGTCGAAAAACTGATTTTGATATATCCGTTTTGAGATCTTGACCTCAAAAGTGGATTTTGGAATGATGTCTTCTGTTGTATGTACCATGCTCTACAGCCCAAGCATGAGGACCAGTTTTAATAAAATTTGGTATGCAGCCATTTTTTGGATATATCTCAGAACTGTTTATCATTTATATTATATAAATATAACTTAAAATTCTAAAGTAACTGTTTTAAGAAAAAAATATGATTTTGTAAAATTGGCTCAAACAATTATGATCAATTTTGTTCAAATATTGGCTCTAAAGACTGAAAGTAAACATAATGGTCACCATCTTCTCAAAATTTTATAAAATAGAAAATTGGTTTACTGATTTCATTGTAATTGTAGTGAAAAATATAAAGATTAATGACCATGTTAAAAATTGCAAATAAAAATATATTACAATTAAGATGTAAAAAGCGAGCAACAAAAAATGAATTCAGAGTGCCGTTATTAAAAGCTTGATTTGAATTAAATACAATTTAAGATGAGGACATGTTTATGACACAAGCAAGACAAGTTTAGGACCTCATTAAATATATAGATACATATTGCTTTAAGACAGTATCCATGGATCATTTGCTCTTTTTGATTTGAAATCTACTAAACTAACATTTTTAAGTGAAAGAAAATTTTGTTTGGTTTTGAGGATGAGTGAGTGATAAAGTTTGTACATTGTTTATCCACTGTTTGTTTTTGTTTTTGATCAATAACAAATTATTTGTAATCTAAGATAATATTGATTTGTAACAAAAGTATATCAAAGAAAAGGTGAAGTTTAGCAGGACTAATTAATGACACCTTAAGACTTTCCTTAACAAACAATAATTAATTTAATAAAACATTCTATATCTTCCTTTTCAGAGACTGAAGAACAAAGTACTATTCTTAAAACACTAAAACTTCCTATTTTCAATATAAACCAATGTAGAAAAAAATTTGAAGGGCTTGCAAAGATAGGAAATGAACAATTATGCGGTGGAGGGATAGTTGGTAAGGATTCCTGCGGTGGAGATTCTGGAGGCCCTCTGATGAAAGTATATGCTCAAGACGGCCCACCCAGGTATTTTCTAATCGGAGTGGTGTCTTTTGGAACCAAAAACTGTGCTGAGACCAACTTACCAGGTGTATACACTCGAGTTTCATATTTTATGGATTGGATATTGGATAATATAAAACCATAATTTCAATTTTATAAGTATGTTGATAATGGTAAATGAAATCATTCAATGTTTCTTATTTTCTTTATTGTGTATTTTATTTCTACATTATGATTTGTGATACCATTAATGTTTTTTACTTTTTTCAGATATAGAAAGTATAGAGAAAGTTATATGATCGGTTAAAAAATTGATGTCGAGTTTTTTGAAGATATATCTGTTTTTAAAGTTCCCCTGAGTCCACAAAAGTGATTTTTGGAATAATGTGGTCTGTTATCTGTTGACTGTGCATTGCTCTACAGCTGAATCAATAGGACTGATTATAATCAAATTTCTTACGAGGAAATTTTGGACAATTTTCAGAAAATATTTTTATTTTAGTAATGAACAATTTTGTTTATGGTGTTAGAATAAAATTACGATTTTTTCAAATCAGCTATAATGATTTCACTCAAGTGAAAGCTCTAAGTATCCAAACTTATAGCATTGATCACTTATTTCTTCAAAATCTCTAGTTTTTGAGTTATAGGTAAAAACAAATAAATCGACAATATGTTCTGTTTGGGTCCTTAGATATAACACTTGATCAAAATTTTATACCAATTTATACAGCTGAGAAAATTGTGATTTTGTATATATATATATATATTTTTTTTCTTATGGCGCATATACCAAAATTTTGAAAAAAGACATGAGAAATGGTATAAATTTGCCAATTCTAAATTTGATTAAAAACATTCATGTGTTTTGTATAAACTACAGATATCACTCCAAAAACCACTTTTTCGACTCAGGGCATCTTAATATGGATATATCTGTAAAAACTGAACAATGATTTTTCGACCCATCACATAACTTTCTCTATAGTACGGGAAAATTTCTATACATGTGGCAAAGTAAAAATTGTTGAATACTTTTTATTTTATTTCCTAAAATTCTTATATTCACAAAAAGTTCAACCACAAATATTTTATTTTTAATGCTGCACGTTTTTTCTCAAGAACAAACAAGCAAATAATTTCAAATCACATTGCTGTGTCTATATTATGCATAGTTGAGCAATAAATACAATATTATTGTTTGCTTTTGTTAAAAGCAATAGAACTTTTATTGCTTTCCCTACAGTCCAATAATATAGATTAAATATATACAGTTTTTTATTTCTCACATTTAAATAATATGGAGAAAGTTTTATAATGGAACAAAACATTACTGAGTTTTTCATGGAAATATTCATCTCAAGACCATCTAAAAAGTGCTACATTTAGAAAAATGCGCCTCTAAGCGATCAAGTTGGTTTAGTGATATAAACTCTCCCCCCCCCCCAAATCATTATTGATATAAACTTGAAGTAATAGTTAGAGTAAACTCTGTTTACCAAGCTACACAACTTTCAAAACGTTTGTTATAAAATTATGGAAAACATGATCTTATTTTATATGTTACAATATACAGAATTTTTTATATAATTAAAAATAAAATTACACTAACAAGTAGCAGGCAATGATAAAAAGTAGTTTATCTGTTCAGCACATGTTTTTTATTATATCCTGAAAATTGTTTTTAAAATATACAACATATATATGTGTTGCCAACATGCAGAAAGCTATAGACTAACTAGCATGGGGCCTGGGCGAGTCTAATATTCATATTGAGAGCCCAGACAAGGTGCACAAAACTAGGTGACAGAAAAGTGTTGTTTCATTTCATTAATAACACAGGCATGTCTACACATTCATTTATTCCTTGGTGTACTAATAAAAAAACGAGATTTTTCCTCTGAAAAAAGGGCGTCAATAGTTTTTCTTTGATTTACGCAAATCTTCCGTTCTCATAAATATTCCCCACGCAAATTTTTCAGCCTACATTCTTTTTTTCCCAAAATTTTGTACCCTGAAAAATTGTACACCCTAGGCTCATTTCTAAAATGCCTAATGCCTAGTGGAAAATGCTGCACTGCCTCTGAAACCAAACAAGTTTTTTTTTAGAATGATTAGTCTGACGGTTTGACTGTAGTTAATTCTGTTAGATACAGCCCAACTAATGTGCCATTTTTATCCATTTTAGTATATCGACATTTTTATAAATATTACAAGGGTTTTTTTAACTAAAAATTTGGGGTAGCTGCATAATTAGATGAAAACAACAACAAAACTATCATCTAAAAATTGGCTCAAACGAATCTTATCAAATTTTACTAAACAAAAGTCCCAAACAAAACATATTTGTCACTGTCTGCATACCATTATAATATAATTATTAATTTATTAAGAGTGAAATCTTTTTTAATTAGTCTAATACTACATATTATGTATTTTTCAATTATATTTTTTGGAGAAAAATGTTTGCTTAAATATCTGATTTTATGGAGATCTTCTGTGTATCCACTCATAAATTGTAGTTTTGATTCCACCTTATTGTAAAACACCTAAGGATTGTCATCAGTGACAATGTAGCTTAAAAATTATCTGTATCTCTTATCATCTTTATATTGTATGAGAAAAGTAGCACCTATACATTTTTGTGCTAAGCAGTTTTGGCACCTTGCGTGGATCATAACTTCCAAAGATTTAAACGATATGACACAATTTCATTTAGAAAGTTCTTAAAGTTTATGGAAATTAACAAAATCAAACACCATCTATTCTCAGAAAGTTTTTTTTCATTTATGAGATAAACCAAAATCATCATTATTGGTAAATGGAATCTCAGTCCATTTCTCACCATGTATTTTTGTACACTCTTCAATAAACTTAGGGCAGACAAAGTAAAGTATGAAGGTTTTAGTATGAAGCTTACTTTGGTGTTCCACAAGGTTCAGTATTGGTTCCTTTGTTGTTTTTAATTTATATTATTGACATTCAGGAAACGGTAGAATTAAAATTTGGTACTTTTTGCACATCACACCAATGTTTTTTAAAAGAATTAATTTCAAGCTCATTCCAAAAAAATATCAATGCTGTAACTTCAAGAGTCGAATAACTCGTTTATTCAAAACAAATTGCCACTAAACTTGCATTCAATTTATAGTATGACATTTCCCTCTAAATTTCAAGAAAGTACATTACAATATTTTATTCATAATAGTGTCATTAACAAGGTGATACTGAACCTTAATATAGATGAAAATTTGAACCGGAAAACACACTTAAAGAAACTTCTAAAAAAACTTTTGAAAGGCTTGCTTTGTTATAAGATCGTAGAGAAGGGTTTTTCCTACAAGATTTTTTAAAAGGTCTATTTCACTTATTTTCATTCACTTATTTCATTCACTGACATTTTCTGCAAATACTGATCGATTAGCAATAGTCTATGTAAACTTCTTTTTCAAAGATATAAAATACTACCATTTGCCATGTGTATTTACTCTTGAATGTGTCACATTTATACAACAAAATCTGAAGTTGTTTAATCTTAATTCAGACATCCATTGGTATTTATTGGAGTTAAAGAAGCTGGTTTTGATTGATTGTTTGCTCTAGACTTTGTGTAAAGCTAGGGTTATTCAACACTGAATAAAAGTTTTTTTATATGTCTGTGTAGTACTTGTTGTGATTAATGATTTTTAAAAGGCATAAAATATATGTAAAGTGTTTCTTGTGTACTATATCATAAAGCAAAAACAAAAGTTCTTCTATTGAATAAAATGTGTTTGACAGGGGATTGGTAATAAGAGCTCTAAAATATTCTGGACTTTGTCCCTTCATAGTTGTTAAAATTCACAAGGGACTACATTTCAGAAGTTTTAGATTGAAAAGTATTAACATATGTTTACTTTTAATTCACAATGACTTGAGTGTTTGCTGTTATGATTTGACTAATACTGAATAATAAACTGATTTGTACATGGTAATTGACTTTTAGAACTAACATAACTACAGGATTATCTTGTTAATAAGAATTTTTATTTACTTTTCTTCCTCGGAAAGTAACTGTAGCTTATAACAGTTTAGACAATTCTGATTTTTGTGTTTTTTTGTGGACACTGGGATAAATGAAACCCAATGAAACAAAATACAAATTTTAAGAAATGAAATTGATGTCCTAAATAAATTTCCCTTAAAACTACAAAATGAACTGAACACCATAAGAAAACAGAATTTGTCTTTAAAACTGAAAGTTTTGGAAAAAGAAGAAAAAAACATAAAGTTCACCCAAAGTTGGGTTGATGTTGATGTGGAAAGTAAAGTTGTTTTTTATACCAAGAAGGGAAAAATAAGTCTAGATCAAATGGCAAGTGGTCTGAAGTAAAACGGCGGTGCCTGAAATCACCAGTAAACAATGAAAAACACTAATTACTAATAAGACTAAAAACTAATAAAGGAAAAGGTTTAAAAAATACTGAGGGAAATAAATAAAATATTAATGGTGGGAGATAGTAACAGTCACGGTATTGCTTATGTTTTAAATAATAGCTTAGTGGGCTGCCATATAGTCAGTTATGTTTAGCCAAATTATTCCATTGAGACTGCTGTGGAGCAAGCATTAACAAGAAGAAATAGATAATTAGACTAAAAATAATTTTAAAATTCTAGTTTTAAATTTTTAGAGTAGGTGTTTATGAAAAAACTATTCAATAGACTCTGTGAGTATGCAGCCTTTACCAAATAGACAAGTTGAGGAGAGCTTGCTAAGTAAATGTGCAAGGTCTGCTTTGATAAAATAAAAATGATGAATTTCACTTATTTTTTGAGAACTTTTTTGTAAAACCTAAATTAGTATACTTTAGTGAGCATTGGTTGACAAAGGAGACCAAATTTCTCCTACATAAAATTGTTGGTTATAAATTAGCTGATATATAAGACTTTTAATTAGTCTAGCCGACCAATGGTTTCACCTGCTAAGGCATTGACGAGGCTTAGCAGGCGAAACCATTGGTCGGCTAGACTAATTAAAAGTGGATATTACAAAATAAATAATTGTGTTTTATTATCTTTAAACATGGAATTCCACCAAGAACCATCGGTCTCAACAGTAATGAAAATATATATATATATATATACTAGAACGAGAAGTGGGGAGTTGCATAGTGAATATGTTTTATGGTAAATTCCGGGCTCATTTAAAGTATATAACTTATAAAGATACTAAACGCCATATAGTGGTTGCTCGTGATTTCAATATTTATTTTACTTTAGGAAAGTACTCTTAAGCAAGAATTAATGAATTTTGTTGCATCTCGTCTATTAAATGTCCATGTTTCTGAAACAAAAAGGATCTAAAGAGATACAAAAATATGTATAGACAATATATTAACTAGTTTTCATTCTACCATTTACAGAGAATTGGTAATTGTGTTGGGGTTTTCAGATCATACTGCTCAAAAGACCACCATAAATAATTGTTATATAAACATAAAATGCCCAAGAGAGAGTTCACTTTCAGACGCTCTTTTTTGGAGGATAATATATACTTTTTTTACAGCTATTGGAAAGGGAAATTTGGGATGAAAATTTTGAAACTTCAGAAGATGGGTACAATTTAGATTTGAAATTTAACATGTTCCAGGAAAATATTACAAGATATTTTAATCTTACTTTTTCAAAAAAACAAATGAGGGTATGTAATAAAAGTAAAATTAGCAATAAGGGTTGGATTACATCTGGTATAAGGAATTCATATACTTCCTAAAACATCCAATATTCCTTAAATATATATCTTATATATATATATATATATATATATATATATATATATATATATATATATATATATAAACTGTAAGAAGTGTATCTCTTAAGCAAAAATTAAATTTAATAAAACTAAAATATTACAAACTTCTAACAGAATAAGAATGGCATGGGAGGTGTAATAGTGTACATTTTTAGTTATTTAATCTTAAATATAATGGGATATTCTTTGATCTTATATAGAATGGGGTATACACCTAGACTTGATGAGTCAAGCTAGAAACGTATTTTGTTTTTCATTGAATAAATTTGAAAGTAAAATGAGTAATGGCAAATGATCAGAGAAATGTATTCTATGTATTGTAATACTTAGAATGATTATAAACTTTATAATTTAAAAAGTACAGTATAAACGTTTTGTATACAAAGAAAGAAAGATTGGAATTTTAGCGCCGACTGCGGTTAGTTTAGTCTAGATTGAACCTTCAAGGCGAGTGGTCGTCGGTCGGATGGTAGTGTCCACTTTCAGATGAGGAAAAAGTGGAAGGAAGGGTTTTTTCTTCAATAATAATAAACTGTTTTGGTAAGAAATGTTATGTGGTAACAATTCAGTTATGTTTGAATCTAAAAAATGAACATTTAGACTGAATAGAACTTTTAAAGGGATAGTGTGTCGCTTATGTAATCGTGTCCGATTTTGAACAAAGACAATGTATATTAAAAGTGTTTTCTACAATAAAGTGATCTGTTTTAGTAAATAATATTAATGTGATAAAGATTCAATCATATATATGAACGTTCAGAATGAAAGTATTTGATTTATTAATTTTGCTTATTTAGCAAATGTATGTTACCCGGAAAGTACGGACATAAGGACTAAGTTTTATTTTGTGTTTTATCTAGAATAGAACAATTTGAACATTTAATTATTCTTTTCACAAAATAGACAATTGATGTGTTGAAAACAATGTGGATTTTAAACATTAACTTTCAATAACGGTTGGAGTGATAGTGACGAAACCACATCATGCAGCTACAATAAGGAGAGGATGTGATTTTCAAATAAAGAGTTTATTTCAAAAATAGTACACATGTTTGGTAAAGCACGTATAAACTTAAATTTATATATAATAAAAATATGATTTTTGAATAATTTATAAATTTGTTTAATGCTTGAATTTTGAACTTGTCATTTGTTTGATGTCTTGTTATGTAAAGCTTAATATGTTGTTTTTTAAAATAATGTTAAGATGTTAAAACTTCTGAGAGATTAATTACTTTCATAGTAATTCAAGAATAAGCATTACTTAATTAAATAAAAAGCATTTTATTAAAGTTGCAACTAAAGTTTAAATTCGATAAATTCAATAAAATTAGATTTTCCTTTAGATGTTTTTAAATAAAATATAATATATGTATAGGATGTATTAATACAAAATAATATTTACAGGAATTTGGTTTTACATTTATGTGTTTACATATTCTAATCATTTGACTTAATAAAATTATGTGTATTTCAGAATAAAAAGACTTCCAATCTTTTATCCAATACTCTATTTAGTACACTTTTTCTAAAGAATTCACAACCCATGAGAAATTAGTATTCACTTTTAAAGTTATAAATTTTAAATTTTTTATTTTTTTAAATATTTTGTAATCAAAGCATTACAAATGGCGCCCAACTTAACTAGATAAAAAACATTACAAAACAAGAGTCCATAAATTATTACTATTGTTTCAATTGTCGCACAACATGTGGCATTTTTATAAAGTCAGTCAGCTATTTATTAATATTGTTACAGAGTTAGTAAAAAAGTGAGACCCTGGGTCAAAAACAAACTACTGTACACTGTAAACTATAAAAATAGACTTATCGGGCAAAGTTTATAAGTCTCCAAAACTATTTGCCAATAATTTCAAAACATTTTTTTGCAAATGTGGTAAACTGCAGAAAACAAAGCAGCATTTCACTTTATAAATACAAAAGTAAATCCTACTTGTAAAATAAATTAGTTGAAACCGGTAACAAAGAAGGAACTTTTAAATATTATAATCAGAGTAAGCAATTAAAAGCCTTAGAGTCAATAACCATTTTCCGGGGTAATTTGTCCAAGCAGCACCGATTTTCCTAAAAATTTAGATTTGTGTACTACTTACCCTCTACTTCAAAGTTGACCCTGTGCCGGGGGTTGCTATTTCAACTTGGGGGGATGCCACCCCTTCTCGGGGGTGAAAAATATTACATTAAAAAAAGTCCGGGAATGGATAAATTAACTAATTTTAAGCTACTTTTGTTCTATAAAGTTTACTCTAAAAGTCAATTCTTTTCAAGTTATTCGAAAGTGAAAGTATCGATTTTTCAACCCAAAAAACCATGTTTTCATACAGTTTTTCGTAAATAACTTAAAAATATGCACTTTAAGAAAAAAATCATAAGAATCAAAAATATGGCTTTTAAAAAAAAACAAAAAACAATGGTAGGTTTATGGTTTCTGTAGAACCAATACAAACAGAGTTATACCTTGTTGAAATTTTGTTTTTATTTGTCAAAACAAAAATTGAAAGGTTTATCGTGAAATAACTAAAAAACAATGCATTTTTCGGGAAAAGTTTATAAAAACTTTTTTAAAGTGCTTACAAAATCCTTTAATTTGGTTTTTATAAAAGACATAAATAAGGTTGGTTTCTATTTTTTTCGACAAAACAAAATGTACAAATCACCCCCTAAATACCATCCCAGTTGAAATTAATGGCTACCACTTCACAAATCACTTTACTTACTTATTTCAAATAGGCTCAGAAAGTTTAACCGATTTAAAGTATGTACTTTTGAAAAAAGTCGAGCTTCAAGAGAATAGTGTATTTTTGTAATTTTGCAAAAAAATTGTCTTTTTTTTCAAAATAACTGAAAAACTATTAGAGATTGGCAAAATTTTGTAGAGTACAAAATTGTAGGTTTTATTTTTTTTAATTAATTTTTTTTGTAGGATAAAAATTGAGTAATATATGACTGTTTAAAGTTTGTACATGTTAGTAAATAGTACCATTACGCCGCCCTTTCAGCTCAAGCCCTTTCAAAAATAAGGGTTAAATAAATTTTCAATTTACATGAGCTTTTAGCTTGTAAAAAAAACCTACAAATTGGTTTTTTTAAATTTTCATAGCTTAAAAAAAAGCGAGTTATGATTGAAAAACAATCAAATTTTTTCATTGATAAATTCACTATTTTTTATGAACAGACTTACACCTATTAAAATGTGTATATATATATATTCCTAAGTGAATGTAATATATATATATATATATATATATATATATATATATATATAACGAGAGAAAGAAGAAGGAGAGAGAGAGATAGCGAGGTATTTCAGCATGGGACATTCAAAAAGAGAAAGTTGAACCTCATACATCTGCTGACGAACTGTATGTAATATACACGTTTATCTGTGTGAGTTTGTACATTATAAGAAGCCAAAGTGATACATCAGTTCATTTCCAAGGTTGGAAGAAAGACCTCGTGTTGTGCTCCGTTTATTACCGAAAAAAAAATTTTAACTTTACATTGTGTTACATTTTTTAATATTGTAAAAAATAAAGCTGCAGGACACTTTAACTATGCGAAATCTGCACGATTATACCTGCAAGACATGAAAAGTTTAAATCAGACAATGGACCCAGATGAATATCAAAAATTTACGAAGAATGGTTACTTTACTTCACAAAGAAGTAATCTTTATTACGCAGGAATATTTTCAGATCAAACTATTGAGCAAACTATTAATGTGATTGTTGCTGACGACATTGATGTACTAGTAATTTTGACAGGGCAAAGGCAGAAGAAGAAATTTATTTCTTAAAGCTCGGCAAACAAAGCGTCGCTGCAGCGATGTACTCTTCAAAATCTATGGAAGTTGAATATCCAAATTGCTCAAATTTCATAATATTTGTACACTGTTTTACAGGGTGCGACTCAACCTCAGCCTTTTTTAATAAGGGGAAAAAAATTCATTGATATGTTAGAAAACCACCAGGATGTAAGAGAAAACGCTGAAGTTTTTTACAATCCCTGTGCAACGATTGAGGAGATTTTACTGGCTAGTCAGTATTGCACTGTGATGTACGGACTTGCAAAGGACACGCAAATAAATAAACTTAAAAAGGTGCATTGCTTTCCTACATATCTCGAAAAAATGAGATACGAATCCTTTATAAAGGCTACTATGAAAAAAAAAAAGTGGTAAAGTTGTCCTCGCTCGTTCCGACGACTTGTGCTTTAAATGAACACATAAAAAGAGTGTATTTGCAAACTCAGTTATGGCTGGTAAATAAAAATATTAAACCTCTTGATTGGGGTTGGGTTAATATTGAAGGAGTTTTAAACCCAGTTAAAACTTTCGATCAACCTGCACCTGAAGAGCTGTTAAGAACGATATTTTGCAGCTGTAAAAAAGGGTGCGGTTGTCGAAGAATAGGACTTTTTTGCGACTCTGCATGTACAACATGAAGCGGAGACAATTGTCAAAATTGTGCTCCTATTATAGACTAAGAGGAGGAATACGAGGATGAGGAAAAAAACTAAAACGCAAACGAGAATGAAGGAGAAGTGGAAATGAATGAAGTTGAAGAATAAGAGGAAGATGAGAGTGAAGATTTTTAATTATTTGTAGATTTTTTCAATTATTACTTATGAATTAATAAATAAATTGAATTTCATTCATGTACATAAATAAAAGAAATGAATATTTTATTTTCCCTGTCTTTGATTTGTGATTGAAATTATTTATTTTTCCAAAAATTAAAAAAATTAAATTAAAACTAAATTGGTTATCTAAGGCTTGATACAATTAATATATTTTTTTAATATCGACAAGATTCTACAACATAAAAAAAAAATAAAAATTTTTTTGAAGGGGTTAGTTTTTATAAGGGTTGATTACCGTCATAGGGGTGGTTTTTAGGGGTTGAAAATGGTCAATTCATAATAATTGAACCCTCACAATGTCGACTGATGTTACTTCTTCCGACTACAAGTCCGAAACTGAAAAAAAAAACACAATTTTTGCAAGGGGTAGTTATTATAAGGGTCGATTACCGTCATAGGGGGTGGTTTTTAAGGGTTAAAAATTGTCAATTTATAATAATTGAACCCTCACAATGTCAACTGATGTTACTTCTTTCGATTACCAGCCCGAACCTGCAATTATAAAATTATTTTCAAATAGAGGTAGTTTTAACCCCTAAAAAATAATAAGCAACCCCCGGCACAGGGTCAACTTTGAAGTAGAGTGTAAGTAGAACTTAAATCCAAATTTTTATGAAAATCGGTGTTGCTTGGACAAATTACCCAGTATTACAGTTTTTTACCTTCATTGACTGAACTACCTGGTGGTTGGGATGAAATGCCCCAATTTCTTATTAAGAGGTGTGCAAAAGCTTTGATATTTCTCATAAATATGTCATTTAAAATTGGAGTTCTGTCATACTCAAATATGGAAATATGGTCTTTATACACATGGGATTATAGGCCAATCTCTATATTACCCACTTTATCAAAGGTTTTTAAAAGAACCACGTGTGATCGTATGGTTAATTAATTACCTTGAGAGTAATAATTTATTGAATACAAATCAGTTTGTATTTAGAAAATGTAATATTCAGACAATATTTGATTTCATTATGGGGTGGCTGATGCTGTGCATAGTTCAGAGATCGTTGTTGGGGCTTTTCAAGATTTATCTAAGACATTTGCCTGTGTAGACCATAGCCTGCTTTTAAAAAAGGTATCTCATTATGGTGTTAGGGGTAAGGGTTTTTAGTGGTTTGCTTCATAGCAATATCAACCGATGGTTGTTGGCGGAAACAAGATTTTTAGTACCGGTAGATTCTTGAAAATCAGGACTGGAAAATCAGCAAGGTTCAATTCTGGAACAATTGCTTTTTATAATATATAAAATGATCTGTAATTTTGAATGAAACATTCAAAACTAACTCTTTTATACTCATGACATAACTGCTATGTTAAGCACAAAAGCAAATTTCAGCTAAAGTTATATTTGGAACACTATCTCATTGCTACAAATACTTACTGTGAAAAATAGAGAAAACACATCTTTTACAGTTCCACACCAATTACAAAAACAATTTCTTAAATGATGAAAACTATCTTTATAGTATTAAAAACCCACAAACATTGTTAAATTTCTTGGAATTAAAATGGAAAACATACTAACATTGCAGCAGCATACTATGGATCTGATTTAAAGAAATTTCCTGTAATATTGTGCTGTAATGTGGCTAAAATAATAAATAAATATAACACATCTCAAAGTAATCATCTCCATGCTAAACAACATCTCCAAATTTTGTGTCAGAAGGAAGTTGAATAATATATAACATTATTTAATAATTTTGCCTAATGCCATTAAGTAAGAACAACTATACTTTCCAAATTTTAAAAAGAAAATGAAATATTTACTTCTCGCCAACACTATTTAATCAGAACCACTTGTTAACAATAGTTATATAAAGAAAAAGTGTTTATTGTTATGTGTGTGATATTTTAAAAATGTGACCTGACTGGTGTATAACTACTTTATTCATCAACAAACTCCAAAAGTTAAGCAATAATTGTAATGATATAAAAACTGAGGGTTTTTTATTAAAGTTATTTAACATTTATGGGCGCCAGATGTATTGACATCAATTTAGAAAAGTATTTTAATTATTATTAAAAATATCTCGAGGTCACAAGTTCTTTTTAAGACGTACTTGGCATAGGTGAATGAAAGAAAGATCCAAAACCTTTTCTGCTGAAATTGTACATATTTATTGGTTAAACATCCTACAATTATTAATATTTTTTATAAGCACATATAGAAATATCTTATAAGAGCGATTTATTACTTTTCTTTTTCTATGAAAAAATGTTGCAACAGGAATTTACTTTTTATTTAAATTTAAATCATTATGTAGATCTCAGATGGAGATTTACTTCAAATATTAAAATTTCATTATTTCATCTTTCAATTTATTTTTTTTTAAATATTTTTTAAAAACAGATTAAAAAAATTTAAACATGTATAGCAAAATATATCAAAACATAATATAAATTCTTAATCCTAATTTAACATACGGTGTTTATAGCAGAACACCCATTTGCACTAAAAATGTCCGAAGATATTAATTCCAGATGTCCTGAGACTTGTAGATTACAGCAAACGTTGTTTTCTGAAAAGTTCATGTTTCGAATATTCACACAGCATTCTAGGTACGTTTTTTGTACAACGATTCTAACATTCATCATTGATAAAAGAATGTTCACTTCGATACAAAGTTTTTTGCCACGTGCTAAACGATCTGTTTAAGACACTCGTTTATAGTACACAGTCTCTTATTACTTGAAATCTTATAAACCCGAGTGTTCATTGAGTTTTTTATATTCACTGTCTAATTAAATAGTTTATACTAATTTTCTCATAAATATTGTTTGTCCCTTAGTATACAGTAAGTATATTATATTCAAACACGATTACATTGTCTTTCGAAGCGTTCATAATCACTTCCTATGCATTTTTTACTACATTAGTCTCTATTTGAGACAAAAATCAAATCTATTACTTTTTTTTAGATAAAACAACTTTCAATTCCTCAATCCAAACTCTACATTTCACACAACCTTACTCCTCAACTCCTTACTAGACTCTCAAAAACAAAACCATACTCCACCAAGCTCTGATCTAGACTGCTGAAAACCACGAGATTTCCTCTCTACCGCTTCCGCCAAAAATCCTTCGACACATCAGTTTATTTTTAATTATTCACCTTACAACATTTTACTATAAAACATTTATTATAAAATCATCTTAAAACTATTTATAACATAAAATTATTTTCTTGGACGTTTTTTACTAATAGTTTATGGCATTCCTTGATTAAATTTACTACATTTGTATGAGCCAAGAACCAATCAGCTTCTTTGACCTATATTCCTCAGAGCCAATCACGTCGCGTCTTTTAACCCTATTATTTACTATGTTACATGTGCGTAATTGAATCTAGGACTTATTATGATGATTATTGACTTATTATGATGATTATTGACTTATTATGATGATTATTGACTTATTATGATGATTATTGATTCCCTTACTGAACTGGTTCCATTCAATAAAACTTTTTTGAGTTTTTCTTTTTTTCGTCTTGGTGAAGTATGTTTCGTTTATTATTCAAGGAATTGTCAAACCAAATTATATTTTATTGCATTAAAATATGCACGTTATATATAACATTAACAACTTGTACACAGCGCTTATATGTTCTACACACTAACACACATGAAGAAACACATAATTAAATATAACTTTTTAAATCCTGGTTTATTAATGGCTAACCTGTATTGCTGAGTTGATCATCTTCGAATGAAGAGTTTATATTTGAATGATTTTATCGAAAATTATGTTTGATTAGAATATTGTTTTTTGTTTAGTAGTAAAGTTAAGTCTAATGTTGTTTGCTTGTAAATTTATAATTCTTCTAAAATGCTCATTATTGGGCCTTTGAAGTATTTATATTAAATTTGCAGATTCTTTTACTTCTACTGTGATGATTGCAATAACAATATATTGTTCAAACAGGAAGATCTTTCAAAACGAGATTTAAAGAGCACATTCCAAACAGTATTTCCATCAACAAAAGTAACACCTTAAAACCCTCAGGAGCTTACTTTAGTAAGTACGGGCTTTGCAATCCCGAGGGGCCTAGCTGGATCTACGCCTTTTTTTATGTAGTAATGAGTTAGATCCCCCATTCTTGTTCTCTTCCTACCCTAACAAAGAAAACAAATTTTTAAATACCTCGTAACTTGCAGAACATGGTACCTAATAGGAACCAGTCACAATTACAACAACATCGAAAATAATCTGCAAATTTGACGTAAATTCTCCAAAAAAACCCTATAAAAAATGTTTTAGAGGAATTCCAAATTTACAAGCAAACAACATTACACACAAACACACTACTAAAGAAAAAAACAACATTCCAATCAAACACAATTTTCAAATTAGAACTCCTTCATTCAAAGATGAGCAACTATGCTACACAGATTAACCGTGAAAACTTTTACTTAACAAAGGCCTGAACAGAATATTGTCCCCAAACACGCATACTTCAAACAAGCCCTTATCAGTATCAAAGCAACAATCCAATGATTACAGAAAGATAAACAAAGTATGACCAGATGTTTGATTAGTGGTAAAACTGAAAACCTAGTAATTGGAGACACGATAGTAAAAAAATCAACCCTGCTGGAGGAAAAAGTATAATTAACAATATTGCTACTAAATTAGGCAAAGTATAGAACTCAAGTCATAATTTTGATCGTAAATTGAATGTTAAACTAAATTATTATGTTTAGTAATTATTTTAAATAGTTAAATATTAGCACCAGTTAAATCTTTAATATCAGACTTATGGCAATCATTGGAAAAGAAAGCAAAAATTGTTGAATCTGCAGAGCTTGCAACCTATTATTAAGATATGGACAATGAAGCTCAATATAAACTGCTAGTAACCTAAAAACGAGGTAATTTTGGGAGAGAAATGTTGGTACAATAAGGAGACGCTGCCAGTTACCTTAGAGATATGGGCTTTTATTTATATAAGATCAAATTTATTGTTGTGGATTAGAAATACAAACCCATTTTAATACTGGAAATTCTTACTGTTCTGCTGGATCTTTGATGAATTTTACTATTTACTCTCCTTACAAAACTTAATACCTTAACAATATTTAATTTACAAACAAAAACATTTCAACACTTTTTTAACATGGCAGATTTATTAGTGTCATTCTATCTCGTCGATCATTTTATGAGTCCCACATCCTTCTAAAAGTTTTGGTATCCTCTGGTACCTAGCATGGCAATTGAGGTAACAACGACAGTTGCATTTTTTTTTTTTTTTTTCAGTACAATCAGAACGCACTATTTTCTAATTTTTTTACTTAACGCTGTTACACAATTTAAATCTAAAACTATTTATAAATTTATGATTTGGTTTGCTTATTAATTTGCTTAAATTACTTTAAAAAAGTTAATTTCTATATCTAAACTGTTTCAACCAATCACGTTGCTCTCAGCTTTCCCCTGTGTATTCTCTCTGATTTTTCATTTTATTTTTGAGTCCATATTGTAATTTTATTGTATAGACTATTAAATTTAAATTGGAAACAATGGTGGCACAAAATAAAGGAACAACTCGTAAGTTTAACTACATAATTTAAAATCGTCTACAAAATTGAAGTGAGGTAACAGTGACTAGCATTTGTAATGAATTTTCTATTGCCAAACAAATTGTATCAGGCATAAAAAAAATTTTTAAATATCAAAAAATTTCTTTTTAAATTTTATCAACAAGTTGCCTTCATGAATGAAAATATTTGAAATTACCAAAAGATAAGCATTAGAGGTGCCTATTTACAAATATTACAGACAACAAAGAGCAAGTGCCATTTGTGTCCATGGCGTAAACCTTCAGTCTTCTACTAAAAAATTAGCAAAACGTTCGCATTTTCCTGATATTTCATTTAGTGGTGGTTGGTTGTGGTGTTTTTCATAAATAACAATATATTATAAATCATAAGACATGGGTGAGGCGAATCGTTATGTGACGATATTCACAGTGTGCAAGCATTTCGAGACAATTTAAACAAAATTATAAATATTAGCCAAGTTGTATTTGCTGGAAAACACTCAGGTTTATAGAAACAATAACTTAGTATCAGGAAGAAAATTGAGGAAAGATATATTTATTTGTATGCAACAGCAACGGTATTCACCCACTGAAGACTGTTATGGTTGGAAAATCCAAACAACACCGAGTTCTAAAAGATATTATGCCACTGGTGTATTACAGCTCGAAAACGGCCTGGTTTACTTAAGAAATCATAAGAGACTAGTTACACCATCATGTTGTACCTGAAATTAAGAGATACCAACTGGAAGTGCGTAAAATATCCCCAAAGCATTCTAACTCATGGATGCTCCATCATATCCTAGATAAGTTCTATGCCATTCCGTTGAAAAATTAAAACTATGGCTTTACCCCCTAACACTACTACTACTAACCTCAGCCTGTGGATCAAAGGGTCATAATGGCTAGTAAAAGGTTGCACAAGAGAAAATTTTTAGAACAAGTCATGGAAGTTATCAAACAGCTTGAAAGTGCATTAGAAGATACCAGAGTTGCACGGTGGCAAATATCTCAGACTATAACAATAAATCTGCCATTTTTAATTGGGACAATTCTAGGAAGAGTATGAAAACATCCACTCTCTCTAATTCTTCAACTTCTCTCTAGTAATGATTACTATATTAATTTGGAAGGACTAGAAAGACCAGATTTTAAAGAACATTTGTTAATGGAGGAAAATTGAGTGCATCCACAGAGTAAGTTCAAGATTGGCTGGAATCACATAAAAGATATTCAGGACATCATACAATGACTGAGAACGAAATTGCAGAAGAGATTTCAACAGTTGCCGAACAACGAAACAGCGATGATGAAGATAAGAATAGTGTAAGTAAGAGATCTTAGCTGACTGAAATAAGAGAAACCTTGGATTAAGTCATTACCCGGTAACCATTTTTTTTTAACACAATGGTTGTGATACTTCAGTCCTATCACCATGTACGTCAGTTAAGAGAAGTTGTGGTTCAAAAGCAGTATTACCATTATAAGTACCTAACAAAAACTAACTTTATATGTTTTGGGGCAGAAAATAGCAAGACTAAATGAAATTTAATTTTGTATGTTATTTTTTTTGTTATTACAGTATTGTAATTTATTTTCTGTATGTTACAGTAAATTACTGTATTTTTTTATATTATGTAATAGACTGTATGCATAACCTATGTCTTTAAACTTGTTCATTTTCTTAATATACTCTTTGTTTTCTTCTGTACATTTAAATAAAACTAATGTAGTGTAGAAAATAGTATTGTAATTTTAATATTTTCTGTATGTTTTTCCTTGTCCTAAAATTAATTAACTTACTTCAAATTTGTTAATTATTAAATATGTAACAATCAAACATATAAATAAAAAAATTAATAAGAAACTATATTTTATAACAAACATAATTTATTTTCATCTTAAATTTTATGAACTTTCTGATTTTACAAACATTCTTCTCCCCTCCCAATAGACCATAAAATTGAAGGTTTACTTGTATGTGACTAAACATTATCTTAAAGCAACACTACACTGTGACTAAACAACCTTGCCTTTTGTTTTGCATTGTGTGGTGCAATTTCATTAAGGTCTCACAATAAAATGCAGTATATATTGTTGTACATTTTGGCAATAAATTAACAAGCAAAACTCGATATATTTCCCAAAAAGTACACATGATGTTCTGGATAGAAGGTGTTTGGTTTGAATATTTGCTTTTACAGAGATCTGGCTTATCTCCACACCATAAATTGTTGGTTTGATTCCACCTTAATGTGAGGTGCCCAAGTCTCATCACCAATGAATATGTGGGTTAAAAAATGATCTTTATCTCTGTATCGCATAAGAAAAAAGAGAGAACTGTAAATTTGTATATATTCGTTCTAAACAATTTTGAAACCTTGCGCGATAATAACTTCCAATGATTTAAACGATATGATACAATTTCACTCAGAACAATTCTTGAAGTTTATGGGAATTCACATAAAAGTCACAAAATCATAAGTCATCTGTTCTCACAAAGTTTTTCCTTTATGAACTGTATCAAATAATTATTAATGACTGATGGCTTCCCATTACATTCCTCATCATGCACATTTTCACACCTTTCATTAAACTGTACCATTACATCACTAATCTGGTGATAAATCTCCACTAATTTCCCATTTCTTACATTCAAGAAACTGTAACTGTCCGCCCATAGTTCACAGTCAACGTGTCTTTCAATTATCTGTAACAATCTACTCTAAAACCCTTGAAAGTAATAACATATCAGATGCTCATGTTGTTGGCCACTTACACATAAATTAATTATTAAGCTATAGGGAATATTAAAATATGGGAACATTTTTTAAATCTTTATTGGAGATATTTCCATTCATCCAAAAATGTGTTTAGTATCAGTTGAAATAAAAATACCAATTACTAATTTTATTGGTTAAATACTAATAGTTTTTAATTAGTAAATATCTACATTACTAATCTACTTCTTAACATGCTCTACAATAGAAATTTAATTTAAACTGTAACAAATTCTTCATTTTGTATTATAATAAAATAATTGAAAATTAATTTTAAATGGCCTATTGTTCTTGTGGTCATTAAAACATTGAATAATGCTCGGCTTTATTTGGAAGTTCTCATCAATTTATTGTGAGCAAGTGATTGATGTGAATAGTGGATAATTATATTATATCTTTAACTTTGATTACATTTAACTTGTTCGTACACCACCACTTGCAGTCATGCAAAACACTCTATTTGTTTTGGCAGTATTACAATTTATACAAATTATTTGTGCCCTTAATTTTGGTAAGTTTGTCAATTTTTGTGATTAACATATAATCAAGATAATCTTGATGCAAATCTATAATACACTGGTGTGTAAAATTGTATTGGGGAAAAAATGGTTGTATGTCACATATTGGTCTCAGAAACTGTTGTCACGATTTTAATTAAATACAAATGTGTTATCTGAGTTTCATTTAGAAAAATTCCTCAATTCTGGAATGATGGTTTCTTTGTTCATTTAATAATTTTTATACTATTTTTAATTCCATTTTAATATATTTTATTTTACTTATGTTGAATTTATGTTAATGTCATTGCATTATGATAAATTAACCTTGCTTTATTATAATTGTCAATGCCAGTGGACGAAGAGGTAGTGTCCAATTATTTATTTGTTTATGTTATAATTATTTGTTTGTTGTACTCTCTCCATCTTGGTAAAAAATGGTTCATTCTTTTGATTCATAATAATTTATAACTTGTTATTGTGAAGATTTAAAATGTGTTTATATATGTATAATTATTGAGTATCTTGTAATGTATGTATTATTATGATTTGTTGTATGCAATTTTATTGTCTCCTACAATGAAAAAGAAATGTATCAACCTTCCTTGCTGAATCAAGATGCTGTGGCTTGTGGAATCAAACACTTCAATATTTGATCAACATGTCTTTGTCATATTAACCCACTGTCCAATTTAACTGTACAATGAAGTTGTTTCACACTCTATTTATATTTTGAACTAGTATAGTCTCCGACTTGAACTCGATCCCAAACTGTAAACGATGCTAATTGATCGAGTTATTGTTTTTATTTTAGATCCAACACGACATCCTAACTGGCATCTTTTAAATTTTGGTACAAAATGTGGAGAAAGTTCAACAAACAGAATCATTGGAGGAAAAAACGCAGCATTGGGACAATATCCATGGATTGCTCGCATTAGAATGTCAGGTATTTGTGGTGTCTAGTATCAAATTCCATCTAAATTGTTTTCTCAAATTCTAGGAAATTCTAGGGGAAAATGGAAAGCTCGTAATTTTTACAATTTTTGTTTTTATATTATAATTTGCAGAAATGATCAATTTTCCAATATTTTCGAAAATTTTAACATCTTAAGAATGCATCCCTGTTGGGTTTTGATGTTGAAATTGCAGATTTGTATTCAAATCATTTCAATTAAAATTGTAATTAATGTTGCTAAAAAGAGGTATTACAATTAAGGTTTAATATGACTTCATCAATGGGGGAAAATTATAGAGATAATAAAGTCATTGCTAAATGTTATAATAAATTTTTGTTTTTATTATGTTTAATATCCTTAATCCACATGTAAAAAATGTTTAACTATACATTTATAAATATCCAAACTCAAAAGTGGTTGCATGGAATGTTCCTCATTAAAACTATAAATAGCTTTAAAAACTATATTTTACAGACTGTAGTGTAAACTAAACTTCATGGCTTAATAGCTCTGAAGGACTTATAAGCCTGCTAGATAGCTTTTAAATAGAGCAATGTATGGTTAGCATATTGAATTCCCATTACTGTTGTTCTAGTATTCTCAACCAGAGTTCACTAACAATTGTAACTTCCCAATTGACCTCACTATTCTAGATCAACACCGTAAATTTTACAGCCTCCAGGGGGCTTAAACTTGGAAGCTCTCACTCGTTAGTGAATGCACTAAACATTAGAGCAGCCAGGAGTTCACAGGTGGTAAATTACTTTTAACATATATAATCAATTTTATTTTCAGGCATTTTTAAACACATGATTTTTCTTTAAACACAAATTCTTATCCTTTTGAAAACGTTTTCCTCCTTCCACGGTACGGCTTTGTGTAATTTGTCATATTTGAAACCACGTTTTCTCTCTCTGAAAGTTTATTTCTCACTCATTCAAAACTAACTTATTAAGTCACATAATAATGCTTTAAACAGAAACTCTTGTCCTTTCGAAAACATTTTCTTTCTTCCAAGGTACGGCTTTGTCTAATTTAACTTATTTGAAACCACGCCCTTTCTCTCTAAAAGTATATTTCTCACTGGAATAGTTCTGCTTTGTCACTGTTTCTCCCCACCTTTATACACAACACTGATGTCATATTTCTCTTATAACTAACATTATATACAATTTTATTATTAACATATTTTTAACAAATTTCTCTGACCATTTAGTACTAATTACTTTCTATATTTATTTTATTCAATAACAGAATACTATAACATTCAAGATGTTATATATATTTTATTTAATTAACCTTCTCAATTATTTGTTAGCCACACTTTTGTAGTGCCAATATAACAATGAAGTTGTTATCTTTCAATTAATTTAAACTCTTTACTCTACTAAACACAATTCAATTTATACTTAAAACTCATTAACTAACAACGTTTACCTGGATAAAAATCTTTCTTTTAATTTATCATGAATAAATTTCTACAAAAAACAATGAACATGTACATGAAATATCAATTCTTACTTAACTAATAAATCATTTATTCCTCATTCATTCCTTATTTTTTATTTATTTATAATAGACATTTAAATACAAAATTACTTTATTTTAACAAAGTTAAAATCTTGAATATGCAAATTATTAGTTTCCTTCTTAGGATTTTATTATTTTCTTTACAAAATTTAATTATTACTTTACTTTACATTAACATTTATTATCTTTTTAAATCTCGGCTAGCTCAGTTTTTAAATTTATTTAAACAACAAAAATCTCTTAATCACGGGTCATAGGTCTTTTAATGGCTCAATTGAAAGTGAAATAGAATTTAAAATGAATTTAATAATTAACAATTTGTTTGGTACTTATCAATTTGCTGGTCCTTCTGATCGGTCGATTTGCACTTTTCCACTACACATAAACTTTAATTTACTCTTTTATTAAAAAGACACCACACTGCTCAAAACACTTATTCCTTGGTGATATAACGCTTTCTCTCGCTCCCTGAGGTTGTTCCAATTCCCAGCTTCTTTCTGCGATGACTGAAATCCTTTGGCTCTGGTAAATTGAAACTCCTTTTCTCGATCTGCTTTTTAAAGAAAACTCCACAAAACTCCTAATCTGTACTTCCTATTGTTACTTAAATCTTCCTTTCCTTCGACTCTACTTTAAATTAAAACTTATCAAACTTTTTAATAAACAAAGAGACTTCTTGTCCCTTTATTTGCTGTTAAACAATTCTATGGAACACAGAGCAGACTATCTGTGCCCACAACCTTACGTCTCGGCTCCCCTTGTAAGACTACCTCTAAGAATTTATTTTTTAAGACTCCTTCTCTCGAACACTGGTTTTCGCGCCCTGTTTGCTGATTCGTGGATTTTCACTAACTTTCTCTACATGTGTTCTTTCTCGATTTCTAGTGGTTGTTTTTAAATCTTTCCGTTGTGTTTTTAAGCTTGAGAACGTCTTCGATTGGCCGACCTACTTTCTCCTTGCGTTTTTGTGTTTTTTCTGAAGTACCGTTAAACTTTCTACTTGTATACCGTTAAGACGCTGGCTTTCCCTTTGATTTCTCTTTTTAGTAAAAAAAACTCTCCTCTACCCCAAAATTCCGTTACTGTACACATGTGTTTGCTTCAAGGTTGTTGAAATCCTAGTTCTATTGTAATCTAACACGTACATTTTTTAACTGCAGGCGACAGCTGCCGTCTCCCTTCATTTATTTAACATTGTTCTATTTTTCCATATTTATTATTTTACAAGTTATTTTAATTTAATTTATTATTAGATGTCATGATTGCGATGTTTTTTATTTAGGTGAGATCATCATATCGTTACAATACATTTCCTGTTTACTACCTTGAGTCAATCTTATTTTCTATTCTAACCAAAATTACAAAACTGAAAATGTACACTATTACAGACTACAGAAAAATCTATTCCAATACAAGTTTTAAACAGATTGTATAATATTTAATATATTGTTCTTTTAATAAATAGGTAGTCAATTACTACAACAATTTGGATTCACTTCTGTGTTTGTATGTGGTGGTGTAATCATCAACAAGTTATATATCCTAACTGCTGCTCACTGTGTTCCATCTGTAAACGATGGAGTTATGTAAGTCTATTTTAAATTAAATAATCAAATATAAAACTAAGCACAACCAAAGAACCATGTTTTCCTAATGATTGTATTATGAAGGTATGGGTCTCCACTTGCAATGCTCATTATGCTGACTGGATCTTAGTTGAGGCTGATTTTTATTTGCACTCATTGAAGAAAGACAATACATAAAATCATAAATTAGGTGATTATTATGACATAGACAGAAATATACAAATTTTCTAGGTAAATATATTGCTATATAACATATACAACAGATTGTGATCATAAAGTTCTAGAACACGTCATTGTTTATGTAAACAATCGGAATAAAAAATCCAAATTTTTAAAACCGGAGCTATGGTTACTTTAATTTTAAGTGTAATAAATCAATTTGTACCAACTTTGAGAGAAAGCTGTAGGGGTCAATTTAATTGTAAGGAGGGTGAGTGATAAAAATATATTTTTTATAATATATATAACAATGTTTGATATAATATAACTTGAACACAAATTCTCACAAATAGTATGTTTATTTATTCAAAAAAAAATTTTATATATCCAATTAAATAAATAATAATATTAACTTTCCGGGGCCTAAATTATGTTTTTTTAGTTTCACATACATCTCTACATTATCGTAGTAAAATATGAAAAAGTTTGGGGTTGACCAAGTAATTGCTCAGAATTACCCTAGGTAAAATATTGTGAAACACTATAAATAAAATTCAAGAACAAGATAAATTAAGAATATATTTTACAAAATGTGAAATATTCCCGAATAAATATGTAGGCCAAACAAAAAGAAATGTCAAAGAGCTAAAAAACACTTTGCCCATTTTAAATATAAAAGGAGACCTGATTAATCAGCTAAGGCCAAACACTGTTTTAGACAAAAAACAATATTCTAGAGTAGAAAACTCTATGTTGTTGAAAATTCTTACTCAACTATATGTAATAGATTCTTGGGAAACTTTTTATATTAAGAAATACCATAATATAAATTAAAATAATGAATTAGAACTTATACAAAGTTCTATATTATTGTAAAATACAAATTGTATTATTAGATATAAGATTAGGTCTTATTGTATTAGTCACATGATAACTCTAGGCAATTTATAAACAAGGCTGTAATGTGTACATTTTATAATTTGAATATAGCGCAAGGCGCAAGAATATTTAAACTTGAACGTAATTGGTCCAAATGGGAAAGGAAAAGGGACATGCGCAGAAGGAGAAATAGTTAGTCAAATTACTTTTAATAACAAAAAGAATCAAAATTTAAAAACAAAGTGAATGGTAAAAAATAGTCAGAGAAATATATCTTGTATATTAATATAATTAGAATTAGTGTAGACCTAAAATTAAGAATATTGAAACGTAAAAAGTGTTGTGAACGGTTGTTGCTATGCAAGACGTGATGACTAGGCAAGATAGAGTTATTTCTGTTAGCGTGGCTGGAGTCGGAATACAGTGCTTAAAGTGGTAGGACGTGGTTAGACATTTGTGTCGTTCCGAAACGGCACAATGAAAACTGTTAGAAATGTGAAAATGTAAGGTTTAACAAGGACAATAATTACAAGTTGCTTCGTTAAAAAACATAGTTAGTAGATCATAGTGTATAGTTATTAGAGTTATACACTAGAGTTTCTTTGTACAAACGAACAATATGTACCATGTGCTTTTCTGTATTAGCTAGCAATCTCAGGCTAAAGGTTTGAGTTTTAAGAGGAGTGTTTTCAAGACAATAGATAAAAATATGAATGATCAAAGTACTATAAGTTATGATCTAAAGTGTAAACTTTTAATCTGTTATGTGAACTTGTATAAATACGGTGAGAACAATAACTTGCACGTGTTCAACCTTAAGTAAGACAATAGAGTCGAGAAGCATAGGCAAAATCGTAAAGTGTTAAAATAGAAAAGTTTATAGTATAACACTAATAGTTATTTCAATAATTGAATAATAAAAAATGAATTTAATAAAGCGGGGACAGCGTCAGCGTTTATCCATAGGACCAGAGACAACGACCACAAGGTTGCAAGACATTTCCGGAGAAAGATGCAAATCGTCTACAAAGGAATGTGTTTTTAATTAGAAAGAACGTACCTGGTGTACACGTTAAGACTTTCATTTTAAAATTATGTTTTATATAAAATGATTAAAGTGTTTCTATGTTAGATATAAGCTTTGATTTGGCAATTTGATTCATGATATATGAAACTAGGTTTTATACTATAAAGTATAAAAATATTAAAATAAAAGTCTTTTTCTAGTAAATAATTCAATGAAGCTTGATCTATTTTCAAGGAATAAAATTCTTAATTACATAAATTCATTTAAATAAACAAAATCTATTCAATTTCAGAATTACAAAGAAAAGTAAATTCAATAATTATAAATTCTATTTGAATTTTTATTTATATTATATCATTTAAATTATGAACGTCTATTAGGTTGTACCTCCTAAAATAAGATATTGCATATGATTGCTCCAATTTTGTATATGTTCATTGTGAATGTGTTTTAATAAATATTTTGTGCTATTTCAGAACAAAAAAGGACTTCTATTCTTTAATGCCAATATCCTGCTAAGTACACTGTAAAAGAATTTGCTACCCTAGATATTTTGAACTTATTAAATTTTAAACTTAAATTTCACTTTTTTAATATTTTTATTTTTGTAATTATCCAATAATTTTCATCGCACTTAACTTTCTCTTTTATAATTATTAAAGACAACACCTACATTTTTATAAGATTACAAGGCACATGTTAACATCTTACAATACAAAATAGGTGGGTGTAGACGACACTCCTTTAGTTATGTATAAACTTGGGGGGTTGCACATTACTAGATTAGTTATTGTAGCTCATGCATCACTCTTTCCTTGAAACACATTTGTATAAATAAACATACTATTGATGAGAATCTGCATTCAAGTTTCATTCTATCAAGTATATCATCTCACAAGTCAAGCTCATTATTTATTTATATATAGCAATAAACATTATTTTTCATAATATGAAATGCTCGTGAAATAAATGGTGCAAAAACATTACACAATCTTTCTTAATTACTCATCCCCAAAATCAAATAAAAACTAACCATCACCAAAAACACCATATTTGAAGAGTTATTTATATAAATGCCTAAACTTGCTTTACTTGGGTCAATAACTGATACTTAGCATACATCCTATGTGATTTAACTCACGCTTTTAATGATGGTGAAAGGTAAATTTTTGTGCTTTTCCAATATTCCTAAAGTGTAACTTTTTTTTTTTAATTATAATTTTTCACACCCCTAATATTTAGCAGTAGCTAGTCAATTTTGAGAAATTACATATTTTATATTAACTCCATGACTGAGTTTTTCATTTTGTTATTGATAACAGCATGAAATGGCATTTTTGAAGAGATATTGACCAATATATTTTGTTGTTATCCTTAGGGCCTTTATTTGAGCAAAATCGTCACAACTTATTGTCTAAAATCTTTCTTTTTTTTCCTTTTTATGACAGCTAAACCCAAATTTTGAGTTATAAACCGGTCGATGCGTTTGGAATTAATCTACACATATGATAGATAGACATTATTCCAAAAACTACATTTTTTTAAAATTCAGATGACCTTAAAAAATGATATCCAAATATCTTAACATCAATTTTATTTTCTATATTACGTATATCTGAGAAATTTAAAATTATACTGTTTGTATGCTGAAGGTATGAGTGTTAAAATAGTTGTTCACTGCTATTTTTAAATTTAAATTTACACAATTTAAAATTACAATATTGTACCAATTATAAATCATAATTATGTATAAATCTTTCATATTTTCAGAGATATGGTACGACTAGGTGAGCACAACGTGAAAAAAGTTATTGATTGTGAGAATAAGGTTTGTGCTCCACGCGTTCAAGACATCAAAGTCGACAAAGTGATTAAACATAAAAAATATGACTATCCTTACCAATTTAAAAATGATATTTGTCTCCTACGACTTGCCAAGCCAATAAAATTTAATGGTAAATATAATTTAAAACAATATACTTTAATTCAATTCATAAAGTTTCTATAATAATGGTGCATTTAACTCATTTTTAACATCATTAAATGTTACAGTTCTAATTAGACCTTCATTTCATTTATTATTTGTTATTATTTTTCTTTGATTTTATAATTATATCTTGTGATTTTTTTTCTCTTTATTTTCTTTCTTCTGTATATATGTATGTAGTTAGTTTGATGAGGTTTATTTACATTTTTTAAGCTTGTGTATTTTTTTCTGTATTATTTTTATCAATTTTATTGTTTTCTCTTTTGTTTTACAATTTTTTCCCCTTTTTGTTGGTTTTTTTAGGGGTTACCAGTTCAATGTTAATGTTCAGTGTTATTTGATCAATAATTAATGTAAAACTAGAAATATATTATTGTGCTATATCTTATTTAGCTTTGTACATGTTGCATTAAATTGACTTTAACTTTCTATTCATTGTTGTTGTAATAGTGTACATTTTCAGTTGTATGTATAATCTTGGTCTGGATAGAAAAGAAGATTGACTCAAGGTAGTGAACAGGAAATGTTTTCTGTTATTGAATAAAATAAATATAGAATATAAATAAATAAAGAAGGTAATTAGTACTAAATGGTCAGAGAAATTTGTTAATAATAAAAACGTATATAATGTTAGTTATAAGAGAAATGTGACATCAGTGTTGTGTGTAAAGGTGGGGAGAAACAGTGACAAAGCAGAACTGTTCCAGTGAGAAATATACTTTTAGAGATATAGGACATGGTTTCAAATAAGATAAATTAGACAAAGCCGTACCATGGAAGAAAGAAAATGTTTTCAAAAGGACAAGAGTTTCTGTTTAAAGCATTATTATGTGATTTAATAAGATAGTTTTAAATGAGTGAGACAGATACTTTCAGAGATAAAAGACGTGATTTCAAATATGACAAATTAGACAAAGCTGTACCGTGGAAGGAGGAAAATGTTTTCAAAAAGACAAAAGTTTGTGTTTAAAGAAAAATCATGTGACTTAATAAGTTTGTTTTGAGTAAAAGAGAAAGTAAACCGTAGTGATTATTTGGGAACTGAGATGTAATTCGAATAAAATGAAAGTTTTAAGTATGATACAGAATTTAGTTTCAGTGTATATTGGTATGCTTGGTATAACATGCTCAAATTATGTTTTATAAAAAATGTAAACATAAAAATAACTAGAACTTACAGTTTATTAATGAAACTTGGATAGTATGTTTGCAGAGATAAAACATAACTAACTAACAACAACATAACTAACATATCGTGGCTTCTAACAAGAGAATAATATTTCATTTGAAAATAATGATTATAAACTTTAATAATAAAAAACATTCATGAGTTGATTTGTTAGATTGGATGTTTTAAAAATAAAAAATAAGTATTAAATAAAAGAGATTTTATAATATAAAAATATTGCATTTTGAAATATGAAAGATTTTATTAAGAATTAAGGTTGCAATCATAAGATTAATCTTAAATGAAATATTAATGAATTATAATTTTAGGTTATTATAAAATATGTAATGATTTTTGTCTTTTGAAGAAATATTTTAATTTTGTATGAAATCTATTATAAATTTTTATTAATAATTAAATGTACATTTCAGAAAATTGGATTCTGTATTTTATTTTTTTAAATTCTCCAAAGTACACTGTATTAAAGAACTTGCGACCACAAAGAAATTTTTTATGCTCTCTTCAAGAGAATTTCACATTTTATTTTATTTTATTTATCTTTTTATTTCAAAAAAGAAACAAAGCATTATCTTAATAAAAAGAAATTATTACATTGTAATCTACATATATTATATAAAATATTTACTCTATGCAATTGAGTCTTCTAGGAAGTGCCACATAGATAATAAGTATATTATAAATGGTGAAATTTAACAAAATTATTATTGTATAAACAAAATTTTATATGTTTGATGTATACAACAAAGGTACAAAAACGAGGGTAAAATTAAATTAAATGTTGTTATTATGTTAACATAAATAACTGGCCTGATGATGCTGCTATATGTCTATATATGTATACTTAAGGTATAGTAAAACAAAGACTACAATTATCATAGAGTAAATATTGTATTATATTAAACTTTATATCATTGAATATATTGTAATGGTATTAGACTTGAGGGTATTGCCAAATTGCTTCCTATTATTTTCTGTATGAAGCACCACCAAGTACCAAAGAGAAACACTAACTCAGCCAAGAATAACACCAAAAGTCACCAAAGATAGCCAAGGTAAAATCTTTTGAGTTAAAGACATGTTTCTATTTGGGCATTGTAGACTTATATTATTGTATAATATTGTATATTATATTGTATAATTCAATCATTGTTTATTACAGAATTTGTGAAACCAATCTGTCCGGTATATGGTCCACTTATGAATAAATACCATGGTGGTGAAGTAATGGATGTTGCTGGGTGGGGACTTACTAATATAGGTGAGATAGTAATGAATGTCTTTAACAAAGCAAACTATTTTTATACATAATAGTATAAGAGTTCTGTTTTTAAAGGTTGATTTTAGAATATGATTTAAGATGAGGACATGTATATGACACAAGCAAGGCAAGTTTATGACCTAATTAAATATATAGATACATTTTGTTTTAAGACAGTATCCATGGATCATTTGCACTTTTTGATTTGAAATCTACTAAACTAACATTTTTAAGTGAAAAGAAATTTTGTTTGGTTTTGAGGATGAGTGAGTGATAAAGTTTGTACATTGTTTATCCACTGTTTGTTTTTGTTTTTGATCAATAACAAATTATTTGTAATGTAAGATAATATTGATTTGTAACAAAAGTATGTCAAAGAAAAGGTGAAGTTTAGCAGGACTAATTAAAGACACCTTAAGACTTTCCTTAACAAACAATATTTAATTTAATAAAACTTTCTATATCTTATTTTTCAGAGACTAAAGAAACAAGTACTATTCTCAAAACACTAAAAATTACTATTTTTAATGCAAAGGCATGTCAAAAAAAATTTGAAGGGAAAGCAATGATAGGAAATGAACAATTATGTGGTGGAGGGATAATTGGTAAGGATTCCTGCGGTGGAGATTCTGGAGGCCCTCTGATGAAAGTATATGCTCAAGACGGCCCACCCAGGTATTTTCTAATCGGAGTGGTGTCTTTTGGAGCCAAAGTCTGTGCTGAGACCGACTTACCAGGTGTATACCTTCGAGTTTCATATTTTATGAAATGGATATTGGATAATATAAAAGTATAATTTCAATTTTATGAGTGTGTTGATAATGGTAAATGAAATCATTCAATCTTTCTTACATTCTTTATTTTGTATTTTATTCCTACAATATGATTTATGATTCCATTACTGTCTTTCAGTTATATAAAATTTATAAAAAGTTATATGATAGGTTAAAAAATTGATGTTAGGTTTTTGCAGATATATCTATTTTTAGGGTTCCCCTGAGTCCACAAAAGTGGTTTTTGGAATAATGTGGTTTGTTATCTGTTGACTGTGCATTGTCCTACATCCCAATCCCTAGGACTGGTTTTAATCAAATTTCCTATGAGGAAATTTTGGCTAATTTTCGGAAAATATTTTCATTATTTTAGTAACGAAAAATTTTGTTTATTTCAATAGCACAAAATTATGATTTAGTCAAATCAACAATAATGATTTTATTCAATTGAAGGCTATAAGCATCCAAACTTACAACATTGAACACCATTTCTCCAAAATCACTTGTATTGAGTTATAGGTAAAAACAACAAAAATCTATCATCAACTTGTTATGACAAACATAATTTTTCAGAATTGACTCCACTGTTTTCGTTCTAATTTTAATGATATACAAAGATTAGCAAGCAAAAACCATATGTAAAATTGAAAGTAAAAACATATTATGGTTCAGGAATAATTGGGGGAAATGATAAAAATTTGAATGAAATTGATAGAGCCGGTTTAAGAACTGTATTTGAAGAAGAATTGGCGACCTTATTGTTCTGTTTGGGTCCTTAGATATCACACTTGAACAAAATTTTATGCCAATTTATACAGCTGAGAAATTTTTTTTTTTTGTTTATGGCCGATACACCAAAATTTTGAAAAAAAAGACCTGAGATATGGCAATAATATGCCCATTCTAAATTTGATTTAAAAAGTTCAATGTGTTTTGCATAGGTGACAGACATTTCTCCAAAAACGACTTTTTTCTACTCCAAGGCACCTTAAAATAGATATATCTGTAAAAACTGAACATTGATTTTTCGACACATCACTCAACTTTCTCTACAGAACAGGAAAATTTCTTTATATGTTGCAAATTTAAAATTGTTTAATTTTTTTTTTATTTTATAAAATTTTAATATTCATGAAAAGTTCAACCACAATTTTTTTATTTTGTACATTTTTTCTCAAGAACGAAGAAGCAAATAATTTCAAATCAAATTGCTGTGTCTATATTATGCAGTTGACACCCATGTTCTTTTGAAAAGAGTTTAAGTTCTAATAATTTATTTCATCACCTTTTAATTAAAACTGAATGCTTGAGTTTAATTATTATAAATTTTATTTTATACTGAGAAGAATTTACTTTAATTGTGAGGCCAGCTTGTGAGAAAAGCACAAACACTTAGTTATTTTACTCTTTTCTTGGGTCATGAATTTCAGGAAAATATAATCATGTATGATAAATGATCATGAAAAACTTCTGAAATACTCGTACATACAATATATACAAAAAAATTATATATATATATATTAATCACACATATTTTGGTTAAGCGGTTTGCTTAACTCTTCCTGAAATACATACATGTTTTAATAAACAAATTATAGAACAAGATTGCTGTAAATGACAAACATATTTTATATTAAAAGTATACAGAATGTTCAAATTTCAAGTAAGAGTTCATAAAGTTCTTATTTTTAATTTTATTTACTAATAGAAAATGTCACACTACTTAACATTGCAACAGAAAGTTCATTTTTACTCAACTCTTTGGAACAATAGTTTTCTTATTTAAGGTATTATGACTGTTTTCTTTCAAAAGTCCTTTTTATAACATTTTACATGATTTTTATTTTTTATTTTATTAATAAAGCTATTAGTCTCAGATCTTAAAGAAAAAAGTTCAATTTAGTAAAAAGTTCATATTAAAATTATCAAAAAATCAATTTTATGCTCGTACCACGGCATAATTTTCACTGATTCTACTTTAAAGTTCAATGTAAAAAAAACTATTTTTCAGTACTGAATTATACAATGGGCATTGATTGTAGCTCTGGAAGATCAAGGGATCAGCTTATGATGGAGTTCGAGGGTTATTAATTCAGAACTACTCTTCTCTGTGACCCATTCTCTAGTAGTCTGTATTTTTTGATATCTAGGATTATCTATCTCCTTACTCCACACTTTCCTTCTATCAGTATTCTTTTGGTTAATACCGCACACACTGATTTATGACAAAACTATTTTCAATTATTTTACAAAATATAATTTGTAATATTGCACATTTTGAGTTTCATTGACTTTGTATAGAAAGAGGGTATGCTTTGGTAAAGGCAAAGCTGATCATAAGTTCCATGGGGGGTATTTATAGGCAAAGTAACAGCAAGCGGGAAAGCGGAAGGAAAATAGTCCGTCCAACTATTTTTTATAACTTAAAAAGGACAAAATTTGAAAAGATGTAATGAGAAATAATCAGAGAGATGTGAACTATGTTTAGATATAATTAGAATGATAAAAATTATTATAATTAAGCAAAATGTAAATCAAGTGCTTTTTACCATGCAAGGCTTGAGCATAAGTAGACATTGCATCATTTTAGAGAGTTACATCGAAGGAGAGAGTCGCCTACAATGGTGAGTGTTTAATTTAGACAGAAAAAGTATATAATATAAGAGTTTAAAGTAATCTTGTTACAATTGGACCAAGCTCTTATTTTAATAAATCATAATAATTATAACTAGATTCTTTTGTTTAATAATCTTGTGGAAAGTGACATTTGTTATGATGATATGTTTTAAAATACTTATCTATATTTTATATATGTGTATTAATTATACATGTTTGTTTTAATAAATAACATGTTCGTTTCAGTATAAAAAGACTTCTACTTTCCATCCAGTATTCCATTAAGTACACTTTTAAAAAAGAATTCACACCCCATAAGAAATTAATAGTCAAAATTAAATATATGGTAATTATGTAATTTCCATGGCGCCCAACATCAGTAAACATTTTTATATAAAGTAACTTCACCAACATATTTCAAATTATTACAATCATCGCACAACATAGGGAATTTTTATTTAAATTAAGACACCCTGCAATTTTCATATTATTACAAATTTATTTTTATTTTCATTAGACATACCAAATTACTTAGTTTTATTACAATAATGAAATCTTAAACTTCCACATCTTATAAGTTTTCCAATTGTTTTTAAATCACACACACATAAATAATCCTGTAAGTTTAACAACTCTGAAATCTCGTCTATCTGTCTACATTCAACTTCTGAATTATAGTTTTTTGTCTTTGAATGCAAATAATCCACGCAATAAAATCTTTTATAATTTTGTTTTCTTGATTAATCACATTACTTGCAACTATTCCATTTCTCCCAATCAAATATATCTTGATATAAATATCTCAAAATTGTGAACGTTACAAAGTTCAATCTCATTGCAAAAAAATATAAATGTGGTAACTTCAGGATTATTTGAATAACTGGTTCATTCAAATCAAATTGGCACTAAACTTGCATTCAATTTATAGTATGACATTTCCCTCTAAATTTCGAGAAAGTATTTTACAATATTTTATTTGTAATAGTGACATTAACAAGGCAATACTAAAAATAAATATAGATGAAAATTTGAACTAGAAAACACACCTTCAATAATCTTCTAAAAAACTTAGAAACGCTTGCTTTGTTGAGAGGAGTTTTTCTCACAAGATTTTAATAAAGGTCTATTTCACTTACTTTCATTCACTTATTTCATATGGTGACTATTTCTGGGATTGCTCAAGAAGTCATGTAAACTTTTCTTTCAAAGAAATAAAATACTACCTTTGCCATATGTGTTTATATTTATTATTTATTTTATTCTTGAATGTGTCACATTTATACATCAAAATCTGAAGTTGTGTATCTTAATTCCGACTTCCATTTTTTTTTTTTTTTTTGTTTTTTGGAGTTAAAGAAGCTTGTTTTGATTGGTTGCTCTAGACTTTGTGTAAAAGCTAGGGTTATTCAACACCGAATAAAAGTTATTTTATATATCTGTGTAGTGCTTGTTGTGATTAATGGCTGTTGAACAGAAAACAGAAGAATGAAATAATTGCCTGTAGGGAAGAAATTTCTGGTAGGGGTGTGAGCCAAACAACCAAAGTCAATCATGGATTCATACCTTTTGATGGTGAAAACAGTTTGATATGAATCCGACTGCCAAATGGAAATGAGATAGTTTATTCGAGTGTGAACAAGAAGAAATAGATAATTTGACTAAAAATAATTTAAAGATTCTAGTTTTAATTTTTTTAGAGTAGTGTTCATGAAAAAACTATTCAATACACACTGTGAGTATGCAGCCTTTACCAAATAGACAAGTTGAGGAGAGCTTGCTAAGTAAATGTGCAAGGTCTGCTTTGATAAAATAAAAAAGATGAATTTCACTTATTTTTTTAGAACTTTTTTGTAAAACCTAAATTAGTATACTTTAGTGAGCATTGGTTGACAAAGGAGACCAAATTTCTCCTACATAAAATTGTTGGTTATAAATTAGCTAATATATATACTAGAACGAGAAGCGGGGTTGCATACTCATATTGGAACAGTTACAGTTTAAGCAAAGATTAAATTTTGTCAAATTTTCTGTTGACGGTATTTTTTAATGTTGTGGGATGCAACTGTCTGGTGGTACAAATTTGATTGTTTCAGCTATATATAGACCACCTAAGTAACATAAGACTTCTTTGAATGTGTTTTATGATAAATTCCGGGCTCATTTAAAGTATATAACTTATAAAGATACTAAATAATGCCATATAATGGTTGCCGCTGATTTCAATATAGTAGAACTTCTACGTAACAAACTTCTATATAACGAATTTTCTCTGTAACGAATTTTTTTTAAAAGACAAATGAAATTCCATTTAAAAATGTTTCCATATAATGAAGGAAATCTTACATATAACGAATTAAAATGTCCGAAAAAAATATCCAAAAAGTAATTTTTATTATTAAAATTTATGTGATGGTGACAAGTAGAGGCGCCATAGAAGAACCCGCATCTGTCAGCGAGTTAGTATGAGTCACAGACAGCAAGTATGACAAACTTGCGGCTCCGGACTCCCCCTCTCTCCCCCCACCTTGGCGGTACTGGCAGCGCTCGTCTGTATATCTGATCTCTCAGTCTAAGTATAGACTGAGTTGTCATTGAGAACAGAGCATTCGCGATGTCTAAATGGAAGGCTTTAAGTGTAGCAGATAAAACTAACATTTAATAGGATGTCGAGCACGGCATACAGAAGAAACTTATAGCACAGAAGTATGAAATTCCTCCAAGCACTCTCTCAACAGTAATAAAAAATAAGGATGCAATTTTGAAGTGTCAGGAAGCTGGAGGAGAAGAAAGAAAAAATACAGTTTAATAATTTTAAACAGTTTCCTTGTTATTGATCTGATTACTATTATATTAAAGATGTCTGATTGTTACAATATAAAATACTGTACATGATAAAGAACCCGTTTTATTTATTTTCTAGTTTTTAAACTCACTAAAACCGGTTAGAGTTGTCACAATTGTACCATGTTTGGACTCATTTTGTGAGAAATAATATTTAGAGTTCAGTAATTAGATTAAATTTAGGTAAAGTTAAAATCTAGAAAAATTTTATTTTGTAACACAAGGTCTAGTTGGTGATTCATAGAAGAACCATTAGCGGCAGGTAGGCCGAGCCGCACGTGTGAATGTGTCTGTCGGCACTCTTCAATAGAAAACAAAAAAGTAAGCTAGTTCCGAGAATTGCAGAAAGTACATTTCAGGAGAATAGGATTTGTTTACTAGTTCCCACGATCCCCTCCCTAATATTAGTCGACTCGGTACGTTAGTCGGCAAACTTTACAAAGAAATACAGTAATAAGCTGCTTCTAAGATAGTCGACTATTTTTACAATTAGCCTAATACAAAAAATATCACAAGTTAAATACTGCAGTATTTCTATTTTTTTTAAATTGTAATAAAAAATTAAAAAATAAAAATACAATTTCTTTATAACGAACTTTCTATGTAACGAACTTTATCTTTGGAACCTTCAATTTCGTTATATGGAGGTCCTACTGTATTTATTTTAATTTAGGAAAGTACTCTTAAGCAAGAATTTATGAATTTTGTTACATCTGGTCTATTAAATGTCCAAGGAGATACAAAAACTTGTATAGACAATATATTAAGTAGTTTTCATCCTACCATTTGCAGGGAATTGGTAATTGTTTTGGGGTTTTCAGACCATACTGCTCAAAAGACCACCATAAATAATTGTTATATAAAACATAAAATATCCACGAGAGAGTTCACTTTCATCCTGTTTGGAGGATAATATATATAGTGATATTGGAACCTCACATAATTAATGAACTAATATCACTATTGGAAGTGTTATTGAACCAGAATTATTTTGCGTTTAATAACAATTTCTATATGCAAAAAGAAGGACTGGCAATGGGGTCGCCACTCTCAGGTTTGTTGGCTGACATCTTTCTAAACGAATTTGAAAATAAATACCTTTTATCCAAGGATAATAAATTTTATAATAACATAATAAGTTATTCCCGTTATGTCGATGATACCTTCATCATATTTAATGGAACGTTTAGACAGATGGAAAATTAAAAAATCTATATGAACCGCATCAACAGTCAAATCCAGTTCACCCTTGAATTGGAATCGGAGAGAATGCTAAATTTTCTAGACCTTACAGTAATAAGAGCAGACGTACTTCAATTCAAGATTTTTAGAAAACCCACAACCACTGTTTCTACTATTCATGCGGAATCCCACCATCCAATTGCACAAAAAATGGCTGCATACAATAGTTTTGTATACAGATTAATAACAATACCACTCAGTAAGGAATATTTTAATATTGAATTGAACACCATAAAATACATAGCCGTGGCCAACAGATACAGGAGTTCCATGATTGATGAAATCCTTAAAAAGTACATTAGGAACAAAGAAAAACCTTCAGATCCACGGAATATGGGGTTATCCTACCTAACATCTTGACAAACACACTGAGGAAGATAGATGTAACCATGTCGTTCCGCACCTCTAACAACATTAGGAATATAATTAAGCCCAAAAAAACAACACCATTAGAACAAAAGTTAGGGGTATACAGAATCAATTGTGATGAATTCGAGTGTTTCTATATAGGGCAAACTGGGAGACAATTTAAAAAACGATATAAAGAACATCTTCCAAGTAACAGAGTGATGTATGCAAAATCTAACTACGCACGCCACATTATAGAAGAAAACCACTCGTATTCTAATTTTGAAAGCAACTTCCATCCAATTCACATATGCAAGAAGAGCAAACAAATGGACGCGTATTAAACGTATTCGATGGTGTGCATACGCGTTGATATATTGTGATAATTTAAAAAGAAGAGGAGGTTACTTTTTACAGAAAATGAAGCTATTTTAAAAAGAAAAAGAATTATATGAACTTGAAGAGTTCTTACGTTATTTATTTTATGATGAAATTGAATTTAATTGTAGTTAATTAATTAATATTGGGCGCCAGACCTAATGGTCATTATTTATCATTATTTTTAAATTATTTTTATAAAAATTTTATGTCAGTAGACCTTTATGATTCTTACAACAAAATAGTTGTTCAAAAATATTAAATTTATAAAAAATAGTACATTACATATAATAAGCTTTACATAGTTACACAATATAAGTTTCAGTGTTATTTAACACTGGTTACCGTCTTTTGTTGAAAGAAGTTCATTGCATATTTTGCACGTGCAGAGTTTTCCGTCGACGTTGCATCATTCGTGAACTTCGAGCTTTCTATTGTTCGACACGTCCATATTAAAATGTTTATTAATTTTTTAGTCTATTTTAACACTTCACGATAGTCCACGCTCACGAATTATAAACCACTTTCAATTTTTTAGTATATTTAGGCACAATATGCATTGTTCTATATTGTACCGTATAATATAATTGTCTCTGTTATCTCTAACTTTATAACACGTTATTTTCACAAAAATGTTCTAAAACTTCTCTTAGATTAAAAGTAACGTCTCTCACTTTCCTACGTGTATTAATATGGCTCGACATTGTAAATCTTAGCACATTTTGAAAAAGTTCTGATCATTCTAATAACATTCAACTCTCGACTTAATACACCTGTCTCTCCAATCTCTGGACTTCGACTGCCTCGTTGCTAAGTGAACTAGCAATGTATTACTTCCGAAAACCTCCCTTCCGCTGTTGGCTGTTACATTCACCTCACATACATCACCGGTATAATATCAAAATTCACATGTATTATTAATTACAAACAAATTATATCAATATTTACATAATTATTTATTCTGTTGTCTTGAAAATCTATTTTTCCTTTATAAATGAGTTTACTAATTTAAAATTATTATTTGAATTCTTATCTCTATAGTTTAACCGCGTCTTTTAAATGAGTCAATATTAAACTCTAATTTTTCACATTGCTACAATGTGTTGCGATATGTGTGTTGTGTAATAATTTATTTTAATGTTTTAACGACTTCAGCAGAGTGATTTTCTGAAGATGGAACGAGTTCCGAAACGCGTCATATGATTATAAAGTAAGTAACTAATTTATTATTAAAAAAGTCACATAGACGGACATTATTGTTCTTTTATTATATAAAGTATTTATTATTATGTTTAGTAATTATTTTAAATAATTAAATATTATCACTAGCTAAATATTCAATATCTGACTTATGGCAATTAATGGGAAGAAAAGCAAAAAGTGTTGAAAATGCATAGCTTGCAGTCTATTAACACACCATGGATAGTGAAATTCTATATAAACTGCTAGTAAACTAGAAATGGGGTCAGTTGGTGGAGAAACTTTGGTACTACAAGGAGAAACTGCCAGACACCCTAGAGATTAGCCTAGGGATGTTTGAGAAAGACTCGACTAGCAGATAGAACTTCACATTCTATTAAGAAGGTGAGTAGACTCATGTATTTTTTAAATAAATGATATTAAATCCCCAAGTATCGTCATTGTTCTGGATTGATTTGATTTAATTTCTTTGTTAATTTGGATACACTTATTACAGTATATAGATCTTTTCAGGTATATACATTAATAGCTATTGAAGAATAAATTAAAGGATAAAATGTTAAGGGATCTATTTTATTTAAATAGTGTAAAATAAATAAATAAGATTAGAACTAACATTTATTGTTGTATAACGAAAGAATTTTAATGTATAGTTGGGAGTTAAATTAATGATAGAAGCTTAGTTAAGGGTTTACGTTTTGTAATTTAATTTTAGGGTAGATGTTGAATGTGTTCATCGCATTGTAGAAGAAGTATTATAAAACAAAATTTAAATGATTTATCAATTTATCAATATACTTAAATATTTCACATAGCATGTCTCTGTAATTATTGAAAACCTAGTAGTTCTTTTGGAGTGTCTCACAAGTTAAGCAAAATTTTGACTCGTTTCAAAAGTCTGGTGGAGCCCCCAAGGATAAAGGTAAAGTCTAAATATAAGTTTAAATTCCAAAGGCTTACATAATTAAAAATAAGCCAAAATCTTACAAAGGTGTAAACACTCAAAAACCTAAATTTAAAAAAAGGGCCTTACAGTAGATAGCAGACGCTTTGCACTACTGTTCATTGCAAGATCTAGTGCCTTCTTTGCTTTGATGTGGCTAATATTGTCATCTACAGTCTCATTCTCACTGCCTTCTATAGCTTCTTCGCAATCTTGTTCGGCATGTGTAACCATCGGCCATAATTTCATCATCGGTTAAAATTTCATTTTCTAACTGATCGTCGCCTCCAATCCATTCCTCTATGTCTTTTTCTAAAATTGTTTCACACTCTGGCAGTAGATTTAGATCACTCGGAAAAGTGTTATCTTCTCTGAGGCCTTCTTAAGGAGTGATTCACCTACCACAATTTAATCATCATCTTTTAGACCTTCTATAATTTTTTCCATATCTTACCACAGTTTCCTCCATCACTTTACAAAATAAATGTTGTATGAGGCATTTTCTCAAAATGTCGCTGCTAACATATTTAATGTTTATTGTTTTGAAAGTATGAAATTAGCTTTAGTTTGTCCTGTACATTACAAGATTTCTGAAAGGGAATTTCTTCTGTACCTTCTCTTCATCCTTTCCCCTTGACCCATTGGTTAGAAAAGACTTCACATTCGAGCTGTTCAGGAGGAGCAGGCACATTATCAAGAACTAAAATCACTTTACTAATCAGGCTCTTGGTCTTTAAGTGTTTTTTCACTTTCGTTGTAAATTCAGCAATAAATCACACTTTAAAGACACAAGAATCTGTTCATGCAGACTTCTGAGCTCTGCAATAAACAGACACAGACTGCAAGTTTAAGTGTTTAAAAGTTCAAGGCTTGGCTGATTTCCCTATGACAACAGAGAGTGGTTTTAAATGACTGCTGCATGTGTACAAAGGGCAACAGTGATGAGTTCTTAGCTTGAATCCAGAAGCTGATAATTTGTTCACGGTAATAAATGCTTTTTTAGGTTATATTGTAAAGTTAAAACTGATTTCATGTATGTTGTAAAAGTAAAATTGTTCCGGCTGAAGCCCTTCGTTTTAACCCAAGTCAATAAACTTAGATAAATATACAGTTGGTAGATAATTTTTAACGGGTCACGTTAAGAAAACATATTCTATCTCTTTGTTTCCACCTTCAAAGCCACCAATCACTAGCTGTAAACTCGCCTCCATTTTCAATTTTACGATGCAAAAGTACTGTTCTTTTTTAAAATTGGACTATTAACACGTTCACTACCAGCTGACGCATATATGCGGCGGCCGGGTCACTCCCACAGCCCACGAAAAAATTCATGAACTTCCCTGTAGACGGGTCAAAATGGTTGTGACCTTCGCCACAGACTGAGGTAATGCTGTATGTCAGTGTTGCCAACTGTCCAGTGACGTCAGCGATAGTCCTAGCTACAGACCAAGCGCCGCATATATGTGGCGGACTATCCTGTAGACCGTGCCTAAGCGATCTAACCTTTAAAATAGACCGTTGCGAAGAAATTTCTCATTTACTATGAAGAAACCAATGCCGCAGTTCTGCGGCGGCAGTCTATTTTAATGAGCCCAGCCGCCGCAGATCTGCGGCGTTGGGCTAGGAGTAGGACACGCCCGCCGCAAAATTGAGGCGGCAGTCTGTGGTTACGATTTTTTTTTAACATTGTGGTAGCGAACGTGTTAATTGTACCCTTTCTACTTTCTTCCATGAACCAACAACTTCATCGCCAACAACTACATTAATCAGTTTCTAAACGTAGAATGAGTAGAAAGACAGTTATCTGATTCAATCTGTATGAAAAAGTTTTAAATACTCTTCCTGTTTTGCCACCATCCATTCACAGTACTTTTGCCAACATTATGCTTGTCACAAACTCATTTCACTGTTTCATTTAAATCAATTCTTTCTAAGGCATTTAGTCTCATTTCCGTAGTCACCGCTATAATATGTTTCCTTTTAGCATCACTACTTTACACACACACAAAACTCGGAAGTCCTAAACTATAACAAATAACTTCAAACTACTACTGTACAATAACTAACTACCCAACAATAAAATACTGTCCCACACTACAACAGTTTCAGACAAACACTAAGGAGTTGTAGATTTTGTTTCCCACATTCTATAGATTCATGTTGTGACATGGAAGTGACTCATATTTCTGTCGGGTAAATGCAGCTGGGCGGCTGGTTATACCAGCGGACGATTAACAGGTTTCCCACTGTATAAGGAATATTAAAAAATAGCAACATTACTTTTATCGTTATTGCAAAGATTTTCCATTTGTCCACAAAAAGGTGTGAATAAGGTGTTAATATTATCAACAATGGTTTAAATAAAAGTAATAATTACTGGTTTTGTTAAAAGTAAATAGTAAAAGCTTTTAATTAGTACCTATCTACATTATCACTTGCTAACCTGTTTGTTCTACAATAGAAATTTAATTTCAGCTGGAACAAATTCCTCATTTTTTAATTATGATTAAATGATTGAAATATTAATTTAAAACAGTATTACCTATTGTTCTCATGGTCATTAAAGCATTAGAGTTATAGGTTTATTTGGGTGTATGCATCAGTTTATTGTGAGAAAGTCACTTGATATGAATACTCCACAGTTTGATCATACTGACATTGATTAGGTTTGACGTCTTCGTACAACACCACCTACAATCATGCGGAACACTCTATTTGTTTTTGCAGTATTGCAATTTATCGAAATTATTTTTGCTTTTGATTTTGGTAAGTTTATGTGTTTTTCTGGTTAATATAAGTAACTAAATAGAGATAGTCTCGATATAAATCTACAATCTGCCGATGTGTAACATTTTATTGAAAAAAAATGGTTGTGTGGCATATATTGGTATCAGAAACTTTTGTTGCAATTTTATTTAAATACAAATGTGCTCAATTTACGATGTTGCTTACATTCTTCATTTATTAAATTTTATATTATTATTTCTGATTTTACTTGTAATTTTATATATTAAATTTTACTAATTTCATTGCATTATGATAATTAACCTTGCTTTATGACATTTTATTCTTTTCTGGTTGTAGATAATCATTGTTTAAATCAAGATATACCAATTTAAATAAATGCTTTATTGTATTACTTACCCAGTGTACAAAGTATGGGGAAGTTTAAATTGCAAGCAAATTTGACTTCCATTTTTGAGTGATCTTCATGTTTCATAACCTCAGGAAAGCGAAAAATTGATTTTAACCTCACGTCCATCCATCGCCATTGTCGTCTCAATGTAAGCATGATAACATCTACAACAATTAAGATAGGAATATGAAATTTGGTACAGGGGACTATGGTGTCCTCATATAAACAATATTTAAATTCATAAAAATCAAATTAAACAGATGGCCATTTTAAACAGTTTTTTTTTTTTTTTTTAATATCTTGTATGTTATCTAACTTATAACACACTAAATTCGATGAAAATTTGTATATTTTAATTCTGTGCCAACCCTGACTCTCTTTGATGACAAATAGCAAAGTTATTGTCAAAAATATAATATCAACACTGCCTTCCCAAGAAAATCTGATATTCATATAGTGATAAATTCCAACAGAGCCAAGTCACTAACACGGCTGTAGTGAGTGGCGTCTCCTTCACGTATGTAAGGCTTTGAGGCTCTTCAGGGCCAAGACATTGATATGATTGAAGTGAATTTCGACTTTTGAACACATTTAGACGTCATCATCTGGCCAAAAGTAGGAATGTAATTATGAGGTTCAGAAAACCTGTGTAACAATTAATTGTTTTAAACAAACTTAGACAACTTGATAAGATCCCTCTATCTACCTATACAATTTAACTATTCCTACACGGCTCAAGAAACCAACTCTTCGGCATTACATTTCGAGGATCTGGTTGTATTACATTGTATGATGGGACTTGGTAAGTACCATGATGGTAATTAACTTGTTTTGAAAAATGTATTAAGTAGTTTTATCTAGTATAACAAACACACAGAACACAATTCTCATAAAAAATACGCCTAAGTATCAGACGCGTTTCAACGACAAGGTCGTCCTCATTAGTGATACACCAGCTACACCAACCAAACCATAAGCTACACCAATCAAACCACTACTTGTGGTTTGGTTGGTGCAGCTGGTGTATCACTGATGAGGACGACCTTGTCGTTGAAACGCGTCTGATACTTAGGCGTATTTTTTATGAGAATTGTGTTCTGTGTGTTTGTTATACTGTATAATTTTTCTCATAAGTCAAGCTCAACATTTAGTATAGTTTTATCTATCAAATTATTTTAGTTAGTATAATACCTGTCAGTAAAAACTTAGCCTACATCAATGTATAATTTCATTGGAGAGAAAAAGCAGTTGTGTGGTATTTGTAGAATATATTGGTTTCATAGGTATTTTTTAACAAAATTTTTAAATTTTAATTAATAAGTTATTAGTTAAGTCCTATTTAACAAACTATTTTTACTTAAAGATGGGACTTATTTTTGTACCCACCAAATTTTTGTTGTCATTGTACACAAATTACAGTCGTATAACAAATGTCAGACTTAATGGTTATGATATTATAATGGACATTACAATAATGGCTATTGAAAAATTTAACACACATAGCAAATCAAGTTTACATGATAGTCAATTAAAATCAATTATATGTCAATATAAAAACCTATTAAAATTTGAGTACATACACTTTTGTATAAAAAATTCTTTACCTCCATTTTAAATTGAGCACCAATTAAGGACTTTAATTCTACAGGAACCCTATAAAATAACATTACATCTCTATTGCAGGTTACCCTGTCTAATATTTTCAGGTTTACTTTTGTCTGTTAAGGGCCTAAAATTGCTTCGCTATGGTCGTAAATGCATAATTAAATTGTTTCTCTCGCACATTTTTATAACCTGAATAGAAATTTCTTAGCAGACTTCGACGGTTATTATTTTTGTTAGTATTGGTTTTAAATGAGTATATAAGAAAGTTAGTGCAATATTATTATTTATTATTGCACTGTTTATTAATTATTAAATCATTTAGAAAAAAATCTATTCATTTAAATATAATATAAGGATTTTTTTTTTTAATAATTTAAAATTGAAAACATTTTTGCAAAATTGATTGAGTTATTGTTTTTATTTTAGATCCAAAACAACACCCTAACTGGCATCTTTTAGATGCTGGTACAAACTGTGGACAAAGTTCAACAGACAGAATCATTGGAGGAGAAGATGCGTCTATGGGACAATATCCATGGATAGCTCGCATTCAAGTATCAGGTATTTATACCAAATTTTATCACAACCTTTTATGCAAATTTTTTGAAAATTGACTGAATAAAAAAATGTTGTTGTTGTCCAATGGCTTTCTCTGGCTCACGCCATCTTTAATCTTGCTTCCCAGTAGAGACTAAGGAGGTCTTTTTCCCCTCTGCTTCTCTTTATCCAGCTTTCTGCAGACCAAGAGATGGTCCTTGTTCATGACGGTGTCCGGGCTTTCACACAATGTGCAGTTGTCATAATCCAAAATCTTCATCCTCTTCAGGTGTTCATTCAGGCAGTCGTGTCCAGTTGTAAGTCGAAAAATTGCAACAGATGTCCTCCTCTGCAAGTCCTTGACTTTCTCATACAAGCCGAATACATCTTCATAGGACTTGTTCCTTATGTCCTCTTTGACCTTATTGGTAAACTCAAGATGAGATGCTCGTTTCAGTTCGCCAATCCTTGCTTCCAAGGTGTGTACTCTTCTTGGTTTCTGTATTATGTGAGTTCCTCGCTTGGCCAGCTCATTGCCTTGTATGCCTACATGTGATGGAATCCACTGCAGAACTATTTTCTTGGTAATATGCTTGACTATTTTATACTTCTTTTGGATTGATTCAGTCAAGGAACTTATTGGTGTATTTCCAGCAATTGCTTGCAGCGCTGACCAATATAAGAATAAAAAAATGTAAAGCTAATTTATAATTTTCATTTTTATATAAAATTTTATATTTGCTTGAAGCTTGATCAATTCTTCGAAGTTTCGCATATTTTAGTCAGTATGATGTCTTCAAAATGCATCAAGTCAGGTTTTGATGTTGAAATTTGATTCAAAGCACTTCAATTCAATTTGTTAATTAATATTGTTACAAAGGGTATTAGAATTAAAGTTTAATAGCAATTCATCAATGGAAGAAAATTAAATTATATGACTAATTAAAGTCATTGCAAAATGTTAAAATATATTTTTGTTTTTATTATTTTTAATATCCATAATGCACAACTTGAAAAAATGAATCACTATACGTTTATAAATAGCCTAACTCAAAAGCTGTTGTAATGAACTTTAAAGTGTTTATAACTTTAAAAACTACTTTCCTCACGATCTTATACCAATACCATAAATGTTACAGCTTACAGGAGGTTTAAACCTGAAAACTCTACTCTTTGCGTAAACACACTAAACAATAGACAAAGGTGGTAAACACACAGGTGGTAAAGTAATTACTTTCGATGTATCTAAAACATTTTTTATTTAAGTAATTTTCAGGCATTTTTAAACACGAGTTCCTTCAATACATACTGCACAAGCAACGGCAACTAAATCTGTAATGGACACCGGGTAGGCAATATTAGTCACATGACTCATAGTTTGAATTGGATTTGATATATTTTAAAGCCAAAAAAATTGTACAATGTTTATGGAGTTTGCAAGTTTTTAAACAAACGTTTTGAGAGCCATTATTTCAAAAAATCTGTGAAATTTTGATACAGCTTCAATCCCAGTCACCGTCCATACACCCTAGGCAACTTCCTTTGTCTTAGAGCGATCGGTGTACCACACCTGGACCCTCAATTTCCTGACGCACGATCATCCTTCCTAGAGGTCAGTTCCACTTTAAAGGGATTTGAAAACTAGTATCAAGTATCTATATATATAGCAGTGCCTATTGGGAGGATCGAGTGGCCGATTGTTCCAGTAATTCTGGCTTGACCCAGAAATGAGGTTCTACATAAACCGTAGCCTGGAGATCGTTTAATATATATACTGGAGATATAAGATGAACTTAGAGACCTCTGGTTTGCGCCATTATTCTTATTTTTAAAAGACCTTTAAAATGAGGTATCACTCAATAGGGGTTGCTATTTAAAATCTTGACTTACCACCAAACTACCCCATTTTGGGGGTAAGGGTTGAAATTTTTGATACTTCAAAAAACTCCTCCTTTGGTTATCTAAACTTTCCCCAAAGCAAATCTGTCTATTTCCATTAATAAAAAAAATAAGAGGGGGGGCTGGGACTTTTTGGACACATGGTATATATTAATTGAAACTTGTAATTTATTGTTGGAAGTTGAATATTATGTTTATAGAATTGTCGCATGTTTTTTCAAAGAGAGATAATGTGTTATTGGAATATAATTATTGAAATCTTTTATAAATAAAAGATTTTCTTTGTTAACTTTTTTGAATTTGATGTTTTAAACTTAAAAAAGAATTAAAGTTTTATAAAAGTAATTATGTAAGATAAATAAATATTAGCTTCTGAATACTTAGAAATTTCAATTTAAAAGTAGGTTGCAACCATAAAAAATAATAACAAATAAAATTTGAATGAACGTAATTTTTCATTAATTTAGTACGGTATGTAGGATGTTATATATAATTCTATCTTTTCAGGCGATATTTGATTTGTATGAATTTTGAAGTTATATAATGTTTATCAATAATAAAATGTACATTTCAGAAAAAAGGATTCTGTATTTTATTTAATATTCTACAAAGTACACTGTTTCAAAAGAACTTGCGAACTCAGAGAAACATAAAACTCTCTTCAAGAGTAATAATTTTTTTAATAATAATTTTTATTTTTATTTTTGTAATAAATATTTCAAAATGGCGCTCAACTTTATTAAATAATAATTTCTAAATAACCAAAGTTCTTCATTAATAGTAATTGAATTGTTTCAAGGTAGTATAATACTTAATACTCTGTTCTGTATGTAAAGTAGGTGAAGGATTACAAAAATTAAAAGGAGAAAGTTCAGCTACTCACTCTGGAATCTTCCTATGTGGTGGTGTAATCATCAACAAGTTATATATCTTAACTGCTGCTCATTGTATTCCAGCAATAGATGGCTTGAATGTGTAAGTCTATTTTTAATTAAATAATCAAAAATTAATTACACGGTCAAAGTTTACCTAATAATGATGCTGCTAAGATATCGTCTTTACTTGCAATGCTCTAGGAGGATATTTTTATTTGCATTTATTGAAGAAATATAATAAATAAAATCATAAATTAGGTATCATAAAAACAGACAAATATTCTAGGTAAATATATTTGTATATTATATTTACCGAGTGTTCATGAAGTTCTAGATCCCCTCATTATTTTGGTAAACAATTATAATCAAAAATCAAAAAACTTTTAAAATCAAAGTTAAAGGTAAAGACATTACTTTTTGGTGTAATAAATAAATTTTGTATCACCCAGAGGGATCTGTGAGGGTCAACCTAAATATATTTAAATGAGAGAGAGATGTGATAAAAATATTAATTATACAATACAGGGTTATCATAAAAGAGTGGTGGGGCTTTTGAACATGATTTAAATGAAAACAGAATAACTTACAGCTGATGTTGTTTATTTATCTAAATCATCGTCTAAAACTTTTTTTTACATAACTAATAAATTTCGTTATGTGTGCCGTTAGTCGCTCGGCAAATGTCCAATCGATAATCAAGTTATGCCTAAATGTTAGTTAACATGTCTTTGTTAACGGTTGTCATTGCTGTTCCTTAAATGATTTAGGTCACGAATTTTTTCTTGATAAACAATATTTTTGACGTACCCCCACAAGAAGAAATCGCAAGGTGTCAGGTCTGGAGTCCTTGGAGGCCAGCGTATAGCTCCTAGCCGGCATATCCATCGATGTCCAAACTTTTCATTCAAAGTGTCTGTGACAAATACACTAAAGTGTGGGGGTGCGCTATCTTGTTGGAAATGAAGTTGTTGAATGTTTTCGAGTTCATCCAGCTGAAGAAAACAATAATTGATTAACATTCGAGATACACAATTCCATTAATTGTCTTTTCAGCAAAGAAGAAAGACCCCATCAGAAAATTTTTCATCACACCACACCAAACATTAACTTTAGGCGAGTCGCATATTTTCTCAAAAATTGTATATGGGTTTTCAGATCCCCATATGCGTGAATTGTGTCTGTTAACATAGCATTGATATGGAATATAACTTCGTCTGAAAAAAATCATATCATCTAAAAATGATTGGTTTGCATCAACATTTCTTGTTCAACATTTCAACAGCGAAATTAAAACATTTTGCATTATCATCAGGTTTCAATTCCTGCAATAGCTGGATTTCATATGCATGTAATTTCAGTCTTCTATGTAAAACTTTGTGGATTGTTGTTTTCGGAATACCTATCTCTAGCCTTCATCGAGGTATTGACTTCTTAGGACTACTGATTGCAGATTGTCTAATAAATTCAACTTTTTTGTCTGATACACTTAGCCTGCCAGATGATTTCTACTTTTGAACTGATCCAGTTTCTTCGAATTGTTTAAACCAAACTTGTATGTTATTTTCATGTGGTGGATCTTTTCTGTTTTTGCATTGAAATGTACGTTACACTGAAATTACAGACTTGAATTCAGCCAGCAAAAAAACACACTTTGCTTTTTCTTTATTAGAAAACATAATAACATACTACCACAACAAAAAATCGTAATAGCTGATTTGAGAATTTTTAAAAAAATTTTTTTATAGCTAACTTCAAATTTCGAGTTATACACAAAATTTTTAAATTCCATGATATGGCCAAAATATGCTAGCTTAACAATTTTAATAGAATTGGTCGCATTTAGATTGGAGAGCATGACAGATCGACATCATTCCAAAAACTATTTTTTTTAATTCAAGAGACCTCAACATGATATCCTCAAATAACTCAACATATATTTTTTTACCTATTACATAACTTTATACTATGTATAACTGATGAAATAAATTACAATGTTTGTGTGGTTAGAGTTTAGATTAAGGTATGAGTGTGAAATATTTGGGCACTATTAATTTTAAATTTTAATTTATACAATTTAAAATAACTTAACTTACCAGTTGTAAATTATAATTTTGTATAAATTCTTCATATTTTCAGAGATATGGTACGATTAGGTGAGCATGACATGAATAAAGATATCGATTGTGAGAATAAGGTCTGTGCTCCACCCGTTCAAGATATCAAAGTCGCCAAAGTGATTAAACATACAAAATATAACTCCCCTGACAAATATAAAAATGATATTTGTCTCCTCAGACTTGAAAAGCCAATAACATACAATGGTAAATAAAATTTTAAATAGCATACTTTTATTCTATTCAATTCATAATATCTTTATAATAATGGTACATTTATTATTTATAAGTTCAACTCATTTTTAGCATTACGAAACTTTACAGTTCTAATGAGTCCTTCACTTTTTATTATTTGTTTTTATTTGATCTTGAATTTTATAATTATTTCTTGTGATTTTCTTTCTATTTTATTTTATTTTCTATTTTTCTGAATATGTACAGTTGGTTTTACAATGTTTATATGTTCTGTTATGCTTGATGTGTTTTTCTTTCATGAGTTTTTCTGCTTTCTCTTTATGTTGGTTTTTTTTTTAGAGAAGGTTGCCAGTTTCAATTCTTTAACCAATAATTAGTAAAGGGTTAAGATTATATTATTGTTGTGTAACTGAATTAGGTCTGCATATGGTGTATTAAATTGAACTTAACATATTGTTTGTTACCTGTGGGAAGCATTGGCCTTGCCAGTCATAGTTCAGTGGCAGAAAATTTTCTGTGTGTGTATCAATGAGGATGATGATTTAGTCATTGAAACGTTGTATAAAAGCACTAAGGTCACAGTTTAGCGCATGTGCGGTAGTTGCTCTGTGTCAAGGAAAAGCAGATGATGCCATTTTGACAACGCTGTTTGTTGTTTATGCTTTGTAGTCCTTGTTTGGAATGCCGAAGCTAATTGAAAATCCCGCCACTTGTGAGATTATATCTGTAATTTGTTTTCTGAATGTGAAGAACATTAAACCAGTCGACATAATTCAATAGATCTGCCAGGTTTACAGATAAAATGTGATGAGTGATTCAATGGTAAGGAGATGAGTCCAGCAGTTCAATGAAGGGCGTGATCAAGTGCACTATGATGAACGAAGTGAGGTTCCATCTTTGGTTAGTGCAGTACGAGAAAATATTAAGGAAAACTGTAAATAAACAATTTCTGCTCTTTCATTGGAATTTGCATAAATTTCAAGATCACATCTTCATGAAATTGTTTCTGTAAAACTGCTTTTTCGACAACTTTGTGCCCATTGAGTGCCCAAAGCTCTTACAGAACAACACAAAAAAACAGCATCAGAGTAGTGCACTTGTCTTTTTAACAAGTTATGACAATGACTACAAGTTATAAATGCACAAAAGGGCTAAAATTCTGGGGAGGTACCAGATTGTAAACGTACCTTCAGCCCCCTTCATGTGCAGCACTTTCTAAAGGAATTACAGCTAGAGGGCTTTATATAGACAGAGTTTCCCATCATAAGAAGAATTAGGAGGGCACAATAAATCTTTATAGGTTGTAGTCCATTCTCCCTATTTTATTATTACTAAGATTGCCTCTGGCACCGAAGTTTGTAACATAACATTGACTTGAATTATTTATGAGGGGGGAAAAGTGATGCAAAAGCATCAGATACCCTGGATATACCTTGGATGTGGTCATTGAAAAATTTAATGTGACAACACTCAGTACTTGATGGAATTCCATATTAATGGAAATAATGAAACAATTATTTAATTCCACAAAACAGCTTTATTGAGCAACATATGTTTCACCGTTAGACATTTTCAAGCTACTAAATTGAAAACAAATCAAACCTAAATAACCAAAATCAGAAGAAAAAGGAAAGGGTAGAGGGTAGAGTAGGAAGGGTTGAGAAATGATAGTATTTATAACAGAAAGGACAATGATCTGACCTGTCCAAGTTGGAGAGGAGGGGGCGTATTTTAGAAAACAAAGAACAGACAATAGGGGTGATGAGTTCATTTAGGTTGGAAGAATGGTTTTTAAAAATAGATCTATTGAATTGCTTACTATATAGGTAGATGTTTCCTAGTCCTACACATATTTAGAATTCTGATTAAAACTCACTAAAAAAATCATGTAATCATTGTTTATTGCAGAATATGTGAAGCCAATCTGTATGGTGTATGGTTCACTTATGAATCAAGTTCATAGTGGTGAAATAATGGATGTTGCTGGCTGGGGAGTTATTGATATAGGTAAGATAGTAATGAATGTCATTAACAAATCAAACCATTTTATACGTAATTATTATTCTAGTTATTTTTTCACATAGTATAAGGAAAGTTTTGTGATGGGTCAAAAAATTGATATCAATATATCCGTTTTGAGGTCCCTTGAGTCCAAAAAAGTAGATTTTGGAATGATGACTGTCCATCCGTTTCCCATCAGTCTGTCTTCTGTTGTTTAGCCCAAACGTGTAGACCAATTTTAATCAAACTAGGTATGTGAGCATATTATCCCATATCTCAGGATTTTTCATTTATATATATATATATATATATATATATATATATCTGTGGCTTGGTGCTAAAAGGGCCAATGTCCAAAATATTGATTTTTCGCTAGAGCTGATTAAAGATTCCAACTGATTTTCACAATAAAATTGTACAGCAGTAAATTTATCAATTTTGTTGCTAATTTTTGTTTTTGTTTTGTATTGTTATGTACTTTTAAAGTCATATGTATTTATTTTGAAAAATTGTTAATTTTATGTTTTAGTAAGGACATAGGCCCTTTTTGTTAAAAATGTTATGTCTCAATACAAAACATTGGCCCTTATTTCATTAAATAACTGTCATTATTCTACTTTATTTTAAATCTATTATTATTGAAACACCAGAATAATTTTCTCCCTAACAAAATTAAAGATAGGCCTATATCAAATTTTGTGAAATTGGCTCGGGATGTAAAAAGGGAAAGTGAGTGCATTAGTTCAAATGAAAATTATAAGTAATGAACACAGGACTTTAAAACTTCTTTTTTAATTTAAAAAAAACTTCTTATGTGAAAAGTACAGATAAAAAAGCCTACAACTTTATATTTAATTTTTTTTAAACTGCCTATTTCTCTTCATCATGAAACTCGGAATCCGATGTGAGGTCTTCTACATCTGCGCTGCTTTCCAAATTGTACACGAAAGTAGCGTAGTACAACTTACTAGAGTTAGTGATGAATGGCATCAGAGACTTCAGGTCCATCACTTTTTCCTTTGAGAGAGGAATTGGCCTATTGGAAACAGGCTGAAGTCCTTCGGTTGAGCTGCCTCGACGTGTCCCTCTTTTACGACTAATGTTCAATACTTTAAATTCAACATCTTCTAATGAAGTTTTGTACAGCAGCTGGCCAGGTCGTTCTACATTGAACTCGTATTTCAGCCACCTTATGGAGTTCCAGTAAACAGTTTCTCCCTCATTGTTTTCACTTCTCTGGATGAACTCTGTTTTCATGAGGGACTTGAAATCAAGGAACTCAAACTGTTCCATTTCAAACACAGCAAGTTTCGGATCACACTCGATGTATTTTATAAAATTGGCCCAGTCCCTTGGAATTTCAATACAGACTAGGCTACTGATCTTTTCTTGGCTCTCTCTATGAGAGAGTGGATTGTGTCGGCTTCCATGTGAGTATGGCCTGGCTCCAAAAATTTATGGTGAATAACAATAGGATTCCCTTCTTCATGACGTTTTTTCACCACATGAAGAAACATTGCACTTATAAATATGTTTCTTGTTTGGCCTGGGCAACAGTCACTGTAAAATATGATTTCAGTAACTTCTGTAGGTAATACGTCCTTTAGATATTTGTACAAGCAGGACCCAATCTCTTGACTCCCACGTTTGGCAATTGTTTCATCCCAAATAAAGCACATTTTTTGTTTATTTGGGTGATTGTAGCATCTTGTTTCATACAGGGTTAGATTGAAGGTCCACAGCTGTCGCTTGTAGAAGGATACACCATTCAATAAGAAGGGCGTTGCAAGACACTTTTGCAAATCAAAGGAAACAACAGCTAGCTTTTTATTTTTTAATGACGATTTTTTGTCTTCGTCCTTTTGTTTGTAAGCAGTTTCTGCAAATTCAAGGTGTTCATTTTTCAACTGCTCAGCTTTTAATCGCTCTTCCTCTTTGTCAGTAGATTTGATAATCATTTCAAGTTTATCACATTTTGCACAAGTGTCATTTTTGGGTTTTTTGAATTGATAATTAAAGTTTTCTACGAACATCTGCCTATAGAAAAACTCACTCTTTGGTTCAATGTTGTTTTCTTTACAAAAGTCCACGTAGAGTCTGTACATTTTTGCAATTGACAGGTCACGCGAAAGATACTTTTTTACAGTATGTGAACGAGAATAGTGTGATTCATTTGCAGGAAACATTGCAATATGGTCAAGAATGATCTTTCTTGCCTCTCCAGAAATTTTAGGCTGGTTTCCATGCTTTCCCCTCTGATCTTCTGAGCAAACACCAGAGTCAGATTTTCTTTTTTTCTTCACTACAACTCTGACTTTTTTTAAAGTGATGTCAAATGTATTTAAAAACATTTTTTGACATACTATAATATGCTTGCCAGATTTTGGGAGGTAATAAACACGAGTAAAGTTCCGTCTACTCTCTAAAACCCTCCCATCTCTTAATCTTTGCCGTGATTTACCTTTCTCAATAACCAACCCTGCTATGAACTGGTTCTTTGATTCTTTCTTTAGTTGGTAATAATCCGCAAAAATATTATGTCTTTCAATTTCACTAAATTTTTCAAAGCACTACATGTACAGGCTGCTTTAAGACTTTTCGTTTGAACAGTTTTACCAGTAGACGTTTTGTATTCTTTTCCTTCATTTCTTTCTTTTTTCCTTATTTCTCTTTCCCACGATTTTGGGTTTCTCTTCCTTTTCCTTATACCGTCTCCCTCAACCTTCTTTCGTCCACGTTTTTTCTTGGTTGATACATCTGGTTGTTGAAGTTCATTTACTTCATTGAATTCAATAAATTCACTCACTTCATTTGGTTCACTCACTTTATTTGGCTCATTCACTTCATTATATTCATCCTCTTCACTATCACTAGAGTTAACATCTGAAGGGAAGTACTCGTCTGAAGATGGGTTTTTCTGTCTCCAAAATCAAGCGGTGAGCTGGCAATCTCAATCTCATTATCGAAATTTAAAAAATCTTCATCAGCTATGCACACCGGGGAGTTTTGACTAGGCTCCCGAGAAGGACCTGAAAAAAACGGATTCTGTTAATAATTAAGTTATTTCTATCTACTTATTTACGTGTTAAACGAATAGGCTACCTATTTTACAATGCTCTGCGGCGATAGGGTTAGGTAAATTTATCATGAGTATTTAAATAGTAGGCCTACTTGTATTTTATTTTGTCTTCACAGTAGTGTAGCCTACTGATCATTTATGAACTAACTTAACAATAACCGCAGTAACTCTATAAAAAAATTCTGTATTTTACGAAAGTACCCCATTTTAAGTCTTAATAAAGCTAAATTAACTTTATTCAGGAATTTATAAGCTAAATTATAAAGGCCTCAGAACATTTATGCCAACTAGAGAGTTATGCAATTTTTTGTGTAATTGTTTCCCTATATTTTGTAATAAAACATTCAAAGTAAATTTTACTATTCTAATTATGTAGGTGTTTACCTTACCTAATCAACTCAAGAGGAAGTTATAATACATTTTTAATCACAATATTAGACATAAGACAAATTCAACATAACCTATAATATAGTCCTATTTAGTAAAATAGTCAGTAATAAGTTCAAGGTAAAGTAAAAGTAGATAACTCCTACCTTGATTTGAATTTTTGGCTAATGCCATTTCCAGCATCTTCTTCCCTCTTGAAGACATTTTTTTTAAACAAAAAATTAACACAGTTTACTCAGTCAAATATCTGAACTTTGAACAAAACAACATGAAAACAATGTTACAATGTGTTGCATAAAATGGCCAATGTTAAACAAACTTGATAGATCAAAAGGGCCAATGTACACTTAGGCCTTTTTTTGTAGTAAAAAGGATATACTTTAAGGGGCATAAGTGAAGATTGGCCTTTCTTCACCTTCTTCCAAAATATTTTTTTTATTTGGACATAGGCCTTAATGAATTTCTATCTCAGTTAAAATAAGTGATAGACATTGGCCCTTTTTGCACTATTTAAATCACCTTATCTACATTGTCATGGAGACCATATCTAAAATTCATAATTTTTGGACATTGGCCCTTTTAGCACCAAGCCACAGATATATATATATATATAAATGAAAATTCAGGAGTAGCTGTCTTAAGAAAAAACATGATTTTCTAAAAATCAGCGCAAAAAGCTATGATCAAATTTCGCTAAAGTGTAACCTCTAAGGACCCACATTAAATGTATTGGTAGCCATCTTCCCAAAAATGCTCGTTCATGAGTTATAGATAAATACCACAAATTGGCCTTGGGACTGTTATAATATTTAAAATATATAATTGGAAAAACAAAATGATCCTGAACTTCTGTTCTTTAAAGTTTGATTTTAATTAAATACATTTTACGCTGATGATGTGTTTGTGATACAAGTGAAGCAAGTTTAGGACCTCTTTAACCCTTTCAGGTTTACCATGTTACTAATCACGTTGTCTCCTCTGGTCCACTACACTCTCCAACAGTTTTGGTAATTTTTATTGTAATTTGTAAAAGCTCATTTTACACCATTATTACATAATATAATGATAATTTATTTTATTTATTATTTTGTTTGGTTTTGGGGATCCAATTAGTGAGAAGGTTTGTACAATGTTTTTTAACTTTTTGTTTTTGTTTCTGAGCAATAACAAATTATTTGTACTGTAAGATAATATTGCTTTGTAGCAGAAGTATGAAAGAAAAAGTGAAGTTCAGCAGGACTACTTTTCACTTAACAAACAATATTTAATTTAATAAAACATGCTTTTTCAGAAACTGAAGAACAAAGTAGTATCCTCAAAACACTAAAAATTCCTATTTTTGATTTAAATACATGTAAAAAAAGATTTTATAAACTTGCAAAGATAGGAGAAGAACAATTATGTGGTGGAGGGATAGTAGGTATGGATTCGTGTGCTGGAGATTCTGGAGGCCCTCTGATGAAAGTATATGCTCTCGATGGACCACCCAGGTATTTTATAATCGGAGTGGTGTCTTTTGGAACCAAAAACTGTGCTGCGACGGACATTCCAGGTGTATACACACGAGTTTCATATTTTTTGGAATGGATATTGAATAATATTGAACCATAATTTCAAATTTATGAGTGTGTATATATAATGGTAAATAAAACTGTTCAGAGTTTTTTTGCATATTTCATTCCTACATTATGATACCTTTATTCCTTTTACTTTTCAGATATACATATAAAAAAATATTAAGCTTAACTTGTGATATAATATTTGATAGAAAAAATTCGAACACAAGATCTTACAAAAATTATGTCTACTTAATCAAACACGTTTCAACGACAAAGTCGTCATCCTTAGAAAGGAACGTTTTCTTTCGAAAAACAGACCCGCAACATATTCAAAAAACTTGGACATAGTATTTCACACAGAACCAACAACAGCTTACAGCATTTTTTAAACCACACCAAACCCAACCACAATAAATACTTAGATGGAGGTATATATAAACTCAATTGCGATGACTGTGAAAAACAGTATATTGGTCAAACTGGTAGATCCTTTAAAACACGTTTTAAGGAACATTTACCCAACAGCAAAAATACAAACTCAATCCACTCATCATACGCTGAACATCATAAGCGAAACATGTAGCCATTACTATAATATAAGGAACTACTATCGACTTGAAATAAGGTATGTTAAAGTAGTTCTAAGGCAAAACAATGAATATGGCAACTTTGTCATTGAAACGCATTTGATTAAGTAAACATATTTTTTGTGAAATCTTGTGTTCAAGTTTTTTCTATCAGATTTATGTAGTAAATTATATATGGGTATAAAAATTGATGTTGATTTTTGACATGCTGTTATTTAACTCGATTCCTCAGTTTATCTGGATCAAATATTGCAATCAGTTTTTGAAGGAATTTCTACTGTACTTATTTTCTTCAAACTTTGTACACTTGTGTATTTTCTATTAAAATACAATATTACATAAACTTTGACTTATGGTTATTCCCGAACTTTTCCCCCGAAATTAATAGGAAAGAAGTTTTGCAACAATGAAGCTTTAGAAGAAATGGACAGAATGAGAAACATCAACCAGAATAGAGCAGCAACATTTATAACGTTATATCATTTTGAAAATACGTTATAATTAAGAAAAAATATGTATTTGATTTGAAAGTTTAAAAACTAAAAAGATATTAAAAATTGTTTTAAATTTTTAAAATATAGTTTTATTAAAATATTTACTAAAAAGTAGAACATAAATTTCTGCCTGTTACAAATGGTTCAGCTTCTTCATATATAACTAAAAATAAAACCATAAAATAATTCCATAAGGAATACTTATGAATGCCGTTAAAAAAAAAAAAAAAAAAAAAATCAGTGGAACTAACAGATTTCATACTTGACAATACTTAGAAGACGAAATAATTTCAAAATGTAAGTATACTATGCATAAAATATATCTCATCTTAATTTAAAAAATCTTTAAACACACATATACAGACTGAATTTCAGTTTATAAAAAAGAATTATTCAGATTAAATATAACAAAACGTGAGTTCTTCTATGAATACATTCATTATACGTATGTAAAATGTAAAATCACTCTACAAAGGGGAAAAATATATAAAAATACAGAGTAAATTCTGTATATATATATATATATATATATATATATATATATATATATATATGTGTGTGTGTGTGTGTAGTAATAATATATATGTATATATATATATATATATATATATGTTATAAGGTTTTGGGGTACCAGATTCATTTTCTCGAATAAATATCGCTTGGCTGTTATAGGATTTATCTAAATAAGTACAGAGACAAAAATTAAGTGATTCAAAACTATTTAAACATTATCGAAACATAATTAAAGTTTTACAATATTTAGATGTATATTTTAAAATTTTATTTCTAGGTTAAAACTATGATAGAAGACTATACAATATTTAGTTTACAGTCTACCCAATATTTACTTTTATAATTTTATTTTTCCTAATTTATTACTTAATTAACTAAATGCACAATTTAAATTACTCACTATACATAATAATTATTTTGATTTAATTAAAGAAATATTTTTGGCTCCCTCAAAATAGCTTCGTTAGGTATCATGAGATCCTTTTATCAGCTTGTTTATGATGAAGGAGATTTTCCTTAATATTTAAATCAAAACACTTTTCACAATTTCTTAATACTACATTTATTTTAATGGTTCTAGATTAGATTTGTTTTTAGATTAATTATGATTTTGGACTCTCAATTTATATTTGATTAATTAGTTGTGCTGTGGTTTTGTATTATTTATTTTAATTCTGGGATAATTTTTTTAAATTTGTATTAATTAGTTTTTTTTATGAGATCTTTCTTACATATTTTGTATATATATATATATATATATATATATATATATTTAAAACTACTTACAGATTTTTTTCTATCAAACCGTCGCACTTAAAGCTTCGCTTCACACACAATACGCTTTTTTTATATTAATTTATTTTTATTGATTTCTCACTTGACACTTAACACTTGAATTTTATAATGATTATTATGGCTTTACTTGCCTTTTGAAACACACTTGGACTTATTAAACTTATTGAAATTATTTACACATTATGCTCTGGACCGTTACTACCTCTAACTTGCGTGGTGATAGGTTTTAGACTGTCTTAAGAAAACTTGCGTCTCTCCCACTTTTTCCATTCACGCGGTTAAAATTACAATTTAGCATTGTACTTCCTTGAGATTCCATTGGTTATTTATTCGCGGGCTTTTCTTGATTGGACGTTGCTTTTTGCAATCTTGTGTTTTCAGTGGAAATACTTTGAGTTCATTCCAGAGGCCAATTCTCAGGGTTTTATGTGTAGCTTGCAAATATGATTTTCTCTTGGGAAACTTAAGTTGAACAACTGTTCTGCCTTTACACGTGCAAGTTGTTACTTGAGACTGTTCTGCAGATGTGTAATTATTTTTATACTATCAGAGATAATTATTTTTAATATAGCTCTGACAATGTGTGTGTGTGTGTAAAATCCAGAAGTTAAAAGCTAATTTGCTTAACAATAGGGATTAATTTGTATCAAAAGACCAAGCCAGTAACTGGTCGGTACTGGTAAGATGACTCACCATCATATGATTTTTGTAGCTAGGAATAGTTAACAAAAGCCTACAGGAGCAATATGTAATTAGAAGAAATGCATTACAAGAAATTCAGTAGCTAAAATAAATAAAAAGTTATAAAGGGTTAAAGTAGACAACGAAAAATTATCTCTTGGAAAAGTTAAAATCTCAAAATTCTAAAAATGTTGAAAAGATACTGACCAAGACAGTGGCGGCTCCAGCGGGTAGGCCGGGTAGGCCCGGGCCTACCCAACTTATTTGGTTTTCAGCCGGTGACACGCCTAAATGTACATATTACCGATTTAAGGTGTATTAACGAGCTGTATGGTTTACTTTGATTTAAATATTATTTCTCAACAACTACTTTTGTGACACTTATAGGCAATAAAATATATTACATATCATAAAATAACAAAAATGTTTTTATTTTTCATAGTTGACCTGGCTCCATAGTTTTAAAATTAACAGTGTGGTGTATGCTTTTATCTTCAATAAGCAGTCCTCCCTTATCCTAGGGGGTATTTATCCAGGTCCCCCGCCATAGTCATGACACCCCTAAACTGTGCCTACCCAAAAAATAAATCCTGGAGCCGCCCCTGGACCAAGACACAAAAATTTACAGTGTAATAAAATTCAATTTGTATGAAATTTAAAAGAATATGTTTAATTTTGAATAATTTAAAAAATATACACAAAAAATTGAGAAAAAAATTCAATCTTTTATATTTTCCACTCAAATAATAGCGTACGAGTACTTACTATTCTATGCCAACATCTTAACCACATTCATACATATTTCCAATTAGATTCTTTTATGGGTGCTCCATGGTTTTATTTTTAATTATATATTAACAAGCTGAGCCATTTTTGACAAGCAGAAATTTATATTCTACTATTTAGTAAATTTTTTAATAAAATTATATTTTTTGCAGATATATATATATATATATATATATATATATATATATATAATGATAATTTTATAATTTGCTCCTTTTCTACAAAATACAAATATAAAACAATATTTTAGAAACTGATTCTAACGTACCAAACACTTTGCACTAAAAAAGTATAAACAAAAGAATAGTACCCTGAGGTTATTAAACTGTTAGGGGCTTTGTGTGTATACCTATAAATGTGTATATGGGGGCTATGTCTTTAAACCTACACATACTTTAAAAAATATATATATTTATATACACTCATAAGAGTTACATTGTAAGCTTTACTATGATTAAAATAGATGATCTGCAGCCGACCAAGTTCACAAAAAGCAAAAACCGTATTTAAATCGCATTAAACTGTATATAACAAATTGCTTCATATAACATGGTAGAGCTTATGCTGAAAAAGGAGGATAACTGGGACGCCGTAGCTAAGTATGTGAAGACGATTTTACGGACAAAGAAACAGAATGGTCTGGTCGACGTTCAAAACACGTGAAGCAACAGCAGCATTAGCAGAACAGAGCAAACGCCAGTCTGGCGAAGAACAGCCATCTTGAGTAATGCTAACGCGGGTCCAGGATGGAAATCTCAACAAGGTTTAGATAAAAGAGGAAGGGTTTTAGTGGGTCGTACAGGTGGTACAGCCCCACACACCAGTCGGTCTCGCTGAGCCACTGATGGTGCGGATGCGCATTTCCCCCCCTCTTCGGATAAAAAATAAATAAATAAATAAATAATTTTTTTTAAATTGCTTCATATAAATAATTACTTTAACGTATTTTACTATTATCAAAACATATCGAGCAACAGTGATGAATCATTTCTTAAACCAACCTAATGTATGCAACTTGTTAAAAAAGAATAGTAAGTTAAAAATACTAAGTTAAATAATTTCATTAACCCTATAAATAGTGACACTCAATACACCTCTCTCACTACGCCCCCTACTTCCTCTCTCTCACACACATGCTCTCTCTATTTCTTCCACATTTAAGCACACACATGTTATTAAGTTAGTATATTAAAATACTGCTAAATATTTTCTGATTTAATTAAACTTTTACTTAATAACTGGGGAAATGTCTTTTTATTTGTACAGCTTAAAATATAATGTGGCAAACAGTTGAAAAACTTTGGTGCTAGATATGTCAAAGACTTTGTAAAAACAGTTAAAAATTCGGTTTGAGTACATAAGTATTTAATTTATTACAACAGAGTCTAAGATTTTGTAGAAATTTGTAATCACATTCTCCATTTTTTTCAAAAAAGCATCTTAGTACTTTATATATATACAAATTTCTAAATGATAGAATATTCAAAACTCTAAAGAGAAGTGTTATGTGTTCTCTTTTATATTTATTTGACAGAATACGAATAAAATTTATTATTATTGGTTTTACTGCTGTGAAATTTGCTCCTTCCCAAATTGTAAGTCCATATTCTAATTTAGAATTTACAAGGGCATGGTATTAGTCTAGTAGTTTGCTATTGCATACAAATCTAACTATATAAAAGATTAATATTTTATTAATTTATGCCTAAGGTAATCAATGTACTTTTCGTATAAGAGTCTAGAATCAACAATCAACCCTGAATATTTGATTCGGTCCACCTCCTCATTAGAATCCCATTGGCAATTTAAGAGATCAGAATTCACAACGTGATATTTCAAGAAATCAGGAAGAAAGGAATTAATAGTGTTATTAAAAATTATTTCGTTTTAGGACTCATAACCATATAATTTACCATGAACCACCATTGGAGCGCAGAAATGTCACTCTACATATTAGACCTAACTTCATCTAAGGTGTGAACTTTATATAATAAAGCTGTGTCATTTGTGAACACAACAAGATCACTATTAAGACATGCATTACATAGGCTGTTCACATATATTAAAAATAATGGCTCAGAGAGAACTGACCCCTGAGGGATTCTCTGCTTTACCCTCCCGAGCTCACTGGTTGTGTGTTTTACTTTAGTCTGTTGTGTCCTATCAGTTAGGAATCAACAAAAACATCAAAGGATGATCTCTCTTACTCCTGGATCATCCATCCTGAATAACAGGATTATATGAGCCACTGTATCAAAGGCTTTCATAGTGTTCATAAAGATTCATTTGTGCCACTGTAGAAAATCAATGCATTAATTAGTAGCATTTATTTACTCATAAAATTTACTAAACTGTCGTTAGTATTTAATTTTTCAATATAGCCAAATTGTTTATCATTAGAATAGTTGTTTTTTTTTTAGTACTTTTACTAATCTTCATTTTAGGATTTTTCTAATAATTTCGAGAATATTGAAAGTAAGGATATTGGTCTATAATTGCTGAAATCCTTCATATCATTTTTTGTTTAACTGTTGCTTTTTTTTATTAATTATTATTTTGACGATTGCTGGAGTTATATTATCAAAACCAGAAGCTTTTTTATTATCTAAAGAATTTATTATTGTCTGTTTATTTATATTTTGTTGTTGGGTAGAAAAACCTGGACCGAGTATAAATGTTTGGTCATAACAATCTGTAACATGCTAGCTTTTTCCAGCTCAATATTAACCTGAAGATCAGAAGCTATTATACGAAAAAAGTAGTTGAAAATATTTGCAACTTAAGATGGTTCGGAAATTTCCTGGTCACTTATATCTCTCAGTGAGATATTCTCATTCTTGTTGTTTCCCTCGCTTATATCTCTCAGTGAGATATTCTCATTCTTGTTGTTTCCCTCGCTTATATCTCTCAGTGAGATATTCTCATTCTTGTTGTTTCCCTCGCTTATATCTCTCAGTGAGATATTCTCATTCTTGTTTTTCCCTCCCTTATATCTCTCAATGAGATATTCTCATTCTTGTTATTTCCCTCTCCAATTAAATATATTATTTGCTTTCCATTATTGCTTAGGATTCAATTTATATCCCTCAAAAAGTTCTGTAAAATACATATTTTTTGTTTCATGAATGACATTTATCAAATTGTTTTTAACACATTGACAGCGAACGACGTCTTTAGACGTCCAAGGCCCATTCACGTTTAGCGCAGGACGTCCTAAGACGTCCTTGTGTAAGGTAAAGTTTATTGAGTATGTGTCTTTTGCGCTATTAAAGTAGGGAATTGAAACTCTGTTAGCCCTCGGGGGACATACTATAGTATGACGTCATCATCTTCGCTTGCAGTTCCCGCGTGCCTAGTTGGTGGCGCTAACGGCAGAAAGTATGCGAACCTTCTAGTGTAAAGAGAGTAGTCCGGCGCGTACGTTCATTGTGATCTAACCTATTTCGTGTGCAGTTTTTGTGATTGTGTTTGTGTTTTATTTTTGTGCATCACGTGTGATAGTGCGGGATCACTACTCGTTGAAACATGGCTTCAACGTCTGGCACGGAAAATGTGCAAGGAGAGAGTGAAGAAGAGAATGAATATTCTGATACTACAACTGACTCAGGTGAGTCAGAGTCTGACGATGAAGACCCTATTTATGGCAATGACTACGTACCAAACTGGCAACCTCGTACATTGGGACTTAGGGACCTTCCCTTTACCAAAGTTCCTGGGCTTTGTGTTCTACCCCCTGGTTTAAATTGTCCTGTTGACTATTTTTTATTACTGCTTGATGACGTGTTTCTGGAGCATGTTGTGCGTGCTACTAACGCCTATGCTCTTGATTTTTTTTGCGGTCCCAGTACTACTCCTGCCTCGCGTATCCACCGTTGGAAGGACCTCACAGTGGCAGAACTAAAAGTTTTCCTAGCATTATTAATTCATCAGGGGAATATTAAAATAAATAGGTTGCAAGATTATTGGAAAAGTGATGATTTATATGACGTAGGCTTTTTCAAAAGGCACATGTCTAGGGACAGGTTTATGATTATTTATAGGTGTTTACATTTTTCGTTCCACGACGAAGAAAACAGAGACAAACGCTTACACAAAGTTCAGCATCTCCTCGATTACTTCAATAATAAAATGAGGCAAGTGTATTACCCCTCAAAAGAACTCAGTGTAGATGAGGGTATGATGCTTTGGAGAGGCAGACTAGTATTTCGCCAATACGTGAAGGGTAAACGCCACAAGTATGGCGTCAAGTTTTATTCACTTTGTGAGAGCCAAGGACTTACTCTTCAACTGATTATTTATGGTGGGTCAGGGGACCAAACAGTTAGTGGAAAAGGGCATGCAGCTAAAGTTGTGATGAAACTTATGCAGCCTTATCTTGGAAATGGCCACTCAGTGTATATGGATAATTACTAGTTTCAGTTTGGCTACACAATTGCTGGCAAACAAAACCTTTTGTACAGGAACAGTCAGGGCAGACAGGAAATTTGTTCCACGAGTAATAAAGGATGCCAAACTGAAGAAAGGTGAAACAACACAAGTATATGCTGAAGGAGTATGCTTAGCTAAATGGAAAGATAAGAGAAATGTTACGTACCTATCTACAGAACATGACAACACCATGGCAGTAAGTAACAATAGACATGGTCAACCTAGAAGTAAGCCTTTGCCCATCATTCAATATAACGTTTACATGAAAGGTGTGGATAGAGTAGATCAAATGATGGCCTACTACCCATCAGAACGAAAAACTGTCAGATGGTACAAGAAGGTCTTTGTAGATTTTATTCAATTGTTTATAGTGAACGGGTTGGCTTTGTACAATGCCACAAATGTTGACAACAAAGAACAGTTGTACAACTACAGGTCGATGGTCATACGAGCATTGCTCCCACCAAATATACCTAACCAAATAGTTAGTACAAAGAAAAGACCAAACCACGTCCTATCCAAAACAGAAGATCGCCTGGCAGATGGTCGAAGGAAGAAAAGAAAATGTAGACAATGCACTAAAGAAAAGAAAAGAACTGAGACTGTGCACTACTGCCCCGGTTGCCCTGACCAACCTCCTTTATGTGCAATCAGGTGTTTTGACCTGCATCACGACAGTTTGTAGACCAAAAACAAAATGGGTGGGTGGTTGGGGATGTAAATATTGTAAAAAACAAGAGTGATTTTTTTTTATTTCAGTAACATTAAAATTTTTGTGTGTGTTGTAAAATTGTAAGACATTTTCTTTTTTGCTGTTTTTGTACGCTTTTATGGGACAGGTGGTAACATAGTATGACTTACAAGTTACTAGAAAGGTACATATACGTAAAAACCACGTGATAAAAAACTTTTATTATATGAATCCAACCAGTGAGGCTAAAGACGTCTTTAGACGTCCTAATCTATGACGTCATCCTGCAAACCGGAAGTAGCCCAAAACAAGTTTGTTTCAGCGCATATGACCTCCATTACCATAAGGTAGGTGAATCACCAATTAATTTTTTTAGCTATGTAGCAGTATATAAATAAAATTTTTAGCAGTCAATGTGTTAAAAAGAATATAATTATGTTGTAAGATTTAATTTCTCGGATGATTTATGATTAATTTATATAAACTGTTTTTTTTTTTTTTGTTTTGTTTTGTTTTTTACATTCATCCAAGGCCTTAGTTTCAACTCCAACCCTCCTACGTCAATTGTTTGTAAGAATTCGCATCAACCATCTGTTGAGGTAAAAAATATGTCTTAAGAAGACGGACTGAGCTTGATAGAAAAATCCCAGTTTATATTTATTGTATCTACTATCAAATTTTCATCATTTAATTTCTGTTTCCAATTCCATATTATCTACGATCAGATCACATTGAACACACACAACAGGCATACTATGGCCACTTATATCTGATTCAATCAAATAACTCTCATACTTTATGTTTACATTACTTCTAACAAATACATTATATATGCATGAACTTGTGTCGGCTGATACTCTGGTTGGACTTTTGACCAGTGAGGCCAGCCCGCCAATTACCATTCTAATTCGATAATTGTCAACATACTGTAATGTTTTTCATAAGTCTATATTTATGTTTCCCGTTATAATCAGATTGATATTAGCTATTAGTCTTATAAATATTTCTAATTCATTGATAAAATTTTCAACATTAAAAACATATAGTCGTCTGTAAATAGTGATGGTATCAATTTGTACATTAAATAAGGTTGTAAATAGACGATATCAGTAGTTGTAAAGTTAACGTTTATATTCTGTGTAAGGAATATGCTCAGATACGTAGACATACTCAGCACTTCACTATCTAATTAAACTTTGGACTTATGTACAAGGCTAGCTTATTTTCATCAACCCACTTAGAATAACAACATCTGGTAAACCATCTATAGACTGCAATTTTAGTACAAATAAATCAAAATTTCTTCTTAAGTTTCTAATATTTTGTTGAATAATTATAAACTCATTCTCCAAACTTATAAAACAATTTTCAAAACGAATTAACTTAAAATAAATGAATTTTATTTAACTTCTTTTGTAAAATAACACATACTAATTTTGGTACTTACGTATTAACGCCACCGCAGCAGAAGTTGTGCTAATGCACATGCGCCAATAAAGAGCAAACTGGTTTAAGGGAAGCAGAATTCCATTTTTTTCAGCTTTGAGATTCATATACTTTCATTTTATGATTTGTCGCAAAAATTTTAGGCGTAGATTGGCGGCACTTCACTTTTAAAGCTCATGTTTATCCATGATCTAATTTCAAATTATTAACTTCAATAAACTTACGAAAGGTTTGGCCAGGTGATTATATATATATATATATATATAAGGTTTGGCCAGGTGTTTATATATATATATAGCTACCTGGCCAAACCTGTCGAGATATATAATTATAACGCAAAGTAAGCAAATATTGGCGCATGCGCATTAGCAACTTCTGCTGCGGTGGCGTTAATACGTAAGTACCCTAATTTTGATAAGCAAAACAAATGCGACAAATAACTTCCAGAAAAGGTCCAACAAAAAATAAAAAATACTGATACAGTAAATTTAAAACTAGAAAGTGAGGAAAAAAACAATTTTTACACAATTTTGGTGATTAATGGTAATTTTTCCAGGTCAGTTACATAATCCATCATTGTAAGGGTTATTTACCTTATCGCCTTCTTGAGGATGTAGCAATATTCTCTCCTTTCACACCTACAAAAACTTAAAGCCCTTTTCCCCCTTCACAACTCGTGGGGTGACGTCTAGCTGGACTCAACAAACACTCATTTATGTAAACAATATATATTTGTTTTGAAGTTCCTCTGAAGTGGTTTTTGGAAAGATGCCATCTGTCGACTGTACAGTATCTTACAGTACAATCATGTGGACAAATTTGAATTAAATTCGGTATGTGTGCATATTTTGACCAGATCTCGGGGAAAAAAATTATTTTTTTTAATTATAACACAAAATATGGCGTTTTTATCATTAGAGCTACAACGATTTTGCTTGAATGAAGGCTAAAAGTATTGGTTGCTATTTCTCCAAAAATCACGGTTCATTAGTTATCGAAAAAAAAAAAAATACATTGACCGTGTTATATAAAACATAATTTCTCATAATTATTTTACCGATTTTGTTAAAAAATTTATGAAATGTAAAGATTAACAACCCAAACTTGTGTGCAAAATTAAAAATAAGAACATATTACATGGTTGAGAAACATTTGGGGGCAAACAATGAAAATTTTAACAAAACTAATAGAACTGATTTTAAGAAATTATATTTTGTTTTTCTTTATTTATACATTCATTCATTGGTCATCTTTAACATTATCATCAACAACAATAACAAACAAATAAACAATTAAATTTTTAAAATATAGTTTAAGACTAGGATCAAAAATAAATAGTTTAATCCACAGCAACATTCTAATAGTATAAAACAAATTAATATTCAGAAATTTCCAGGACAGGTACTTTACATGGTAAAACAAACAACAATTATATACCAATGGACAAAATAAACTAACAATAATGGATATTGGAAATAATGAGATGATTATTTAATTCCACAAAACAGCTTTAATTGCAACATATGTTTCGCCGTTAGGCATTTTCAAACAACTTGCTTGAAAATGCCTAACGGCGAAACATATGTCGCAATTAAAGCTGTTTTGTGGAATTAAATAATCATCTCATTATTTCCATTATTTTGGAATTCCATCATGTACCGACTGTTGTAACATTAAATTAATAATGGATATTCTAGATTCACAATGATAGGAGGAATTTGTAAATAAACATGACAAATAAATGGATGCTTCACCAACAAAATACAATCTTAAAATTCACGGACAAAAGTCTTCCATATACTCCAAAACTGAAAAATAACTTTTTTTTATGGATATACAGTACTCTATAATTTACATTTAACATTATTACTTTATTTATTTACATCATTTACACATTTATTTGTTATTTTAACATCTCCATAGCAAATATTTTAATTAGTTTTTAATAGAAGGCGACCTATATGTTTTGTTTGGGTCCTTAGAAGTTACAATTGAGCAAAATGTTATCAAAACCATTGGAATCGAATTTGTGTTTTTTTAATAGAGTTATCAAATAAATGATAAAAGGCCCAAGTTATGGCTAAAATATGTCCACATATCACATTTTTTTAAATCGAGACACATGTTTTGCATAGATGACACACATCACTCCAAAAACCACTTTTTCCAACTCATGGGACTTTAAAACGGATATATCTGTAAAAACTCAATATCGATTTACAACGAATCGCATAATTTTCTTTATACTATGTTTATATGAAAAAATAAATATTGTTTATTTCTTTTTAATAGATCTTATTTTCTTATATTCATGAAAAGTTAAACCACATAAACAATAAAATAACAATAAAAATAACAATTATTTTATTTTTAATGTTGTGCATTTATTTCTCCAGAACAAAGAAACGAATTATTTCAAATCACATTGCTATGTCTAGATTACACATAGTTAAGCATTAAAACACAATGTTATCGTTTGCTTTTAATGTTTAAAAGCAGTAAAACTTTTATTGCTTTCCCTACGGTCGAACAATATCATTTAAATGTACACAGTTTTATATTTCTCACGTTCAAATAATATGGAGAACGTTTTGTAATGGAGCAAAACATTATTGAGTTTTTATGGAATTATTTGTTTTGAGACTCGCTAAGTCAAAACAAGTTGTTTATAGACATGTCCGACTGTTTACTGTAGTCCATTTTGGGAGGTACAGCCCAAACTAATGTGCCATTTTGATCAAATTTGGTACGTGGACATATTTTGGCCATATTACAAGGTACTTTTTAATAACTAAAACTTTGAACGAAAACCAACAAAATTATTTTCTCCAAATTGGCGCTAACGATTTCATCAAATTTTACTAAAAATGTAATCCCTGATAAACTGTTAAATACCATATTTTGTCAAAAACAAATAATCACAACACACAAAACAACATTTCTTTAACAAATTAATAATCTTACTTTTGTTTAGTTTTCTTTAAAATATTTTATTTATATCAATTAAGCTAATATCATTTGATTGGTGTAGTTTAAAACTTATGATTTTTTAGTTTGTTTTTTTTTAATATGAACAAATTATTAATATAAAGCCAGATCTCTTTAATTACAGATGTTAATAAATTCCTCAATAAAAATTAGCATGAGGTTAATGGTAAAATCTATCATCCCTACTACTTTCACTCCCTTAGGTTCCATCTTCTTAAAATTTGGGAGGAAACAACTTCACGCTGAGCACTATCCAACGATACCTCAAATGTCAAAATCAGTTAAAAACTATAAGAGGAGTTCTACTTACAAACAATTCCTTAGCCTATTAAATAAGTATAGATTATGATTTATTTTATTATTTTTTTTAATAACTGAACATAATGTACATACATAAGGTACACGAAAATATTACACGAACAATTATTTTCCTTACTTTTATAACACAATATTCTTTTAGTTAAATCGAAGAACTGAAAAATATAATGTATAGAAATAATATTATCTTTGTTAGAAATAAATATTGAATAAATTAGAAAAATTATGTTGCTTTCTCATATATCTGAAAGATAGAGGAAACTCTAATCTGTCGAGGCTTTGATGCAAAGTTCATAGTCAATCAGAAGGTACTCGATAATACGTATCTAATATTGACGTAAAAGCTGTAAAGCATGAAAGGAATTGACTTAGGAATAATAAGACTGATTGTTGTAAGTTTTAGTAAATCTCAAGGATCAACCGACAGACATAATGTGAGGAGAAGAGTGACTTGTTCCAAGGAAACTAATGAATAATTGTACTGCAGGGATTAACTACCAGATATGGTAAGAGAACAAGTACATTTAATCCAAGGAGGTCAGTTCTCGGACAATGAATGAGTAACTCACATGATCAACTGACGGATATATGTTGTCAATCAAAAAATGAAAATGGACACTATCTTTAAAAAATAATTAAATACCGTAGTGTGTTAAATTACTTCGATTGTGGCATAAAAATGTTCTCAGCACAATTTGTGTTTGATTAAAATCTACCTTTTAAAATGGTTATTAAAGTTTATTATTTTTATTTTTTACTAATTACTTCTGAACTGTAGTATATTTTTGGAATTTTGCAAATAGGTTTGAATCATTAATCTTCACATTACACTAAAATTTTAATGAAATTGGTAGTGTCAAATTTTTTAAAATTCAATTGTTTATAACAAGCCCATTTTCTGATTGTAACGATAACTCTCAAACTGGCATTATAAAAGAAATGGTGACCAAAATGTTTTGTTAAGGTAAAAAACCTTTTATTCACCATTGCTAATATAAAAAAAGGAAGGAAAAAATATATAATAAAGACTCTAGCCCTGAAATATTCTAATATTCTCAGGATCGGAAAAGAAAAGAGTTGGTCAAGAGTCAGTAAAGATGAAATGGAGTGATGTAACCCAAGTTTACATGAAAGAAGATGGAGGATGAAACTAGGACCTGTCAGGATTGCCAAGCTCTACTCACTAAAGTGAGCCCTGAGAGAGAACGAATAAAGGGAGGACCAAGAAGAAACTGTATGAAGCTTAGAGAAAAGGAAAAGGCTTATGAAGAGGCCGACTCAGGAAGAGGTGCTGTGATGTAGTGGAGGATTGTAACATTGTGGGATAAGGTAAGGTAATAAATAAATGTGACATGTACTAATATAACAAATACAATAATGGTAGAACTCAATACAAATCCAATAGTAAACTAATCATAAATAATGGCCTTAAACCTATCTTTTGGAGCTTAAATTTGTGTGTCAGGTTCCTCGCTGCTGGTGTCAACTTATTTGAACATTGTCAGGATGTCGAGACTGCAGACACCGTAAGTCCCTCGAGATAAACTCGTGGGAAATAAAAGTAAACCGTTTAAAATATTTAACCTTTCTTTATTAACCCATTTTAATTATTACATATTCTACTAACTCAGGCTAAAATAGTTAGGGGTAATAGCAATAACACAGACGTCTGCCCCTACACATGGTTCTGGACAGACTGCTCCCTTAGGTCTGTTGTAAGTACATCCAACCCCCCTCCCTTCTTTTCTAAAATCTGCTTTTCCCAATATACCGTACCCTATTCAATGTATAAAGAGCCGTGTTGAACTTTCCTGTTAGATTATGTAAAAATACGTTTAACTGGTATTGTTATAATATAATATACAAGTTTTAAATGTTTAGATCTTTCTATAAGCTGCAGGGTACCTGTCACATTTTATTCTGTACCCTAAGCGGTGGAAGGTAATGTCCTAGTTTACCATAAGTGATGGAAATCCTAGTTTCACCCCTTACCCTTTCACACAAATCCTCATAGAAAACAAGTTAACCCCAATTAATAAATGCCATCCCCCTTCAACCACAAATTACAAACATTTCGAGTAATATTATTTATTCATATAAAAGTTCTTAGAATTAAAATTATAACAATACATCTATCTGGAAATTAAGTCAGTATAAAAGTGACAGGTGTTTTAAATCCCCTCAAGTAAAAACTAGTTATCTAAAATCTTTTGAAATAAATTAAATGATTGTAATTTAAAATTTAAAATTGAACAATTTTAACTTCACCTATTCTCATTTATTTTCTGGTTGATGAATTAATTTCAAAGTATTAATTTATTAAACTATAATTTTTCACGGGTTTCTACTATCCTAAAAAATAAAAAAAATAATTTAAAAAAAAAAATCTTATGCAAAAATTTGATTAAAGTACCATTTCCCTCCCCTTAATTGACACCCATAGTTCAGTAAACAAGACTGTCTTTTAACCATTTTTTTTTTTTAATTCCCAGACTTATTGTTTTATATATTATAAGAGTTAGTATAAGTATTTCTTATTTTATTTTATAGTTCTTCAGGATCTTTTAAAACTGAGGCCAGCTATCATTTTGTCAAAGCCTATAAAGAAGGGGGGAAATTGAATATGTCACCCAAATTATACTTCCTCACATTTATGTAGTTATAATTAATACAGGAAATTATACAAAAAGGGGAAATAAAATTAGATACATAATTTAAGTGAAAAATTAAACCATTTTGAAATCTTCAAAAATACAAAGTTGTTTATACCTGTTTAAAATTATTTATACCATTAAACTTGGTGCAATCACAGTAGTGTAGAGAATGAATATTTTCATCCTATGACTGACTAAAATACAGTGTGTCCCACAAAGGTATTTGTATTTTTAAACAAATACCAAGTATATATGCGTCTACCAAATTGTAAGATTTCTTTCATACATATTGGTAACATATCCAAAAGTGTACCTATACATTTTTACATTGATATTTACAATAGAAAAAAAGAAGCAGCTGTTGGTATTGTAATGGTTAAGTAAGTAAACACAATGGTAACTACTACAATACTACAAATCCTCATATTGCAAAAGAAAAGAAACTTTATCAAATTACAGATTGGGCAGCACTTTCCTACGACATTTCTGAAAGAACAATGACTGGGTCTAGGTATCATGAAGTGTTGAGCACTCACGTTATTTCGCATTTAACCGTTGAAGAAATGCAGACCAGCAGGAAGGAGCCACTCCACACTATGCCCGAGAAGTGAAAAATCTACTAAAGACTCAGTTAACTGGTCGCTGGATTAGAAGATGAAGCAATTTTATGGACTGTCCGCCTAGATCACCGGACTTAACAGTTTGTGACTTTTCTGTGGAGGTATCTAAAAGAAAAGGTGTACTCCCACGACATAGAAACCTATGAGGATTTAAAAAAACTAATCGAAAAAGAAATGCTTAACATCCCTAGGGAATTCTTCAGATGCTACAAGGGGATGACAGAGGGTTCATCGATGCTACCAGTGTGTAGCAGTTGACAGGTTTCAATTTGAAAGATTTTTTTTGTTAAGAAACGTGTTTTATCATAAAAAGAAATTTTATTAATTGTGGTAATTAAATTTAAAAGTTATTAAAGTCAATAAAAGAATTTTAAAATATATATATATTTTATTGCTTGCTATTGTTTAAACCATAAATTGGTGTCAACAGCTGCCATTTTATTTCTATTCTAGATATCAGTATCAGCGTAAAAATTTGTTGATAAAATTTTGAATATGTTTCCAATATGTATGAAAAAATCTTACAATTTAGTTGATGCATATGTACTTGGTGGTTGTTTAAAAATTTAAATACCTTCATTGGACACACTGTACAATAATGTTTGCTGGAATAATGTAATAAATAAAACTAATATTTACATAAGATCTAACACGGACAGAGGATGAGAAGGGAATGGTTATTTATCTCAAAGCAAGAAGCCTAGAAGGGTCTTCCCAGCTTAAGGATGATCCAATTGTTTAATAATGAGGTATTTAAAACACGATTTCATTATATTTCTATATTAAATCACAACACAGTATCAACTGGACATTTTTACCCCTAAAAGTAGCAGACTATCAGCTTGATTTATACCAAAAACCTGATCGAACCAAAATGATTTATAAATATATATCTTATTTGTCACAAAATAGAGAATAATTTAAATATCTGCAAGTTATTTCAAAACTTTGACTCTCAAAGTAGTTTATTATTTCCTGGAGCTTCATAGGTTATTGGTTTCTAATAGGGCCACCGGACTGGTATTGACAGTAAAGTTTGGTAATTTGTTATATTTATTAAAGTCAAAATCAGAAACACAAGTTGTTAAAAAACATAACACACAACTTATTAGATTATGTGTAGCGATAAATGGGAAAAGCTAATGCAAGTATTTTAAACATTATAATTAAGGTTATAAGACCTTATTATAATAATAAAATATTGTATTAATGTATATGTACTATTTAAACATTTAATTTGCATATACCGATTTACCAGTTTAAAAAACACAGTTCACATTTTCTTTTCAATGATTTGTAACGTCTTCTCCCGTTTTTCTAAGTAATTTCTAGGAGAATAATTAATTACCATTCACAAAATCATTTTAAAAATATTTATTGTTAAAAAAAATATCTCGTTCTACTTAAAAGTTTATCCAGATGTCCACCAGATGTCCAGATGATCATATCAAACCCAGCTGTTGGCTGTTGTAAACATGGAATCTAACTGAATATCAAAGAAGAAAACTGTTTTTTCTCTATAAGTTTGAGGTTAGGTAATTGAATTCTTACTCGTATTGACTAAAATATTCCGAGACAACTATATTTGTTGTCTCTAAAAAATATATATAAAAGAGTGTAAATTGTACTTAGTCTCAGCGTGATATTTAAAAAAATACGCAAGTATGTCTAATTCGCATTTGTTCATGAAAGCTGGTTTTCCCATACCTCCTCTAAAGAATGGAGTTGGTCGTTACGTTTGTCAATTGAAAAGAATAACTTTAAAATTTTGCAAAACTAATGGAGGCAGCAAAGGAATAAGGTGAGTGAGTGATTATAATAACAATTTGTGTAAGTATAATAGGCTTAGAGATGTTATTTTCCTAAATATGTACTGATGTTGTCCAAGCGATTTTAGTGCGAAATCTCAGCAATTCTTCTTCAAAATAGCGTTTTTTTCTAACATTTCGATACTTCTTTTCCACGCATTTCACTTTTTATCTTTCACAATTCATTATTTCTGTCCGAAAACAGCAATTTAAAATGTTTGTTTTTTGTGTCATTTTGAGGTTATTTCGACAACTATTTCATCAATTTTAAATAAAATCTATTGATTTTTTTTTTATTCTACGAAAGTAGTTCTGTTTTAAGAACTGTCTAACTATTATGAACTGTCAAACTAGATATCATTTAGTATATATATAATTATATACCTTACTTGACCTATAGTTCTTTTAGTAGGTCTGGGTTTCAGAGACCGAGTCTTCATGAATCTTATATCATAAAAGCCTAGTAATATCAACCTGTAGAAGTTAATGAAGTGTGCATGCGCCCTACGTGTATTTCAATACAGCTATTCAATTAAATATGTTAGAAATTTATCAATTCCTGTAATTGTTAAGTAAATAATGAATTGTGTGAGATAAAAACCACTTGTGTGGGAAAGAAATCTTTATTGATGGAAAAAACATATTTTGAAGAGGAATTGCCGAGATTTTGCACTAAAATCGCTTGGACAACATCAATATATATTTACCGTTATTTTACTAGCCAACTATATATTCTTTGAAATTGTTCAGTAGGGTATTTAAAATTTAAATTAGATTTCTCTAAAAATTTAACTCTTTAAAGTAGCCTAAATGTTTAGCACATTCTATTTATTGTGTTGATGGGTTCTCGCATTATTTGCGACCAAATTTTGCTCCATTGTTAAAATGTATGTTTATTCTTAAGCAGATCGAATAATCAGGGTTTTAAAAATTTTCAGACAGTTTATTGAAGCTGATCTGATTGATTTTGCGAGAGCTAATCCAGGAACTGTTGTATATATTAAACCAAGAAGATTTCGAACGGCCTGCCTTTCAGCTGAATATTGTAAGTAAATTTTATTTTTACATGTAAATTATATACAAAATCTTAATTATTTGCTAACTATACAATCAACCTTGCCCTGAAATTTAGCGAAGAAAAGTGTAGAAATAGTTTACTACCTGCCTTATTTTTAAAAAATGAGATCATATTAGGTCTCGCAAGACACTTTTGAAGTACCAAAATACATTAGTTTAGTAGAAAATAAGAAATAAAAAAGTATGAAATCCAACTCTGGTTATGAATGCCAACGTTAATATTTATTACTACGCTCGTCAAGTTAGTGAATGTGTGATCGCTTGTTTTATTAGGTCTGGCTAGGTAACTATATATATGACACATTCACAAACTTAATAATGTAGTCATAACTATTCTTAGGCATTCATCACACGAGCTGGATTTCCATTCGTTATCACTAACCAAACCTGGATTTTGTACTTTTATAGTTCTTATTTTCTACTAAACTAATGTATTTTGCTACTTCAAAAATGTCTTGCAACACCTAATATGATCTCATTTTTTCAAAATAAGTTAGGTAGTAAACAATTTCAATGATTTTAACTAAATTTCAGGACAAGGTTGATTGCATAATTACCAATTATTTTATGTTCCTGTTTACAGAAATAAAAGGCTTTAATAACTTTTCTTTCCTTTTACACCAAAAGTAGGTGTCCAAGATTTGTAAATCTTATATTATTTTCATAAATTTTACCCTACATTAAATCAAGTTTATTCTTCTGTAAATAATTGTACTCGTACATTAGCAAATTAATACAAAGTATAATAAAAATATTAAATGTATTTTTTTAAATAATAAAAATAATTAACCGAATTGACAATAGGCCCACATCTTATGTAAGCCTATATCCTCAGCTTTCTGTACAGTTTACTTGGACACTATAGATTTTGACTTTTGTAAGCAGCCTTATTATTTTTATTAATTAAAAAAGAGCAATTCTGCTTTTTAATTTAAATTAAGTCTTCATTATTTGTTAGGAGTAATTGTAATAACCTTAGTTTGAATTATTAAAATAAAAATACAACTCCTAGTGAAATGGAATTGGAATTATATGTATTGATTTTACAATTTATTTTAGTCCAACTGTACAGTTAAAATTTTGTTATTAGTAATAATGCCCATTTTTATTATAGATGGTAAATAATTAAATAGTAACATCATCATTGAATACAGAATTTTAATTCCAGTAAAATGAGATACTAAATTGTCATTGCTAGATCTAGTTATTTGCAAAAAATATTTTTAAATGACGTCTCTTTTGAGATGTTATAGCCACACCTACCACTCATTTAGCACTAACTTGAGAGCATCAGGAATACTACAAACATACTCATGCTAACCTACTAACTCTGCTCCCTAACTCAGCTAAAAAATATATTCTCCACCAAATTCACGAAACCAGCTAAAAATAGGGAAATGGGAGAACATTGCCAACCTGTAGAAAACCAACAGCCTGAAACCAAGGAAAGAAGCCGTTGTAGCCTTTAAACTAAGTACCGATCATGACTGTCTAGCACCGCATCTAACCCGACTGAAGATTTACGTAGATGGCTATGTACCAGACTCAGTCATAGAAACTAACTAACACTGTGGTAAGAAGAGAATTTGACGGCTTTATACTGGGTTGAGAGAAACAAGATCCTCCACAAGGAACAACAACACATGATAGCTGTTTTGAAAGTTATTTTAAAATTTCAAACTTAGTTGTGCCATTTACTATAGGAATGTATGTTTTATATTTTGTTAAAATTGTTTTAGTAGTTTCTATGGAAAATAAACCCTAGATAGACTGACACAAGTCATGTTTTTAACTGGAACTTGTAATTTTCCCGAGTACAATTTTTTTTCCAAAAATCGTAATCAATAATTTTTTTTATTTTTTATTATAAAGCATTTCTTTTTAAGAATGAGTAAACAACACAAATATCTTATAATGGAAGCCAGCTGTCTCTACCAGTCTTTGTTACTATAATAAATGAAGCTTTCTTTCAAACATTTGTTATATCCTTGATGGTCCACTCGCAATTTTCATTCAATTATATCTAGTTGAATGATTTTTTTTTTAAAATTAATTTTACAACTGAAAATATTAGGTATTTGAATCACAATGATTCAGGCAGGTAAGATTCTAAACTTTCACAATCATATATTCAAGTGAATAATTAGAGTGTAGATTTATTATTATTAAACGTAAAAGTTTTAATTCTATTGTATTTATTTTGATACTGTTATAGTATAAAGCGTGTGCCATCTATTCATATATTTTCTAGCGTATATCAGAATATTTGTCTTAAGTTTATTTTACTTGTGAAAGTAAACATTAGTTTTTTAATTAGTTTTATAGTTTGTATCTTTATATATTTATCATAACCTTATCATAATAGGGGGAACAGCATAATAATGGCTCAGTTAGCACAGCATATGTTTATTTCACTGCCATTTGAACTAATGAACTACGGTCATGCAAGTTCGATCTCGATTGAAAGTGTTATCTACTCCACCATCTTCTTTCGTTTAACAGCCATAAACAAAAGGAAAACAAATTACATAAAAGTTCAAATAAAATTAGGCTTATAGATGATTATCGTATTTGACCGATTTAGATGAAATTTAAAAAAACACTTATTTTATAAATCACCGAGTTTGAATTTAACATAGGGATTTTTTCACATGTGACTATTTTTTTCACCTATTTCTAATTATATTAAACAAAAAATTTGTTTCACATGTGTCTATTTTATTCACCTATAATAAAAATAATAATTTCAATATTTTGATTATTTTTAATTAACATTTTGTTAACAATTGATTATATTATTTTGATTTCTGTTTTAGTAAATGGAGAAACTGAGATTGTCGGTTGTAACAAAATGACACGTGAAGAAATATTGAAGTGGTTAAATTGGTTGAAAACACGATCAGGTTTACCAGAAATGCGTCTCATGAAGATGTGGCACACAGACAACCCCAGCATTCAAGGCGTTTGGAGTCCGTTTACCCACAGAGACCCTTCTTTAAATATTACAACTTTTCCACGGGTATGGATTAATTTTTTTACAAATATAATTCCAAGCGATTGTTACATATTTTACTACTTTAGTATGAGAGGTTTTTTTTAACATTTAGATATTCGTAGTACGAGGACTATTCGAAGAGTAACCTCCATTTAACTAACATAAAACAGAGATATAGATACAGAAACTTTATTATATATGTCTTAAAACTACACCTTTCAACTATTTATCTAAATAATCAGCATTTAAATTTAGGGATTTATCATAGTGATGGACCAGTTTGGAAATCGCTTCTTCATAAAATTCTGCCGCCCGGGATTTTAACCAGTCACAGCATCTTGAAGTTCTTTCAAAGTACAGGGACCTAAATCACTTCATGTGCATGAATAGGTGAAAATTACTGGGAGCTATATCCAGGGTATACAGTGTAGCCCATTTGAATTGATACAAGAGATGTTTTGTTTGACGAGCTATGTGAGGACGAGCGTTGTCATGCATAAACAGGAACCCTGAAATCAGCAAACAACAGTTTGTTCTGAATAGGTCTACATAGTTGTTTTCAAGTCTCACAATAGATTGTTCTTTTGTCTCAACATTTATATTGGTCACAATTCTGTTGAGAGATTCTTCTCCTTCCATGTCTTAACATTAAAGAAAGTTTAAAAGCAGAACCTATTCATTGTATTTAATGATACTCAGACCCACTGAAAACATGACATTCTGTAGCCTAACTTTTCTGTGACTACCTAACAATCCGAGAAATTTGTGTATATTGTTCAGAGATTGGGAACATGTACTTTTCAACAATTTTTGAAATGAATTCATCACTATAGATTAGATGGATTTTCACTCCTTCTGCATTGTGAATGTTTGTTTTCCCACTTTTAAAGAAACAACTCCACTGATGCACAAAAGCTTCACTTATTCTTGTTTGGCCATATACACCACACAGTTAATGATGGATGCCTGCTGCTGACAATTTTTCTGACAAATCAGAAATCTAATCACAGCATGCACTTTGCATTTTGTGGGGTTTTCTATTGCAGTGAACATTTTGAAAGGCTATTACAAGTAAAAACAACCTTCCCACTAGAAAGCTGGATACGTACAAAGACTGAACACATCACCACAGAAGCGGTGTCACTAGCCCACTACTTCTCTCGCTGTACAAAAACCGAGGTTACTTTCTGAATGGCTCTTGTACAGTTAACTTAGAATGATTTTGTCATATTTAACGTGTTAGGTTTGCAGTTATTTTCTCCACCTTTCATTCAATTAACTTTAGTTAAAACTTCTATAAAAGCCGACAACAGTTTTATTAAGATGCCACAGCCTGAATAGAATCTAATTGTTTAAAGAAATCATGTGTCTCTGAGTAAGATTCTTATCTAAGCCATTGCATCGCTCTTGTTATAAAAACAATCACATAAACTATATGTCATGGTAACATACTGGCTTGTAAAAGTAATATTTTAACATTTTTGTAAAGAGTATAGTCGTCATGAGACAATGAGGTCATTCTAAAATGGATGTCCAGTCATGCAAGTATTGATTAGAATGAAGGTGCCTTGTAAGATCTGGTGCAGTAACAACCCTTTGTGACCAAAACCTTTCTTTGGACAACCATAAGATCATCTGAGGGATGTGATTTAGCTGTGAACCGATAAATTTAGATCCCACATGCCTTAGACAAATTAAAAGTGTGATGTTCTCCATGCCTAAAATAAGTATTTCTCACTGTGCAAGCAAGACTTCTACAGCAGTAAACAGTTCCGCTAACTGGACATTATTCAGTGAAATACCACTTAAAAATAATTATAATAAAAAAGACATCTGTCTGGTTTTATATAACAGGAATGACTGAACGCTTCCTTGTATAAGTGTGAGATATTTGGAAGGTTCTAAAGTCGAGGAGTGTTAATCCCAAGGTCTTCGTGGATTTTCTCAGGAGCCTAGCGATCTGAAAAGAATTCCAGGATCATGTATTATATGTTCGACCATAGATTCGTCTTAGGTTGCATAAAAAGTTATCTTATTGCTTGGCCTATACAACTATTTATTATTCAATCCTCAAAGACTTTGGTGCTTGCTCTATTTCATATTCGATTCCTGGAAATTAATGTTTTTAGACTTTTCAAAAATGCTATGACATCATTTGCAACCCCTGGAAATCATGTACCCTGGAAAAAATGTGATTCTCTGCATTTGCAACTTTTTAGGGAAGGATATTTTCACCATTTTTCAAAATTTATAATTTTCTACCCTAGCATGAAAACTAAAAAATGAAAATAATAAAATCATTTTAACTGTTTAATAAATCTAGTGCAGTTATATTTTTTAATGAATAATTTTATCCTTTTATTTTGTTAAATATCATAGAGGAAGTTGAGTATTGTAAGAGATTTTTCATTTTGTTCATTGTTTGTTTGGTGATAGCACTATCAATTGTTCATATAATATACTAATTATACAGTTGTTTGGCATAAATGTAATTTTTTTTTTTTAAATTCTGATGCCTGAAAATTAGGAAATTCAAATCTAAAATTTACAAAATCAATCAAGTAAATGTATACTTGGTATGTATACAGGTAGCTGGTATGGTAAATGTATCTCATATATATGTATACAATAAAATTATTGTGCATTTCAATTAATTATACATTCTAAATCAAATTTATCTATCTTTATTTATAAATAAGTTCAATTCTATATTAAAGTAAAATATAAAATGTAGTGTTAGATATAAGATTAGTTAAGAATATTGTATTAGTTAGATGTTAACTCTTAAGTTATTTAGAATGGCGTGAGGCACTTGTTACCGCCTTAATATTAGAAAGTAGGTTAGGCCACACTCCTTTAGCTTTGTTAATATACGGGGGTTGGTGCAGTGCTAGGTTAGTTATAGTTTAGTTATTGTAGCTCATTTATCACTGAGGATGGCGACTTTGTTGTTAAAACATATATGTTTGATTAAGTAAATATAATTTTTGTGAGATCTTCTGTTCGAGTTTTATTTTATCTATCTTTATTCATTCAAATTTAAGAGGAGGTGATTCGTTATATATTTAGCCACTCTGTATATATAGAAAATTTTATTGTGCATTATAAATACTACTCCTTGATATAACTTTGTTTTTGTTCTTTGCAGGAAAATTTTTCAGGACCTGGAAACCGACCACAATCAGCCACTGAAATTCTAATAGAGATGTTCAAGAAGCAAAGGCTAGAAGAAGAACAAACCAATTCTACGACAGATACTACAGAAGTGAAGTAAAGATACCATCTACAGCTAGATTCAAAATAGTGAAAAAATTCTAGGATATAATAAAATATGATTTTGTAAATTGTCAGTTATTTACCAATAGAAAAATAAACAATACAAGAACATTATATATATTTTCTCACACCCATACACAAAACCAATAAGGAATTATATTCTTTGTCATCTTCCTGAAAAAGAGCAGTTCAATATATATGTCTCAACAAGTTAAAATAAATTTTCACAAAACCAAATTTTGCTTAAATGTATTCTCTAAGGTTTCGAACAACAACCTATTCTTAAACATTTTAACTTATTGTTTGCCTTTAGACGGGGTTAGTAATATTACTATAAATACCTTATTGGTTGTCCGCAGTCTGATAATTGTAGCATTGCTACAGCACTGTTTCGCAGAATATAGTCGACTTCGTCAGGCACAAACACTGAACACTTTAAAAGAATCAGAGTCGAGCTCTTCATGAAACAAATTACGTGTTTGTGTATTAGTACTGTGCCTGACAAATCTGGCTGTGTTCGGCAAAACAGCACTGTAGCAACGCTACAACTATTGGACTGTGGACAAACAATAAAGTGTCTATAGTAATATTCTTAACTATCTCGCAACAAATGTCGATTTAGGAATTTTCAGAATAAAGCCCTACGATACTGCAATATAAGGTAACCAAAATGGCTCCAATGAATTTAATATTTTTGAAATATAAAAATTGATCTTCATGTTCAATTACAAGGTTCTCTGGGACATTGTTGTTGACATAAACAAAACTATTAGAGATTCTACGAATAAAATCTGTAGTACACCACCCCAAGTACTAAATATATTTTGATTTTAATTACAAGGGCCTAGTTTCCAACATTGTGTGTAGATGCTCAATTGAAAAACAACACTGCTTCACTCTATGAAATATCTGCACTCTCTTTTTGTCTCTGTGTATATACAGTATGCACCAAAATAAACAGTACTGAAATTGTAAGATTTTATTTACATAGTTTTACCAATATATAAAAGTAAAAGGTAGCAAAATCGGTTAGACTCGTGTAATAACATTTTCAATATGACCTTCGTTCATTTTAGGCAACACTCGTACCGTTTTTAAAGGTTTTGCATCATTTTGGTGAAGAGGTGTTATTTCATGCTCCTTATACACATGGTTATTTTTTCCTGGAGTTGGACGATGGTAGCTGGTGGGTATTCACGGAAAATCTCCTTCAACATTCCTCAGACGTAGGCATCAGATGGTGTAAGATCAGGGGAGTGGACTGGGTAAGAAAAGTTTGTTCTAAGGGAGATGAGGTGGTTGCCAAAAGTTTCTTGAAGGAGAGCAATGTTGGTTAAGGCAGTGTGGCTGGTTGTGCCATCTTGCTGGAACCATTATGAAACCATTTGTCTTGCAGGCACGATAAAGTCTTCTATAAAACAATCAAGAATGACCCTATATCGGTCCTGATTTACAGTAAGAGGATTTCCATTATTGTCTTCAACAAAGTATGGACCAAAATTATGCCTCTACCTGACACAGTGCACCAAATGGTTACACGCTTAATATGCTGTGGCCTCTTTACAACACTGTCAGGACGTTCAAACCCAAGAAAACGTGTTGTCTGCTTGTTTTTGAAACTATTAAGGGGCACTTGACATTCATCTGAAAATCATACAACACTCAGAAACTCAGGTTCTTCATAGCACATTGCTAACATTGAAGTGCAGTACTGAACTCTGACAGTTTTGTTTATAAAATTCAAAGGTGCCCAGTTTGTATCTTGTAGGGAAAACCACCATTGTTTTTAAACATTCTTCTCAACGACGTATGGCTTATATTCAGTTTCAAAGATGTACAGTTTAGGCTTCTTTTCGGTGACTATAACACTTGCTGCAACACTCTCCTGTGGTTTTCATTTGTACAGACAGTAGTTGGGAGACATAAATAGCCCTTCCGCTGTGTCAAAACACTACCTCTTCTTCGAAATTTTTGAACACTAATAATCACACCATTACTAGGCGGGTTTTTGTGAAAATGTTCCTGAAAACGTAATGCAGTGTGTAACAAACTTGGCCCACCCGCACGTCCAATTCCGTATGAGCGAAAATAATGCTCTATGACAAAAGCTTTCTCTGCAGTAGTTAGCACCAAGTCAGCAAAAACTAACCTCAAATAATAATCACAAAAACGTGGCAACAATCAAAAGTTGACAGCTGATTCAGTTTCAGTACTGTTTATTTTGGCGCACACCATATATTATACAGGATGATTTTTTTATATCGTGAGCAATATTGGTGTACTGTAAACCATTAATCTGATGAATACTGTTATTTTTTCATATAACTTAAAAATTTGTTTGAAAACTGAAAAATTGCCAGCATTTTCCAATATGGTTGCTAATTTTTTATAGGAACCCCTATTGTATGTGTTTTTGTATTCTGCACAAAATTTTAAGACGTTTTTATTCATGGTTATTATTTGATAAGCCTACTCATTTAGGCGTTTAGATTCGAAAATTTGATGTTTGAAACATTTTGAGAAGGCGATTTTCCATACTTCCCTTTGTTTAATCAAGATAAAAATGTAAGTAGGCATGTCTAGGATGTAAAAAATACTAATGTAGGACTACAAATAATTTTATAGGCTATTTAATTCCTTACTTAGCTTATTCTTAACTAGATTCTAGCAAGTTTTTATTTGTTTCACAAATTTTTGTTTTATTTGTAGTCCAACATTAGTATTTACACATCCTAGATTATGGCTACTTATATTTTCAACATTGGGATGTTAAAATCGCCTCCTGATAAAGTGCCTATAACTCCTAAATGATTAAACATTTAACTAAAATTTTAATGATAATGGTAGCAGTCGACTTTGAAATTTAGACTTTTGGTTTCATAAGCATTTTTTCGTTATTGATAACTCCAGAAATGAATTTTTTTGAGATATAGTAACCAATATTTTGTTTGCATCCATAGAACCAACATTCGATCAAAATCGTTCTCGAATTGAAAATGGTTTTATACCAGCTACATCTAAATTTTGGTAAGACAAAATGCCTCGAAATATGCCCACATACCAAATCTGAATTCAGTAACCAGTCCACTCTTGTAGACCAATGCAATGACAACAGACAGCCATAATTCCAAAAGTCACAGATATTTCTCTTATCGATTTGTTGATCCACCACATAACTTTCATTATACTATGTACGAGAAAGTATATGCAGTAGCGGCCGATGGTTAAGGGCAATGGGAGGGCTCTGTTTTATTTTATACACGTAAGGGAAGGCATGTTATCATTCACTTAACATTCACAATCACAAAGGGTTAAACTTAAAAACATAAACAAACAACTCGTGTGAATGGCGAGACACTATTTAGAACAGTTGCGCCAACTTATTTTGCCCATCGAAAACAAGGTTTTTAGTAATGCGGAACATCTAATTTATGGTGGCTTCACTGACTGATGTCTGTGCGCGCAGCTTCGGACTCTGCCCTAGAAGCCCATTACACGCTGTATAAATGACGTCAAGGCACCCTCAGCTCTGTCTGCTGCTTGCCCCATATGACTAAATGTAATGAAACTGGGACGCTCTGGCCACCGTCCGAACTCCAGAATACATTCGTCAAATATTTTATATTGTAAAACTTCCGTTACAAATGATGGTGAAATCCATAGCGGCAATTCATAATTCATTTATCTCCAAAGAATTAAATACATATAGGGATTTACATTATTAAAATAATATTATCATTGGGGGGGGGGCGTCCAAGAGTCTTTATGAGTAAGCCGCCACTGAGTATATGTACTATTATACTCATATATCTGAGAAAGTAAGAATTTTGACTTGAAAATAAAATATAGAACTGCCAATATTAAAGTTAGGAGAAATCAATACAATATCTAACTTTAAAAATATTGTTTTTATTTTACAAACAAAATATATTAAGTTAATATTTTCATTAAAATTGTAAATATAAAGACATATTGTAACCAAGTATTTATACAAACTAAAACTAATATAAATTAACAATAGAGTATAAAATGTATGCTTGTAATAAATACAAAAGTTGGGTAATAAAAAACCTTTAAAGAATAAAGAAATACTTTTCTCAATCAAAAATTAAGAAAACATAATTTTTTGTTTATTGTGGAAAATTGTTTTCTTTCATTTGTTTTACAAGTTTTCACAATTGTTGCTGATTACCAGTGAGTTTTTTCAATGTTATTACTAGTAAAGTCAAATCAAATTTGAATATTGAAGAGATACTTCCTACATTTTTAACAAAATCTTTTGAAATATGGCTATTGCATCGATTTATAATAGTAAATTTGACCCTGAGACCATCAAATAAGACTTGATCATGTCACCCCGGGATTATTTAGGTGTTGGTTCAAATTCATATATATTATATACTTGTATTGCTGTTCTAGCAGTCACAATTTTGGTCAAATTTTCTTCTTTTTTTGTTCATATAGTACTTCAGGTATGCATTAGGCGTTTTCTTAAAATAAAGTAGACAAAGTCATTGACTACATCAAAATAAACATATAATAATTTATCGGTCTAAGATACTGTCTGTTTTTTGCAAATATTTATTAGAAGCTCTATTTACATTATACATAATAAGCTTACATTTTAAAAAAGGCTTTTTACAAAGTTTGTTTTATCCAAGTTACCAGCATAAAACAAAAAAAATGAGGGAAATTTCCTAATTTCACGGAAGCTACCCCCAAATTTAAAGTTATCATAAAAATGTCAGACATATAGCTAAAATATAGCCTCATACGAAATTTCATTTAAAAAAGGCTTTTTACAAAGTTTGTTTTATCCTTGTACTGATCAAGTTACCAGCATAAAACAAACAAAAATTTGGGAAATTTCCTAATTTCATGGAAGCTACCTCCAAATTCAAAGTTATCATAAAAATGTCAGACATATAGCCAAAATATGACCACAAACGAAATTTCATTAAATTCAGTCTACGTGTTTGGGTTATGGAACACTAAGAGACAGACATCATTTAAAAAACCACCATTTTACTGGGGTAGTACCTTACAACGTGTACATCTGCAAAACAAGACACAAGTTTTTTAACCCATCACATCACTTTCTCTATACTACAGATACATGAGAAAGTAAAAATTGCTAGAAAATTTGTAAAAATGATGACGGTTTTAATTTGTTTTCAGAAATAACTTCTATACAACAGGTCCTATATTACAGTAGTCTCGCAAACTCGGCACTCGATAACCCGGCAGTCCGGATTTCTCGGCGACCCCGACGGGAAAAAAATATATTGCTAAAAACAGCGATGTTCGTAAAAGTTCGGCAGATCCCAAAGCGGGCATTAACTTTGATCGCTCGAATCGTTGATGGTACTTTTCCCACATTAAACTCGTCACAAAGCTTTTTTACAGATTCCCCTCTGTCAATTTTTTTTTTAACACATTTAACCGCATCTCAAATGAAACCAACGCACGCTTCCGTTTTCGTAACTCGCTCATTTTTATTTACTGTATATACTGTGCGTAGATCATAACCAGTCAAAGAAAACTGAAAAGAAACGTTATATTTTCCATAATGTATACTAAATATATTCGTGGAAAAAAAGTGGCCCATCAAACGTTTTTGCAAGTGTATGTCTGCTATACCGACGGGTGCCAATGCCGCGGTGTTTTTACGCCACCGACAATGGGATACAGCTATGACAAAGTCGTTTGACTCGCCCCTTTGGTGCTGTGTTTTTACACCGCCGACAATGATATACCGCTATCGACAAAGTCATTTGATATCGCCGCCTTGGTGTTTCGATTACAATTTATTTTTTGCCCTAATTCCCGATAACCCGGCATTTCACAAACTCGGACTTCCGGTTCACATTACGCTGAGTTTGCGGGACTCTACTGTAGTATAATGCGTAGTTTCAAAATCTGCATCTTATGATGTCAATATGAGTTTTCTACCACCACTTTTTTTTACATTTAAAGAAATAACTTGCATCACAACATTATGATAACTTTAAGAGCAGTTTTACTAAATGGTTAAAAACACTGACAGTAATCTTTCATGACAATGGAATAAAAACAAATGAAACCAATAACTTGTGCAAAAATAATTTGAAGCTGAGAGCTCTTTTGAATATTATTTTTTATTGTTCTGTTCCCATTTAAAATCAGAGCTTACAACATAATGCCTCATATTACAGTAGCTTTAAATCATGTTGAAAAAAAAAATTGAACACATTTTTAAAGGTGTCAGAAAAAATATTAACATGTATATATTCTTAATTTCACTACAAATACGAGTGGTTCAGACTTGACACTAGGATAGAGTATAAGTCTGCGGTGAATAGGTATAATACACTTTCAAATATATCATACACAAAATTATCTATAACCTACAAAGAATATGTAAATGTTTTACCCCCGAAATTAGCTTAAAAAATTAAGTGGCTTATTTTTAAACTCAGTTTAGGCTAAAACTTTTTCTTCATTACTTGTTATTAATTCAAATATTTTTAGTGATATTTCAGTATTATCCATCATGAAAAATGTGTAAAAGAAGGATATTTTTAGTTTCTTAATTTATCTCAAGAAATATAAATTTTTATGGAAAATATGAAGAATACATTGTTATAGAGCTTAAATCGCATAAAAGAGTCATTGAAAATATTTTTGAGGCTGTATAGTTAACTCTTTCAAGCATATTATTAATATGTAATTATGGTCTAGCAGTATGGAATGTTTGCATTCACTCACGAATCATTATGATTTTATAAACAAGGAATGTGTAAGTATACAATTTATTATTAAAAAAAATTCTTTGAAATTAATAAAAGTTTTATGATTTTCTTATAGAAGTAAATTCTTATGATACAACATATTTAAATTTAATATTATTCAAACTTAAACACAACATACTCGGGAATATAGAACTGGAGCAAACTTGAATCATGCAAGTTTCAATTCGGCCGTTACACAAGGTCATCCTGCTTGGGATTGATTGATTGTTATTTGTTTTAAGCTCTAACAAGTTAACTAACTATATATACTCTTACAAAAATCCCACTAATGACTTTTTTATACATAATTTTAAAGCTCTACAAAATAGTATCTCCATATGACCTATTTTCATATATTTTTCATGACTATATTATGCATTTTTTTTATTAATAATTAAGATTTTTCAATGTAAAATTATTCAAAATGTATAAATTAATAATAAGTAATGAAAAACAAGATTGAGTCAACCAACAGTTTTAAAAAATGTGAATAATTTTAGAAATAATCTGCTCTCCCAATAGATATCCAATACAAGTAGTGGTAATCTTGCAATAAAAATCTTCAAATATATTACAATCTATAATATACCTATAATCTATAAGAAAAATTCAACAAATGGATAAAAATGGTAACAATTCTACTTATTTACTGAGGAAAAAAAATCACTACCACCCGAGTCTTACATACACATTTAAAGGTGTATTGCTTTAAATCAAGTTTTAGTTTATACTTAATTATAGTAATTTAATAACAGAATTGATACTATTGAAACATTGTGTATTATTTTTAAACTTAAATGATGTTAAATTTAGACATAGACGATCCATAAAACCTAAAAAAGTTTTAAGTTAGAATTTATAGGGCCCTACATTGAGGAGATAGGAAACACAGGCTTACTTTGGAAAGTGATCCTTGATATTAACTAGTACTACACAAGTAGAAAAACAAAACACTAAAATTGTGAAATATTTCGTGAACACTAAAGTTCACTTTGTCAATCAGTGGAGAGAATAGAAAGAACTTTAGTCTGGTTGCAGAGGATGGATGAATGTTTTATTATTATTTTTGTTATTGTTGTTTTCCATTATTTTATTTTATTTTAAATAAAACTGTTGGGAAAGAATAAAAAATCTTAAGAGAGGCTTCTCTAAATTTAATGTGAGCCATCGATGAGACAGTTCCTATCTTCATAGTTCCAAGAGGTTGCGTTCTGAAGGAAGTGATTTTATAATTTTTATAATCAAAGGTGGTAATGATATGTTTGTGTTGTGCAATTTGTTTCTCTATATCCATGATTTTTTTCATTGTCTGTGATCGTTTCATCCTGGTACTTAGTTAGGTTGAGCTGGGCACACTGTAGTTAGTAGATTACTTTATTGAGGTACACGTGTGATGACCTTTAATTTTAATTTCTTTTGTTACTAGAAGGAACTATTGAAGTTGTTGGTGGGAAGATGTATTTTGCAAATTGGTCTATTATATAAAAAGGACCACAGGGAAGATTAGGTTGTCCAGGTGTGTTGAGTGGAAGGTTCTGTACGAAGATTCTAAGTATAGTTGGATGCTAGTAGAATTTTGAAGTCTTTCTTCAATATTTGGTTTAATCATTATAGACCTGGATGATAAACAATGGCCAAAGAAATGCTCAGCTTGTTTCCTCTTGGGTAAAATACCTGTGTTTTGTGTTAAATGAATTTGATTCTTAAGTTTCAACTTAGTTCAACTCCGACTGGACACAATCTTAAATTGTAATTAACTAATTCCCCTATACAATAATGTTGGATTTCCCTTCATTAGGAGGGAATAAGTGACATATATGTCCCTTGATCAACAGATGTATAGGCTTAGTAAAAGAAAGGGAATATTCCCATTTTAACATATAATATCCAAGCACATGCATAAGATATAATCTTGCAGCTAACGATTAGAGTAGATGTGGCCCAGCCAAGGAGCCCACCAAACCAAAACTATAATAATTATAAATTAGGATGTAAAGGAATTCTAAATAATAAAATATGAATTGGCACTTCGATTTTGTTGAGCAGTGCAAGTGTTGAGTAGAAGGGGGGAGAGACGAGGAGTGGAGGGCTTGAACCAGCGAGCCGAGCGGGAGTCTGTTCCGAGAGCCGCGAGAAGGAAGACCGCTATTTGTTGTGCATTGTAATATACGAAGATATTTCTTTATAAGTAGTCCAATATATTTTAATAGTTCAATCATAATAATTATAACAATCCCATTATTACGGCTTCAACAAGCCATATAGATGAAAGTTTATGATTTTATATAACTTTTTGATAAACTGTACTTTTGGGTGTGTAAGTAATTTTGTTATAAGCTGTTTTTTGTTGTTGTAAACATTCTAGAAATAAACAGTTTTGTTTTTCTGTAATAAATCATATTTTTCGTAATATATATAAAAAGTGTAAATAGAAATTTTCAAAGTTTTCATCACAAAAAATTATTACTTTGGAGGTAGAAGGGGGAATTTTCTGTAAAAAATCTCCATTTTAAATGTCATAGTAAAACTTCCTCCCTAAAACCCATTTTTTAAAAAATAGTATCTACTACAGTAAAACTTTCCTTAACAGACACTTCTAATAAACGGATATTTTTGTATTCCCCTACCGGGATCATGCTTTTCTGGCCTTTGTAGTGTTTCTAAATAAATGACTTTCCCAAAAATCGACACAGACACGAAATTGATGACCAATGGGCCAGTTGAAACTTCCGAATAAAGGGGAGCAAATCATAAAATATCACCTTTTTTAGGAAATTGTAGATGTCTCGAAACACACATTGCAATGTCTGTTCAGTAATTACCCGGAAGTTGACTTCCTGGAAACTAGATTTGCTTACTTTGTGTCTTTTATACAGAAATTGTCAGTGTCCTTTATGAAATCAGTTTCAATAAAGTTGCTGTGAGAACAGTATGTAATATAGTTCTGTATTGTGATGTATTATATTTTCTCCCTTTTTAAATCGACATTTTCCTAATTTGCCTACTTGTTTATTCAGTGCTTTAGTACGAAATGATTAATAAATAAAGAATATTTTTTTAATTTACAAATTTGTGGTTTATTGTATTTGTGAGATTAAAACTGTTATCCCTGTTTTACTATAAAAACTTTGAAAAATACAGTATACAGTTGTGAAACAATACAAATGTTTAATTTATTTCACTTTTATCGACTGTATATACATTAAAGTAATGTGCTTTATTATACAGTAGCTTAACTGCTAATTGTGATTTCTTGTAACAAAAATTGACAACATAAATACAGGCCGTGAGGTGAGTGATGAAACTTTCGATGCACTTAGGAGGGGAATTGGGAGGTGGGAAGAAAGACAAACACCACGCACGGAGATATAAACCAACTGAGGGGGTTGTTGCCACGGATGCGCAAACTTTCTCTTTGCCACTACGCACCGTCAAGACAGTTTCATCACTCGCCTCATGGCCTGTACTGCACTATACATATACAATACTGTAGTATGATATTTTGTTAAAGAACATATGATTTAGGTTCACCATTTAAATATTCAATATCATTACAAATTGCTATTCTGGTGGTTTACCATGCATTATCAGCCAGCATCTCTCCCAATAGCGGACACTTCTCAATAGCAGACATTTTATGCAGTCCAACCAGTATCAGTTATTAAAAAGTTTCACTGTATATATACGCTATAGAATGCTACATGAACTAATTTTAATAGCATATAAAAACTGACATACATAATTGGAGCTGGAGAGGTAGGTTTTATAACGTTAAAAGTTGTATTTTTCATACACAAGTTCTGTGCTTACGCAACACTGCTTCCCTACTGATTGACCTTGAACCCTGTATTTATGTCTACAAGACTATGCAAGTGGTTTATTATCAACACAATGAAGGGATAGTAGAGAAATTCCACATTTTACTCATTTGTAAACATAATAATCGGCTGTATGTGCACTGTGCAGATTTTTCTGTTTATTTCTTCAAGAATTTATAAACATTTCTAACTTTTTAGAAACACTTTTTCGAAAAGTACTCAAAATAATTTTCTTATTTCCTTTTTGACTCTTAATAATTATCTTACTCAATTTAAGAAAATGTTCACACAAAATTTGATCATATCTGTTGTATTTCTGTCTCACTTCAAACAATATCTTTTTTAACATTGGGAAAACAATAAAACAACAATTCTAAAAATGACCCAATTACTATCCTTACATTCTAACAAAATATCTCCCTCAGAATATCACTTGGTGTTATAAATATATTTTTAATTAATTTTATTACATTCATCTATTTTGAAAGAAAATTCCTATTTTACATTTATTTTCAAATCATTTAACAAATTTTTAAACATAAAAACATACAAAATTAGATATTAAATTATTGTTTTCGATAAAACTTTACATTTTTCAAAATGCCCCTAGGCCAATGGACATTGTTTATAATACTATATTCTGCTAAAGAAATGTAATGGAAAAACAAATATAAATTTAATAATTCCTAAACTTCTAAATCACAGAAACCACAAAGTTGTATGGAATATGCTCAAGAAACTCATCCTATATATATATATATACATTATATACAAACATATAATATATGTAATTCTCTTTTCCATACACACACAAGTAAAAATTGTTCAAGAAACTGCAATAAATAAATTATAGGAAAAAAAGTGACTAGTGTGCAAAGACTATTCCTAGTTTTTTGTGTTATATGAAATCTAACACACACAAAATTGTTCGTTGGCTATCAGTCTTCCTATAGTTTTTGTAAAAATAAAAAAATAAAATATTTATAAATTACATAAAAACATAAAACGGTAAAATTTACTTAAACTATTTGGAAACACAAATAAGTCTAAAATAACATTTGGCTCATTTGTGCATAACTTATTTGATATAATGTACTTTCAAGGACGTTTAAAAAAATATGAATCCATCTATTTCAACGATTAAAGGCTTTATTTAAATAAAAACTTTGTATAAACTAAAATCTAGAAATTATTTCCTCAACCTCTGTACATCCGTTTTATTATTTATTATTAATTGTAATAAGAAATAAATTTAGTTATCAAAACAAAATTTTGAAAACAATTTTAAATCATGATCAATAAAAAATTAATGTTTTATAGAACTTTTAAAATTGAGATTTGTTTAAATAGTTGCATTGTTTTGAAACTATCCCTTTTTTGTAATAGTTTTGTTTAAAGAGAAATGGTTTGTAGCCATGATTAAAAAATAACTCCAAATTTATTTTGACTCTAAATTTGACTTAAATGAAAAAATACATTAAAAACATTTGACTTAAAATAAAAAATGACTTAAATTTACAATTTTAAGAACAAATCCAAAGTAAAGCAATAACTTTCTGATAATGTTTACAAAGTTTTTTATTTAATTTAAAGCTTTGAATTATTTTTTTCAAAGTTTGGAAACATACTTTTACATGCCCTGTATATTATGTCACAATTGTGTATTTATTTCACAATTAAATATTTACATGAACTATGTTCTCACAACACTTAAATACATTAATCTAGACAATTACCACAATTTGATTCTAAATACAAATGAATAATAAATCTGTGCGAATATGGACTATACAAAATATTTCAAATTAAATTTGTTGACTTTATTTTTTTATTTTATTTATTTTTATTTTTTTTAATAAAAAGAATGAATTATTAGGAAAATGGAGCTGTTTTCGAAAATTGTAATTACAATAAAACAAAGTAATTATGTTTTACTAAAAAGTGGATTATTTAAAATTGTATTTTAATCTTTATATGATTAGTATACATGTTTACGTTTTATATGATTAGTGTGAAGCCTATATTTTTGTTATTTGACTTTTGAGAATTAAGTAATATTTTAGTAGACTACTGTATAGCCTTAAATTAACATTCAATTCAATTGTACACCTAAGGTTACGATTGCTTTCTGATATCTAAGTAATCAAAGTTTTTTTTAATCTGATTAAATTTGTCAAATATTCGCACAGGCCTACAAGAGAAAGCTCTAATTTCCCTTTTATATATTTATTGCTTAGGCACAATTATCACGAATCACATGTCTCAACATATTTGTTGTTCACGAATCAACTCATCTCACCACTTTTGTTCTTCAATCTATTTTTAACCTTTTACTGAATTCTTCTTGTTGTCTTTCTTTCCATTCCTTTTTAGGTTTCATCCTCTTTAGTTGACCATCCCTATACCAGAAACAATAAATAGTCACTTAAGTTTTCCAAATGTTTAGAGGAAAGATGATGGGGAGAAGAAGGATCAAGGAAAGTTCTATTGACGAGACTGAAGGTACAGACTTAAATCAAGAAGATCTTGGTAAGGTTATTTTAGCACAGTTGCTTTGAAGAAACTAGGCTATCATGTATATTATCATTAGAAGTATTACATTAATTAGAATTTCTGAAATGTAGCAGCGTTTTCTACCAATTTGAAGATATATTTGTTTTAAATTCACCAAAAATCGTTCTTCATAAGTACATACATGTTAAGTTATATTTCATTTTCCATTTTTGTAAGAACAAAATACTAATGTACCTATTTTAAATATAATATTTTAGATTAAGTTCTGTATTAATATACTATATATTAATCTCAACAATATATAAAAATTGGAGTAGAAACATTATAAACATCAGTCATCATTGGCTTATTAAAAAAAAGAATACAAAAGATATAATTAAACCCCCTAGCCCTTGATTAAACCAATAGCACCCGAGTCAGATGAGACCTCTGATGGGGAAGATGAAACAGAGAGATCTAACCCAAGACTAGGTGTAGATCTAGCTTGAACCCTCAGGATTGCCATACTCGTACCCACTATAAGTAAATCCCCTGAAAGGAAGCTTCTTCTAAACAATGAAAGTTTTTTATCCCTAATATTATGACACATTTTATACAAACATTACATTATGAACAAAAATATATTTACATGGAATCAAGTTTGAATATAAATGAGAAAATGTATTACAAGAACAAAATTTGTTAAATAATATTGATTAGTAAATAACTATTTGTATGATAATTAATAGATTAAATAATTGCTTCACTAATAATGTATACTACCAAAAAAAAAAAAAACAGTTGAAAAATAACATAAAATCTGGTTGGGAAACTTAAGTCTACATTTAAAAAAAAAAAAAATGAATAAAAATTTCTTAACAATTGTTTGGTTCATATCTCTCTCTCTCTCTCTCTCTCTCTCTCTCTCTCTCTCTCTCTCTCTCTCTCTCTCTCTCTCTCTCTCTCTCTCTCTCTCTCTCCCTCCCTCTCCCTCTCTCCCTCCCTCTCCCTCTCTCCCTCCCTCCCTCCATCTCCCCCTCCCCCTCTCCCCCATTTAATTATAAGTTATTTAAAATAAATCATTGACATTTAAGCATGAAAGGGTAGAGTAATTTTCTCTTGTATGTATAATTAAATAATAGAAGTTTTGAATACAAGATGAAAAATAAGAGACATAAGGTCATCACATGACTGTAGATTTACCTATCTTAAAATATCATTCGTATCCTAAATACTTTTAAAATTCAATAACAAGAAACCTGATTAACCATTTCAAGTAATAAGAAATAATAGACTTTTTTTTATTTCTTTTTTCGAGAAAATTAAATGAATGAACTTAACAATCATTTCCACATATTATATGAACAAGTGTTTTTTCTTTATTGTTTTAATATGTTGGTTTATGTCTTATTTTTGAGTAATTGTACGTATAAATTTTTAATATAATTCTATATGTTGCTATACATATAGTTTATCTTGTAAAACTATAATAAATAAATATGGATTTTTCAAAAGTTACATTTTTGGTTCTTAGTACGCGCCTTTCTAAAGAACTCATGACCAAAAGAAAAATTAAATCTAGATTTCATCCGTCTTATAGATAGATGATAGACCTCAAGGAGATAAATAATCAAATAAAATATAATAATTATAAATTACAAGAAGCAATTTCATACTGTATGAAATAACATTCGGTATTATATACAGTACTTTAAAATACTGCTTGTGTGTATTGCAGAAAACCTCAGTGTTTTATACTATTTATATTAAGATATTAATATATTTTAATGGTAACGGAAGGCCATTTACTTAACAATAAATATCCTAATATTACTTCATTTATATTTATTGTTTATGTTTATTGTATGAAGAGTACATGATTGTAGATTAACAATTTTTGAAATGAAATTTTTAATCTGAATCAGGTTTCATACTGCCGGTTGTGGCAACACAGCTCTCCATTTAATCAACACAGAAAGAAAATGATGACACATGCTATAGAAGTGCATATGTCGATGTACACTTCTAGGGTTAATATAATTCCATGAATTACTTTTATAAACAATTTGTCCAATATTAAAATGTTATACATCAAACAAATCCTTGAAAAGTCACGATATGCCACCACAAATGTGAAAATGTCATATATTTAATCATTTAGAACAAATTCCATATTTAATTAAACATATCAAGAATGTTTTTAATGTTTAAACCATTTTGGAATGTTTTCATCACCTGGACAATTATTACTATAGATATCATTTTTTTTTTTAATTTAACAGCTGAAATATCACACTAACCATCAAATCAAATTATGGTTAGTTTAAACTACTAGATCTACGAAGGATGCTAATATTATAAAAAAATTCTGTTGTATATATATCATGTTTTTTTGCTAATTGACAAAAGACAAGAAATATGATGTTTACTCACCATACAAGGTCAACCAATCCCCCTTGTTTGGCAATCACCCTCTTCACTCGATTAGCAAAGTCTATGGCAGATTCATTTGGTTTCTGATACATTGGCGGTAGATACCAAACATCGCACACTATTGCCCAACTTGACATCATCATGTACAGGTATTGCATCATTGAGTAGCGACTACTGTTCCAAAATGCATCACCAAACCTTGGGTCATACTGAAAAAAGAACACATAATAATGTTAATTTTTTAATTGTCATATTTAAAGTAATAAAATGTTAGAATTAGATTTTGTATGGACAGGAGACAGACTTACCTTGGAAAGTATTGGTCTTTGGTATTACCTAATAGTATAAAAGTAAAAAAACACTAAAGTTCTGAAATATTTCGTAAAAACTGCTCACTTTCTCAATCAGTAGGTTATAAAAAGAATACTGGATTGTTTTAATCTGGAATGGATCTGTACTGAGTGTTAAACCAGATAGATAGATAGATAAAGCCTGTTGGGAAAGGGTAAAGGATAAAAGATGTGAGTCTTTTTCTTAATTGTATACTATTAGGTAATACCAAGGAATACTTTCTATGGTAAGCCTGTCTCTTGTCCATACAAAATCTAACCAATAAGCTATGTGCCCTATTAAACTCTAATCTAAATTATATACTTTATAATCTTATGTAAAACTATAAAGTTTATTCGCTTTTTACAAATTGCTGATATATATATTTGTTGTAGAAACACTACAGGACTGTTTCACCGTTCACAGCCGGCTTCGTCAGGTGAATTAAGGAATCCATTGTGACTTGGATAGATATGTGACAAAATATAACAAAATTGAAGCTAGTCAAGCAAGAATGGTATTTAAATATCAGAACATTTAGATGAAATTGTTTAAAATAAACCTACACATCAAGTTTAACAAGAGTTGCTTGTCCAACAGAATAACGTCAAATTATGCAATGGTTAAAATCAACAATAAATCAAAGGACGCAAGAATATACAAAGAACAAGCACAAATAATAAGGAAGAAATCAGATCCTTATATTCCAAAAACACTATTAAATACTGCATTATACAAGAACCATTTGGAATTACTTAATAATGTTCATCCATCCATCCATAATAAACAATGTATTACAACATGTCAATACAAACATTAGCGGTGCCCTAAGACCCATCCGAAATAAACAAAACACAAAAATTACTAATCTAATAAGTAAATAACAACCCGTAGATAAAGTCAATTGTCAACATACACTTCATGAAAGAGTTTCTAACTTGACATCCATAAAATTAAGCAGTAAGGAGATCAAGATTCTCAATAAAGATTTGAATTACAACTTTCCTAATGCCAACAGAAGAAATATTTTCAAGGAAATAGTTAATGCTGAAGCAATCATTAAGACGCTACCTGAACCCAGATGACTAAACCCCAGAAGAAATATCCATAGGTGTCAAATCAGGCGACCATGAAGGCCAATCGATTTACTGTAAAACTCCTGATCCAGTAATTCTCAGACAGAAGTGCTATAATGGGGTGGGGGATCGATTGAAAAAATAACATCATTGCTACAGTACTGTCTAATTTGAGGGATAACAGTATTCCACAACATGATTTTGAACATATTACCATTGACCGAACAATCGGAAAATACTGAGAGAAAAATAGTGTTCCAATTTAAACTGTTACCTCCAACTGGTTAAGCTACTTTTCAATGGTTTAATTAAGGTTATCCTATGAATGCAGTTCAAAGCTCTACTTATTTTGAAACAAGCTTCTTCAGACCACAATATCTTCATCAAGACTCCATTTCCTTTTCTGTCTTCGTTTAATACAATTTCACAAAACTGGAGACACCGATCTGAGTCAACAAACTATGAACTTGGCAATACAACTTAAAACCAAGACAATGTTGCAGCTTTTGTAAATATTGTTTTAAGATTGCAAGCTCAATTAAAGCCCTTACTTGTGATTTCATAAAGCTTTGTGTAAAATCTTCAATAACCTAGAGTGTGTTATCTCATCCTCAATCATAACATTAACTGGTCTATCACATTTCTATGCATTAAGAACTGACCATCTTTATTAGTCTTATTTCGCAGTTCGTAAATGTCGAATCTAGATGGTGGTCGAGTTCCAAATGATTATTTCCAGTTATTATGAACAGTTTCAGCATTCTCACACTTCCAGTATTCCTTCAGGATCCACTTTTATTGCTTAAACTTACTCCCAGCTATTTAAAAATACTTCAGCTAATTTAACTTCAAATGTCCAAGGAGTACTGTGGCGACATTCTCAATAAGGAAATCAAGGATTCCACAAACCACAAAAACAAGAAACGTAACTAAGATTATGTACATTTTGATGACATCATCCTCAGAGATTTACAGCAAAACTAAGCATAAACATAAAGCTAAATACCAAATACCCCTCCCACTCTTAACCAGCCAATCACAAAAAGGCATGTTTTGTATTATCTAAGAAAATATAAATAAATTAAATAGACCTTCTCACCCTGAAAAAATATCTTTAAAATTACTCTTAAATCAATTGTAAGACTTCGCCTATTTTAATTCACCTAGTATTTATTAAAAACAAGGTTCTGACCCAAATCTGTACTTACCAGGCCAGCTATCTGTGAAACGTTAAATGGAAGGATGTACACTAATAAAAGTTTAGTTACACATGCTGATTTTGAAAGTATAAATTTTTATTAAAAATGGAAAGCATCAATGTTAATATTATTTAAACTTAAATCTAAATACAAAATCTTAATTCTAATATTTATCCAAGTTTATTATTATTTTTTTTTTAATCCTTTAATTGTTCATAGTGATCCTTTAAAAGAAAGTTTGGTTATATAATCGTTTTTTAGATCGGTTTCATTTTTACTACCTTTCTTCAAAACATATCACTTTTTGTACTTTCACTCACATAATTGTAGACTCATTTTGAAAACATCTGTCTCCAAAGAGAGATTTACATTTTAATACGCCCACACCACTCGACATTCAACAAACAAGTTTTTTACATTTAAACACATCTGTACTGATCGACTCTCCGAAAAGAATAACATGTCTATCTTGTTTGACGTTCTAACCAAGAGTAAATCGCAAAAGTAAGCGTCCTCTCGCCCCTCCTCTCACTACAGTTCCAGAATCTTCCATAATTCTTACCAATCAAAAAAGTATTTTAGGTTTATCTCCCTTTATAGATATATCACGCCATATGATAGACACGCCATTGTTCTAGAATGTTCCATTTTCAAACTATGACGCAATTTCTGTTTCTTTGTTTAATTAAAACAGATTATTTAAATAATATCTAAAGTTCACTTCTGTATTTATTATTTAAATTGTCACTTATGATTTCCTTATCTTACAATTACTTATTATTACAATTAATTTATTAATTTTTATTTATTGGTTGGAGGATGTCCTATGCTTACACAGTATAAAATTAAATTAATTATACTAATTCTAATGATTTAAAATAAATAAATGAAATCAAATGGAACGCAGAATATATTGTGTATATAACATATAGACTAAGTAATTTATCAAGACATGCTTCAAATCTCAAAAAATTTAGGAAATAGGCCCTTGCCTAGCACAATGAAGTGTCCTGCAGTAGAGCTGGACCCTACTTTAAGGTCCGACTTTATATATTGGTAGATTGGAAGGGTGTAAGATATTGGTAGATTAACGACACCAAACTAATAACATAAAATAACACTTAAATTATGAAACAAACAAATACAGACTAATGCCTTAAACCTGATATGAAAGTTGTCATATCAAACAATTAAAACAAAGACGAGTGAGGAATAGCCCATTTATCTATCATTCAATAACATTTATAGTAACATTAATTGTAAGTTGTAAGTAAAAGTTAGAAAATTATGATCAATAGTCAAAAAAATGAATTTTAAAAAACAGCTGTTACATTTAATTGTTGCAAGAACATATGATGCCATTAGCCTACATATGAGTACCTCTGTGTATTATAACTGCTACAAAGAGATGAGTGATAAAATACTGTCAATAATATTACAAGTATATAGGATGCAATTGTACCTTTATTGCCACTGGGTAAATAACACCTCCCACTTCAAAACTTCCTTTCTTAAATTGCATGACAGAAGTGTTGTTGATACACGTTCCTTCCGGGAAGATTAGGATTGGTGGGTTGTTAGGATCTGACACGTGTTGTCGTAACCTGCAACATGGGAAACTTATCTAATTATTACAGTAAAACCTTGGTAATTCACACAGATTAAGATTCACAGTTGTCCGGATTAAATAAAATATATACATGGTTATTAGCATCCTGAACTGCAGTATTGAATTTAAATTGTATTTGGATGAAAAACTTAAGTATAATTGTAATGTTTTGTTCAACGCAAAGTTCTCTGTTGATGTGATAAGTGATCTCCAGACTAGACAAGTGGGGGTAGGTTAGGTCCGACATATCGCAGTGTGGAGTTAGATTTTCGTTGTGTGATGTGTTGTTGTTTTTATGAACAACAACATGTTATTTTAATGTTTTGTTGTTTATTGTGTTGAATGTGTTTGTTCTTTTAACTTAAATTTATGACTTGACAATGGAAGGTTAAGGAACTTCCGAAACCGGTCGTCACGTATAATAGAACTGTCAACGGAAACTAATGTACGTATTCAATTTATTTTTTTTTAATAAATAAATAAAATAGCCTAAATAACATGGTATAGAGTAAAATAACATACAATACCTTGTATAGCAGCAAAATTAAAATTGAAAATAATAATGAACCAAAAAAAAAATGTCAGTTCATCAGTGATCCATCAAAAAGTCCAAAAACCATGGTTGCTGTCTTTGAATAAATATATGGTTGCTGAGTATATAACATAACCTGGCCTAACCTAATGTATTCGTGTTTTTGGTAAATAAAAAAGTAAATTAGATTTGTGATAACAGGAATCACCACAAATAGGTTAGTTTAGGTTTATATATGGTACTTACGTATTAACGCCACCGCAGCAGAAGTTGCGCTAATGTGCATGCGCCAATAAAGAGCAAACTGGTTTAAGGGAAGCAGAATTCCATTTTTTTCAGCTTTGAGATTCATATACTTTCATTTTATGATTTGTCGCAAAAATTTTAGGCGTAGATTGGCGGCACTTCACTTTTAAAGCTCATGTTTATCCATGATCTAATTTCAAATTATTAACTTCAATAAACTTACGAAAGGTTTGGCCAGGTGATTATATATATATATATATATATATAAGGTTTGGCCAGGTGTTTATATATATATAGCTACCTGGCCAAACCTGTCGTGATATATAATTATATCGCAAAGTAAGCAAATATTGGCTCATGAGCATTAGCAACTTCTGCTGCGGTGGCGTTAATACGTAAGTACCTTATATATAATACTAAAATTCCAGTGTTATTTTAATTAGTTACTGATTGAAGTAAAAAAAAAAGGTCTGTATAATACCAAAATACCCATTTTATTTTTAAAGAACAGATTTTTATCCGCATTTATTTATATACTGTTTTAATCTTTCATTCCACTTTAAAAACCTATTCCATTTCCACAAGATGAATTTACCCATCAATATTAAACTTAATTTATATTTACACACCTAATTGCAACAGCTTCTCTATCTTTGACTTCAGATCTTTCAAACCAGATATGAGGAGAAGCTCTAGCCAATGCTCTCTGTAAAACACCAAGGAATCCTCCATGACACTGTCCTATCTGCAAAATACACATAACATTATACAGAGTTAAATTTAACAATAAGTTATGCATGAGCTACAATAATCAAATGAGAAGTTATATTTAAACTATTTATAATTTGATTATTGTAGCTCATGTATCACTGAATATGGTGACATTGTCGTTGAAATCCGTTTCAATTATTAAATGTATTTGTGAGAAAAGGCATTTGCTTGCAAAATATTTTTGTTAGTAAAGACCAGAACCGTAGAATAAGAGAAAACTAAAAATAAAACTTAATTATTTTGCATACAGAGTAACAATAACCCGTAACAATACGTTTGTTTTTTTATATTTAACTTCATTATTCAAAAATTTTCAAACGGAAACATAAATTTTATTTTCAATAAAGACAATTTTATTTCTAACATTTGAACACTGTCACTTAAACACCTAAATGCTTGTGTAATTATTCAAAATTATAGTTTACTCTATTCCATGTTTTACATTTTAAGACAAAAACTACTATTAAATGCAAGTAAGTTGGCTGGTGATATAACCAACCATCATTACTGTAAATTATCATTAACCTTAGTTTTGGCACGCGGCTCATTTGTGCCGTAGAAGGCATTAACGGTTGACAGACAACTGTAAAAAAACTCTGATATTGCAACTCGACGTCAGGGTTACTTAAAATCATCCTACCGAAATAAATGTTATACCATTGTAAAGCTGACGTTTCGTAGATGCATATACATCTAATCAAAAGTTCATAAAACGTTATAAAAATATTTAATTAATTGGTAAAGTTTGGTGTGTTTTGCTCGTAAAAATGGCGACTCGCCAACTCGCATTACAAAATAAGCGTCCCACTTTGTGTAAAGGTCAGGAACTGTAAATTATTTCAAATAAATGTGCAATTGTACTGTTTTTAGTACAAATCTTTACCTATTCAACAGAGTTCGCCACATGTCTATAACTTTTATAGTATTCAATCTATAAATTAGTTACGACAAAAACTCATTTTACAGATGTATTCAACAAAAAAAAAAGTTGTTTTCTTCAACTCAACCTTTAGCCTAGTAAATGGAGTCGTAAAGAAATGAATTTTACACCATTGAAAAGCTCGTGTTTCAATCTTTCAAAACTGTCTAACCTGAATTTCATAGAGAGAACAGAAAAGACAGAAATATTTTTCGTAGTTCGGCAGTTTCGTGAAAGGGGGCACCATGTTACGGCAAAAGTTAATGCCAATTCCAAGGTTAAATCACACAATTAAAAACACATTCTTAGAAAATTAACTGTGTAACGCAATTTCTCTACAATATTGATCAAAATTTAAACATAGGGTGCCATCATGGTGGTAAGCCCAGCTCCATCATTAAATGCAATTCAAGTCGTCCACTATATTATGTACGGCTCAAAAGTTAATTTCTGAACCTTGTAGAAATGTTAAATTGTATAATTAGATCAAAGGGTCTTATTCAACTTACTCAATATACATAGCATCAGAGTAAGTTTGTTTAACACAGCTGTTACAGGTTTTCTCTGTACATCAAAATTGTTTGTACATTCATTTGCATGAGAGATTTTATTTTATTTTATGAAACACCTTCTATGAAATAAACTTGTATTGTTATTAATTTCACACAAACAAAACTTGCCAAAGAATAACAGTTATCGCACATCAGTACCAACACGTCTATGGGTGATGTATGATTAGCAACACAGATGCCAGTCTTAGGTCTGTTCTCAGTGTTATGATAGTTTATATCTGAAGACAATGCTGATGACAGAACTCCAAAACACATGATGGATACTTTTTGATTTAACCATTTCTTGAATTGACCGTCGGGAAAATAACCAACTAACGCAGTACACATAGTCAGCCACATAACCTGTAAACAAAAATATATTTTTAATTTGTGTTGGATAAATTTTTAACAATTAATCAAAATACATTATAAACATTTTTATAAAGATTATTTTAATTTGATTTATAAAAAAACTTTTATGTTCATTAGCCCCACGCTGCGGTGCAAAATAAAACTATAATAAAATATTTAATGCTCAATTTATCAACCTCTGTGCAAAATAAAATTTAATAAACAAATACACATCCAAATATTTACTATACAATATTATTTATTTTCTTTACAAACTTAATTTACTATTATTTTATTTATGGTCCTTAATCTCGATTTTTCTGGTTCATTGGCATTTGATAATTAATGCAGTGGTATATATAACTTTACTTTAAACACTTACAACTAAGCATGAAATAATTAAGTACAATATCTTATGATCGTAGAATCACTAGAGCACTGTGGTGAATATACAATAAAGGAAAGGATTAACCCCAAAACCATAAAAAAATAAATATATTTAAAAAATTTTTAAAAAACTGTATAGTTATGTTTATTCTACCTTATGTACATTGTAACATAGTTACCATCCTCAGAGGTTGAGTATTAAACTAACACTCAAGTGTTCACTCTGAGGATGGTAACTATGTTACTGAAATGTACATAAGGTAGAATAAACATAACTATACAGTTTTTGTGTTGTTAGTGTTTTTGTTTTTTGTTTTGTGGTTTTGGGGTTAACCCTTTCCTTTATTATATCTTATGATCTAAAAACTTCTGTGCAAAATTTATTTTATTTTAAATTGATTTGATTAATGTTCAACTAAGTTTATTATTTTCAACAATGTCCTTCTTACTATTTCGTAATAAATTAGTTCGTTATTTTTAAAAAAATTATAGTATTTGGCTTCAATTATATAAGGTGAAATTTTGGTTATCTAGATTTTAACACATTTCAATGTGGGAAATTCTTACTGTTTTGCTGTTATCTTTTTCATTTTTTAAGGTGATGATGACTGTGAAGTTTTTCATTTTTAATCAGGAAAAATATTATCAAAACTGTTAGGTCATAATTTTTTTTTCTTCATACAGAAGATATCTATGAATTTGAGTTGTTATTAATTGATATATTTTGGTGGTAATATTTTAAATAACGAAGGGTCCCCAAAAAAATCCTAAACACTAATTAAAAACCAAATTGGTCAAACTGTTCTGAGAAATCAATGGTGAAGAGTATGCTATTAATAAGGATATAACAAGACAACCCTACATTACAGCACAACCCTAAAATAACAATATAGTGAACTAACCCCAAAGAAGCAAATGAAAATCCTCATAGGCAAGAGGAAGCAGTATCTTACAACAAACCCAATCATCCAGATGAAAGTGAGACGCCAGCTGATGAATTCATATGCATGGTTTGTTCTTGTCAATAGGTTCCAACTCTGCAACATTCAACATCAATTTAAAAATATAAAATACTTAGAATATTTGTTGCTGAATTGATGTTTATTGAAATCCTACATTTTTCAATCTCGTTTTTATAAAAAACTATTTATAAAAAACTTTTGGGAAATTTTCTTTGTACAAATTAAGTAAACTTTCACAGAGTTATTAACTTGTGCAAATATCTTTAATACTTACAAAGTTATTTTTTAAATACCCAATTTTAACTTTAATCCTTTAAAAAAAAAAATCAAACTTGATGTGTATAGTATTTTAATTTTATTCTACACACCAAGAATTTCACTTTCCAGTGAAGTAAATGTTAAGGGCTATTTAATTTGAACTCAAAATCTTTGACAACAGTACTAAGTGGTAGTGGTCAACTTTAATCAAAAGAAATTATTGATCACCGATTTTAAAAGAAGTGTTGGAACATAATCCACCAATATAATAATGTTTTCTAGATAAACAACAACTTAGAATCATAAAACCTACCAAACGTTGTTCCTAGAAAGTATATGTTCCAACAGTTATGAAATTATAATATATCATCTTCGACATCTTAAAAAATGTGTCCGACATTGTTCATGTTTATGGTAATGAGAGAGGAAAGGGTGTAAATATCCTATTACTGGAAATTTATCAGGCTGTTGGTTTGGAATTGTTATTTACCATAGACAGCTTAAATAATTACCAGAAAGACGATATAGGATAAACTAGCGATAGTTTCAGGATAAGTATAACTGGGTATCGTTTTGTATTATAATATTTCAGAACTGTAGTGTTTTATTGTGTTTTTTTCTAATTGTTTACTACTTATTTTCTACAAAAACACTTTGCGGACACAGCCATAACACATGAAGTTAACTGACAGACTATGTGCCAAGCAAGCTATGTTATCGTTTCATACAAAGACATTCTAAATATAGTAAAATGATGAACTGAACCTGTCTCTCAGGCAGGCTTAAATATATTTTCTTATTAAAAATAAATGGTGGAAAATAAGCGCTTCTAGTTTTTACTCTCTGCAATGTTGGCCAAGTCGGTAACAAAGGATGTGCTCTAATTTGGTAAGATTGTATCTTGTCTTTCTTTTGTATACAAGCTTGAAAATGTAAACTTAAACGAAAAATGAACAAAAATGTATTTTTCCAATCTAAATCGTGACTGACCCTCATGAATGATACAATACTAAATTTTACAATATTCAATTATTTACCTTTTTGATTGTATTAACCCTAGAACACTAAACCATCGTCAATTCAACAAACTTGACATACAACTCTTGGTAAAACCATTACAGGTACAGTTAGAAAGCTTCACTCTTAGCAGTGCTTCCCCCAACTCAGTATCCCTTGAACCACACAAAAGAAAGAATCGCTGTGCCCTTCTGTTTATAACCAGGTATGTCTAAACGAAACTTACATCATCTATTAGACTAAGGTTTAGTAATCCAAGTAGATTATTATTAATTTATTTTTCCATAATTATACATTCATAAAAAAAAATCGTGTAATTGGAATAAATTTGGCATCAATTGAAAGCTAAATATCTGAACTTGCATTTTCATATAACCAAAAGTCTAAAATATGCTTACAGCGCTTGGAACTATAAGGAAAAACAAGAGAGAACTGAAAAGACAATTTGTGGACTTGAAATTTCAAAATCGTAGAGTGGGTAGATAATTTTTTTTATTTTTGATGAAGACTTGTCTGCCGTTTCATTCAAACAACAATAAAAGAACAAGCTGGTGTGTGTGCTTTCATCTTTTCACAATTAATAATGGTATGATAAATCCGTCAAATAATAAACCTGAACACATTTTAAACTACAACTAAACAAAAGGGGATGTTGATTCGTTCGATGAGTTGTGTCATGGGACGAATTGATAAGAAAAACAAAAAGGTGGTCCCTTTGTTATTTTTACAACATGATGAATATAGCCAGTATCAATTCTTATATAATATACTGTCGTAATTTTTACAAGAAAAAACTAAAACGAAGATTAAAGGACAAACTCATTATCAAGTGTAAAACTAGAACATAAAAGAGAAAAACACTTATATAGCCTGGTGACCTAGGGCCAAATTGGAAACTAAAAAAACTCAAAGCCTAAAATTAGGCCTGAGTAGTCAAAGCTAAGACTAAATACAAACATAATCAGAAAAGACCACAACACACAGCCCTACACTACACAAAGGACAGTGAGCAACTGATTGTAAGACATAGAGCCATGAGAAAGTTGTCCTACCTGTTTACCAGGATACACAACCTTTTGTCGCCTCTTTTAAGACTTCAGTCTTCGATCGTGTCATGATTCCCATATGTGGAATAAAACGGCAAAATTTCAGCTTTATTTTAAGTAGACAAATGTTTAATTCAGTTTTTATTAACGGAAGCCACAATGGCCGTATTTATAAATGGATTTGGCTGACAGAATTGTCCGATAGCTTTATATATAATTAGTTCTCATTTATATAAGATTTTCCCAGTGTATTATTTTTGCCTCTTCCCAATAAACTTCACGGTGTTAAATCAAGTTTAATTATTTGTACTCTTCCCACACAATCGTTATTTAACTGTGGGCTACTAACCCCGCCCAGATTTTCTGGCAGACTATATTGATTGCTCTTTACCTTCTTTGTAAACTCCTTAAAGCTAAAATTTTAAAAATTGGGTATTCAAGTGATGTATCAGTTGCCATTTTATATTGGGACAACACAGAATATACAATTTGCACCATTTTCTCTTCTCGTTATTCTCTTTGAACTGATACATTAACTCCACAGGGGTGAGCATTTAAAAATTTTGAGTTACCCAAAAAGAATTCAATTTGTTACCTTTTTTATTCCCATAATCACTTTTTAATTACCTTGTTTAAAATTAAGAGAGGAGCAAAAAATTTGCAGGTATATGGGCTAAGATACATATATCAAATGTGAACGACCTAATAAAGAATCCTCCATTGGTGCAATAAAGATCATGTATTATCCACTTTTCCAATATTGAAATTGGTTAAATACGTAGGTTTATGTTACTGTTCTCCCCCCCCCCTATCCTCCCTATATGGTGGTAGCTGAGTCACATACCATAAAGAAACACCCTTGGTCTTAACTCATGTCCTATTTTATAAATTATTATGCTGAGACATTCTGTATAAAATATTTCACTTATTCAACAACTGATAAAAGTCATACTAAGGTTAAACACAAAAGGAATGCAAATCATTTTTATTATTTTTTAAATACAATTAACTCTAATCATTATCTGTTATGACCAATAACTATGTTTTGTCTAACGTTTTTTGTTATTATCATTCCACACCAACAATATATCTTATATTTTTATGTAAACATTGTTTTTTCAATTGCTTTGAAGCATATTAGATTTTTTGCCCATTGCTTAAAAGCAAAAACCTCTCGGTCATTGCCATAAAGAAAAAGGTAAGAAAAGGGGCTTCAAAAAGACCCCTAACCCATGAATACTCTAATAGCATCAGGGTCAGAAAGTAACAAGAGTTGGTCAAGAGAAACCTTTATCTAGGAAAGATAAGGGAGGGATTTAACCCAAGACTACATGAAAAAAGTGTAGATCCAGCTAGGGTCACTTTGGAATTAACAATAGCAAGTCCCTGAGGATGAAGCACATTAGAAATGATTTTAATCAAGATAGACCTGATAATGAAAAAAAAAATGTAGATCCAGCTAAATCATTCAGGATTAACTATAGCAAGTCCCTGAGGGGGAAACACATTAAAAATGATGATTTTACGCAAGAGAGACCTGACAGGAAAGATACAAGAGGGGGATCTAACCCTAGACTACATGAAAAAAAGTTTAGATCCACATAGAATCACTCGGGATTAACTCTCTGAAGGTAAAGCTGAAACACATTAGAAATGATGATTTTAGGTATTAAAAGATTTCCATTTCCATGATAGTGTCCATTTGTCTGTTTGGTAGAAATTAAAGTGTATATATGTGTATGTATCCCATATTCCCTGGTTTTCTCTAACAGATGTACAGAAAATATTTGGTCCATACAGTAGAACCCCTCTTAACCGGTCTAGTCGGGACTGACACCCGGGCCAGTTGCCCGTTTGACCGGTTAATCCGAGGTTCCCGTGAAAAATCGGTTTTCGTTCAAAGAAAGCTTATTTAATTAGGTAGCACTAAAAATTATGCATTAAAGATGTCATTGCAACTAATTTTATTTTACATAAATGTATCGTATATATTATGTTATGTATATTATACATCAAACATGAAAAAATTAAACACTACAAAGCTTTTTTACAGATTCCTCTCTGTCAAGTCTTTTGACACATTTAACCGCGTCTCAAACGAAACCAACACACGCTTCCAAGAAAACTGAAAAGAAAAAATGTTATATTTTCCATAATGTAGGCTATACTAAATTGATTCGTAGAAAAAAAAGCGGCCTATCAAACGTTTTTGTCTGTGTATGTCTGCTATACCGACGGGTGCCAATGCCGCGGTGTTTTTATGCCGCCGACAATGGGATACCGCTATCGACAAAGTCGTTTGACTCGCCGCTGCTTTGGTGCCGCCGACAATGCGATACCGATATCGACAAAGTCTTTTGACTTGCCGCTGCTTTGGTGCCGCGGTGTTTTTACGTCGCCGACAATGGGATACCGCTATCGACAAAGTCGTTTGACTCGCCGTCGCTTTGGTGTTTCAATTACAATTTATTTTCGGAAACTCTCATCCAATCAGTACACTACGATATAGGCCGGTTAATCCGAGGACCGGTTAATCCGAGGCCGGTTAACAGAGGTTCTACTGTAGTTCCAAATTACAAAATCCAAAAAATAAATTAACACTATACCAAGATTACATATTATGCATATAAAAACTCAAAACAAATATCCGACGTAATAAATCTTCAAATATTTGTATTATCAAATATTTGCCCAAAGATAAAACACTTTATTCAATTTGCTTTAAATAGCGGCAATGAAACTTTACACTAGCAACCAACCCAAGAAATAAGAGTTAAAACAATGTACATCATCTATAAACCCAAAGCTCCAGAGGCTGCCCCAGTTAACAAGGGTAATAAAACGTATCCAAAACAAACATGCTCAAGACTTTAAAAAAAAAACCCCTATCACAATATGTAAAGAAAACAACCTACCTCTTCATACAAAACCAAATATTCCATCAATCAATCCGACTGATTCTACACATATAAACTCAATCCTTTCACTAATAAAAGAGGTAAAGAAAAAAAACTGTTTCCCACTAATTTTCCAACAAATAGACATCAACACAATAGAAGAAAGATATATTACAGACCTGTGATTCAGAGGTCAATACAGACGGATCAATGGATGAAAAGGGCAGGATTGTAGCAGTAATCTACTCGACCCACTTCTCTCATCATTTCCCCTTAGGGTTGAACAAAACAAATTTTGATGGAGAGATCGAAGCTATATCTAAAGCCCAGTAATCTACTCGACCCACTTCTCTCATCATTTCCCCTTAGGGTTGAACAAAACAAATTTTGATGGAGAGATCGAAGCTATATCTAAAGCCCTCACTATCATAATGAACTACCTACATAAATAACTAAATATTGTTATACTGATGAATTCGAAAGCTAGAACAATAGAAGCTAGAACTTCATGTACCACAGCTTCCAGTAGATATCTCCGAGAAACATAGAAAATTATCAAAATCCTATAGAAACTAAATAAAACCCTTGTATTGCAATGGATACCCTCTTATATTAGAATACCAAGAAATGAGGTTGCAGACATCCTAGTAAAGAGGTGTACATTCCTTCTCCAATCATATATACGCCTCATGTCAACACAGTAAAAGCCTTCCGTAAAAGAATGACAAAGCAGAGACCAGTTAAATAAGAATATGACAGGTAACACAATTTGGAAAAATATACATACAGTGTGGGAGGAAAACAAAACCAAACCAGAAAAGTGTCCACTATCTTGTTCCGATTAACTGGCTTATTTCTGCTAAATCAAAGTTTACTCCTCTGACAAATGCACCCTGTACAATGTGAAGGAACCCAAGATGAATGAAGGAACACATCCTGCTGTACCCAAAACTCACAGATAATAAATTGGAATCCAAGCTAGCCATAAAAAACAACAACTTCAAACAAATTTAGTCATATATTTTGATGATGACTCATAAAAGTGGTAAGTCAATATAATTCACGATTTATTCCATTTCTGAGACATCAACATTTTTCATGAAGTTGTAGCTCAGTTCATAAATATAGAGGACAATATTAAAATATGTAAATTTTAAAAAAATAGTTTTTGTTACAATGTGAATATTTAGGAGTGATAAATTTAAAGATCATTTGAATTCATACACTTTTATCAAAAGTTCTATATTATTACTATCCTAAAATCTATGCTGATGAAATATTTGATAATTTAATGAGACTTTCATCAGAATAGAACTACTATAACTATTTTAAAAATTTAACCTGACAATTTTTTTTTTTTTTTTTTTTTTTTTTTTTATAGAATAGAAAGACCATCCATGTTTGTGACAGTATATAACGAAAATTGTAATACCTAATAAACTTATAAATTTAACACAAAAATTTACTGGAAATACCAAATACAGAGTAAGAATAAATTAACCCATAGGCATAGATTTACGAAACAGTCTATCTCTTGGGTTTGGACCATTACTAGACATATGAGATGGTTTTGTACTCACTATTCAAACTTTATTACCGACCAAATACTTATGTTTTGTCGTATGGTAGCACTACTATATGGAGCAACTATTCCTTCAGTATATTCTAAAATATTTCTATAACAAATTATTAATATTTTTAACTGAGTTTATAAAATATATGTTACGAAAATGGTGCACGTTCTAAGGTCCAACATCCAGAACACAAGACCTGTAATCTAAGTTCAATCGTTATTTATTATATTAATGATGTATTATTATTATTATTATTGTATCTTGTTGTTGAAATCATACTGCAATGTTGGCAAACTTGTTTACAAACTCTGCTGATAAAAATAAGTTACTTTGACTGCATGTATTTCAATATTTGTAAGTTTCTAACATAAAGTAATCATGAAGAGGTAAATATAAAAGATAATACAGTATAACAAACATACAGAACACAATTCTCATAAAAAAAAAATACGCCTAAGTATCAGACGCGTTTCAACGACAAGGTCGTCCTCTTCAGTAATACACCAGCTACACCAACCAAACCACTAGCTGGTGTATCACTGAAGAGGACGACCTTGTCGTTGAAACGCGTCTGATACTTAGGCGTATTTTTTTTTATGAGAATTGTGTTCTGTGTGTTTGTTATACTGTATAGTTTTTCTCATAAGTCAAGCTCAACATTTAATATAAAAGGTAATGTGGAGATTTTATAGAATTTTGAAATTGACACTTGGGTTAGTGAAGCAGAAAATGAAAAATGATGACAAAGATTTTGACGGTTTATTTACTTATGAGAGACTATGAAAATGAACAAAATAAGGGGATGTACCACAGGCTAGGCCTACCGGAGTGGAACAACACAGTCAATTTGCCAAAAAGAGGTGTTTTTAGAGGTGTATCTGGATTAAAATAAGGAATAATTACAATTATTAGATTTAATTAGTGAAATTTGTGGGGAGGTGTTTTGATGAATGAAACAAACGATTAATAAGTATAAAAACATTTATTGTTACGACAAAATATCATCTAACATAACCATTTTTTCCTCTCTCGTGTACAGATATGCTGTTCTTTAAAAAAACATAAAATTTGATACATTTATAAATCGTTATTTTCAAAACCAAATATAATTTGAAAATTTGTCATTTTTCATTAACAAATTTTAAAACAATATATATATATTTTTTTAATATTGTAATTTATATTTTTTTTGAAAATAAACAACACGAATATATAGCTTCAATATGTTACAGCAATCAAATTTTAATAATATAGCATGAACATAACTATTACAGTAAAAAGTAGAAAAATAACAGAATGGCTGCAAAAATGTAATTTAATTGATACCTAAAGGCAAGGCAAACAATAGCTGCTACTTCAGGGGCTCACTATAAAGAGTATAGGCTTGGTAATCCTGAGGGTTCTAAACTGGATCTACACCTAGTCTTGGGTTAGATCCATTTCTTTCAGGTTTCTTTTGACCAACTTTTGTTCTTTTCCAACCCTGATGCTATTAGAGTATTCAAGGACTATGGGGTCTTTATTTTATGTTCTTTTTTTTTTATAAAGCAATGATGACCTAGAGGTTTTTGCTATTAAACAACACGAAAGAAAATGATAGTTCAATGGGTTCGAAGTAAACATAGGTATTAAGCAAGAAGATGTGCTGATATCTACATTAATCAATATAATAAAACAATAAACAGTGCAATTGCACTAACTTTCTTAGTTGTCAGCCCCGAAAACCAAATAAAAATTAACCAAAAATGCCAGTACATTGAATTACAAATGTAACCATTTGTTTAAATATTTAGAATGTAAGGTATAACAAAGTTGTTTTTTATCACTGATTCTAAGTTCTAAACAAAGGCTAGACTAATGAAAAAAAATCAACCTACATAAATATCAACAGTCTCGTGTGAGGGGGGGCGCATGGTAATTGCATGATTATCAACCATAGTTCATGATATAAGAAAGTTTCACAAAAGAGATAACAGACAGTGTCATAGGTTAACACCTAACTATCTCTCAGTCTCACAGGTCAATGTTTCAAGTATAAAGATAAAGCTTGAGTCATTGAATACCTGAATGTTACTGGGCATGAATTTTTACATCAGATGTAAGTAATCACAATGTAAGTAAGAACATGGATAACATTTCTTGTTTTTTAAGAAAAATAAATTTTCTTTTACATTATCATATTTATGTAGTATGTTAGATAATTGTTAAAAATCAATATATCAGTTTTGAGCTGTAGTAGGGGTTCTAATGTAATAAAATTAAAATTTTAAAGTGCTCCTTGCTCTAATGAAAAAGCCCTTAGATAAGACAGGTTGGGTTAGTACGAAAGTTAAATACTTATAAACACAATATTTTCCAGACATTTTCTACACTACAGAATCTAACTGTCTTATCTCGACAAACATTAAAAGATTAGACATCACACACCGAGCATTTATAGGATATTTTATTCTTTTGATTATTCACTTTAGTAAACCAGATTGAGAAGACCTTGGAATTATTTTATCTTGGATAAATTGTCTTTTATTTTACACCGTGCCATTTTCCCACCAAGCATTATATAAAAGTAGAATTGGTTCGAGGTATTAAATAAGAACTGTTTATATAAAATTTAATAAATACAATCCAATTCTAAACTAATTATAATAATTTGAACTGTATTCATAGATAATACAAAACGACAGTGGGCTGTTTGAACTGATTGGCACTAGAGATAAAACTTGGGTTTAATACATAAATTCAAAAAAAAACAGCAATCAATGCATATAATAATAATAAATAAGTGCCTGTATTTTAATACTATAATAACAATGCACAACTCTTTAAAAAGACACTACAAACAATGGTCAAAATGATCATCTGTTTAGTTGGCAGCTAGAAACTGGATTGTGCATACCCCATATATACAATACCCACTCACATACATACATACAACTTTTAGACACCACATCAAACAAAGGAACGAGGAAGCCAGCAGAGAAAAACAGTGGGCATCGCTTGGCAGTCGCGGCCCCCTGCCATCCTCAACTGACAGGGCAACTGCCGTGGCTGACTTCCGACTCTTGACAGGCCACGATTATCTCCAGGCCCATCTCCATCGTTTTGGCCTTGCAGAGTCTGATACATGACCACTTTGTCTCGATGGTATCATGGACGGGGTCCACATCTCAACCTGCCCCAAGCTGGACGACCAGATGTCCAGAATTGGTCGTTACTGGGAAGCTCGACGCCAAATGGCCCAACAGCCAAGAGCGGGCATTGGCTAAAGTAAAGTAAGTAAGTACATACATACATACATATATACATACTATAAACAGTAGGGCCCCGATTATCCGAGCTAATGTGGACCAGAGGACACTCGGATAACACGGACAGACAGACTGGCGAATGAGAGCGTCCTCCGCCACCATTGAAATCAATGGTAGCGTGTGAGTTTTTGGCCGCCAGTCTGTGTTACGGGTGTTACAAAGACGTTTTGGGGTTGATACAATAATAAATAAAGACGTAAAATTGAATTAAAATATTGAGTTCACTTTATTACCAAACCCACAGTACTGCACTATACTAAATATTACGTTCATAATATAAAAAATACAGAAATATGCTGTACTGAACAGCAAATATAGCAGCGGTCACCCCCACTCCACTCGCTCGCTACGGTACTGTACAGTGTACAAACACTCGGTTAAACCAGAACCTCGGTTAGTCGGGGCTCGGATAATCAGGGCCCTACTGTACATACATACAAACATATCTTCCACACAATAGTAATACAAAAAATTTAAAATATACTGTAACAATAGTAACAATAAATTAAATTTAATGTTACAACAGTCAGTACATGATGGAATTCCATGATAATAGAAATAATGAGATGATTATTTAATTCCACAAAACAGCTTTAATTGCGACATATGTTTCGCCGTTAGGCATTTTCAAGCAACTAGTTTTGTGGAATTAAATAATCATCTCATTATTTCCAGTAACAATAAAGTTAAAATAAACTTCTACCTATACCATACCTAAGACAAAAGTAATAAATTAGAAAATAACATAATATTTTTAATGAGAGTCTTAGATTTTGATGAATAACTTTTGAGTTAAATCCCATTTAACTTATTAGTAAAAGCTTAAAATAGTCTTTCATGCTATATATTGCAAACCCACAATATTACTGATTTTAAAAATTCCTAATAGTATTGCTATTTTTAATAATTAAATTATTTAATAAGACCCCACCTTTCCCTCTATAAATTTTTTTTTAATATTTTCATAATTTTATTTAACTTTCCATTCATAATTAGGACAAACTAACATTAATTCTTTGTTCAAAATCTATAAACAGAAGCTTAAATATGATATGAAATGATACTGTTGATAAGTTATCACAAATTTGGGTGTTTATATTACACAGGAAGTGATTTACTCTAAACCTCTGCCCGATTTAACTTTCCAGCCCAGCCGACTGCTACATCGTCGGATAGTTACGAGCCTACTATACATGGAAAATAACCATTGGACACAATATGTTAAGAGCAAAACAAAACCAACTTACTTTTAACTCTTCAGCTTCAAACCTTGATGTGACCTGGTCTTCTATTATGGCTTCTGCTCCTGCTTTAACATAGGCTAAACAATCTGACAAATCAAATGTCCTCTTTAGAGTCTCGTAGGATCTGCTGCGTGGAAGTAACACATTGCTTTTATTCTGAAATATGAAAAAACACTGAATTCAAGATTATTTACATAAATACCAATAAAGATCAAAAAGATATGAAGGTTTTGTACACATAATAACAAAAGATGTTGTCCAAGTTATTGCAACTTTGCCTTCTTACCAATAAAGTATTTATTGTAGAAAATTGTGTGTTCTTTTAATTGGTGAATACTAATCAAACTTAATTATTTTGTTTAACTAAACTTTTGGGAGTAAAACTCAATATTTTAATAAAAATCAACTTGAATAATTACGATCAAGTTTTGGGAAATTTAGCTTTTAAAGATCCAAAGCTAATTGAAATTTTTACAAAGAATACCAGGCAAAATTCGGAAAAAATAGAAAGTGAAACATAAGAACTAGAAAACAACTGCAGAGTGAACCCTTTAATGAGAGGCGGGAAATATCTCAGCTAAAATGGTATGGATATGTTAACAAAATGACGAGAGAAAGAATTCCGAAAAATGTGTTAGAAGCAAGACCAATGGGGAAAAGGACCATAGGACCTCTGCCTATTATGTGGATGGACACTAGAGTGGAATATGGAAGAAAGAGAGGGAAAACTGAGAGAGATAGATGAGACAACTGACAAAACAGACGTGAGTAGAGGGAGTTCTCAGAGACCTCAATGCCACTAGCATAAGCGATGGGAGAAGAAGATGGATCCAAACAAACTTCTGAAATATTGGTTTAGGAATTTTCTGTCACTAAAGTAAAAATGTTCCATTAAAAGCAGTCTTACCTTTACAAAGTCGAATATCTCAAATCTCCTCAAGCTATTTTGATGAAATTTCCGTACAATGTGAACATTTATGATCCAAACCATTGTGTCAAGCTGAATTTAAAACATTGGGAATCCCGTCCCATATGACGCACAAATATAATTTAATGTAAAGACATTGTGTCTGCACAACCCTAACTTATGTTTTGTTTCTATTTGAACTGTCACTTCTATGATGGCAACAGGCCTTTATAATTCATTCCTTACTTTTCCCAATGCACATTATTCTACACTAAAGTGCAATTCATTGCAACAAAACACCAAAAATTTCATTGTTTTCCTTTGTTGTGTTAAAAATGAATCTAATCTGAGATGAAATCCACAAGTCGACAATCTGTGAGTTATGAGAAGTAAAGAATGTGTCTTTAATTCTGATGTTATCATATTTTCATCAATGATTTATCCAATTTTTTATTTAGAAATATGGGTTCTAAACATTTGTTACTTGAGAATTTAGAGGAGTTCCTTCAATATCTTGGATCAGATTTGGATAGCAAGAATGGTCGTGATAAAACTGGTTATCGATGAGTTAACTAAATTTTTAACTATAGCAAAAACTATCATTATTTTTATAAATAATGTTGCTACATTTTTATGTAAAACGTACAAAGTTTTGAAGAAATAACATAAAATAAAGCTGTTAAATTTCATAATTCTGAATTGAATATATTAGATTTTTAAAAGCATACAAAATTTACTTGAAAGTGCATAGGACTTGCCCTTTTATTGTGTGTTCTTTCTCCCAGTCCCCAAAGTGTTTAAAAGCCAGATGACCGTCATCAGATTCAACCCCCGTCCCTCCCAATTTATCATTGAACCTTAAAAAAACACCAAAATTTGATAGATATTGATTAGTTTTAAGATATCCAATCTTCAAAAACAATATCTATGACTGATTTTCATTTATTGATTAATAATTCAATAATTAGCATTTTTAAGAAGACAGATCAATAAATTTTTATTACCTTGGGTTTTAGTTTCATACTTCCTCTGACTTCCAGTTCAGGCTCAAGGTTGTCTAGTTTATCTAGTTTTTTTTTTTTTTTTTGCTAAAGCTGAACTCTTTAAAGATTTGGACTTTGATGAATTTGTTAGTTTTCATCTCAGAAAACACGTAAAGTTGATGTATTGTCAAAGATTGTCAAATCTTTAATCAAGTCATCAATTTATTAGAACCAGTAATGTAGTTTTTTTTAGAATTTAGAAACTTGCTTCTAAATCATTTTATTATTTTATTATTATTATTAAATTAATTAAGGACAGTTAAGAGCAAACAGTATTTTTTATTTAATTACTAATTATAAGCTTTTAAATAAAGGTTTGTAAAAATGAACCAAACTTATAATAAAAAAGTGTGAGTTTATATATCTTCCTAAACCATAAACAAATAGCCTAAATTTTTTTAAAACAACATAGTTTTTTATATTTTTTCAGTTTAAAAATTTTTTCGAAATATTTTTATTTGTTTCCCCTGACATCAATTTCTTAACCTACATAGTCACTGAATATTAGTTTACCATTAGCGTTGTATCTTTAGTCAAAGAATGTAAAAAATTCTAGACATATTTTGCGTGGCTCTTAATATTTTGAATTTGATATAATCTGACATCAAATAACTTCTGAAGTACAAATATTACTTCAAAATCATAGACAGAGGGAGGGCTGCCCAGAACACTTGGCCTCAAAAATCTTAAATTCAGAGCTTAAAAACAAACCAATATGCAAACATAATTAAAAAGAAAAATACAATTCATTATTAATTTGTAAAATGCCAAATTTAAACTTAACAATCATCTATTGGATTTGAGAAAATTTGTGCATCTTTCATTTATGATTGTGAGAGAAGGTAAATTCATTTTGTACACACTTTTTACTTAAAATAATTATCCAATTCTAAACTTAACTTACCTCTGCTTCCAAGTTATTATTTCCTACATAGTTCAGTTCAGGTATTGGTGATAGAATCAAATCCTCTCTGCTTATTACATTAGCACCTCCTACAACTCCGTTCATCGGACTCTTAAGTTCCTTGTTTAGCTCTCCTACATGATTGTGTCCAAATCCAGTTTCCTCTTTAGACTCTTCTTCTTCTTCTTCAGTGATATCTTTATGTTCACCTTCTACTTTAATGTCCGTTTCTTCTTTCTTCTCATCCTCCTCTCCTTCATCTCCTACTGTTAATAATACTTTAGGTTTCTCAACAATCAACTCATTTCGAGAGTTCTCTCTGCTTTTAATTTTCTTTTCTATGTTTTCTCTTCCGTATAGCTGAAAAAGAAAATTTAAATTAATAAAACATGGTAAACAAATGTTTGTATTATAAATTATAATGTTGGTTGTAAAATGACAAAATGGCATACAACATAGACATACATAATTACAGGGTTGTCATATTTTTCCGAACACGCTAAACAAAGATGAATCCTAGAGAATACTTCACAAGTCAATCTATAGCTATAATCCTTAAATCAGCAGTCCAATACTTTCTGGTGGATGTAATACTTGAGTTACTGTTTAAAGTTTTTTGTGACTTATGTACTTATCGAATAAAACTGGAGTCACACCTGTTTCAATCACCCTGTATATACATATTTGTAATCTTTTATTTGCATTTTTTAATATGATTTATACTACTTATAAACAGTGAAATAGTGTTATAATAAATCAATAAATGCATTGCCATGTTACTTGTACAATAATTGTAGTTTTTTTCCAACACAATTGAAGGCATTATTCAAAGTGTAACAACTTTGTTGGTAAGTAATATAAATTTAAACTTTATTTTTATATATAAACTTCACAGTTAGATCTTTAAAATTATATATATAAAACTTTTAGTTTATCTTCATTATTTTATGTTAAATTTATTCCCTAATAATCATAGAAAAATGCCCAGATTTCTAGACCAAGCACACCATATGGGAAGTGAGGCCTGAAAGTGTTAAAGATTGTTGTTTTAGAATATCTAGTTACGCTTCAATTTAAAGTCAGAATGTGAAGTAATTATTTGAATAAGTAATGGTGGCAGAAAACATTAATTATTGGCTGTAATTAATAACTATTACAATGTGGTATTTTGTAAATCTTGTTTTTTGAATTTTTGTAGACATATTTAAAGGTTTTCATTTTCTGTCATTTTAATTTATTATAAAGCTTCAACTTTGTACACAGTCTAGACACAACCAAGGTCATACTGCTGATCTTTTGCCAACTTTTGTCAGAAATATTTACTATTTGTTAAGGAACCGAATCAACTGTACAAATATGTCAAGGTTGTCAATAATGACACACGAAAATTCACCGCTGATGTTATTCATTAAATTTAATACTAAAACGATTTATTCTGATAAAAGTAAATAATGTTGTTGAAATGTTTTTTAAAACTAATTAAATTTGTTTATATGTCGTATGTGAAGTGAATCTCTGTGGAAAGATGAAGTAAAAGAAAATAAAACGATGAAATGAAGACAGAATGAATATTACAAGATGGATAGTCAAACCGTTGTGTTATAAATAGAGTATAATGAATACATTTTTATTATTTTAACCATTTAAAAAAATGATATCCATCAAAGTGGTTAATGTAAAGTATTTATAATATTAACATATCTATAATATAATAAGTATCATATAAATATTGTCTGACAGGTTTTTTTCTTTTAAACACCAAGAAAAAGAGAGAGGAAAATGGATGACAAAATTTATTCCAATTTCCAAACTTACCCTGTAGTTCGTATACAGTACTGGGTAATTAAAATACTGAGTTCAGAGTTAACAATGGTAATAGCCTACTAATTGCACAATTAATTATGCTTTATATTTCAATATCTTTCAAGGATAACATTTAAATGGTTTACTCACCCTGTAGGTTTATATATAATGTTTGGAAATTGGAATAAATTTCAACATCTGTTTTCCTCTCTCTTTCTCTTGCTGTTTAAAGGGAAAAACCTCTCAGTCGTCTTTGCCTTGTATAAAAAGAATAAAAAAATATATAAAGACCCTAGCCTCCCCCCCCCCCCGAGGACCCTAATTGTGACAGAGTCGTAAAAGAACAAGTGTTGGTCAAGAGAGACATGATAGGAAAGATTTAAAATAGGAATATCACCCAAGACTACATGTAAGAAGGTGTATCCAGCTAGGTTTTTTTCTGAATTACCAAGCACCTATTCACTATAAATGAGCCCCTGAGGGTTCCTGATTTTTATTCAGCTTCCAGTTCCATTGCCTCAGGAAACCTAAAAAGTGATTTTCAACATGCCTTCCGTCCATCGTCATTGTCGTCTGTACGTAAACATAATAGTGGCCACAAAAATTAATATAGGAATATGAAATTTGGTATGAAGGATTATTAGTGTGATCATATAGAATCCCATTGAAATTCAGAAACAGCTAATTATCAAAATGGTGGTCATTTTAAACAGCTTTTCTTTTTTTTTTAATCTTGTGTTATTCGTATTATTTATTTTCCCCGATATATTTACAATCTGTCTCGAAGGACAATATGTAAATTATATTGATCTTTGATAAATACAACCGCAAAAAATTCATAACAAATTATATAATACATAATGCAATGTTACAACATAGTGTGACAGCTGAGTCAGAATATCATCTTAGTCATCGTCCAGGTTGCTTGGTGTTCTCATGAATCTCCGACATTTGGATGGGTTGATATTCGATATTACTGTTTTTTTAATTTCTTCAGCAATAATTGGAATATTGAGTTCTCGATGAAATATTTAAGATCAGACGTAAAACTATTGACTGAAAACGTTGTAATATTTCATTGTTTGATTTGCCGGCAAAGCCCCATAATTGGAACTCCATATTGGTTTTAATACTTGACTTATGCAACAGTAGTTTGTTACCAACTGAAAGTTTCGATTCAGCCAATACATCTTCCTGAGTTTAACTAAAAGTTGTTTCTGTTTAGTAGAGATTTGTTTCTGCCAATTCCGATCCATGTCCAAGTAAATAGCAAGGCACTTTTGAATTGGTATCAATAGATTATTTAAAGTTACTGATTGACAAGTATAAGGTCGTGAAGGTTGTGAAGGTTATATATTGACATTCAGACTCATTACTTTTATACACCATTTTTAGATTTTATTTAAGCTTTCTTGTAACGATTGCAAAAGACATTTCAGGATCATGGTTGAAAGCCAGTATTGTAATATTTCAACTTATAACTCTAAAATAGATGAAAATTTACAGATTTCAATTTTGCATGTAATTATACAAACCCCAAGTATAAACGATAACAATAGCAATGTTGTTTCAAAAATGTAATTTCTACCCTGATTTTCCCAAAAAAATTTTCGCACCATTATAAGATCCGAAAGGGCGTAGTCCTTGACATGAGTGTAGTAAGTGGAGGCTCCTTCGTACAGCTTCAAGGCCCAATAACTCCAGAGATACCAACACAAACTAAGAAAGTGAATATTTCTTAATATATACACATCTACAAGTCCCATTAGGGCTTAGCTGACGTCAAGAAAGTAGTGATGTACTAAAGTAAGAAGTTCAAAACACCTGTGTAACAGTTTTACACAAACTTAACCTACACTAGATTACCCATTGATATGCAAATAAAATTTAATATTTCCTACAAGACCGAAGAAACCAACTTTAGGACATTACATTTAGAGAATCTACTTGCACTACTGATGGGTCCATTTGTCTGTGCGCGCGGCTTGCTATGGCGCGGCGGGGAAGAGGGGAGTGATTATCGCTCATTTCCAAAAACATGTGGTCCCGCGCGGCGCGCCGGACGTAGATTATTCACCTGTCTTCAATGTAGCTTCGAGTTGTTTGTAAACATCACGTTTCTATATGCACTACAAATCTTGTAAACTGTAATTATGTGTCACGAAAGGTAGACAAACATAGTTGGGTGAGCGAGCCCTACTTTTACAGAACGGCTTGTAGCGTCAGAGCTGCGCGCACAGACAAATGGTCCCATCAGTACATTGTAAAATGGGCTGGGTAAGTACCATGATGGTGCAAATGAACTTGTTTTTGTTCTTATACTTTAAAATAATTATTTTATTTCATCTTTTATTACAGTTTTAATGTTAGTTATAAATTCATTTTCATTTTTCAAATTGTCAAATTTGAACTAGCCAGTGCACAATTGAACACTTTTTTGTTGCATCGTACAAACACTCAATCTGACTTATTAACATAAACTCAATAGACAATAAGAAAATATCCACTAATTACCTCCTAGAAATGTTCAACTTCCTTCAAACGCCCAAAAACTTATATTAACTAACACATTCTTCCCCAATCAAATTTATAAGCACTGTTCATTTCATCCTATTAACGATCACAATACCTAATTACATAATACAAACTAACTTTTCCAATACTTTCATAAGCACACAAATAATTCCTATACGAGGCAATTTAAAACTGCATTTTTCAAGTCAGTTTGAATTACACTCCCATATTCTTTTAAATATATAAACAGAATGGATGTCCACGCTGTCAATAGGAGCAATGAAATCATTAACGCTGATAAGTTTGAACTTGACCAATCAATAATTCCTCAAACCTAAAGATACAAGATTAGGTGACCTCATATAGGCAATAATTGTTATTAATCTGTGTGTAATATTACAATCTTATCTATTTGTGTATATATACAATAAAATCCTATGTAAACCCAATAAACCATTTACTTAATATTTATTCTACAGAATTTTGTTTTCCTTTTGTTGTTTAAAGGTAAAAACTTCTGTCATCATCGCCTATATATATATTAAATAAAATAAAATAGACCTCCTAGCCCTCGAATAATCTAATAGCATCAGGTTCGGAAAAGAAGAAGAATTGGTCAAGAGAGACCTGATAGATAAGGATCTAATCCAAGACTACTTGAAAGAAGGTGAGGATCCAGTTAGGTTCCCTCGGTATTGTTAAGCCCGTACTCACTATAAGCAACCTCCTGAGAGTTTCTATAGAAGTACTTTTTAGACATTTATTGGCTGAGCGAAGTATGATTTTGTTTCAACTTTACCATTTGCATTTTGTCTGTATGTTTGTTTGAATGTTTATAAAATCTATGAATAAATTTCTCTGCGGAATTTATGTACAAGATTTCTAAATTTTACGTTTTTCTAAATTTTAGTGTTTTAAAACTGACAGAATCACAAAACATTAAGCCATGGTTTACCTTCAGGTGCTCACTTATAGGGAATACGGGTGTGATAGTCCTGAGGGACTCTAACTGGATCTATACTTTTTTCATGTATGACTGGGTTATATCCCTCTCTTTCATAACGTCTCTCTTGGCCAACTCTTGTTCTCTTCAGAGCTGACGCTATTAGTATTCAAGCACTATGAGTGTTTACTTTGTTATTTTCTTTTTCTTTCTTTACTTATTCAGCTTATGGAGTATAGGGTAAGTATGGTAATCATCAAAAAAATGTCGACCTCAGTTTTTCATCAATTTTCACGTGTTATGAACTCAGGAAACCGAAAAAGTGATTTTTGACATCCCATCTGTTTGTTGTTTGTACAACAGCAGCAACAAATATTAAAATAGGAATATGAAATTTGGTACAGGGGACTATAATGTGCTCATATAGAACCCTATTAAAATTCAGAAAATCAAATTTAAAATGTCAAAATGGTGGCTATTTTAAAATCTCGCTTTGTTCATATCTCGTATATTAATCAACTTACATCACATTAAATTACATAAAAATTTACAGATTTCAATCTACATTTAATGGTACAAACCCGATCTCTCTACAATGACAAATAGCAAAGTTCTTGTCAGAAATGTAATTTCAAACCATGACCTACAATGAAAATGTGATATACAGTTATAAGATCTGGTAGAACAGTCACAAACATAGCAAGTGGAGACTTCATCATGTAAGTAAGTACAGCTTCGAGGCTGTCATGGCCGAGACAATGATACGAACGAAACAAATGGAGGCTTTTTAATATAGACACACCTACGAGACCACTTTGGGCCTAGTCGATGTCAATAAAGTACAGAAAACCTGTGTAAAAAACTGTTTTAAATACTTACCCTACTGGGTAAAGCCCTTTGATCTACCAATACAATTTAACATATCTTACAAGGCTCAAGACACCACCAATTACGTATAGCATATCTGCTTGTATTACATTGTATGTATGAGGCTGAGCAAGTACCATAATGGCTCCATCAACAAATATAAGATGAATGGTTTAATTATTTTGAGTCTATAGGAAACTTATTTGTTACAGATTTAGTCTTCAATGAAATCAGGAACATTTGCACTATACCATAATTGTATTTAAAATGCAAAGGAATTGGTTGTTTCATAATATTCAACATATGAAACAAAGGTCAGGTGTTTTTAATAAAATTATGGAAAATATTAATGAATTTCTATCAAGTACGAACGGTTGTTTTGATAAATTAGTGTTAATTATAATCCTTTATTCTTTGATGAAACATTTCACAATTGTTTTTCTATGATTTTTACTTCCTCATTTACCAGTAGGTCAAAAAATTTAAGTTTAGTTTACTGTGGAAATATTAATTGCGAGGTCTCTCTCCAAAAACAATTTTTTTTTTTTTTTAATGTCTATGTATGCTTTACATCCCAAACGAATGAACAAAATTTTATTTCTAACGATATTTTAACCAAATCTCAAGACATAGAAATTTTTGAATGTACCTGCCACTAAAATGAGAACTGAATTCTATAGCGCAACAGCACGTAAGCCTAGGCCTACTTGTTGGTTTTTCAGTATTACTGTCGCCATTTTTCTAACCTTCTCAATTAGAATCCACTACTCGTGAAGCTTGGTCAAATCCGTAAAGATTTAAACCCCAAGAAGATTGCACCGAGAATCTCTCACTTACAAAGTCAGAGTGCTAACTACGAGACCAAACAAGAAAACTCAACATTTTGATCTTCTCACAATCTGTTAATGATTTTGTTAACATTTTACTTCATTAAGGATCTGAACATAATTTGGATGTCAATTTAGGAATTTTTGTTCAAACTATAAAAATGAACAATGAATGACTTCCATCTGACTTGAAATAGACCAAAGCAATAAACAATTACATTTTTTGGTCCAATTTGAAAGGACATTGAAAAGTGCCAACCCATATGTCAAAAAAATTCCTGTATGCAAGGAAATTGGAAGTCTGACAAACAATCAATGTTGACACCAACACGATTCATTATAATTTTTCACCAAAACCGATATTTTTTAACAAAATCACAACTTAGACTTTTTATTTGAACAATACCATGCATATGAGTGTACGAGCAAATTGGTTCCCACTATTTCTTTATTTATAAATTATGGTTAAACTGTTGATTTAACATTAAATAAAAATCCAAATGAAATTGAATCCAATAAAACAGGAACAATAATAAGGTGTTTTAGAGGAAAGGTAAATTATAAGGATGTCTCAGAGTTGCCAATTTCTGTATTTTATTTTAGTTCAGTTTATTCCGTCGAGTATTGATTGGTTGATTTTTATTGATTTAATCAATGACGCATTGAAACAGTTAATAATGAGATCATGGCTAAATGCCAATGTACTGATCAAGGTCGACTTTAAAGCAACACTGGAAACCATTCAAATTCCTGACACAAGAAAGGGTACTTATTCAGTCCAAATAAATATAAGACAGTAAAAAATATAGCATTACAATGGATACATCACTCAGAGACAGGAAGTTGACAAAACGGCTGACAAACTAGCAAGGACCAACCATATCACTTAAACAAAAAAAAAAAAAAAAAAACATATTCACTGGAGGAGAAAACGTAACTCAATGAAAAGAGCATCTCACCTAGTTAAGTGATGATTGTTACAGCAGTCAGGAAGCTCTAGTATCTGGTAGATTTTTTTTTTCTTTGTGTTTAAGGGAGAAAAACGTCTCAGTCATCATTGCCTTATAAAAAAAAAGGAAGAAAGAACGTAAAATAAAGACCGATACCTATAGAATATTCTAATAGCATAAACGTCAAACGTCGGTAAAGAACAAAAGTTGATCAAAAGAAACCTGATAGGAGAGATGAAAGAGAGAGATCTAACCCAAGCTACAAATAAAAATATGTAGATCTATCTCTTGTTATTGACACACCCATACTCACCATAAGTAAACTCGTGAGGACAGTATCAACACTAGAGTTCCTTGTGGTTACTATACACATTAACTCTGGTATGAACTCCAAGCCATCTGGAGTGTACCAGGAATATATATAATTTAATCTATATTCCTAAACACAAGAAATCAATTAAAGACGAGAAATAATAAATTCAATTCATCAATATTCTAAGAGTTCGACAAACCAAAGTATACTGAACTCAAAGCAGTTTTCAATTTATTTGACAAGCTTTCGAAAATCGCAAGGTAAGGAACCTAGCCTACACGACTAAAGACAAATAACCAACAGGAAAGAACCACAATTACCTTAAAATCCAATGGAAATCGAGAATAATTTACCACCAAAACAAACACGAAAACTCAGCGACAAAATTAACGGACATTCGGTCTACAGATGTCAAAGAATCAATACCTCAGGAGAATATTCAAAAGAGTGTTTCATAAAATAAATCATATAATTTGTAAAACAATAAATCAAAGTTTTAATATTGTGTAAATCTAAATAAGAGTAAAAATTTTGAATAAAGTGCAGTGTGCAGAAATCTACAACCCAAACAAATCACATGAGTGTAACAATAGTGTTGTGAAATGAAATTATGATTATCAAAACGAATGTCATGTAAAATCTTCATGTTAAATGTGCTTAGACAGATTTCGAATTAGTTTAACTTATTAAAGCAAGTCAGATAAAATTAAAATCCCAAATCCAGCAAAATACATTTTGATCAAATAAGTCGACTAAGTCATAAGTCAAATAGAACTTTATTATTTAAAGAATTTTAGACCAAAGTATATATTGTTCTAGGATTAAAGAGAAAATCATCTTAAGAATTTTATTTTATAGAGAGTAGTTAAAGGTAGAATTAGTAAAAGGGATTCATACGGATTACCCTATATAAATTCCGAGACTCTTAACCTTAAAAAATATATTATGTTTTGAGTATTAGCTTTAAAAAGATTTTGTAATTACAGTAGTTGAGTAATAAAGACAAATAAAAATGAAGTGTATGTGTGAGTGAATGGAATTTATTTTGGATTATCAAATTTTATCTTTCATTGTTGTAATTATGTAAATTTGAATCATTATAGAATGTAGTTCAAACAGATTGTCGCAGTTTTATTAACCTTAATTAATGATTAGAGTGAGTTGATTCTAGTCACTAGAATCTGGTGGAGCCCCCCAATTTCATAGGAGTTTAAATTAATAAATCAAATTGGTGAACTTATAACATAGCCAAGATATGAGATGAAATTTGCGAAGCAATGGTGAAATGTGACAAGTGGAAGGCATTGAAAATTCGTCTTATCCACTATCATTGTCGCATATAAATTCAACATCATCGATCATTAGCACATCAACTAAACAAATTTTCTCTTTTTTATTTATTATAGTTGTGGACGAATTTCATTTGTATGGATAAATATATATAATCATAATTATATTATAATACAATAGAATTAATTAACTAAAACACAATAAAATAAACTTTACAATGATCAGTCAACAGATATAAAATAATACAATAGAAATAATAAATGAATTAAAACACAATAACCCAACATTTAAAGAATCACAACTGATTCCATCACAATTTCTTATATATCTTAACGAGGTTCTGAACCTACGAACAAATTCAGCCATTTCCTCTAGTGAATTAAGATCTGGGAAAGCAACAATTTTCATTAATCCTACACTGGCACAATTTAAATCAAATACCATTTAAATCAGGATTTATTTATTCAACAGCCCTTTGGCAGTATTATACATGTATGGATTGGTTCAAGATAACCAAAATACAAATTCATAGTTGACTGACTTGCCTGCATCAAGTTCTAAATCTATACAAACAATTAATTCTTATCCCCACTGTACAAGTGTAAGAAAAGCCTGTATATTTGCCAAATTCATGTTCTGTGCATTTTAAAGGTAATCTATTTTTTAAAGCTTCTCACCATAACTGTGATATGTTAGGAGAGTATTGTATGAACAATTTATCATATTATGTTTTGTCTTTTATATGACTTATCTACATATATTTGAAATACGTAGTAATCATGTGGGGTGACTCTGCGAGAATACAAAGAGTTGTTTTGTTTACGTATAAAAAGCAGTTGTTTTTTAAAAAATGGAATCCTATAGGAAGGCTTTAAAAGACTTGGGAATATTAACTGTCCCAAGTCTATATATTTTGAAAACTATTATATATACAATTAAATCGAATCTAAACCAATTTATAAAAAAAGATTTTCATGATTATAACACCAAAAGATCAAACCTTTTACGATATCAACCTCATAGAATTATAGCCAGTTGCATAAATGTCAATCAAATTTGATCAGAGATCAACCTCGTCGTTGATCGGAGATCAGTCTAATTTGTGTTGTATAAACAACAATCAAGCCTTAATCAGAAACCAAAGTCCGCTCAAACCTTAAGAATATAACCTATACAAATATAACCTTTGATTGTGTTTGGAATTGAGTTTACGTTTACATTATAATTACGAATAGAAATAATATATAACTATGAATTCCTTCGATGAATAGTATATTGAAATATACGACTTAACCTGTAGGGCTAGAAATTTTAGAGACCGAAATAAATTATTTTATATATATACAATGACGCAGAATTTTAATACATTTTAGGTTGAGAGAGAGAGAGAGAGAGAGAGAGGGGGGGGAGGGAGGGAGAGAGAGAGAGGGGGGGGGATTGAAAATATTACACAGCAATTTGCTAATTTAGATGGCTTACCGAGATTAATCGGAGCAATGTTGAAAATTTGATCCACATTTAAATTTGTTTTTGTTTAATTTATTTTTCAAAATAAATCTAATTAGTTTAATATTTTATTGTTCAAAATTGGTATTTGTAATAGGCGAGAGTCAGCTTTATAATTTAAAATGTTGGCAAGTTGTTTCTCCCGTTAAATCTCCAATGACTTGACCATTGATCAGAGATTTTGCTTTATGCAGCCCAACAACATTTGGATCACTGATCAAGATCACCGTTGATTGGCGTTTACTGCAACTGGCTGTAAATGTTTACAGAAAGCATCCTTCACAGCATGATGTAACATTTATTAATAATCTTCCAGACTGCATAAGACAGGAAGAATATTTGAAGAGAATTAAAAACAGCCCAAGTCAATTTATATTGTGTGTTCAATAGCCATTTGTGTATTCAAAGATATTTTAATCGCATAGTGCAAGTTAATTTTTAGTGCTTATTAAGATTTTTTTATTCATTTTATGATTATTTTTCGTAAATTCAATTAGTTTTTTTAAGTGTATTGTGTTATGTTTTATTGATTTTGTAATCACTATTTTTAATGTATCGTTATAATATTGAATGTATTTAATTAATGAACTAATTCATGGAAGTAACTATGGCCATACAGGTGCAGTTTACCTGGGCTGCAAAAATTAAATGAAATAAATTACTAATCTGTTTTGTTATTCTATTGTTAGTAGTTATAAGGTCGAATATGTTTGAGGGTTTTATAGAATTCGTTTTTATTGCTATATTTTAATAGATTATTATTGTATCTTTGTTGTACTGTGCCCGTTATTTTTTATAAATGCTATTTGTTTTATCTCAATTGTTATATTGTTCTATCTTGACTAAGCCATACACAAGTATTTTGTCCTAGGTGGAAAAATAAATGAAATATTCAGAAGAGACTAAAAATTTATTTCAAAATAGCTTACTTTAATGAAAAAAAAAAAACAAAAAACAGATCTTGTTTTGATGTTGATTCTTGATGATTTTGTCTCTGGTTTCTCTCATCAAACTATATGATTTTGACTTATTACAATCTTTCCAAAATAAAATTTGTTTTAACCTCTAGTTCCCCTTTACCGAATGATGCCTTCCAGATACAGATATATATATATATATATATATATATATATATATATATATATATATATATATATATTATAACAACTAGATTTATAAAATTATGAAATAAGACAAAGTCAACTTGTAGTGTCATAATTCAAATTTACCATATCTAATGAAAACAGCAATAAACAAACACAACAATAAACCATAAAATGAAACAACAGTAACAAGGTAATAAATAATTTAAGACAGACAACAAGATAATAGAATATACAGGATCTTCCAAAATCAAGTTATAATTTGATAAGATCATGGTTGTTGTTTAAATTCTACGTAAAACACCATAATTTTTTTCTCAAACCTACCAACTACATCACACAGTTTTAACACATAAAATACTTTATTTGGAAGAAAATTCACTGAATAGCATATTCAGTATTATAGAAGCTGTATCAAAATTTGCTCTTGAATGTTTGTACAAAAAAAAAAACACTTAAATGTTACATCATTTAGATAGAATAAAACACGAACACAAGATCTCACAAAAATGACATCAAACCCATTTCAACAACAAAGTCGTCATCCTCAGTGATACATGAGCTACAATAACTAAACTATAACTCTTATACTCTAAACTATACTCTTATTAATATTATAGTAGCTCATGTATCACTAAGGATGGTGACTTTGTCGTTAAAACTCATTTGATTAAGTAAACGTAATTTTTATGAGATCTTGTGTTCGAGTTTTATTCTATCTAATATTTCTCACAATTCAAGCTCAATATTTATTTATATTTATGTTATTCCATTAAACTAACACTTCTTATGTCCTATTATTTTACCTTGAACCACATCTGAAATATGGACTGATCATGTAGGGTGACACAAGTTAAAAAAAATAAGGTCTTATGCTTAATTTTTTTTTTTATGAGTTTGTATTATGGCTGGTTTTAAAATGCATGGTGCAAAAGTTCTCATTCATCTTCAAAACCAAATTAAAACGAACCAAAACTAATTGAAACCAAAACTGTCAGTTCGGTAGTTGTCTATCAAAAAGTGAAAATGACCATGAACACTATATGAAAAAATAGTTATACATTAAACATGTTGATAAACACCTCCTTAGAGTAAGTTGCATTTGTGTAAAAATCAAGCTGTTAATGATGGGGATAAAGGTTCATTTTTGTTTTTTGTCGATTGTCGTTGAACCATAATAATGGAGTCGAATTTGAGATATTACATAAACAAAATTTGATCAAAATTGTTGGAGCTAATTTTGAGAAAATCATAATTTTGTGTTTTTTTCCCCTTATGGCAGCTACCCTTGAATTTTGAGTTTAAAAAATGGGGAATAGCCCCGAGTTATGACAAAAATATGTCCACACCAAAATGAAAATATCGTTCCACACATTCGGTCTATAGAGCACTACGCATATAACAAACACCAAACATCATTCCAAAAACCACTTTTTTTACCTCAAAATAGGCATATTGATTTATGACCCATAATAATAGCATTCTCTATACAGGGTGGCTGAAAAGAAACTTATCACCCATCATATTTTTTGAGATAGTTCAATCTTGTTTGCGGCAAATGCTTTAGGTGAAAGGAGCAACCTAATAATTCAAAGGTTTAGGTTATTTTAATTGTGGGGGCTAGGGATGAGTTTGTTCAAATGGAATGTATATAGGCTTGATGCCTCATTTTATACTTCTCTGTGAGACAAGAAAAATGACAAATAAAATTAAATTCTGAACATAAAAAAAGAGTTATTTTATTTACGAAGCTATATTGGTACACCCCTTGTGTTTTTACATCATATTAAATGTTTAAATTGCTCTCCAAGTACTTACATCAGTAGTACAGTCTTTGTTCAAATATGTTTTCAAAAGTTTGGTGAAGTTAGATGGCGATTTAAGAGACTCCCCACAAAACAAGAGCTTTTGTACAGTATTGTAGTAGTGAATTAACATTTAGAAAAGTCAATTGTCGTACCTTCTAAGTCGATCTTCTGTACTAGCTTCCGTCTATCTTCGTAAATAAAATACCCGTTTGGCCATCATTTTATTTTGGGTGGTGAGAATTTAATTTTCTTTGCCATTTTTCTTGTCTCAGAGAAGTTTAAAATGAGATATCATAAGCCTATACATACTATTTTTATTTTTGTATCAACCCCCCCCCCATCCCCTAGCCCCCACAATTAAAATAACTTAAACCTTTGCTTTATTCAGGTTCTCCCCTCACTTAAAGTTTAGAGCAAACAGGATTCAAATATCTCAAATATTTTTAAAATATGATAGGAGTGGTAAGTTTTCGGGCACTCTGTATATGAAAAAGATAAAATTGAATCGTGCAGAAAGACATTCTTAGATTTATAAATATTAACTTTCCCAAGTCTATATATTTTGAAACTATTATATATACTTATCAAATGTATAGAGTATAAAAAATATGAAATACCGAAGCCAAAAGATCTTGTGCATATATGTCTCCCAAAATATTTAACCGTTTCACAGTGGAAATTAGCTCTATTACCACTGTAAATAAATTCAAAAAAGAAGTTTTATATTGGTTATTTCTTAAGGGAGAAGTGGAAACTCTTTTGATACATTAACTAACAAAATTAATTTTTACATCATGACATAAAAAAATTTGAAATCAAAACACGAAACCATCTTATTTATATTATTTATCTTGTTCACCATTATAATGGGTGCACCATTTTTCTGACACATCCTTCAATGGTAACCCTAAAACGGGAATTCTTCCTTTGGGGTATCTAATTCTACCATCTAATAACTCATAATGAGGGCGAAATATATGGTTTCTAAACTTTCGTTCAACATCTTACCCTTTTTGATTTGACTTATTTTTGAAGCAGTATGTTTCTGTTCATTTTGTTAATAAACAAATAGGCAGTGGCGGCTCATGATTAGGTAGCAAGGATGCACAACCCCCCATCCTATATAATATCTAAACAATAAAAATATGTTTTAAATCTAAACATTTTTTACAAATATTAATACGAATTCAAGTTTTAAACGAAAAAGAGATTAAAAAAGTACAGTGTAGAGCTGGTGATAACTAAGAAAGAATTGTGTGATGTGATGTCATCGCTTAGGTTGCAGAGCTCGAGTGCAAATGGTAAAAAAACATGGAACACTTTGCGTCTTGAAAACCTAACTTGTTGTGTAGCAGCGACCTATCTCTCTATTAGGTTGCAGAATATTTGCAACCTGACAGCACACATGCACACTGCATAGTTTACACTTGACTATGGAGTGGACTACAGCAGCGCTCCTTTGTAGTGTTGGAACTATCAAATACTTCTTAGTATTAGAATAGGTTATCAACTATTCGAATAAGTTTTCATTTAAAACTATTCAAATTACAGTTTTCTGTACAACAAGACAAGATCGGAATAAATATAGGTCAATTGATTTAGTCATTCTCAAAATTTTAATTTATTTTATAATTTTACTAAGAACTGCAAGTTTTAAATGAAAATTAGTGATTATGAATTAATATCCATTTATCATTAGGTTTTTTTTTTGTATAAGTGCCTCATAGGCTGTTTATATAAAGGTTCTTTTACAGACTGGTGTATCCTTTATCAACAAATTTCATAAGATTGGAAGTAGCCTACATTTTAAAACAGCCTAAGACAACTTTTATTGTTGAAGTCTTTCTACTCTGAGTGACTTCGGCATGCATAAATTGTATTTCACTCACTTGGTATAGTTTTTAAGGAATTTATATTTAAAAAATTATTTCATGTTTTTAATGCTACAGTATATTTACTAATTCAGTTCTTAACATTATGTTTTGTTTATCTCTGTTGATTAATATATTGTACATTAATTTATTATAAAATTTTAATTAACATATTGTAATGATTAAAGTTGAAATGTGACTGTGGCCACATACAAATTATAGTTATCAAGGCTAAAATAAATTAAATGAGTGTAGATATAAAACTAAAGATGATGACAGATGACGAAATATTGCCTTGTTTCAAATAAAAAGTTTGTTGTGTAAAATAATTATATTCTTTTATTTAGTAATTCGTAATATGAATAGTTACTTCATTTAAGCTTCTAAAGCTGCAATAAATTTGGGGTTTTAAACCCACAAAGTCATGTCTCAATTACAGCTAATCAAAAATAATTTCATGTTTCTTTCCTTATTTAGTTAGGATTGTAGTATCTCTTTACTTTCTTACATAAATGTAGAGTTATCGAACATATCCGTTTAGAAGTCCCTTGCACCCCAGAAAATGGTTTTTGAAATGGTGTTTGTTTTGTCATCTGTAGTATTTAGAGTGCTCCACAGCCCAAACAATCCTAACCTGCTCACTTAGAGTCCTGAGGAACCTGAATTTACACCTTATCATGTAGTCTTGTGTTAGATCCAACATTATTTTCTTTCCTGTGTGGTCTCTCGTGACCAATTATTGTTATCTTCTGACCTTACGCTAATAGAGTGTTTGAGGGCTAGGAGCAGGGGCGTAGCCAGAGGTGCACAGGGGGCACGTGCCCCCCCAACCAATTAATTTTGGTAGAAAAATATTAACCTACAGAACAAATTTATTCTACTACATCAATACTAGGAAGCAAAACTAATATTGACTATTATTTTTGTGAAGCGAAACTAAGAACTGCGGCTTTGCGCCCGGTATTACAGCAAAGCTAGTGTCTGAGTGTGACCACATTGTATTCATAGATTCTCCCACTGTCGCCTACTCATCCCGCCCGGCCGAATGGACTCGTCCATCGGCATCACAGAGAAAAATGGATTTGATTTTTAAATTGAAGTTATATTTCTTTTCAAAAGACTAATGGACAATAAAAATAATTTCATATTGTTGAATTTGTATTTAGGATTGTAGAAATGACACTGCAAACAAATAAATAATACTGAAATTACACCTTTAATTGAGTAAGAGTGATTTAATTTACATTCCATTATTCTTTTCTTTGGGCAAAAGTTATTCATTGTTGGTCATTAGATTACTAAAATACCGGTAGCTCATTTTTTACAAGATGTACTTTATAGCCTAGTATGTTTTAGTAAAACATTTTCCAACACCCAACAATTGCATAATTTTAAGTGCCAAAGTATCATAAAATATGATTTCTTGAGATAAAAAAGTTCAAAATTTCCCCTAATCCCCCGGGTTGTGCCCCCCCCCCCAATGTATTGTCCTGGCTAGGAGTGTTTATTTTATGCTCTATTCTACTTTTTTTTTTATACATCATGACAGAGAAGGTATTCACTTTTAAAACAAGAAAAAATACATCCCAAATGTGTGGACTGATTTCAATGAAATTTGGTGTACTGGATGTTTTGACCATATCTCAGAGAGTTCTATTCTTTTTTTGAAACTGAAAATTTAAGGGTAGATACCATAAAAAAACAAAATTATAAACTCAACTAGACCTATAACAATTTTCATCAAATTTTGCTGACATATAACCTTTTGCCTAAAAAACTTTTTACATTCATATGACCATACAATGGATATATCTATGAAAATTCTGCATTGATTTAACCCATCACATAACTTTCTTACACTCATTGATTTATTACAGTCTGGTTGTGCAGTATTAATTCATGCATACAGGACAGACATCAAGGCAGTTTAGATTGATCTTGACCAATCAATAACAAGCTTATACAAGGTTAACTGACCTCATCTCTGCAATCAGTTTACTACAACACAATACTAATGTATTTACAATTCCTCTGTCAATATTTATCTTTTATTGTGTTCACAACATAAGAAATAATACGGACTAAGTGACATTTTAAGAATTTTTATAAAAAAACCAAACAAATGTTAGGAAATTCAAAAAAGCGTATTTTTTTTCTTTTACATTTAATATATTTTGATTGTAATGAATATTTTATATTTTGACTATAAGGCAATATGGAAATCATAGAAACAAATTATTTTTATGTACCCAATACACAATGTATAGAGGTTAGATTTGGTAATCGTAAACAATTTGACCTCTGTTTCTTGACTGTTCGATGGCCTCAGGAAACCGAAAAAAATGATTTTCAACATACCATCCATCTGTTGTTCTTGTCATCTGTAGCTAACTACGATAGCAGTCACAAAAACAGTAGATAGGAACAAGAAATTTGATATAGAGGACTATTCAGAAAATTTAAACGAAAAATTTGTAAACAGTTTTATATATATCTCATACTAAATTATGGAAATACACCAACAAGTTCCTTGACTGAATCAATCCAAAAGAAGTATAAAATAGTCAAGCATATTACTAAGAAAATAGTTCTACAGTGGATCCCATCACATGTAGGCATACAAGGCAATGAGCAAGCAGATGAGCTGGCCAAGCGAGGAACTCACATAATACAGAAACCAAGAAGAGTACACACCTTGGAAGCAAGGATTGGCAAACTGAAACGAGCATCTCATCTTGAGTTCACCAATAAAGTCAAAGAGGACATAAGGAACAAGTCCTATGAAGATGTATTCGACTTGGATGAGAAAGTCAAGGACTTGCAGAGGAGGACATCTGTCGCAATTTTTCGACTTACAACTGGACACGACTGCCTGAATGAACACCTGAAGAGGATGAAGATTTTGGATTATGACAACTGCACATTGTGTGAAAGCCCGGACACCGTCATGAACAAGGACCATCTCTTGGTCTGCAGAAAACTGGATAAAGAGAAACAGAGGGAAAAAGACCTCCCTGGTCTCTACTGGGAAGCAAGACTAAAGATGGCGTGAGCCAGAGAAAGCCATTGGACAACAACAACAACAACATACTAAATTATATAAATATTTACAGATTTCAATTCTGCGTGTAACGTTACCAACCTTAAATTTCTACTATAACAAATAATTAAGTTAAAGTAAAAAATCTAATTTCGAATCCTGACATCCCAAGAAAATGTGATATTCGTTTACAAAATCTGGCAACATAAAGTCACCGACACAATCATAGCAAGAGGAGGCTCCTTCGTTTATCTACAGCTTCTAGACCGAGATATTGACACAAAGCAAGTGGAGACTTTTGGATAGCCAACCTCAAGAAAGTAGTGATATACACAATTAATTGCGAAGTTCAGAAAACCTGTGTAACAACTATTATTACCCATTACTCCTTGATCTACCAATACTATTTAGCATTTCATACAAGACCCGAGAGACAGTACGTTACATTTAGAGGATCTCCTTGTATTATATTGTATGACGGATAGGGTCATGATGAAGCATCCATCAACTTGTTGCATATATATAAGGAAAATATAAACCATGTAAAAATTTTTGTATTATTGCCAATTTTTATACCACTCTGCCAATGAATGCTAATTTGAGACCATTGGCACTAGCTTCGTAACATTTTTTGAATATTGCTCAACTAATTTCTGATGCAATATTTCTCTTCAGTTCTACTGCTTGAACTACACAAATTTGTTGGAAAATCAATTTCATAGAATTAGATTCATTTACAAATATAGAAAACAAAACCCGTTTCAAAACCATAAAAAAATAAAATAAAAAAGTATGTTAGTAGATTTATACGATATTTTACAAGTATTTAGTTTTTCAGCAAAAATCATTCCCTCTATTCCCTGATATGTTGGTCACCTCACATTATTGCTAGTAAAATCTCTGTTAAGATGTTTAAAAGAAGCAGACCATTTGCTTTGCCAAGGACAGGTTGACCCACTTCAACTAAACTTTGACCTTCATGTAAGCCTACAACCTAAACATTTTTCAAGTTTGTTTGATACTGAGAATGCAAACAATAAACAAAACAAAACACACTTTTATTAGATACTGAAAATGTTACAAAATAGTAGTCCTACTCAAATTCAAATATAAAACCTTTCTTCCTTTATTTTAATATTTTTTTCTCCAGAAAGTATTGTGATTAGGAAACAAATGAAGAAATTTTCTTGAATATATCCGTTTTGCGACACTGAATAAAAACAAAATAGTTTTTTTTTACCAGATTTGTGATATCACATGACAATAATCATCTAAACAATAAATAAGATCACGGCTACTGTACACTTGAACAAAACACCTCTCGCAGGAAGAAATGATCAGTGTTAAATGCTTTATAGTTGATTTGCTACTTGTTCTGTGATTGTGATGTAGTTATTCAATGGGAATACAGTTCATGTATATAATCCTGAATGCTCTAACTGAAAACTAACTTTTACCTGCACCAAGTGTGGTTAGTTATCCAATTCATTGAAAAAGTAATTGATCTAACTACTGTTTATTACTGACTCTAATTAACATATATATATATACACAAGTTACATGAAAGTTATACCAAGTTTTAGCGGAAATTTCAGGGAACAAAAAAGGTAACTGTTATGTAAATAATTATTTATTTATTATTTTTGTAATTTTATGAAACTCTAAAAATTGCAATTCATAACCTAAAAATAAAAACGACAAAGTCATTAATGAGGATGACTTTTATTCTTCAGTAATATAAAACTTTCTGTGAAAAATTTTCAGAAACAATTAAAACTTCATTTTATATTTGAAGTTTTTCCAGTAAGACTGCAACTATGACCCGTTCACACAATTATATACCATACATCAAAATCAGAGTAGTATTTCTAGTCGAAAGTCATGTCCATACATTTGAACCCTGCAGAGACATTTTTGAGTAACCACCTTTCAAAATGGAAAATACAGAAAAAAAACCTTGCATGTATATCATTCAGCCTAGTTGAAACCTTAATCCTAAGTTTCATAAAGATTGGTATAGGCATTTGGGAGTAACTACACAACAAACACACAAACAAAAAGTGAAATGAACAAATTAAAACAAGACCTAGCTTCGCTCGGTTAAAAAGTTAATATATAATAAATATTTTTCAAAGTAGAAAATACATTAAGTTCTATAAAACATTGTCAATAAAATGGAAGCCCTTAATCGTTTAGTCACAAGTGCTCTCACTTAAGGTTCAACCCCTTGGATGCTCAAACAGTTAAGGTGTTGACCAAACATGAACATGATAAAGTCGCCAGTTACATTTGGTAGCAAATTCTACTTATAAAGACTACAAAGGAATCTCAATGTGCTGACAACATATTATCCAACCATCTAGTAGACCTAAGCACTTCGTGATGTTAGTATTATTACTTTAAATCAAATTCCAGCTATGTTTATTTTATTCCAGATACACAATTCCCTGTTTATCTTGACCCAAAAATAAATGAGAATCCAACAAACCTTATAATTAAATTAGATTTTTAAAACATAGGCAAACGAATAAATATTGAAAAGTTGTTTAGAGTTTAAACAACATTGCATATTTAACTCTTTTTTTTTACAAAGAGCATTCAAGGTTTTGCAAAGATCATAGAGAATTCAAGGTCCTCCAAAGATCATAGTAATGCAGTATGATTAAGAGTTCTACAGAAATAACCTTAATAATCCACACAAGTGATGATAATGCAAAGCACACCTTGAAAACTTGTCAATTCATTCTCGTTCTTATTCTTGGTCACATATTTACATACAGGGTGTTTAAATACAACAGTTCTAGGTTATATGTCCATATTATTAATAAATGATGTAGCATTGTAAGCAAAAAATATTAATTAATCGACTATAATTTTGACAAAAATTTGAATTTCAGAAAATCATGTGCCACGAATCAAGTCCGTTGGGTTTGCCAATAGAAGAGCCTAGAGTGGCATGCAGTTGTCAATTCAAACAGATTCCTGCACAACGCTAACCCCAGAGAAAGGCTACAAACATCTTGCAATCCTAATAGAGTTGCGTAAATAATTAGGCTAGTTGCATAGTTTAAAAAAAAATAAAAAATTTTAACGGTACCAGTAATGATTATTTTCACTGTAATAATAATAACCCAGTACAAAAATAATTTTTTTTTTTGAAGTTTCTTACAATTTCAGATTTCTATTACATTTATTTATTTAGTCGGAAAAATATTGTTGAATAAAATTCTGATCATTTGTTTACAAAGAAGGAAAGCAGCTTTAAATATGTAATTTTTTTTAAATAATTCGTTAAGTTACGATCTTTACAACTGTGAACCAAAATTAAATGCATATCTCTCATTTTTCCGAGTGACTTAAATAAACGTAACTGGAGAAGAATTCAATCACAAGTGTTGAAATAGCTGAGACACGAGTGGGCAAACCTGCACGGTCTCTATTGGTTTCTTCAAGCTCATGGGCTGTCCATTGGCTCCTCCCTCGATGGACTTAACTCATACTGCTTGTATTGGATTAAAATCATTGATAGAAAATGATTACCAAGTAAAACTTTTATTTGTACAGAAATTTCAGAATATACAAAAGTTGTATTTCTATTATGGTAATTGAAGAAATGAATAATTTAATAGCGGTTATTTGGAAATATAAGTATAAGGCGAATGGGAGAATTTCAAAAACTGAAAACTTGTTAAGTTTCATTTTTTTATATTAAAAACAGTGCAAAAGTACTACTCAAAAACATTCACAAATATAAAACAATTCTCATCACAATCTCCCTCAAAAATGTCTTAATTTAAATTATACTTGAGATATTTTTTCCTTTTTCTTTTTTTTAATATCGAGTTTTGCCCTTATATTTCTTACAAAAGCTCCCCCTTAACAACCTTATCACAAATTTTACTTCAATTATTTTTTTAATATTTCTACATTTATTTTTTTTTATATTGTTCCTTCCATGGTCATCCTTTTACTTGTGATTTAGCATACTGGTCAGTGAATCTTCACTTTTTACCAAAATTTAAACAAAACCAGTAAATCATATGTGGAGGAATTAGGTACAAACATCTCTAAAGATGATTTTTTGTATATTTTTAAAATTACTACTACAAAGTAATAAAAATATCTATAAAATATTTGTCCCTACTAAACCATTATTTGCCTTGTTAGTTATACTGAAGGAAAAGAAACTTTGGCGAGCTGCCTTTTCTGATTAAATTGCGCTTTTAAGGTCGGGATTGTGGCAATGTGTTCTACTAACAATGACTTTTAAAATATGGTACTACTCCGCCAATGCTTACATTGAAAATTTTCACTACTTCCTCTCCAGGATGTTCCTCAGTAACAAAATCTGACAGTTAAATGTATCAGAGTGTTGTGAAAAATGTTACGGTCACACATCTAGAGATGCATTTTCGCAAAGAAAATATCTTGGAATATTAATAAGCTATCAGTGTCATCTTTTATTCAGTATGAACTGTTTTTAATTAATTCATACCGTTCAAACATCACGGAAGCCATCTCGTGAAGGAAGCTACAATGCATTTAAAATTGTTTTTATGATCAAAATATTACTCATCAAATACTATCTTTGCATTCCGTGTAAGTATAAGAAGGCAATTAAGTATCGCTTAAATATTTTCTAACCACATGTTTACAGGAAGTCCATCTCATTAAATACTTCAGGCTATGACATAACAAATGTTAATTTCAAAATACAATTCAATATGATACCTTAGAAACACCTATAAATAAACTTATAAGCTATCTACCCACTATGACTTGACTATGAATTCACAGCATAATTTTACACATGTGGGATCTACATCAGTCTTATGTTCTGATTTAAAAATATTGCGTTAACTTTCTCACACATCCAACTCAATAACTAAAGCTTAAATATTTATAATAGTATCTCCAAGAAAATTCAAAGCAATGTAGGTCAAATGTGAAACAAAATGACTTAATGTACCAAACCACAAGAAAAGAAAAGTACACTTCGTAAGGGGAAAACATACAAAACAAAATAAACTTAAGAAAAGAGAAAGTTTCTTTTTGTATTTTCAATTTACTTGCTAACAATCATTTTCTATTAATCACACATTGGTTTATGATAAATCTCCGAATTTCACAAAAACGTGCAAGTATCTATTTTACATCGTTAAAATTGTAAATTCGGTTCAAGCATTTCAGCTTTAGTTCATTACACAAATTATAAAAATCATCGTTAAAAGAAAAACTTTTTGTAATCATTAACAACCTAAACAAATAGACCCACAAAATTTTTGACAGACAATCAAAAATTATATGTAGGTTTTTAGTCGTTTACTTTTAAAAATATACTTAGAGAAAATTAAGTGATTGGTGAAGCTTATTACATAAATATCCTTTTTGAAGTCTTCAGAGATCCATTTTGTACAAATATAACAAGAATGTTACCTCTAAGATAAGATGACTAGACTTCCCACTTTGAGCTAATGTATTCTGATAAGCCAAGAATTTCCCATAGGACGTATAAATGTCTCGCCTAAGTTTTCTGACAGCTTATGTTTCCAGTCTTGCTTATAAAGCATACATTTTATGTATGAATGCATTACCTTATGAATTACTAATTGTGTATTATAATTAATAACAAAGAAAATATGAATGCATGGGATCTTACGTTTTACCACAGACTAAAAAAAAATTGTTTACTGTCTGTGGTTTTACTAAATATAAATCCAAACAATTAAAATTCCTTTGATATTAATTATTTTAAAATATGTAGAACTCAATCAAAAACCTATTATCATTCTTTTCCATTTTATAATTGTATATTTATATTTGTCTGTGGATTGTTGTGATTGTTTGTTATAAATCTGTTATTGTCAGTACAAACAAATCGTGAACTGATTTTAGCTATTTGTGTTTTAACAGAAAATAAAAGTTAATATAATCACCACAATGAAATTATCTCATGTGTATCAAAGAAGTAATTAAAGAAGTGTAGATGCCTTAACTCGACCATTTGGCATTTTTTTCGTATTGTAATACCAAAAAATGGTAATTTTAACTAGGATAACCAAAAAATGGTTATATTAAGATTTATTTTGAAATTGAATGGGTGGGGGACTTCAGAAGTCAAAAGAATGACTCAATGTGACTGTTAAGACAAGGGATTATAAAAAAGTAAATATAGGTTTCCAAAATAATAATGTCATGTATAAAATATTAATTATAAGTTGTAATAAATATTTAGGTAGTATTTGTATTGTGTTAGGCAAAATAATTTGAACAGAGTCTGTGTTGCTATGTGAGAATAATTCTCGCATACGTTGCAAGAAAAAAGGGAGGTAACGGCAAAGGAAGTGAAAAATACCCATGAGGTTTGTCAGTCTTAGAGAGGGGTCTGAGGTGGTAGGACATGTTTTCAGTGAAGAGAAACTTTCTCAAAATGTAGAAAAAGTAGTTAAGGTCCTATGGTGACATTTAGTTCAGGGAGAGATGTTTTTAAATAAAAGAAGCTTCAGAACATTAATGGTGAAGATTCAGTGAGTTTAGAGACAGTTTGACGTGGTAAGACTTAGTTTGCGTTTTGGACAATAACTATTGTTAAAGTGATGATAATCTTTGTACAATACCATGAATTTAAAGGGATAATTAATCGTCAGGTGTATAGATTGAGTCTGCAAGGTTTTTGCAACACAGAATGAAAGGAACTCAACACGTGGAGGCTTCCAATCTACTGGATCGGTTATGCGGTAACAAAAAATCAGAGACATTTTAAAATAAAATAATTTTGTAAAAGAAAAAGAACTTTTTATATGAATTTTCTAAATGTATTTAAATGTATAATCTTTGTTTAATAATTAGTCATTCAAATAACTTAATTTCATGTTAATAATAATAATAATAAAAATAATCATCTTTGTTACGTGAGAATTTTAAAGCTCACCATAAAAAAAAATAGTCTTCTTTCAAGTTGCAACTACTAATTTTAGAATTATAAAAAAGAATTTAAGCCTCTAAGGCAGAATTTAAAATCAAAGGATACTGAGATATCAAATAGTAGTAAGATATATATTATGAACATGTATGTATAACCTTGTATAAATGTTAATACTTAATTCAATAAATTATGTTCAATTTCAGCTCAACAAAATAAGATTTTTTTATTTTACCGAGAACCACTGAAGTACACTTTTAAAAGGATTTGCGACCCTGAGAGATTTTAATAATAACAATTAACTTCCTTTTTTTTAAAATTGGTAAGCTAACGCTACCTGGCGCCCATAAAAAGCTTGGCATAATTTTATAAATGATAATAATAAAATTTTACTTTCAATTTTTTTAATAAAAATAAGAACTCTTCAAGTCAACAAGCGCATATTTTATATTTATTACAGTATGTTTATGGGTTTGTTACACAGTTATGGTCAAACTGCGTAACAATCATCACAAAATTTTGAAATAAGATATTTTGAAACAAAAAAGAGTCAAGCATGTGCTAAAACTACATGACTTAGGCTCCAAAGGAGGCATATAGGGATAGTTATTTTTAAGTTGATTTAAAGCAGAAGTTTAAATTGTAGAGACAGTTATTTCGCATGAAATTATTGGTCTAATAAAGAGAAATCAATAAAAATGCAATCCATCTTTTAATGACTATTAAATTGTTTGTCTCGCATCTCACAAAAACTCCTTTCAAAACCTAAGCGCTATGCATTTTTCATTGTGTAGTTAAATTAAGTTGCTATCGTAAAACAAAAAAACCATAATATATAATTTCACAATGCAATTTAATTCCAAATACTAATATTTTTTTCAGATTTGTAGATCATGTATTCTTTAAGTTAGATGGTGGGGCACATGGTATCTGACACTTTAAACTTGGCCTATCACGCTTTTTTGGTTTTATTTGACACCACACATATTTCCAAAAAATATTTTCAACTCGATAATCTCTGCCCCAAGGTCTTTTTTTTGTTACCGCTATATTTTTCCTATATGTGGGATATAAAGTTTGAAATATATAGGATTTATCTTCTTGTCTGTCCTAGACTGGTTGCAACTTACAGACAGACAGATGCACACATTATATTATTTGTAACTATGGATTTACCTACAGACCCTAACAAAAAGTTTTTTTTTAAATACCACTAAAAATAGATAGAAAAAACCCCGAACACAAGATCTCACAAAAATTATGTTTACTTAATCAAACGCGTTTCAACGACAAATTCGCCATCCTCAGTGATACATGAGCTACAATAACAAAACTAAAATAAACAACTAGTCACTAAGACTAACTAGTAGTGGCGGGTTAAAGATACCTTTTTTTCAAATGCAACAGTCAGCATTATACGATTTACAACCGATGGGTAAAGCATACTATTTAAGAAAACTGTAATCCTAATGAATTGTAAACCACAATCACAATACTAATAGTAAACCACCCATGAGGTATTTATGTATTTTATTATCTGAGCTTAGAGACTGAAATAAGATCTTTATAATACAAAAGAGAGACAACATTTTATTAAGGATATTATAACTTATGTAAGAGAAAGCGGGGTTTAATTTAGAAATTATATTTAAATAAAAGATCTATCAAATAATGATAACATACTGTATTTATAAAAGTGAAATTATATATTTTATTAGAAAAGTTGTAATGTATACAATAAGCATGTGAATGTTGAAACTTACCATTTAAGAAAACCTATATAATAAATGTTTTTTTAAAGGTGAAAAATCTCTCAGTCATCACCACCTTATAAAAAAAAGACATTAACTCTCTAGCCCTCGAATACTCTAATAGTGTATTATTACTTGCAGAATTCAAATCTGCAAATCTTTGTTCATTTAGTGTTTTAATATATTTACATTTTTTAATCAATTTTTCTGAATTTCAATAGAGTTGCACACTATCCCCATATATCAAATTTCATCTTCTTATCTAATTATTTGTGGCCACTATCATGTTTACGCAGACAACAACAACGATGAATGGTATGTTGAAAATCACTATTTCGATTCCTGAATCGTGAAGATCAGTCAACCCTTACTCTGTTTACTGAGTCAGTAAAAAGAGAGAGAAAAGAACACTAATAATAATTATCCATGAATAATAATTTATCAACTAGAACTAAAGCTAAGAAATTGCAATAAAGAGACAATTCCTTTTTCCCACCTTGTTATTAAATGACGAAAAACTTCTCGCTCAACATCACCTATAAAAAAAAGGAAGAAAATAATAAAATAAAGACCCCTAGCTCTTGAATACTTTAATATCATCAGGTCAGAAAAGAACAAGAGTTGGTCAAGAGAGAGCACATAGGAAAGATGAAAGAGAGGGATCTAACCCAAGACTACATGAAAAAAGGTGTCAATCCAGTTAGAACCCCTCAGGATTGCCAACCCAATACTCACTAAAGTAAGTCCCTGAAAATAATAAATGTGTATTGCTTTACATGAGTAAAGAAATTGTATATTAAAACCTAAATAAATCTGTATTTAATTATCCGTTATTCATTTGGTAATACCTACAATGGAGCAAGCAAAAATTATCCTCAGGTGTTGTTTGAGAAAATCATCATTTTATTTTCTAACATAAACATAGTATAGGGAAAGTTATATGATGTGTATATATCTGTTGTGAGATCCCCTAAATCATGTCAGTCTGTCTGTCTTCCATTCAACTATTTGACATTTTTCATGTGTGCAGTTACTCTACAGCCCAAACGTGTGGATCGATTTTAATCAAATTTGTTATGTGGGGGATCTTTTGGCCATTGTCAGGACACTTTTTCATCTTTTAGATAAATTAAAAATTGAGAGTAACTGCCATAAAAAACACATAATTATAAATTTCTAAATATCGGCTCTAACAATTTTGATAAAATTTAGCTACGTGTAGCCTCTAAAGCTCAAACAAAACATATTGGTTGCCTTCTCCCTAAAAATACCGGTTGTGAGTTATCGTTTAATAACAAAATATCAGCCAATTGAGTGCTAAAAATTATTCAATTATTGGTACCGGTACACTAGAATTTCCAGATTTGCTTATAATTATGAATGATAGTAAAATTTACATTCACTTACTGCCAGCAATCCTGTTATTTGTCTTTTTATTACAGTATTTATGATACATGTTTCGGACTTAATATTCGTCCATCGTCAGATCTTCATAACACATTAATACACTAATACGATTCTATATAATACGATTACAAACATAAAACACAATCCCTTGAGGGTACTTTCAGTAATTCAGGTTGCTGGCGTTAACTAAAAATATAAATTGTATTATTACCCATAAAAAAAATTTCATTTCTCAAATCGACTATACCAATTTTGTTCAATTTTAGGGAAATGTGAAGCCTTGTGGAAAATTGCAACTAAAATAAATAATACACATCAGAAATAATTAATTGCCAAAACACAGAAATAATTTTTGACTCGTCATTTAAATCCCAAATACGAGTTACACTGATGTTTATCGTTCAAACGAGGCAAATTTAGGGCCTTATTTAAATACGTGGGTCTTTAAGTGGAGTAACAGCAATTTTATTTATGAACATAAATTGTACCAAAAACTTAAGCATGAACATATTTTTACTTTTCTACATAGTCACCAAGAATATCTAAGCATTTGTTAAGTCATGGCACGAGCTTTTGAATCCCCTCATCATAGAACTCTGCCGCCTGAAGATTTAACCAGTTAGTAACAGTTTCTTTCAACACGTCATCATTTTCAAATCGCTTTCCACCAAGATTTTCTTTGAGTTTAGGAAACTAATGAAAGTCTGATGGTGACAGGTCCAGGGCTGTAGGGGGCCTTGTAGAAAACAATGTTTTCTCGCCGTTTATTAAACATTTCACAATTTAAAAGTCTTAACGTAGAAAAAGTTTATATAATGTTTCTTGCAATATGTACTATTGTAATTACATGCAAGTGTACATCCTATGTATTTAGAAAGTTATAAATTACAAGTTAAAAAATTTAATGTAATTAAAATGTCATTACAATTATTATGCTTCATCAGCTGTGCCTTGCTGTGCAATCTAATTAAACAATGCATAAACCACAGGAAGGTAATGACTGGGCAAAATTCAATTGTAGAACCTACCACTATTAAAGCAATCAACATTTTAATCCAAGAATAGTTTAATTTCCTCACTCTCAAAGTTACACTGATTGTATAATTTATCTCATGAATGAAATTTAGCAGCTAGGGGACAATTTTGAACATGTATTAGCCTTGTAAAGATCTTTAAAAATTACGCTACATTAAACAAAAGTACATAAACAACAAATCATACACATCATATAACCCATTTGTCATTTAATAGATGGCTGTTCGATTAAGTCATCTATAGAATAAAAACATTTTCACTTAAATGTCGCAGTATTTATTTTTTGGAAGGCTTTTCTTATGTTATTATTTTGATTTAATGTGGAAGGTGATTTTGCAGCTTGAGCAAGCCTATATTTTAGTATAATTATATTGTGTTTTTCTTGAGTCGTCTATGTATTAGACTATAGTCTGTTTCTGTGTGAAACCTAGATTACATAGTGATACTTATAACGTAAATTGAAGGGAAAGTTAAAACATCCAGTTTTTTGAAAAGAGGACGTCAATTATCTCTAGACTTCTTATCAAACATGACACGAACTGCATACTTTTGAATTTTGAAAATGTTTTACATTGTCGCCATTTGAAGCATTTCCCTATATAGCGGCACCATATTGGACATGACAGTAAAATATACCATAATATGCCATTCTTAAAACTGGTAAAATTCAATCATATGATTTCTATTTTTTTAACTTAAGTTGAATAATTTTGCAGACAATAAATTTATATGGATATTCCGTTTCAATTATTGTATGTCCATTGTCAAATCTAGAAACTTTTGTTTTTTCTACTTAAATTAGTTGATAACTATCTACAAAAACTGTTTTACTCTGTAATTTGCTCTGTTCTTTGCAGAGAATGAGGTATAATTTGTTTTTCCTAAGTGTTATAAGATTTCCTAAGATTATTAACTTCATAAATAAAAAGTGACATTCTTACTATTATTTTTCAACTTTCTATTAAAAACAAAACTTTCCAAATACTCACTTCAACATGGCAGCCATTTAAAAGTTTGTGTAAGTGATATCACAAAAACAGCTGACATTAAAAAACATTGACAAGATACAAAAAATGTAATTAATTGATCTCTTCATGATAAACACATTGGTTTTAAACTTTGGATTATAGGTTATCCAAAGAGTTATCGTTACAAACTTGGTAATTGTATAGAATAGCATAAAATTTAATTTAACCTCTTTTAGACCTTCTAAAATCTAGTCAAACTTTTAAATAGTACCTACTAAAATATACTTTACCGATATAAAAATAGGCCTATTGTAATCACATACTAAGAAATCTTTCGGTTATCTTTTGACCTACGTTAAAAATATTTTTAAATCGTGTGATGTGATAAAAAAGTCTAATATCAACTTTTTATAACATCGACCGTTTTAAATATGTACAACATGTAATTTTTTTTTTAATTGCTGCCATTTTGAATTAGTTATTTGAAAAGTTATAATTTATCAGTAGAAAATGACAAAATAACAGAGTAGAAAGATCATTATAAAATATTAACTCAATATCTTATTTTTGAGATTTTTAAATTTTAATGAAAAATAAACAAATAAAATTAACGGAAAACGAAGCATTTTACGATATAAGATTATTAGTACTTTTAGTTTCTCACATATGTGTCGTAAACTTGTAGAGAAAGTTATATGATTGGACAAAATCAATGTTGATTTTCTCATGAAAATACCCTTTTTGAGATACTCCAAGCTTAAAAAATAATTTTTTTAAATGATTTCGATGGTCTGTACAATGTAGTAGTGTAGCTGAATATTTAAAATGTTGTTTAAATTAAGATTGTAGTATCCCGGGAAATTTAGTCTATTATGTTAAATTAAGATAAATAGTAATTTTAATTTTAAATATAGCCTATGTTGTAAATTATTTATACATTTTACTTTAAGCATAATTTTAATTTGTTGTTTATTTGTTTAACTACTTTGACTTGTGTAGGTATTTATATTCAATCTGTCTCACAAAGGAAATTTGTTTTAAGGACTAATAAAATTGAATTAAATTGAAATTTTGATGTTTCTCAAAATCTGCTGTAATAATTTGCATACAGTATATTAACGTCTAAAGACATAAACAAAACATATTGATCACAATTCCCTAAAACTGATAATTCAGGCATTATTTGTTAAAAAATATAATAATAAAATTTAAAAAATAAAATAAATAAATAAATGAACAAATTGGCATTGTTGGGTTTGTTTTGGATTCCTCTAAAATAACTCACAAATGATAATTTTCTTTATTGTGGTTTGTCATATTGATTTTGCTTATAAATCTTCACATTTTACCAAAATACGATCAAAAATCACTTGACCAATTTTGAGATATTCTATTTCTTAAAACAAACCCCACTGTTCATTTTCTCTTTTTTAACCAATAACTTCCAACTCGTTGTGAAGGAGATAACAAAATATCTTGTTTAGGTATCTTTAAGCTTAATAAAATGTAATATGTATGTATATATATATATATATATATATATATATATATATATACTATTATTAAAATCATTAAAGATAATATCAAGAATATTGATGTTTTAATATTTAGAATTTTGTCTTGAAAAAATTATTTTTTCATTCAATGATGAACTATATGTACAGCAGACAGGCCCAACAATTGGGTTTGTCATTATATGGAATTATGACAGATATAGTATTGAAAGAGAATACATAATGAACAACAACAACCAGATTATAGTACGCTATTATAGTTACGTCGATTGGCCTTTCTATGTCTGGAACCAACCTGCAGCATAACAAAGTCTACAACGCCATTAGAAGTTGGGGATTGTCAACGATGACAGGATTATTCTAGGCAAATGCTTGAGCATTTCTGGGTGCATTTATAAGCTACATTGTAGTGATTGTGATAAGCATTAAATTGGGCTAGCAGACAAAACATTTGGATTCTAAGAACATTTACCCAACAACAAAAACATTATTAAATCAAATTTGCTTTGCTGAACATTTGATAAATAATGGACATTCTTACACTGACATCGAGAAGAACAAGGCGATTTTATATAGATAGGAATATGAATGTTACAGAAGAATTTGGCATCGAGAAGAACATGGTGATTTTACATAGATAGGAATATGAATGTTACAGACGAATTTGAATTATATAAAGATGAATCTGATAAAATATTGAACGATCAGCTAAAATTTGGATCTAACTGATTATACAATTGATCATGAAATTGCTATAACTAGTGAATAAACAAAGAACCAAATAATCAGCATTGACCATAACCAGGATATTTTTACATGGAATAATCTTTAACTCAATCATTAGTTAACTGACTGTCGTGGGAAAGAGGACACAATCCTCTCCTGTTACATGAAGTTTTGTAAAATTTTATATTTATAATATTGACATGCACTTACATGCGAAAATGTGATTGTGAAGATGGATAGCATGAGGATGCCACTTGTGCATGTACAAAACATGTAAAACTACAATTGAATTAAAGGTAATGTAGCCTAGTTATTATCGATTCAAAGATAATATTTATTAAACAAGCTGGCTTATTACCTACATTAAAATACGACAATTATCCTACCTATAATAACAAGATATATTTTAAATTGTTGTAAAAAAATATTTAGCTTATTGTGTTTATTACAATGTCTAATTAAGATAGCTATCTATATTTCCACGTACTCGTTCTTGAACAATATTAATTTGATTGGCTATTCATTGATGTTATCAGTACAGCAAAGATTGCTTATAATTAAACAAAATGATTAGAGGATTTCCTCTCAACATATTATTTAACATTAAAACTTGATAGATGACAACTATACCAGGGCTGTTTGATAAGTCAATCACATTGATTAAAAGCACTCAAATTAGAAGCTTTATTTTATCTTTGATATTTGTCATCTTATTTAGGTAGACACACAAAGTTTCAAGTAGATTTGGCTAATAGAATATTTTGACAGTGTTCAAAAGTGGGCAATTTTTTTTTTTTTCTGCACAATTGAATAACTGAATTTTGTGTCCTGATAAAACAGTATTTTTTGAGTAAAAGAACCACATTAAAGAAAAACTAAAATGGCAAACTCCTGCTGAGTTGCATCGTATGGTTCACAAGTGGTTCACTGAATGTCGGTATGGTCAAACAAATGATGCTGATCACCTGAGATGTTCAAGTCAGGTCACAAGTAAAGAGATGGATAATAAAATGAATGTTATTGTGTTGGACGACCATCAACGTGTGATATGTTCTGACGAACAGTCACTCGGGCTCGTATCGTGATCCGGATAGCAATCTTAATTTTATTATCTAGGAATCTGGGATCAACTGATCTGCTGCTGACATGGCAAAGCTTATAAGCTTTAGTAGAAGTCTGTGGTGTGCAAACAGCTCCACTGGACTAATAGAGTCCTGACAATTTAATTAGTTTATTAATTTAGTGCGAGTTTTCTATATTATGTCAGGCTAGCCTTCGGGAAATAGCGTTCCTGCGTTTGCGTGGGAAAATGAAATAATGTCCACCGTGAAAATATATATATTGAAATGGGTAAGTTAGTAATAAGCATGTGTATAGCCTCTCTCACCCATATTTTAATTGAGTTTGTGTGGAATTATTTTTTATAATTATGTGCGTCGTCCTTTTCAGTTTATTATAATTAACTCATTGAGAGCTGGCTACTTGGAGTGGTTTTTGGTTGGCTGGGGAATAAGTGAATTACGACCTCTAGATAATAAGTAAGCATATTTTACTACAGAATGCCCGACATAAGTTAATCCTAATCTCTGTATAATTAATTAGTTACCCCAACCAATCATAACGCTCTGCATATGTGAAATAGCTAAGATTATAAACATCTCATATGAATATGTTTTTAATATCCTGCATATATTTGTCCTTGTTGTTTAACTCTCATCATCGCATAAAAATAAAAAAGAGCATAAAATAAAGACCCTTAGCCCTCAAATACCCTAATAGTGTCAAGAACAAGAAGTGGTCATGAGAGACCTGATAGGAAAGATGAAAAGGGGAGATCAAACCCAAGACATGGAAAAAAATATATATATATATATATATATATATATATATCCAGCTAAAGTCTCTCCTGAGGGCATCCAGCATGAACATATAGGCATGAGAATGCTACATGAGTGCCATACAAATTGCACCATCCGTTTAAGTTGTAGGGCACTATAAGTAAAAGACATTCCAAAAAACAATTCAACTCTTGAGACTTTAAAACCAAAAACTCATACGAGTCTGTAAAAAACTGTGCACAATTCATACCCCATTAAATAACTTTCTCTGTTATTAACTACTGTGTATATACTGTATATATATATATATATATATATATATATATAAATAATATGAATTGTTCTAAAGATAGACTAAGCCTTAAACTCTAATGTCATTTTGTGGAGAGAAAAAAAAAATCAAACGAGGAAAGCCTATGTTGTTATAGGTTTAAGATACAGCTATTACCCATACTTTACATCACAACTGATAATAAAACAGAATCAAATAATAAGGAAGACCAATGTGTAATCAAAAGAATTTATCATATCTTATCAGAATGTCTTATCTTTAAAAAAAATCATTTCTGCTCTAACGTAAATTAATTTTACTTACGGTAGTTATTTTAAACTAAATCGGAAAATAATAAGCTATAGGATTTGTCAAGGATTATGGATCTTTTTTCATCATATACGAGTTTCTGTGCAGAATATATTTGCAGCAAATAGAAGTAGGGCCTACTAGGATTGGTAGAACAGGATATCTATTTGTTCTGCGCTATTTTATATTGAGAGTTGATTTATACTCTCAAAACAGTGTGTATTAGATTTTATATAGGCTACACAAGTGATGGCAAATGTTCTATTAAACCATATTAACATCAAAAATCCATCTTATCAAATAACTTTAAAGCCAGAATGGGAAGGAGCCTGAAAAACCACATCTGTAAAAGTGGGAAGTGTTTGCTCAGTTGAGATTAAGTGAATCTGTTGGCTGATCCCGTGGTCCTCACAGGCTTCATACAAAGTCTGGGGTATGAATACTAGTATTACACAATAGATTCATTAAAATCGCAGTATAGGCCCCTTCACCACTACCAAAGTATCTGCACTAATTTGGAAAAAAGATACAAAATAGTAAATAACTCTAATAGACACATAGGTTAATATCATATTGATTAACATCCGAAGTGGCAAACTCCTCGCATAGGTTATAATCTTCTGTCTTTCAAAACCTTTGAACAACTGTCGGCATAAATGAAATCAGTTCACTTTAAATTAATAAACTGTGCAAAAACCATGCGCACAAACTTTCTCACACATCCATCTCCAAAACCAAATAAAATCAATACAAAACTAACCATCTCAAAAATGTTAGGTTGGTAGTTGTTAACCAAAAAGAGAGAATGAATCATGGTTCCTGTGTTTGAAAAAATATTTATATATTTAAATAAGGGCCTACAGTTGCTTTGGTTGTGTCAAAACAAACACATCCCCAATGTAAATCATATTTGATTAAAATCATGCTTTAAATAGTGGTGGTTAAGGTTAACTTTTGTTTTTTGCCAATAATTCCTGAACGATAATATTGTTTTTACTTCCAATTTTACAAACAACTTTAGATCATTTACTCTCAAATTTCATTAAAATTTGAACAAAAATGTTAGAGCCTTTAAGAAATTATATATTTAAAAAATATTCGGCCGATTTTTACCGATAGCTCATAAAACCAGAATTTTTGGAGAGATGTTTCGCGTGGGTCCTGGAGGTCTATTCTTAAACAAATTAGAAATTTCATCAAATTAGTCAGAGCCGATTTTGAAAAGAAATCGTAATTTTGTATCTTTACCTTATGATAGCTATGCCCCAATTTTGAGTTAATAAAAAAAAAATCTCAAAATATGCCCATAAACTGAATTTGATTAAAAACCCGTTTGGGCTGTAGAGCATTACACATAGGACAGACAGACATATAATTACAAAAGCCACTTTGTTGGACTGGGTCTGATCGAAGAGGACTGCCACTCCTAAACAATTTTCTATTAACATAAATAGAACAGACAGAACCTGACCTGAAATGACAGAACAGCTAAAATGATGTTGGCATGTAGTAAGGCCAGTATTTTACCAGAATGTGGAACCAGTAAAGATTTGTTGGAATCCTACTTATATGAATTTATGTGGCACCATAGGAACAAGGATTAACATCTGTTTGACACAGTATGGAAGGATCTCAATTTATATTGGGCTCCAGAACAATAAAGTCTGTGAATCACATACTATGTATAAAGTTGATTAGATTAGGTTGGGAAACCTTCTGAGTGCCACTGTTTAAGTGGCGGTCTTCTTCTTAAATAGACCCGTTAAGACTCGTGGAATCTAAAAAAAATCGACATCAATATTTCGACCTGTCATAACTTTCCTTACACTATGTACTGTACATACAAGAGTAAAAATAACACTTATTAATTACAAAAATTCCAAACAAAGTCTATTACGATGAATTCTTATCAATATATAACTCTTCTGTTATTGGTATATTTAAATAAAATCACCAGTTATGACGTTTAAGTTATCTCTATAATAGTGGAGATAATAAAATCTTATATTGTGCGTTTTTTTCAAAACACTATATAATGCAATTATAATTGGTATTTATTTATAAAATTGTATATTTAGATTCAACACTATAATATATGCAGAAGCTAGTAGAGAATATTATTATTAATTTGTATTCGTGGTTTCCACAAACATTGAAACCTTGGTAACAATACACAAAATTTGTATTATCAACCCATAATAGAAAAATATAATAAACATTTTCAAAAACATTACGCTACAAAAATTTCGTAATTATTTTTCGCTTCGATTATTTTCCATGTAAAAACAATTTTAATTATATCAATAATGTAACTGCTTAGAATTTTTTAATATATAAGAATGAAATTTTCCGTTCATTGACAATCTACCATTTCCTGCCACATATTTTCAATTTTGCACACTGGTTTGTATCATTCAAATCACACATTTCACTAAATTTGAACAAAATCTGTGAGCAGTAGATTTTGAAAAATTAAAAATGGTATAACAGCAGATATTTTTGTTTATAGCCTACCGATAACTTATGAACTTAATTTTTTTGGAGCGATATCACCCTCAGGGACTCATTCAATGTGAGTGTGGGTGTGGCACACCCTAGCTGGATTTATAACTTTCTTATATTAGATCCCTCTCTTTCATCTTTTCTATGTGGTCTCTTTTGACCAACTCTTGTTCTCTTCCGACCCTGACACTATTGGAGTATTGGAAGGCTAGGGGTTTTTTATTTTTTGCTTTTTTTCTTCAATTTTTATAAGACGGTGATAACTGAAAGGTTTACCCCATTTAAACAACAAGGAGTAAAAGGAGAGATGGTGGTCAATACTTTTTTTGGGTCCTTAAGGGGCTACCCTTATGCAAAATCGATAAGGTGTATGTATGGCAATTATTCTTAAAATTTTAAATTATCAAAAAAAATTTTACCCAAATTTAGGCAAAATATGACCGTTTAGGCTGTAGAACAATGTACAAACAACAATATTAAAAAAACCACTTATAAACCTTTAATTCCACAATATAAATCTCCTTTAACTATCTTCCTTAGAATGATTGCGAGAATTTTAATATTTTCGTTTTGTATTTATTTATTGTACTATTTTATAAATGATTGACAATTATTTGTTAGAAGATTGTTTTGTTGTTATATTAACTTGTTACTCATTTTTGTAAATTGGTTTATAATAATTAATTAATGATTATTTTATTTAGTATTTATTTTTGACTTGGCCTAAGAACAAAAATAATGAATCACACGACTATAAAATAAAATGAAATGTATTATTATAAAATGTTATGTATTTTTTGTTTGTTCCTTAAAGATATTATAAACATTACCACCACAGAAAAATGAATGAAGTAGCTTATTTGGAAAAGTTAAAAGACAAAAATTTTAAAACAATGCTGAAACTAATTTAATTATTTCAATTAAACATCAGAATGACATCAATTTGACGCATCATTTCCTCATATTATATTCACAAAAGTGTACTAATTCATAATGCCTTTGTCAGTGCATTATTCATTTGTTGTTTTCAAAAACTCTTATCTTGTCGGTTAGATTAATGAGATATTTTTTATAACACATTGTGTCATAAAAAAGAGAAATTAATTTTCCAAGGGTTTAAATGCACTTCTACCTGGTTTTCTTATCATTTGATAAGGTAGCTTTGCAAAAGCTTAAAACCAATCTATACACACTGATAAAAAATGTATAACCAAACTAATTGAAAATGATTGTAGGCCCTACATTCAAAAGTAAAGGAAAATTTTTCAATAAATATATTTTACAATAATATTACAAGTGAATAATATACGACCTAGACTAGGAATCGAACCCAGGACCTTTGGCTTTACGCGCCAATGCTCTACCAACAGAGCTATCCTAGTTGGTAGCTCTGTTGGTAGAGTATTGGCGCATAAAGCCAGAAAAATATCAAATAAATTATTATTTATATAACAGTTGTTATTTTCTTCTCTGAGATTTCCTCTAAAACTTGACATAACTTTAATGTAACTTGTATGTATGCATCAATGTGAATTAGAATAAAATATAAACAATAGTCGGATTGATTATGCTAACAAATTGGGTCACCATCATTTTGATTATACTATCAAAGCCCAATATTAGGGGTAATGTTTCATTTACAATAATTAAGGGACTTGGTATTCAAAGATGCCTTACAATATACATCAATATTTAGTACCAATGTGATCGCAATAAATAAAAAATCACAATTACAATACAAGCAGCAGGTCACCTATAAGGCATTCCACTTTTATTAACCTAAAAATGGTGTTTTGTTCAAGTGTAGAGTAGCTGTGGTATAATTCACTGTTTAGTATTTGATCTGTGAATATTGTGTTCTGTTTTGCGCTAGACATTAGCCAAATTGAGTTTACAAAAATGATTTAAGCTACTGAATGTATTAATAATTTTATGTGAAATTTACTGTTCACAAAAACTACTAATTATCTAGTGGAAATAAAATATAGAAACAAATCATTATATTTCTATCTGTATGCGAGGAACTTTGGAATAAATATGAGCGTAAAACCACTAATTACCTAGTAAGAATAAAATATAGAAACAAATCATATTTTTATCTGAGTACTAGGAACTCAGGGAAAAATATGAGTGCAAATCCACTAATTATCTAGTGGGAATAATATATATATATATACAAATCATTATACTTCTATCTGTACACTAGGGACTCTCAAATAAATAAAGCTAGTAATACTTTCACTTTTTTCAGAGTTGGGTATATTCAGTCCTATTATTACACAATACACCCAGGTTTATAAAAAATTAATTTGAATAATAATAGTGGTGGCGTATTATTATGGTTTTGATGGGCTAATAGAAAAGCCTATAATTACTGAAATAATCAACAATTTACAGAGCCATTCACTGTATCGACTTCCTCTCTAGGCCATCTATAACACTCCAATTTTACACCCATTTTGACACAATATTGAACTCATGTCTGCTGGATAGACTAAAACTGAAACACAAGATCTCACAAAAATTATGTTTACTTAGACAAACACGTTTCAACAACAAAATCGCCATCCTCAGTGTTAGGCCTACATGATCTACAATAACTAACTGTTGTTATACTTAGCTGTTATAAATTATTCTCTTAAGGATTTGCAAAAGTGAAAAAAGATTACATGAAACATTTAAGTGAATAAACATGAAATCGCAGAAGGTTTTCATTTTTATAATAAATCACACTATAATTAAATGAGGCTATAGGCCTACACAAATAATTTAAAAATTTTATTTAGAATTTTCATTTTCCCCGAAAAATAATAAATATATAGCCTATAAGTTTCTAAGGAAGGAAACTATTCATATTTATGTGTTCTTTAAAATGAGACATAATTCTAAATTAAATAAACAGTCCGAAAACATTGCACAAATTTTCCACTTACCCTTCCCCGACACCAAATGAAAACTAACCAAAAATGTCATTTCAGTAGTTTTCAATAAAAGAAATTTAAATGAACCATGGACACAAACTTTCTACAACAATTTTTTACCCAATACATAATTTTCTTCTCTACGCTAGGAATGTGTTTACGGTAAAATAAAAAATAGCATCAGTACAATGGTTAAAGTTAACATTATTCTTATAGGTGAAAAAACCAATATGGCATTAGTGATGTATTTCCCATCACGTATAAACCATATGCATAGATAAGCTTATTACTTCATACATCTGTTCCCACTGACATTATTCTGATTTTCTTGAGAAATAATGATACCACCTTGTGTGTATTATGGATTTTGAGCCTTGAAAACTGTCTAGGCCTAGCGTGGTCAAAAAATATCTGATTATTGACAAACAAGGTAAATTTTCATGATTATTAACCACTAAAAATGGGAAGAGAGGTACACTACATAGGGTAATTACTGTTCTATTCCGTACTGCTAAATGGATTGTCGATTTATTTGGTAAAACACAAGAACGGAGTCAACAATACTCATCATTCAAAACACTTAAGAGCCATCTCTATAATAAACTCTTTACCGGTTTTTATCAAATCCATTGTACAGCTATATGTTAAATTTTCTAAATCTTTGAAGGTATATCTTATACACTGTCTTACCAAGGGCTGATTGTTTTGAGTGTGATGTAATTAATTTTGTTATCTTTCTTTAGTTTAATAAATATGTAAATAATCTACAAGTTAAATGTATGCATACATAATTTTTATAACATTTCATTATAAGTTCTAAACAAAATTTACTGCAATTAGAAGCTGACAATATGGCTGACAACTTTCTGGTTTTATAGTTGACAGAAAGCATTTTAGAACTATTATGGAAGATCTCAAAATCTTTATCAAAATCAATACAAATTATATAAATACCTAACACTAGAAGCTCAAATGATATTAGTTGCATAATATATTTAATCATAACTGTAGATACTGTATAATATAGTGATTAATTGTACACATTTACCGCTCAATACCATCAGATTTATTTCATTAATTTATCTGCCACATTAACTAGGTCTAGGATATCAATTGTAAAACATTAAACCCATAACACAGAGCAAGGTAGACCTAAGAATTTGTCTACTATTTAGGATACTGATAGGCTATTTTCTTTTCCAATCATTGGTCATGAAGATAACTCTACAATACTATTGATTTTTATGCAAAAAGCCTAGAGTAGGCCTACAGTAAAACAATAAAAATCTAACAGAATAAAACAGGATTTTTTAAGTCTGTACAAAATATAATTAGTCCTAAATAGGCCTAATTCAAAATTTTAATTTCCCATCAAGCATATTTTTAACAGTTTATCATCTCATAGCCAATTACAAGCCAATTTATTTTATATATGCATGGTTTTTTCTTGAAATAAAATATTTATTCACATACCTCAAATATCTTCAAGAGAAATTCTACATACTTTCGTCGAACTCCAAAAGATTTTCCGATAGATGCTAAAAATAATATGAATAGAAGAAAAACTAAGAAAGGTGTTAACATTAACGAAAAACACACACTTATCAATGTTGAGACTGACGCCATCCTTACGTTTTGAACGTTTCACAGTTCACTATACACTGTCACTGTAATGTATGTTATGTTGAATTATGCGCACTAATGATATAACACGCAACACAGTCGAATAAATTAAACTTACTATACTTAATGACGTTTGTTCAACAACTGTCATCTGCTGAGAAATTCTGTAGTTTACCAATTACAAGATCAAGGAAAATCAGTTTAGTGCGCAAGCGTAGGCAAATAATCTCTGGTCGTCATAATCGCGATCACAATCATGATCTGGGTAATACGATGCAAAGTAACTCGACTCTGACCAACGCCAGTTAGTACACAATCCTTTCTTCGTAACAGGCGAATTTTCTAGAAAAAATCAATTTCATTTTGAAGAATCAAAGCAGATAATTACGTTACTCAAGAACCTTTCAAATTTATCAAACACTACTTATTTTTGAAGAATTAACTTTACAAAACAAAATAAATAGATATTTAGTTATTAAATTTCCAAGCCAAATTTTATGGAATAGATATTAAACCTTACTGTTAGTTTATATTAATTGATATTTCTTTTAATAAACAGATTCTTTCTGGTTGGAAATTGATAATATTTTTGTGATATTGTTTTCGGAATTTAATATTATATTATATGTCTAAAATTAGTTTTTTTTTACAGATTGACATATTAAAGTATACAAAAGTGTATATATATTGTCATATAACCTTTTACGTTTTTATGTTGTATTATAAATTTGTACTTTTTATTCCTCCTTATGTTTCAATCACACGACTGTAACTAATCAGGTGAAAGTCCTACATACATAACATCACTATAAATTAAATAAATTTAACAATGATAATCATTATTAACAAGGTCTTGAAGTACATCAAAGAAATTTAGGAACACCAGCCGTTTTCTACTTTCTGCTTCTGCTCTAACCTTCGTCTTTGGGAACTGAAGCACTAAAGGAGAATTTGTAAAAATGCCAACAAATTTTAAACCCCCTGTTAATGTTTCACCTTTAATTAGGGTGAGTATAGATTTAATATATTATACGTTATTAGAGTGTGATGATATTGATATATTTGTGTGAAGTATGAAACAGTTTTTCCTACCCCTTGTTAATTAATCTACAATGTATGGCAGCAAGATAGGGCTAAGCCAAATCGGTCTATTATTAGTATAAGTGTAAGAAATCTGATTGTATGATTTTTATTTTACTATAGAAGAGAAACAAGTAAAATTTATGGTAAATGTGTGTTGTATCCTGTAGTTGTGATTTAGTAAAGAAATTTAGGTAAATATGTAGTGTTCCTGTCATTGCTATTTACTAACTAAATTTAAGCAATTCCTGTTCTTCCAACCTCCTTTTGCAACAATTATATCATCCTTTTACATACATTTCGCTTTTGACTGCACCTTTTGAGGTTAGTTCATCTCTTTACAGATGACAACTCATGAATCTAATGTCTTATCCCTAGATTTTTAGTTCATCCCCGAAAATGGGCTCCGTAGAGAACTGTCAAACCAGATGTCAATTACTGTCAATCATGTACCTTACCAGACCTAGTTTCTTTACTAGGTCTGGCAAGGTATATATATAAACCTTCCGAGACCTAGTTCTCATGATTCTTATATTATAGAAGTATAATAATAATATGAACCTTTGAAATTGAATATAGTACGCACCATTGATTTCAATATACGTAAGATACCTAGACGCATAGTGCGATTGCATAGTTTATAATATCAAAAAATGCTCAATTTCGATGATTTTTTGAAGTAAAATAAGATATTGAAACATAAAAAGTGTACGGTGTAATAAAGGATGATGTAATTGTTACAACAGAAGGTATTTAGAATTGCATAAATTTAGCAAGAAAATAGCTTACTACAAAAGCGTTTACTGCATACCTTATTTTGAAACAATTAGATCATATATGATGTCAGAGGACACTTTTAAAGTACTAAAATCCATTAGTTCAGTCTAAAAATAAACACTACAAGTACAGGTCTGCTGAGGTTAGTACATCTGCTTACGTTAATACATATGACAATGTTTGTCAAGTTAGTGAATATCTCTTCGCTCGATGTTTATGTTCATCCACCAAAATAGACCTGGTTAGGTGATTTTATATATATATCAAAATGAGAAACTGCCAAACTACATGTCAATTACTAAGGTGAGAAACATTATACAAAATTTATTTTACATCCTAAGGACTAATTCCTTTTAGGACTGGCTAGGCGACTATTTGACCTATTTCTCATGATTCTTCAATCATACAGCATAGTAATATTAACCTATCAGATGACATGTTTCATAATTAATATTTAATTGTTGTCAAAAGTTTATTTAAATTAAAAAAGGTCTGCAATGACTTTAGAAACAAATTTTATACGTAGCATTACCTGAGATTCAGTAGCGTCGGTTTTATCTTGTACAACATTTTCTTTTTCACTACAATTACATTTACTGTCGAACACTTTTAAATTATTATGTGTTTCTTCATTTAATTCTGATTATTTTAAACAAACTTGTAACTTAGCCTATCACTTAATCATTTCTTTCATAATAATAATTTTATTTAGTTGCACCAATGTATTGGAGGGTTTTTTTCAAATCATTCCTAGAATTCTTCCCTCTCAAAACCCAAGCCAAGCTAAACCGGTACTGGTTACGAAATGTCATGGTAGGTTGCGGATTGTCATCGATTTTTTCCTACACACACTTTCTAAATCGTGTTACACTTATTCAATCCTAACCATTTATATTTAATATTCTCAGGTTCTTACATGATCTCCTATTATGTATATACTAAATAACTATTACTACATATTTATTTTCCTTATGTCCTTATTACATTATTATTTAATTGGAATTTTTTAATATTGGTTCTGGATTACATTTCATTTAGGCTAAATCTTAATTTTAATCTCTTTATATTCATTATAAATATATAATATGTACGTCGCACTAATTCCTCTCTATGATGTTACGATTCAACAACCCACACACTCTCTTTTACGATTCTCTATTTCAAAACAAAGATGGTAGACATTCTTGCACTACTACTTTATTTCAATGAAGTATTATTTATTTAAACAATTTTGTTATATTAAATGTCATTATTTCTGATTTGATTATAATGTGATTTTTTGTAGTGGTATTCTGTCTACTAATTGACTAATATTTGAAAGGAATGTTTATATTGGGTAACCCTACTTTTCAAGTTAATTTTATCGTACTTCTTTATTTTATTTGAAATTATTTATTAGTTATTATTCATAGATTTAATTTAGTGATAAGTAGTTGTTATAGTTTTATTTTACTACTCCACCCCTCTTTGATATGTTCCTTCTTTCTCCTTCATTTAAAATTACTGTTAAAATTAGTTCATAAAAGGACATATCTCTTTCTTTTTTTTTAAATCATAAAGGTTTCATGTTTATTCGATTAGACATCCCAAATCATTATTCAGTAAAGACTGTCACTTGCTTCGTTCATCATCATGCAACATTTTTGTGTCCTTTAAAAATTTTCACTCATCTCCACACCATAGAATCACTCATTGCGTGTTTTCTATAAACATCACAAATTTGACAGTGGATTTCAGTCAGTTTAATGGTCCTCACATTCACAACAGATCATATTTCTTATGTGGTGGTGGTGGTGGTGGTGTTTAACCTCTCGATTTTGTTAAACATTTTAAACAGACATTAAATGCTATTTTGTATAGTTAACAAACAATATTCTATTGAAACGATGTAATGAAACTTAACAACAATAAGAACCGCTAACACTGGGACACTAACACGAGCAAAGTGAACACACCCACTTTTTAGCATTACATTTGTGGATCTGTTAGTATTACATTGTATGATGGGGCAGAGTAAGTACCATGATGGCACTCGTCAACTTGTTTTCTCATGGACATAAATATTAAACGTTTAACATATTCTATTAAATTTGTAACTTATTCTGTAATATTTTGTTCTTTGTGTTTAGTTCGGAAGATGGAGTTTACTTATTGCTGGTGTTTCATACGGTGCTTTCTTCCAAAATAGATTCACAAATTATGAATTAAGTGTAAAGGATGAAAAGGCGAGAGCCAGAGCTGAACGTGATGCAAAATTAGCTGCAGAGAAGAAATTGAAGGCTGAAGGTAAGTTTTACTATTTGAGAAAGCAAGAGGAATATGTTTCAGACTCTTTGATGAATGAGACTTTTATCGCAATATAAAATACATTCTACTTCCAGAAAAGTTAGAATAAAAAAAACTGCTTGCCTCTAGCACAAATTTCAAAAACTAATTGTTTCAACAGATTGTATTATTACTTAATTATCGGCTAAAACTTGATTATATTCTGCGCCAATTGTTTATCAATTTTTTTGTTCAAGAAGCAATACCTTTAAATCTTATCTTAAAAGGAAAAAATTATATATTTTCATTTTTTTCTACCTTCCATCATTCTGTATATAAAAACTAATACACAACATTTCGAGAGTATAAATCAATGCCCGTTATCAAGTTACTCTTCCACTTCTAGTTATTATCTTTCCAAAGTTCTTGTTCTTTTATAGCTACATGTCTATTTTGTAACTGACGAAGGGTTTCCTCTCCCGCTTCACAATACCCACAGGTTGTATCATCTGTTAGGCCAAGTTTTCCGAGATCTCCTTTGAGATCTTAGCTTTTTTTTTTTACATAGACTGATGCAAGTCATAGATCTCTTACGGTCATAATTCCCGAGCAGGTTCTTACCCCTTCCATTCCTATTCAAAGTTTTGACCTACTGGCTCTTCCTTTTTTTGAGTCTTACTTTTTCTCTAAGTCCACAGAAAGGTTATGGTCTTACAAATTGAATAGATGTCTCCTTCCTTGCAAGATCATTTGCATTTTCGTTCCCCACTATCCCAATATGCCTGGTACCCAGGGAAAAGTAACTGTTACTCCTAGTTAGTTCACTAAGTCTGTAGGTATTCCCAAACCATCGCTGAACTGATGATTGAAGAGCTAGCTTAGCATTTTGATGGTAGCTTGGCTATCTAACAGAATTGCAATGTTTACCCTCTTATATCTCCTCTCAAACTTCCTTTAGCCCACACCTGTCAATAGCATAAATTTCCACCTGAAATATGCTGGAGAATTTGCCCATTGTTTCCGAATACCTAATCCCAGGCCCATATACTCCGGCACCAGTTCCATTTTCAATTTAGAGCACGTCCATGTACCAAATTATGATATCCTTTGACAGTGAGTTAATGAATTTCATGCACTATTTACTTTTTGAACTCGTTACAGTAAGGAAGTGCTTCTCAAAATAGTACCTTCTGATTATTGAAGGGAACTTGGGAGTTCCCAACAGTCTATTACTTCTTTTCCCATCACTGATAATTTCCCCAAACCAATTTGTTTCCATTCGCAGGTGTGCACTTGTTGACACTATCTCTACAACTAGATGGAGGGGCATGAGGTCAAGTAATCTCTTGTTGTACTCTGTTACCTTATCCTACCACCCCATACATGATGATTAATTTCATCTCCAGGTGATATCTCTATGTTTACCTCGCTATTCTCCTCCATACTATTAGGGGAGAAGTGCCTTTACCAACAGTAAGTTCTACATGCCTTTTCCATATCAGCTTTTTATCTAAGATCAGCCCTAGATGTTTTATCTTTTAGTGATTGTAATTCTATTTTATAGCAGGTCACAAAGGTTGCTTTCAACTTTCTTCTAGCCATAATGACGATGTCGTCGGTCTAGCCGAAACTTCAATGGTGACAGGACGCCTCTCTGTGGGGATCTCTTTATGTACTGACTTGAATGGTTCTTCCTCCCACTTTATTCTGAGCTTTTCTAGTAGAGAAGTTACATTATCAACTCACTTTCTTTCCAGTATTCTTTTGGCAGCCTCATTAGAGAGATTGTCAAATGACTTGTTTCCCGTCAAGTGTTTTCTCTGTCTATGAGTTCCATTATTAGTTTTAGTTTTGGTTTCCAAAGCTGTGTTGGTATTCTAGGTTTATCACTTGATAACAGAAGTTATTGTACTTTAGAACATTGTGTGTTAGTTTATATATCGACTAATAGCCCAACCCTCGAGTTCAGACCTGGTAGGCCAGTTCTCCTGCTTTGATGACTCTATACTTGATTAGAGCTTCTCCATTTTGATATTCTACAAAAAACATAATATCATAAAATAAAGTACGCTTTGGAGCTATTTTTAATTTTAAAACAATAAAAATTTGAAATTCCAACAATATTACATTAAATTTTAATAAATTATGAAAATAATGATACCAAACACATATATAAAGGAATTATAATAAGCCTGATTAATATAATAAGACCAAAAAATGAAATGAATAACTACAACTTTGGTGAATTTTTAGTTTAATTTTAAAATAGGCTACATAAAAAATTTAAAATTTAAACAGTATTAGATTAAATTTAGATACAGTAGAACCCCTCTAATCCGTCACCTTCGGGACTGGGGGCATGGTCGGAACGCAAAAAAAGGTCGGATTATCCGAAAAAAGTTAATATTTATTACATATTATATAAAGAGATTTTTTTAAAGTGATATATAAACTTTTAAAAGTCTATAGGCCTATATAAACTTTGCAAGTACTATAGCAAATCAATAGAAACAACACAACACTGAAGTGGAAAAGCGATAACAAACCGGAAAGAATGGTGCCGGACGGGCCGTGAGTCATCGACAAGTAGGCACAATATTGCGAGCTCGAGCACGGTCAGATTAACCGGAGTAACGGACTACCCGAGGGCGGATTAGAGGGGTTCTACTGTAATTTGTAAAAAGAATGACATATATAAAGGAATTATAATAAAGCCTGGTTAATATAATAAAACCAAAAACTTATGTTAATAACTTTGGTTATATTTTTAGTTTATAGTTTTAAAACGTAATAAAAATTTTAAATTCCAACAGTATTACATTAAGTAGGATAAATTCTGAAAATAATGATATCAAACACAATATGTAGAATTTAAAATAAATCTGGTATAATACATTTAATGAAGTGACACATTTTTGCTTATCTTGTTATATATAATACAGAGAATATATATATATATATGATGGCAAATGTTCAATAACCAGAAAATAAAGCTATGTAGCTATTACAATAAAAATTATCGAATCACCATACAAGTAACAAACAATGACTGTTTACTTTAAAAAATCAGTTTGTCTATTTAAAAAAGAAAACAATAATTTGCTGTGAAACTAATTATTTTTAAACATGAAATTTAATATGATAATTATAAAAACCTGGTAAGAAAGAGGTTTTCATGGATTGTTTTTAGAAAACTAATCGAATCGTCGCCAAAAATGTCATTTTAGTAGTTGTCAATCAAAAACTGAAAATGAACCACATCTTTAAAAAGATATATAAATAAGCGCCTAAACTTGCTTCACTCGCGTCCTCAGCGTAAGTTGTATTTGAGAAAGCTGTCAAGCTTACGTTTTTACTAATTATTCCTGAACAATACTTCTTTTACTTGCGATTTTACACACAGGTTTAGTTAATCTTCACATTTCACTCAAATTTGAACTTAATCGGTAGAACTGGTTTTGACAAATTAAGGTTTATATGATAACATTGTTTTACAATTTATACTGATAACTCACAAACCGGAATTTTATGAAGAGACGGTGACTCAAAATATTCATATTTTATTTCATACTAAACACTCCTGATGTCGTTTATTTCGCATGGTTTCTCATTCCATGAGTTTTGTGAATATTACAATTCAAAGCTCTCTTGTCACACACTTTGTACTTTCATTTTCAAATTTCGTGATTAAAAATTAATTTAAAAACAAAAAATTATGTTTTTTTTTTAATAGGATTAAAAGTAGCTGCTTTTTTAAATCAAAATTAGTTGATTGTCAATTATACAGGGTGTTTAAAAAAGGACTTTCGACCACATTAAGAGCATCTAGAAATTTATTCAGCTAGCTTACAGAATCGGTTACAGGTCCTATTTTAAAGCAAAACACATTATGATTCATAGCCATAGTACCCAATGTAGTCACCAGAAACGCCATCACTATTCCGATTAAAATTGACTACTTTCACTGGTGCTTGAACATACTCACTGTATGTTTTTTATTTCACAAAAATAACTTTGCAAGTACAGTTCAACGCAATTTTCTTACCCAATATAGTAAGGATCCTACTTGATTTACGGTAAAATGTGACATCGATAAAAATTAGGAAAGTCACTTTGTTTCGTATTCAATCCAAAATTTCTGCATAGAATTCCTTATGATCGACTTTATCTGCATCATAATTTGTTGTATCATGGTAAGTTTGTATGACTTCTAGTGGAAACATTGATGTAAAGAGCCATATACTGAATGAGACGCACAATGGTTTGATTTCTTAGGCCCACCACCAAACTCTGTTTGACTTGTTCCACAATAGCATCAGTTAATCGCTGAACAGCTGGTGTTTTGTCATACAGAACAACCTATCTCAATAAAATTGTGTTGCCAAAAGTAAATTCTAGGCATACTTAGAGGATCCTTAGCATACTTGGTATGAAAATTGCATTGAACAGTAGTCGCAGAGTTCGTTTCGCGAAAAAACAAATACAGAGTTTATTGAGCACTAGTGAAAGTAGCCATTTTTAAACATAATGGTGGTAGTGCTTCTGGTGACTGCATTTGGTCCTATAACAGACACTACATTAAACTTGATAGTTTTGTTTTTAAAATAATACCTAAACCGATTTTGTAATCTGAATAAGTTTCTACGCGTTTTTATACTTGTAAAGTCATTTTAGAAGGACCCTGTACATTTCTCGCCAGTTTCTATTTGCAATGGCTACATTTATTGGTTTGTCATACGCATCATTTTCAATTTTTTTATGTAAAAGTATTAGCAGGGGAAAAAATGATGATGTTTCCTTTTTTTAAAAAAGATTGGTGATAGTTTACGACCTATTATTATACTAATTAAATTAATAATCATGTTGAAATGCCTCCAATAACAGTTTTATATATTTATATACTTTTTAAGGTTAAACATACCAAGGCGTCATACTCAGGTTATACTAAATTTAATTAAACAGAACATTTACAATAATATTTTGTAATTTGCAAAAACCGCCAGAGTACAGGTTGTAGCTTGTGAATATAATCCTGTACACATTGTGTCTTTGATCATTCTAAATGTTCTCACAAGGGGAAAACAATGTCAAACAAGGTAGTTGTTGAGGAATATTAAATCTTTGCTTTTTTCGACAGTTAACATTGAATATTATTTTGAGATCAGAAAGTAATAAATATCATCTTTTAGGTGATTATGTATTTGTAATTTAAGGTATTTAACCAAATTCTCTGTTTTTATTTAAGTGAATAAATAAATGCTAATTTTTGTAAATATATATAATAAAATTTATTTGTATATGATTGTTTTTTTCAGCCGACATCGCTGCTCTTGAGAAAATTGGACGAGGAGAAAAGTAGATTCTCTTCTCACAATATTTATAAAAATTAGAATAACATATGTAAATTTAATTCCAATAAAATAACTCTAATTCATTATACGTTTCTTATTTAATATTTTGATAACCTTATGAAAGTTGAAAATATTTTAATTCCTATAAGAGAAAACATTTATAAAGTTATGTTAAACTTTTTTTTTTCGATAGGGTAGATTAGGTTTTCTGTAGGAAGAGTTTAGAAAAAGTTTCATTTTTCATTTAAAGTTGTTTTTTGGGACTGTTTGTTATACTTTGTTTGCATATATTTTATTTAAACACTTCAGAATATAGGCTTTATATGTTGTAGAACATCTGTGTTCATGCCTTGCAAGGAAACGTTAACTGTTCTAAGATCCCCACCATTTTAAAACATAAAATAAAATATGATGTAAGTACATTTTTCAATTTTAATGTAACAGCAGATATTTCTTGTTGAAACTCCATATTCAAGGATTAAATAAAGCAATAAAGCTAAATTTTCAAAATTATTTTAATAATATAAATGAGCTACAATTGTAGCTCATTTATATTATTGATAGTCTAAAGCAACCGGATATGCTTGAATAACTATTTGTTATCTTTGACTTACCGCCAGTAATCCTTGATTAGTTTTTTTTTTTTTTTTTTCAGTTTATATTGTCATATATTGTCATTACACTACACGTGTTTCGGACATTGTGGTCCATCGTCGGGTGATAACACTTAGTTAAAACATTCAACACAAATACAAGTATACACATAAAATTCACGCACAAGAAACACAATATTTTCTTTTTCATTAATGTCACCACACAATATTAACTACCATACGCACGATAACCAATACATAGTATACTATGTAGTGCCGGCGCGGTGACATTAATGAAAAAGAAAATATTGTGTTTCTTGTGCGTGAATATTATGTGTATATTTGATTGACTTCCTGCCCTTAAGTGGAGGCTCCAATAGCCGGCCGGTGCCGTCTGCCGCCCATAAAACTAATGCAATACAGTACTCTCGTTGACCCATATTTTTCCTTCATTCTTCATCCGATTTTGTTGATTTTTTTTTTTTTTTTTTTGAAGAGAACAAACTGCTTTATGTTAACTGCGAGAAAAATCCTTCATTTCTTTAAAGGTACTTTCTTAAAAAATTACTAAAGTAAAAAAATGTTGTTTTGGTTTTCATGTAAAACAGAAAAAGCTATTTTAAATTTGGTTCAACAAAACACATTCAGCTGTACAATACGTTTCTATTGATACCTTATTTATATTTATATTTATATTACAATTGGAAATCTAGATCACCGGATATGCTTATAAATAACTTGTAATATGTTACTTGGCTTGCGTTATTCATTACAATTGGAAATCTAGATCACCGGATATGTTGGACTTCATTTGTGCGCGCATTTTGTTTGTGTTATGTGTTTTTACAAATTGTGTTAAATGTTTTTAATTGTGTTTTGACCACCCGACGATGGACGTAAAAAGTCCGAAACACGTGTAGTGGTAATATATATGTACTGAAGGAAAAACTTCAAAAAAGGATTGCTTGCGGTGAGTAACATATTACAAGTTATATTTATATCTTTAAAAACAAGGAATTTATGGGTATTATTCTATTGCATTAGTCTTATGGGCAGGAGACGGCACCGGCCGGCTAGTGGAGCCTCCTCTTAAGGTACAACTTCCTTATCACAAATATTTAAAAGAATAAAAAATAGCATAGATTTGATCCTAAATATTCCTTTTCCTAATTGTTTGGGTTTGTTAAATTTTTTTAAATGTTTATCAATGATTTATCATCTGTTGTAACATGTTTTATATCAGGGCTATTTTCAATATATCGAGAAATTCAAGACCAGAATTTTGTTTGTTTTAAACCTCTTAAGTGGAATTCTTTGATACTATCCGTATATTTTCCACACATTCAAATTGTCATACACAGTTTGATGATTCAAATTGAATTAATAATATTATTCCTAACGTCAAAAATGGTTATTGACCAGAATTGATGAGATCTCACGTTTGTGTGTGTTCTAACTCGTATGTTGAATAATTCAATTTACACACAGTAAATAGAATCAAAATTTTACACATTTTAATTGTGGATTGTACCAACCTCGGCTCTAGAAATTTGTAGAAAAATATTTAAGTTCTACGATTTATTTTAAATGTCATTAGGTTGTCTATCTTAGACACCATGTTCCTACTCCTCCTACGCTAGAACATTAGGAACCTGACTACAAAATTACAACTCTTCAACCCATATATTGTTTATACTATTGACCGATGGTACTTGGTAGAAATCCATGTTTAAAATAAAACAAACAAAATTTTTTTGTAACTTCTACAATTTATTGTGAGTCTTGCCGACCATGGTTTTGCCAGTAACGGCATTGACGAGGCAACAATACAGACTGAATTGTTGCCTCGCCAATGCCGTTACTGGCGAAACCATGGTCGGCAAGACTCACAACAAATTGTAGAAGTTACAAAAAAATTTTGTTTGTTCCATATATTGTTCCTGACATTATCATATCCTCTGGACCTTCTATAGATACAAATAGGATGGTTATACCTAACATTATTACTTTTGCCCTTCCAAGAAAATATGGTATCCAGAAAAAGTCACTGATCCAAACAAAGACTTTCACATATAAATATAGCTATCAGCACTATAACATCAACATAAAGCAAGCAAAACAAAATAAATAAACAACTTCAAGGGTCATCTTGGCAAAGTAACTGCCTTGAGAGTTCATAAGCACAAATATGAAATACATATAAAGGTTAGTTTATAACTCAATACAGTAGTTAGCTATTGTAGCTCATGTATCACTGAGGTGGTGAAACATATTAAATATGTTGTTACAAATTTTGATTAAGTAAACGTAATTTTTGTGAGATCTTGTGTTCGAGTTTTATTCTATCTAATATTATCTCACAACTCAAACTGAATATTTATTATTAGTTTACATTGTCAAGGGCTATTTTATAGTGAATACAATCCCAAGCCCAAGTGACCATACCTAGATTTACACCTTTTATCACATAGTCTTGGATTAAATCCCTCTCATCTTTCCTATCAAGGGTGACCAACTCTTCTTTTCCAACACTGATGCTATTAGTGTGTTCAAGGACTTTCTTTTATGTTCTTTTCTTCCTTTTGATGACCGAGAGGTTTTTCGCCTTTAAAGAAAAAAATAAGATTTAATGTCTACCCAAAATTTTAAAATATCGGAGAGAAGAAAAAACAGATATCATTCCAAAACCACTTTTTGAGCTTTAGGGACTACAAAACTGATATTTTGACTCATCAAATAATTGTATACTACTTACCTACATAAAGCTGCATTACAGATAGAGAAAACTACTTTCGTATTTTAATCGAACCTTCGAAATAGTTCACAGTTTTGACAACAGATGGCAAGTGAATTCAGTCCAGCACAAATTCATTGCAAGGAAGCATTAATTGCAGAATGCAAGTGACCTTGGCCGTTACATTGTTGCCAGGTCTTGTCCAGCGCCAGGAGAACTCGTCTGTAGGGCTTTGGCCTTTCGCCAATTCTCTGTAATCTGTTTTTCGTTTTATTCTTCCAAACTAAATTAAGTCATATTTTCAAAACAAATTGCCTGGTTTCATTACTCAGAAAATACTTGGGAACTTTTCTATAAATTAAAATGCAAACATTTTAACTAAAACCATTGACTGACAGTTAAAATTACCTAACAATTTCTTTGTTCGATTAGAGATTAGTGCATTTAAATATATATATATATATATATTTTTTTTTTTTAATCTAGTTAAAAACATACAAAATATTGGGTTTATTTGGATTTTGAAAATATACGAGACCAAGTATTTACAAACCGATGAAAATAATTTGACATTAGCACACCAAAATACAAAAATATTCTTTTATCAAACTTGAACCATTAATAAAGTGCCTAAACTTGCCATAAACTCGTATTTTGTAAATTATATTTGATTGAAATCGTAATTTGTGTTTTTCTTATGAAGACTACTCCAAATTATGAGTTATTGAAAAGGAGCTCAAAATTAATAAAAAATAGACATAATTTTTTTAACTTATCTCTATACAACATGTAGGTAGGAAAATAAAAATGTTATACATTTGGCAAGTATCTTTATATTCCCATTCATTAATCGATTTTGACTAAAATCGAATTAACCCTTGGGACAACCCAGCGCCTCAACCAGTCATTCAGACATCATTCTTAAGATGTTAATTTTTTTTATTCATTTTAGTACCCCTCAGTTGCTCACTATAATGAGTATAAGCATGGCAATCCCAAGTCTTAAATGGATCTACACCTTATTTTATGTGGTCTTGGATTAGATTCTTCTCAATTATCTGACATATCAAGTCTCTCTTGACCAACTCTTGTTCTTTTCCGACCCTGACAAGAGTATTTGAATGTTCGATGTCTTTATTTTAACCATCGACGTGATGATGAATTAATTTCCATCATAACTGGAATTTAACAACTGCGTTTCTGAAAATTAAGAAAGATCAGACCTAATAATAATATCCGAATTGAAGTTAGTAACACTGTTTTCCTATTAGTATAACTTTTAGTGCGCAAGTGTAGATGGCACTAAACAGACGACCACAATGCGGAGTTCACGTCATCGTCAATTTAAAATTAAAAGCATTACAAGGCTAGGACACAAAAAGGAAGTTTTTATTGAGATTTGCTGCTATTGTATGTGGGATAGAGATTGGAGTAGGCCAACAAGGCTAATACATAGTAGGCTGTGGCCCCACGCTTATCTGTGTGTTATAGGAGGCAGTGGAGACGCTCAATAGTTCAATGCGGTATTATTACTGGGTAATAGTATAGAATACAGGAAGTTTATATAGTAGGACTAGCCTCCTTACGGCCTTGCTTATAATGAGTATGGGCCTAGCTGGATCTACACCTTTCTCTATCTAGTTTTGAGGTAGATCTCTCTCTTTCATCTTTCCTCTTGACCAACTCTTTCTCCCAGGGACCTACGTATAGTATGTCCCCGAGTCTGTCCAATTAAATTCCTAAATTTCTCATAAACACAAACTAAACTACACATTTTCTTAACCCATACACAAAACCAAATTACAATCAAGTTTAAAATTTATGAAAGACGCTTGTCTCTGACGAGTATGAAATATTTCGCTAGGGAGAATGAACCACGTCGTAAACGTTCACATATCTCAAAATCGACCAATTCGATTTTGATCAAATTTTTGAGAAATGTCAAGTTTTATAACCCAAATCAATATACGAACCCGAAGGTGGGATTCACTAGAAACTCGCCAACGAACCAGCTAAATATCTCAACATTTCCAAGACCTACATGAGTTTTAATAAACGATTTTATGTAGCAGGGAATCTCCAATATCTAAAGCCAACATTGAGATCGGCAAATTAGAAAAATCCTCGAGTATTTTTTGCATGGATGTTTCGATTGCACAGCTGTTTTTTCTGCGATATGCAATTTATACTACGCGTATATACGTGTGGAGAAAATGTCCAAAGATAGACCACGCTTACTCTAAAATTGCTACGTAATAAAAACTAGTATTTCTACGTCTGTCTATTTATGGAATTTAAAATTTAAAAGGCACAGATGTGTGACCATATGCGACGAAGAATGGAGAGTTGTTCTTGCCTTGTATGGCAAAGTGAAATCACAGAATGTAGGTTGTGTTGTGAGGCGTGTGACCTTCCCTTGCATCGGGCGCCTACACTAAGTGTGGGTCTCAGGAAACTGTTAATCATCTTGGAGCAAGCTTTAAGTCGTGGTGTAGCTCTCTTAAATTAAATGTTAGTTTAGCGATTTAAAAGTAGTTCTGTAGTTAAAGAATTTTGTTAGCTACAGGGCTAAAACAGCAAAACAATGTAGCGCCCCATGTTTTTTGATCTTGCTTTAAGTTGAAAAACCTCTTGGTCAACATCTGCTTATAGATAAAGACCCTAACCCTCGAATATTCTAATAACGTCAGGATCGGAAGAGAACCAGAGTTTTTCAAGAGAAGCCTAATAAGAGAAATGAAAGAGAGGGATCTTACCCAAGAATACATGAAAAAAGGTGTAATGTAGTTAGGGCCATCGAAATTACTTCACATGTACTCACTATATGTTACAAGTCCTACAATATTACTGAAGATTTTACTTCTGGCAGTGTTATCTTTAATTTTAGAAACATAGCCTATAAGCAGCACAAAATTTTGTAGAAACGCCCAATTTACAATTCGTAGAAATTTTAAAAAAATCATTACAACTATTGTTTGTATTCAACTCTAGTTGAAATTAGTATTTTCTGTCCTATTCATAGATAAAGATCATTTAAGATAAATTGGTACTTGTGTATTATACGGATACCTCTTTTTTTGTACCTAGAAAAAAATAATACTGCAATTTTAGTATTATGTATATTAACCTAACATATTTGTGGTGATTTTAGCTACCACAAATCTGATCTACATTTTTTTTTAATCAAAAAATCGAATAGGTTCGGTTAGATCAGGTTATATTATATATTTAAATAGACTTATAAAATTGTTCAGTTTAAAACCAATCAACTATAACTGTTATTAAATACAAACAATGATTCTCGTAACAGTGTTGCAGTAGCACTGACCTCGTTGTGATGCTGTCTACACCGGTTTTATGTTTGTATTTTTCTTTTGTGATTGGGTGTCTGAGAAAGTTAGTGCAATATTTTTGGATTGTGTTTTTTAATGTTGACCCCATACATGATTCAGCGTTAAATAACGAATTCAGTCTGAATATCAAGAAAGTATACACAGACAAAACCTCTCTTATACTCTCTTGTCTGTGGCCTAAATATTGTCATCGGAATACTCAACCTAACCTAACCTAACCTAACCTAACCCAAGCTAACTTAACCTAACCTAACCTAACCCAAGCTAACTTAACCTAACCTAACCTAACCTAACCTAACCCAAGCTAACTTAACCTAACCTAACCTTATACTCTCTTGTCTGTGGCCTAAATATTGTCATCGGAATACTCAACCTAACCTAACCTAACCCAAGCTAACTTAACCTAACCTAACCTTATACTCTCTTGTCTGTGGCCTAAGTATTGTCATCAGAATACTCAACCTAACCTAACCTAACCTAACCTAACCTAACCCAAGCTAACTTAACCTAACCTAACCTTATACTCTCTTGTCTGTGGCCTAAGTATTGTCATCAGAATACTCAACCTAAGCTAACTTAACCTAACCTAACCTAATCTAACCTAACCTAACCTAATCTAACCTAACCTAACCTAACCTAACCTAACCTAACCCAAGCTAACTTAACCTAGCCTAACCTTATACTCTCTTGTCTGTGGCCTAAGTATTGTCATCAGAATACTCAACCTAAGCTAACTTAACCTAACCTAACCTAATCTAACCTAACCTAACCTAATCTACCTAGTTTCACAAAAATCGCACTGAAGTTAATATAATACTCGGATAAACACAGTAATATTTATTCGCTACGCTCCCTTGCGTCAATTATCCGTTGAACTTCAGAGCAGGTGAGCGTAAATCCAGTAGGTCCAGTACTGTACTTTCACAAGGGAAGTAGAGCGCGCCGTGTGAACTCTATTTCTGTCTCTTTCTATTAATTATACCTTGATTACGTTTATTAGAACAGTTAGTCTTTTAACGAGCTTAGTAATTCAGTTTCTTATCGTTAGCATGTAATTTGTTCACATTAAAAAAATTAATTCTTTTAAAATTGCAGTTTTGTTCAAATAGGCTCGGTTATCAAGCCCTAACCTAAAAATCTTACAACCCTCATTTCTTAGTTATTAAAACAAGTTGATGAAGCCATCGTGGCACTTACCCAGTCCGATTATTCAGTGTAAGCAGATTCTACTAGTAAATGTTACGATAGGGGGGGGGGGTGTAGCATATCCTAGCTGCAACTACACCTATTGCCGCGTAGTCTTGAGTTAATTCCCTTTATCGATCATCTATTACAATATTCCAAAGCTAAAAGTCTTTATTTTATGTTCTTTTCTTCATTTTTTTTACTACAAAATGCTTGCAAAATCAGAAAGTTGTAGCTGATCTGGTTCTTGAGATGTCAACTATTATATAAAAACTTAAACTGACAGACAGATAGGCAAAGAAGCGAGATAGGCCATATTGTCGAAACAACTTTTTGTTTGTTTTGGTGTATAGAAACATTTGCCAAGTTTTCGTCCATTAGGTATTATGGGTACGTAATAAACACTGTAAAAGCGACAATTTTGTACAGTCTTGGTTTTATGAACTGTTGTGTATCCCAAACTTTCGGGGTGGGGGTGGCGATGGACACCTAACGATACATACGCGAAGCAATTTGGTAGACACCTAAATGGGAGATATTCCAGCTTTTATAATAGTGCCCATGGTTAATTTTCTATTTTTAAGCAAGATTTTTGGAAAACGTTCGACCATGTGTTTCTTTGGGTCCACGCTATTCGAAAACCATTTTGACAAAAAAAAAAGAAAAAAAAGGTACATTTTTGACACCAAACCTTCGTTTTTTAGTTACTTAAAATTTTTTTTTTTTTAAACTAGAAATTCGACCAAAATCCTACTAACCTAACCTAATAACCCTAATCTAACCTAACCTTACCTAATAACCCTAATCTAACCTAACTTACTAACTCTAACATAGCCTACTAACCCTAACCTAATCTAACCTACTGAACCTAACCTAACCTAACCTACTAACCATAACCTAACCTAGTAACCCTAATCTAACATAACTCTAGCCTAACCTAACTACAAACCTAAGCATAACCTAACTACAAGCCTTAGCTATACCTAACTTAACCTAACCTAGTAACCCTAACCTAACCTAACCTAGTAACCCTAGTCTAACCTAACTTACTAACTCTAACCTAGCCTCTAACCTACTGAACCTAACCTAACCTACTAACCATAACCTAAACTAGTAACCCTAATCTAACCTAACTCTAGCATAACCTAACTACAAACCTTAGCATAACCTAACCTAACCTAGTAACCCTAACCCAACCTAACCTAGTAACCCTAACCCAACCTAACCTAGTAACCCTAACCTAACCTAACCTAACTTACTAACTCTAACCTAGCCTACTAACCCTAACCTAATCTAACCTACTGAACCTAACCTAACCTAACCTAGTAACCCTAATCTAACCTAACTCTAGCCTAACCTAACTACAAACCTTAGCATAACCTAACCTAACCTAGTAACCCTAACCTAACCTAACCTAGTAACCCTAACCTAACCTAACCTAATAACCCTAATCTAACCTAACTTACTAACTCTAATCTAGCCTACTAACCCTAACCTAATCTAACCTACTGAACCTAACCTAACCTACTAACCATAACCTAACCTAGTAACACTAATCTAACCTAACTCTAGCAAAACCTTTTAACTGTAACCTAAACTAACCTAACCTTATATTACAAGTTTGAACAATAACAGTTCAATCGTTTGGACCGTAATGACAACAGTCTTCACTTCTAAAAACTACTTTATAAACGAAAAATTTTAAAAAAAATAAAAGATCAGTAAACACTGCAAAAGTAAGTTGCGTTCCGCTTCCCGAGAATTGTTATTAGATTACAATCTAAGGCCTACAACAGTTACTTTTCTAATGAGCGTCTAATTAATTATTTTCTCTACATGGTTAAGGTTCACCTTCATACCGATGGTATCCATAGTCTTACCTGTATACAATTTGACCTTCACCTTGTCCTTGTTAAGTTTCACTAACTTTAAACTGTTTGAACTGAGTAGAGCATCGACAACTGCAGTAAACTGCCACGAATTTTCTTTTTTCCGACATTATTCAAGAATCGTACATTTTTTTTAATTCGATGTTTGGTACATTGATTTGGGTTATATATTTTCACATTTTGTCAAAATTTGATCCTAATCGTTTGCGCTGATTTTGAGATATTCGAATGTTAACGACGGCTCCCATGGTTAAATTCCCAATTTTAATTAATCTCCCGAACCGGTATAAATTGTGAGTTGGCGACCAAATCGTTTTATTTGAGCTCTAAGTATTCCTTTAGATTGAAATCGTTAAGAAAACTTTATATATTCGTTTTTTGTTTCAAGGCAGATTTCCGCATTTAGAATTCGGTTTTGTGTTTGTGTTTTTCCATTGATCGAGTTTTAATTTTTTATTTTGACGTTTTCTTTTTAATTTTGTGTATTTCTTTCTCAAATATAACTTACGTAGTACTGTAGTATAAAATATGGTACGTAACAAAAAATCTGTGTTGAGATTTTAGCTGATTTATATGTTTGAGGTTATCTGACCCCAAAGAAGTTTTGATAATTATATTGTGTCATTCGTTCGTCCGTCATCTATGCAGTATTGTGACTATACCACTTTAGGCACTTCTAAAGACCCAACCTAACCTAACCTATACCACGAGGCACTTCTAAAGACCTAACCTAACCTAACCTAATCTATCCTAATCTAACCTAACCTAACCTATACCACGAGGCACTTCTAAAGACTTAACCTAACCTAATCTAACTTAACCTAATCTAACCTAACCTAACCTATACCACGAGGCACTTCTAAAGACCTAACCTAACCTAATCTAACTTAACCTAACCTATACCATGAGGCACTTCTAAAGACCTAACCTATACCACGAGGCACTTCTAAAAACCTAACCTATACCACGAGGCACTTCTAAAGACCTAACCTGACCTAACCTAACCTAACATATACCACGAGGCACTTCTAAAGACCTAACCTAACCTAACCTATACCACGAGGCACTTCTAAAGACCTAACCTGACCTAACCAAACCTAACATATACCACGAGACACTTCTAAAGACCTAACCTAACCTAACCTATACCACGAGGCACTTCTAAAGACCTAACCTAACCTAATCTAACTTAACCTAACCTATACCACGAGGCACTTCTAAAAACCTAACCTAACCTATACCACGAGGCACTTCTAAAAACCTAACCTATACCACGAGGCACTTCTAAAGACCTAACCTGACCTAACCTAACCTAACATATACCACGAGGCACTTCTAAAGACCAAACCTAACCTAACCCAACCTATACCACGAGGTACTTCTAAAGACCTAACCTAACCTAAACTAACCTAACCTAACCTATACCAAGAGGCACTTCTAAAGACCTAACCTAACCTATACCACGAGGCACTTCTAAAGACCTAACCTAACCTAACCTCGTCTAACCTAACCTAACCTATACCAAGAGGCACTTCTAAAGACCTAACCTAACCTAACCTCGACTCTAAAACTCAGTTTCAATCAAATTACGTTTAACACATAACACTTACGATCATTTTATTGTGGTTTCTAAATTTGTTGGTTAAGGGAACAAAAATGGTGCTAATTACTCCGACCTTTGTTTTGTTGCATGATCATAAATTATGAGTACAGTCTGGTTTATAATCCACTACAAATATTTTATTTAAGGATGTTGAACAGACTGTACACAACTGCAGCCAGACAATATACACATATGCAAGACGGAAATAAAACAGGTATTCCTGTCTTGTACAAACAAGGAGCATGGATTCCAGGCGGCTCCAGGACTATACATACCTGCATCATCTAATTCTGGAATCTACAGAGATCAAAAAGTCCCCATGCACCTTATGATTACAGTATACTTTGTTTCAAAAATGGTAGTGAAACAAATGTTTATTTGATCAACAGTAACCCGGGTAAATTAAAAATTTTATTAGTTTGGTTTTTATTTTGATTTGGTGTTTTTATTTTAAGGAGGATTACCCTAAGGGGCTTACTTTAGTGAGTCTGGCAATCCCGAGGGACCCAAATAGATCTTCTACCATTTCAGATAGTCTTGTGTTATAGGCTATCCCTCTACTTCATATTTCCTATAAGGATTCTCTTGATGTGATTAAAGTATTCATAGGGTTCTATATAAGCACACTATTCTTCCTTATACCAAATTTCATATTAATAATCTTAATTTGTGGACCCTCGTGCTTACAGCAGGTGATGGCATGTCAAAAATCACATTTTCGTTTTCCCGATGTAATGAAACATGAAGATAAGTTCAAAAAGAAGGTTGAAATTTGGTTCTATTACCACACCTACTGGGTAAACATCAACAATCAAAATTCAAGTCTTATCACATCATCGTATTTGAAAGCTTCAACCCCCCACAGTCTTTGTATTCGTGCTGATGACGTCATCTGACATATCGTGTTTCCTTCCTCTCTCCCCTACAGCTGGCGCTTGGCACCTGGTAGTATCAAGTAAACAAAAACCGGAAGTATTTAACTAGTCATATCGCTCGTTTCAACGGTTCACTGGTTGTGAATCATGTATTACATTTTATAGATTAAATAATCAGTGGTAATCAGACAGTCATACTCTATGAGGCAGTGTATGAGTGTGACCTATCAAACGTTGATTACATATCATAATTATTTAGATAAGAAAATATGATTATGGGTTTGAAAAACTAGTCACGATACAATCCAATCTAAGGAATAAATTCACAAACTTTGATGCATCGACAGAAACAAAAACTAGTTAAGGGTCAACAAGGATGTACCATCGATATAAATAGTAATGTATCGCGCGCTACCGAACCTACCGGCGATGGTTGCGTTCTGGACTTTGAAGGCTGAAAGGGCAAAACCGGCCCACCGAGCAATACTCTAATATTGTCTCGCGGCAACTTTCCTTGACGGTTAGGCTTTACAAATACGTTTCAAGGATTTTATTGAAAATTATCATTCTTCCAAACGACACGCCCAGTTTGGAATAGTTGATACAAAATAAAAGAAACATTAGATCAAGATACACATGAATAAGTTTAGCTTTTATACATGACTCACCCATGGATATAAACAACTATGAATCGCGCTCTTGTAGCACCAAAGACAATTATACATTTTCTTTAATCTAAGTAAATAACAATTGTATCCAATGAAACTTTTGCCTTTAATTTGCACAACAAATTACCTTAATTCAGTAAAAATACCTTACAAAACAAAAATTCTTAAACATTACTAAACAAAACAAGTTTTGTTAACGTTTGTCGAATGACAACTTTTGAATGCGCAGCTGTTAAAGTTTCTTCTTTTGCCTTGCTAAAACAAATAATTTAAAAAAACAAACTACCATTCGATTTTACCAATTTAAGTTCGTGGATATCTTCCTCAAAGTCCACGTTGGATACGTGACCTTTAAAACCATTTCCTGCTAATCCTCTGCAGGCTTCCAAAATGATTTTCTGGGTGTTTAGTTTATTTCTAACATTTTTATTTAAACTATATTTGTTGTTCATAATCTTAACAACATACAACACATCTGAGGAGGTTCAAAATAATTTCCCTCTGGAAACAAAGTCAGTAAAGTGTGTGTAGCTACTTAGATTATCAGCTGTCAATAACTTAAAACATTCCTCACACTTTACGAGCTAACTTCCTTACAATAAAACCGCTTATATAATATAATACATAATCTTTGTAGTAGGATCCCGTAGTCACATTACTTTGGAAATTGCAAATTTCTTGTTTTTCATTTTCCTCAATATGCAGGTCAACGTCTTCAGCTGCCTCAGCAAAGCTCATAATAGAACTTTGTATAACACTGTCATACTCCAAACAGTTTCCCTGATTTGATGACTGCACACAATTCCTGAACATAAGTTTTGTCAATGTCAGTTGGATTTGTTTTACATTACATTTGGGTTATTGTTACGTCCTCCTCGGGATGTTGTGCAAGAAAAGTGCGTCTTTAGTGAGACAATTTGAAAAACTAAAGCCTCACTCGCCAGTGTTTCGTGTTCATCTAACTTAAGATCATTACCCCAGCTTACATATCCAACATTTTTACCTTCCTTATGATCATACAGAACCTGCTTCCTTATGCTCATTGCGTCAAAAACTAAATTAACATATTTCAGGTATGGTTGTTTCTGAACATTTACTTTTAAATATTGTAAAACCTCTTCTAGAAATCCTTGAACAGTTGAAAGTAGACAGCCATCTTCTTAAAGTTGCCGGGTTGGGTGGCAAAAAGTTATGACTTCTTAAGTATTATAAACATACAAGTAACCTCCTAGCCTCGTGTAAAACATACCTAGCAACAACATGGTTGTCAGCCTGCAAAACGCCGTGGATGCAACCCGCAACACGTAGCAGTGTGCGACCGGAAAGTTGAACCCGTGCCTAAGGCAGCGCGCGATCCATTATTATTTATATCGATGGGATATACATTGTGGCGTTCCACTATACAGTAGGCTACCTAGAAAATCGTTTTTAAACTACATTCGAGGATATCCAAATTTTTTAAATTATAGGCACCCCGTAGGCCTTCTTAAAGCATTTCTCAAAGGCGAAAAACATCTCTGTCATTATCTCTTATAAAAAAGGAAGAGAACATAAAATGACGATTTCTAGTCCTTGAATGCTCTAATAGCATCAGAATCGGGAGAGAACAAGAATTGATCAAGAAAGACCTGAAAGGAGTAGATCCTATGTAGGGTCCCTCAGGATTCTCACGCCCATACTTGCTATAATTGAGCTCCTGAGGGCATATCTTAGAAGAGGTCCTTGATCATATTATGTGGGTTGAACAGTTATAGTTTTGCAACTTCTTCAAAAAGCGTTCTTGTGGGAGGAATGAGTAGACCGTTAGCCTCCAGTTTCTGAGGTTCAAGCAGTACCATGGAGATGGACATCCTCTTTAGTGTTCAAAGTGAGTACGGAGTAGGAATCCCGAGATACTTGCTTACCTGAGGATCTAAACCTTTCACCTAGTCTTAGGTTAGATCCCTCTCTTTCTATCAGGTCTCTTGATCAACTCTTGTTCTCTTCCTTGACGCTATTATTCGAGTGATATTTATTTGATTTAAGGGGATAGTAACTGCTATAGTTTTTGTTCACCAACTTGTTTTCCGTACTCAGGGTTGAGACGAGCACGGAAACTACATCATCAATATCGCATTTATTGTCACTCTATAACCAAGAGTTATAAATGTATTTAGAAACAATACAAACTGACCGAGAGAGGGGAAATGGAGTACTTTTGGCTTTGGTTCACATGTTTACTGGAAATTTTACTTCAGACATATTACGTAGTATAGGTTAGGTTAGGTTAGATTAGGTCAGGTCAGGTTAGGTTGGGTTATTTTGCGATGGATCAAAAAACCGTTTTGAGGTCCACTGAGTCCAAAAATGTAGGTTTTGGAAGTATGTCTAATTGTCATCCGGGCACTGCTATACAGGCCAAATAAGTAGGCCTAGACGGATTTTTATGAAATTTCGTATGTGGGCGTTTTTTTTTAACTCAAAGTTTGGATGCACCTGCTATAAAACAAAAATTGTTGTGTATTACTACATTTATAAGATCTGGTAGTACGTTGGAATTGGGTAAGTACCATGATGGTGTTTCAACTTGTTTTTCTCACCTAAAATTAGTGTAAACACATTTTGGGTGTCAGTAAGTTGACACATTGTTTTTGTACCGTTTATTTCCGTTATTTCGAAACTCTAAAACGAATTTCTAAAATATTACAAGTCTATAATGAATCACCTTGTATACAGTTAGAAAATAAAAAGTCTTCTGAATATCGTATTTACCTAACTTTGTTAGATTCTCTAGAAATGAGTCATCATTGGTACTCCAATGTTACAATGTATAGACTATACTGTATATATTACGTCATCATGATGATTCATAACCATTTCCCACGAGTCCAATGTCATAGCATGTTATGAATAGGTCAACAATCAATGATTCCAGGGCTAGACGTTGTTTTAGACAAATACCGATTATTATTCACGCCTAGGCCTAGTCATGTTCTTTGATCGAAATTTTGTAGTATGGTGAGAATTTAAAATTTTCGTGGATTAAGTCTTCTTGAGTTCGTAAATTTATTTTGTTACAAAGTCATACATATGTCAGCAGTTATTTTTTACAAATCGTTAAACAGATTTTGTTTAAATTAATATTTAATGGGCTTCTTTTACTCCTATGTAGGTACTTTACAGCGTAATTAAAAAAACTTAAAAAACCCCAAAAATTTGATTCACACAATTAAAAAATGCAGTTAATATTTTTAAATTTTAAAATCCATTCTACTGATGTGTTTAGCTCTGTCTTATCATTGTCAATGTATGATAACGCTGTCAATTGCATTTAACAAGATAACAGCTGTTTGGAATCGAACATTGTAACTACATTTCTCTCGTTACTGTTTGTATGAAAGAAATGTGTAATTATACAAGCATAAATTAAGGATGATATTTTTTTCTTTTCAAAATACCATCGGGGCTCATTTAGTGAGTACAGGCTGGCAATCCCGAGGTCTTAGTTGGATCTACACCTTTTTACAGTAGTATTAAGTTAGATCCCTCTGTTTACAGGTCTCTTTTGATCAACTCTTGTTCTTTTTCGACCCTGATGGTAGAGTATTCAAGCGTTAGCGATCTTTATTTTATGTTCTTTGTTGCTTTTTTATAAGGCGCTGATGACCGAGTGGTTTTTCGCTTTTTTAAAAATAAAATTACCTAGTTTGGTACCCTAACATATAACCTAACCCAACATAACCTAACTTTTACATTTTACCAAAGTTTAGTTGAAATCGCTCGGGTCGATTTTAAGATATTCAACCTGTTTAAAGAAAATAATTAATTTAGATTTTAAACCTACGAACAGATTTTTTTAGGATATTGACAGTTCTGCTTTGGTTTGATTACAGCCTTCATTTTCTTGTGACAGCTTCCCTCTTAAATTTTGAGCTCGGTTTTGTGTAAATCTACATTTATTTAAACTAAATTCAATGAATCATATAAACGAGTATTAAAGTACACCTTGCAGCAGTGTAGAAATGATCTGGTCACCCAACTGGAGCCCCTTGTAGTGACGTCACAGAACTCTTTCATCCATGTAAGGCAAGTGCATTGCTAGCCTACTTGGTTTGGCACGTCACTCTGTCTTTCCGGTCGGATGTAGCGTCCATTTATGATCTAATGGTTTTGAGAAAATATCTTTGGTAACAAACTATCTGTTATTGAACTATTAAAACTTTGATGATTTGGACTATGCATGTGTACAAAAATTATTTTAGATAAAAAAAAAAAATCCCTTAGTGGTTTTTTATACTTGGAAGGGAGCTGACTTATGTTTCTTATTTAATTTATATATACAGGATGTGGCATAATTCTAGAAACATTTAATAATAAAAAACTAAAACATCAAAAATTTGAGTATTTGTATCCAGTAATTAAGTGCACATTTTGATAGGGTCATCGTTTTCGTAGGCCGTTTTTGTTCCACCATGTTGAAATGAATTTTTATTTTATTTTGTCACATGTATTGTAGTATGGAGGAAGTTATGTGATGAGTTAAAAAAATCAATGTCGATTTAAATGATGTGGGCATATTTTATCATATTTCGGGACTTTTAAATATTTTAGTAACTAAAAATTTGGGTGTAGCTGCCATAAGATACAAATACAAATATATGTTTATTTTTGGTTTTGTAAAAATCGGTTTTACTGAAAAATATCACAGTTCGTGAGTTAACGGTTATTAAAGTACTTAATTTCTCAAAATAGGTTCTACCGATTTCGATAAAATTTTACTGAAATGTAAAAATTAATAACTTAAAGTCTATTAAAAATTACGAGTAAAAAATATTACTACTCAGCAATAATTGGCAAAAAAAATTTTTTTTTTAAATCTAAACCGCCATTATTAAAAGCTAGATTTTAATCTATTTTTTGTTGTTGTAAAATAGCATTTCGACGATTCAAACGAGAAAACGTAGACATTTTATAATCTTGTAGACTGTAGGAAAGAATTAACCATTAAGGAAATCTAAACAATAAGTTTATTGAGGATTTTTCCTTTTAAAGAAACAGAAACGAATACAATAAAACACGTCAAAATGCCACTTTGAAAAGTATATAATTACGAGTAGGCCTATATGAATTTTTTTTTTTTTTAATATTTAAATTCTGATAACTACATTGTCTTCACTCATCCCTAAAAACACGTTTTTGAAAAAAAAATACAGAATGTCCCGTACAAAGCTGCCAAAAGTTTAGGAAATGATTCTGTGGGTCAACATAATAAGAATTTTTTTTCCCCCGAAAACGTTTAGTTTTCAGATATCAGACATTTTTTTATTATTTATTTATTTTAATTTTTTTTTAAACATTATAACTTTGGAAATATAAACGATATTGAGTTCAGATTTGGTATACACATTTATTATGTAATGTTTTATAAGTGTACAGAACTGAAAATAAAGACATTAATTTGTATATTTTTTTTTAAAATGGCGTCCGTTTAAAATATTTAATATTGAATATCTCGAAAACCATTAACTTTACAAAAATTTCACAAGAAATAAAAATGTTCTTTTTTTAATTATAAATAGAATGGTTTTTGTATTTTTTCTGTACGTCAAAGGATAATTGAGTTATTGCCAAAAAAAACAGGAAACTTATATCTCGGTAGTTGTCTACAACACCCAACATTGGTCTAGACCTAAAATATTTTTGGATTCTTATACTTTTAATAAAATTTTTAAATCCGTTCCTCTCTGAATTGCATTAAAAATTAAAATATGACCCTTAACTATTTCAAAAAAAGCGGTATTTAATTTTTTCGTGCTAAATATTTTGAAGCATGTATAAAAATAAAACAAATGTAAATTGTATCTATTAAACTAATTGCAAACATACAATATAGTTTGAAGTCATTAATTACAGGGACAGTATGTATATATATTTAAATATGGGCCTAAACTTGGTTTGCTCCTGTCGTAAACACGTCCTCAATGCAAGTCGCATTGATTAAAAAATAGAGTTTTGACGGTCAAGGTTATTTGTAATTCTTGTCAATTATCGCTAATCTTAATTATTACTATTAGCATTATTGCAATGTTTGTTATTATATTTTTAATTTGCAATTTTGCCCGCGAGTTTGGGGTCATTAATCTTCAAATTTAAACGAAATGTCTTTCAAATTTTAAATTGTCATTTACAACAGCCATGGTCGACATTTTGTTTTTTAAAGGTCGCAATTATTGTTGTCCGATAATTTTTCCAATATATTATATAAATTTATTGAGCAGCAAATTTTTATTGGAACAGTTTCAAAATGGTGATCATTTTAACTAGTTGGCTTGCCCATGGTTGACTTTTGAATGAGTTTGAAAATTTTTCAAAGATTTGTGGGGATTTTTATAAAATTCAAGTCCTACTTTAAAAAATGATGTACTTAATTAAAAACTATAAAGCTAGCAATATGTTCGTAAATTTTCGTTTTATATTTATACCACTCCCCCATTTAAAAATATTAGACTAAAGAAAATCTTGTCTTACTCTTACTGCAGTATTGCAGTTAATTTCTAATTTAAGGTTGGAGACAGGAGGGGAGACGTCGAGACTCGAGACCATGAGCATGAGCTCATGCTAAAGAAATACGAAGAAGGAAGTTTGGCAACTCTGTAAGCATACTCCAAAATCCTAATTTTTCAAACTAATTATATAATTTTCGAATAAATAAATATTACTATACTTATATTTATGATTTAAATTCAAATATATAAACAGTCTCACTGTATATATAAAAATGTTAAATAAAATAAAATAATTTATAAATTTGAACTGAGCCAATGACAAGCCTCCAGAAGTGGCGCAGAATGAACCGCGCCCGTCTGACGTGGCAGCCAATAGCGTGGCTACATGAGTAACAGACTTTGAAGTTATAAAAGGAGTAGCCGGTGTAATTTCCGTTACTGTTCTCTGGAGAAGCCTCTTTATCGGTGTTTCCATAAGCAGTTTTTGCTAATTACTATTCATATTTTCATTATTTATTAAAACTTATTCATTTTCATCATGGTAAGTACAATTATTTCATTGTAATTAATGTTGTTATCATTTAATTATTCTACAATTAACTTAACTTTTGTAGATCAAATGTCTAATTTCCTTACACCCCTGTGTGTCCTTACTGGTTCTTTTATACGTGGCATTTGTTTCAACTTGCCTCAAAAATACATCAAAACTAAGTTTATAGTTTCCTCCTTAAATTTAATAAAATATCTTCAAATTATAATCTATTTTAATTTTAATGTGTAATGCTGGAAGAATATAGCCTATTATATACATTATTCAGATCTTCATTAACTGCCGTAAATCAATGACCTAAAAAGGTAAACCTAACTTTCTTTAGGCCTATTCGTGACATCTTTATTTTCAATATATTCATTCATTTTTGAAATTAATTGTGAAATGTTATATATAACCTATCATAAATACGAAAGAAAAAAACATTAACACAAAGAAATGAAAATTGAAGTCTAATGAAAAAATTAACAAAATATTCATGCTATGACATGACATGTGAATCAGAAATAGACTACTGTTTTTAGCGAAAAATGACTGCCATCAAAGTTTAGAATAGCCTACTTGCTTCTTATAAAAAATATTTTTAAAAACCCGACTAGAGTAAAGTCAGTAACCTAATTATTTACAAAGAGTGTTTAGATATTATTGGTGATTTTTTAAATCATGTTCTACATAGGGCCTACCTTATTTCTTATAATAAAATAAGTTCATCATCGATCTACCTTTTTCAAAACTATAATGCATAATCAATGCATTTATAGGTTACAGCGTAATGACAATGCCTCACATTCCGTAAATGTCCAGTTGATACAGCGTTGCGATTTAATATAGAAATATGAAATCAGGTTTTACATACCTCATTATGAAACAATTGGATCTTCCATCAACTATGAAAATCCATTATTTCTGTCTTAAATAAGCAATTTAAAAGTACGAAATAATAGCCTTATTAGGTTAAGGTATCATATAGTTATTCATATGGCAATGATTGTGAATATATTAAGTGTCATCACTTGATGTTTATGTTCATCCGTGCAAAGCAAATAGGTCGGGATAGGTAATTATATATATTTAGTAAAGACCAGTCTGGTATTGTAGTTACATAATATATATTATATATATATATATATATATATATATATATATATACATTTACTTCCTGAGATCTAAGTCACATAATTCTGAAATTATATAGCGTAGTAATCACATTTGTTATAAGACACTTTTAACGACACTATTGATTTATGAAACCGAGACGCCAGGCTCATCCTCATCGTGTATTCTGATCATTGAATGTAAACTTTTAAATTGCTTATTTTAGACAGATATAATAGATTTTCATACTTGAAACGGTCATCCCAGCTTAAGAATAATCTAGATAATTGTTTCATAATGAGGTATGTAAAACATGATTTCATAAAATATCTATATTAAATCGCAACATGATATCAACTGGACATTTACCCCACATTTATTGGAATTGGAATAGTCAAATTAATTTATTTTGTCAAATCACCTCAAAGTGTCGTAGAACAGTCATTTTAAGTTGGTGTTTTCGGACAGAAATAATGAATTGGGAAACATAAGTTGAACAGCGTTATGGAAGTATTGAAATTATTGGAAAAAACACTGTTTTGAAGACGAAATTCTGAGATTTCGCACTTAAATTGATCGGACAACTTTCCTGGATATTAAACATACACACACCCCCACCCCCACCCACCCATCTGGCCAGACCTGTATTTGCAAGATAACGATAGGTCTTTTACTTTTAAACAATTATAACTTTGGTGCGAGACTCGTGTAATTTTAGTTATTCTATTTTTATTTGACCAACTTGTCTTTATGTAATACCCCAGTTTTTTTGTCAATCCACATGATTTGTTGGTGGAAGTATGAGCTCTGCCTAAGGTGGACATACCACATTGGATGCACCATGCTTCAGGCTTGCATGAGATCTTAGCGAATCTTGGATTATAAGATCATCAACATGCTCTAAGATTCACTCCACAATTTAATTAAAAACATACAAATTGAAAAGTCCTACGCCATTCAGATATACCAACATATATATAAAGCTTGAAGATTATATTGTTTCTAATTGGTCTAACGCAACTAGTTCTTATATTTTGTTAGAAATTCATTATAACGTAATAATGATGTTTTAAAAGGTCAATAGATTTTATGTGGATAAAATGGCCTTTTATAAAACTAAATGTACTGGTACATATTAACTTATTATTCTTGGTTCTCTATTTTTACAAGGAATAAATAACTTATATTATTCTTATATATTTATGCTTCTCTATTTTAAAAAGGAATACATAACTTATATTATTTTTTTATACTAGATTTTTATTTGAATCTACAGTTTGGTAATATTCGTACTATTTTCCTTTTTCTTCTTCAAATAAATTAGAAATTATTCTGTTTTGTAAGTTTTTAAAATTTACGAAGAAATATCTTTTTTATAGAGGGAGTGTATTTCTATCCACGTTGGACAAGCTGGAGTCCAGATTGGTAATGCCTGCTGGGAACTCTACTGTTTGGAACATGGTATCCAACCCGACGGTCAAATGCCATCCGACAAGACTATCGGAGGTGGTGACGACAGCTTCAACACTTTTTTCAGTGAGACTGGTGCTGGCAAACATGTTCCCAGAGCTGTGTTTGTTGACTTGGAACCTACAGTAGTTGGTGAGTTGCAGTCTTTAGTACTACAGTATCGAATAATTTGTTGTAATTAATTGTTGTTGGACTGAATATGATTTATTGAGAAATCTAAAAAAAAATTTGTATAATGAAATTGTGACGGTTAAAAAATGATGGAAGCTTTTAAGGGGGAATATCAATTTGGACGCATATCTATCTTTATTTCTAGGTGTCCATAAACATTATAGAGATACGAATCTTGACTAATACCACATTCTATTTGGTTGCAGTATTTTAAAAATTCGGATTTACAGATGATTCAAAAATTTAATGGGAAAGACTTACATTTAATTTAAGTTATAAACAAACAATACCAGTGAAAATCTAAACAAGAAATGAAATTATTTTTCCAAAAATTTATAAAATCAAAAAGAAAAACATCTTGGGTGTTCAAATTTATAAACTTTAAAACTGGAAAATTAGTTAGAGTATGGAAATAAGTATCCATTGAATAATATATTCTGAGATAGGTAAATATGTATTTTATAATATCGGAATTTCTTTAAAAAAATTATAAATTAGTTAACTATTTACCTTATATTCAAACAATCCGGTCATATGGACACGCTATTATCAGAACCTTACAACCAGGTATTTGCCATAACAAATAATAATTAATATTGACTGCTAAAATTCATGCAATATTGGTTGGCAAATGCTAAAAAATTTAAAAATAATTTTTACTTACCATCAGATGTGTTATGATGGAAAAACATGTAGGAAGACAATTTGGGCAAAAAAAAAGAAGTATTTTAGGCCATTTTAGTTGCGTCCACTATCGTGGACGTGAGCACCTGGAGACGTTCACATAACACATAAAATATGTTACCATGGAAACACAGGAACTGAAAACTACGATCGCAAAAATGGAAGAAACTATCTCCCCACATGCGCAAAACCAGCCGTCCACACCACACAAATGTTACGAATCACACTGACGAATCTAAGCAACAAAACAATGGCGTCCACGATCGTAGACGTGCGCATATGGCGGCGCCTCCCTGAGTCCACGATCGTGGACGCTATAATATAATAATATTTATTTTTAATTTTATAAGGTACAGTTGCATATAATATTACAAATACCAATTTTCATTTAAAATATATATACTGTATATATATATATATATATATATATATAAATTGAAATTTCAACATCTTTTTAGAATGAATAACAGAACAAATTTTATATTTGCAAAATAATTTTAAGATTTTGTTTTATTTTGATAAATAAAAATAGGTAATTGATGTTGTTGAGTACCTATATTGGAAGCTGTTTCAATATTTTTTCTTACATCTATACAAGTTTGTATAAATTCAACATACATAATTATTTAGACAATGGATAGAAATTGTAATAATCCTCAACTCCAAATATTTATGAAATCACTTTTTGGTGTTACATACAACTTCCAAAATTAGAGGAAAGATAGATAGTACCTCCGAAACTTATCTTATGTGCAATGAATATATTATTTAAAGTGGTTGTTTCTGCACTCACATCATGTTACTAGTTCACTTTCTTTATTCCATTGAAAGTGAAGCGAGAACTTGAATAGATTAATCATTTGAAAAAATTTCTTAAAGATATTGTAAAAATAATCTATCGCTGATTAAAAATGAATGTGTTCTCATTTCATTCTGGGAGCTGATTCTCTAGCAACTCCAACCCCCCCCCCACCCCCAGTGAAAATTAGCTAAACCACTACCATTATTTCTATGAACATTCGTTTAACTTATTTTAAAATATTGTGGTAGTCACAGTTAGTTTTAACTGATCATTTCATTATTATCAGCAATTTTGAAATAGTTACCTTTTTATAGTAATTTGTAATCTTCAAGATATATATACGGTAATTGTTTTTAACATTCTCTATGCTTTTCTTAAATTCTTTGGCCTATCCTACAATGTTACATTATTTTCCATTTCAGATGAAGTAAGAACCGGAACATACAGACAACTCTTCCACCCAGAACAACTCATCACAGGAAAAGAAGATGCCGCTAACAATTACGCTCGTGGTCATTATACAATTGGAAAGGAAATCGTAGATTTGGTACTCGACAGAATTAGGAAATTGGCCGATCAATGCACAGGACTTCAAGGTTTTCTTATTTTCCACTCTTTTGGTGGAGGCACTGGCTCTGGTTTCACATCTCTTCTTATGGAAAGACTGTCTGTGGATTATGGAAAGAAGAGTAAACTGGAATTTGCCATCTACCCAGCTCCTCAGGTAAAGAAATACAGATCATAACTTTATGTATAAGTTTTTTTTTTTAATAATGGTTTTAAAAGGATTATTAGAATGACAAAAATGTTTGTGAATCCAGAATAGTGAAATTTTATATTGTAAATGGATTATTATTGTTTAATTGTTCTTATTGCAAATCATTGGTCAAGATTTTGGTTTTTAAATGCTAATTTTGCACATTATTTGCCTTATATGTGTTAGAATAATTTATTTTAAAAAAATTTTGAAATTTTTGCCGATTATTAAGGAGAATGCAAACAATTTTTATACAAAATTATTTTTACATGTATCAACATAAGGAATATAAGGTCTGTGACAGAAACTTAAGGGTTTAGGCCTATAAGTTGGATGCTCTTCTTCGTGATTAATAACATTATCCTATGTCAATTGATACAAGATAATTTGTTATTGCAAAACCAACTATCCATCATAAATTTGAAATATAAACATTTCCAACTAAACCCTTATTAAGACAGTAACCAGTGTAAGGCTTGGCCTAAGACTTTTTCTGCTCTTGGAGCAGTTAACCAATGGTCCTTTGGAAGACATACTTTTATATCGGAATGTCGATTTTATTGTCTTAGAAAGAAACTTTCATTTTTTCTCTCTATCTAGCTATATTCTGATTTTACACAATTAATATCTTCCTTAGATATAATTATTATTTGTCTTCGATAGTTTTAGTCTTTCTCTCACGTTTTAGCGGTGAATTAAAATTTATTTTATTTGTTCTTCACTGACATCATTTTTTACTTTTGTATAATAATGTTTACTTAAATATTCACATGTTTGTGCTAATTGAGAATTGAAAAACTTACACAATGTTATTGATTTATTATTCAATAATTTTTCATTAAAAACTATGTTAATGAACAAACATTAATTTTTTCAGGTTTCTACTGCTGTCGTTGAACCTTACAATTCTATCCTGACCACACACACCACTTTGGAACACTCCGACTGCGCTTTTATGGTTGACAATGAAGCTATCTACGATATCTGCCGCAGAAACCTTGACATTGAACGCCCCACATACACAAACTTGAATCGTCTTATTGGACAAATTGTTTCATCCATTACTGCTTCCCTCCGATTTGATGGTGCCCTCAATGTAGATCTTACAGAATTCCAAACCAATTTAGTTCCTTACCCTCGTATTCATTTCCCATTGGTCACCTATGCCCCTGTCATTTCCGCAGAAAAAGCCTATCATGAACAACTCTCTGTTGCTGAAATTACAAATGCCTGTTTTGAACCAGCAAACCAAATGGTTAAATGTGACCCTCGACACGGAAAATACATGGCCTGTTGTATGCTTTACAGAGGTGATGTTGTTCCTAAGGATGTAAACGCAGCTATTGCTACCATCAAAACCAAGAGAACCATTCAGTTTGTAGATTGGTGTCCTACAGGATTCAAAGTTGGTATCAACTATCAACCACCCACCGTTGTTCCTGGAGGTGATTTGGCTAAAGTCCAACGTGCTGTTTGCATGTTATCCAACACCACTGCCATCGCAGAAGCTTGGGCTCGCCTGGACCACAAGTTTGATTTGATGTATGCCAAGAGAGCTTTCGTTCATTGGTATGTAGGAGAAGGTATGGAAGAAGGAGAGTTTAGCGAAGCTCGTGAGGATTTGGCAGCTTTGGAGAAAGACTACGAAGAAGTTGGTATGGATTCAGTCGAAGGAGAAGGTGAAGGAGCAGAAGAATACTAAGCTTCTCCAGTAGTAAGTCATCTGCTCAATATGATGTCCTAATTTGGTTTTTTTACATCCTCTTTTTTATTTGTATTTTTATATTTCATTTTCATCGTTTTGTATCATTCCAAAGATTTGTACAAATTATAAAGAAACTGTCTGAGCAGGAGTAATAGTCTATTGTCATTTTGATTGAATCCTTTTAACCTTTCTAATACGAACTTACATTATTACAGGTCTGTATGTCAATTAAAAAGATAAACTGTCAATTTATTTTAAGTAGACAAAATACTAATTTTTTAATCTTATTATTATGTTGCGAGTGTTTTTATTTTTAACTTCTAAAATCTGAGGAGAGGTTAACAACAGTAAAGTGTAGGGTAGTTTTTGGAAGATGTCCCAAGCTTACAGAAAAAAAGTTTTCTACAATTTAGTTGTCTAAATATTACCAATAATATCTATATGATTGATCGATCACCTTAAGTTACATGAGAATGAAACCATAAATAATGATACAGTAATAATTTATATTCTATTTCATTATACTTTATTCAACTAAAACATATTTCAATGACTTAAATTTTTTTGGTTTATATACATTTTATTTTAAACAAAAGTCTTGGTGATGTTTTCAAACTAAAATAATAGTTTATTCAGAACACTCATGTATCCTGTTTGTTGTGATTTTTTAGAGTAAAAGTGTTAAGTAACATAATGGTCTGTCTAAAAATAAAGGGAGCGTACTGCTATCTGCCATAGACTGGTGAATGGTAGCAATCTTACCCATATAATTTTTGGGAAGAACAAATCCACTAACCTAAACTGATTATTGGGTAAAAACAAAATATGTCCTATTTTCATTGATATGTATAATATAATTACAAAAGTGTTTATGGCACCAAGATTAAAGATTTAATTTCTGAAATAGGCCTACAAGTGTGAAGTAAAAAGAATATTACAGTAATGGATAAAAATGGTGTTATAAAATTTCATATTTAAGACACTGACCTTTTAAAATTGCCTTATAAAACAGGTACTTATCCAGCACCACCATACTATATAATATAGGCAGATATTCTAAATTTATTGCAAAAAGATAGTTTTTGAGCCTTTAAGAAAATGTTAATTTACACTAGTAAACCAAAAGGTCTTATCCAGTAGGTACAGTTGTTATGCAGGTTTTATGAAATTCTTAAATATGTATATCACTATATTCTGTTGGTTAGGCCCTAAGGAGGCTTGCAGATATGTATATATGAAAGGACCCCAATCATGCCTCGAGGCTATACATATTGAAGGTACTCCTGCTATTTGTCATAGTGTGGTGGGATTGATACTCTTGCATACAGAATTTGAAATCTGCGAATTTCTATCCAATTTTAGAAGTTGAATAACTCGAGATGTGGGGGGGGGGAAGGTTTAAAATTATTAGGTTTTTTTTGATATTTTTGTGAATTTCTATATAAGCACACTGTAGTCCTCCAACAAATTTCATGTTCCTATTTATATGGTGGCTATCATGCTAAAAGGAAAAATAAAACCCTTGCCATCTAAATACTCTAATAGCATCAAGGTCTGAAGAGAACAAGAATGTTGGTAAAGTGAGATCTAAGAGGAGACTAAATAAAAAACATGTAGGTTCACCTAAAAACCCTGGGGTGTGAAACCTATACATACTGTATTGAACCACTGAGAGGTAAGAAAAGTATTGTGGTTTTAAAATTTGCGTATTTATCCTGTTTTTTGGTTATTCTTGATGGCACACTTTAAAACTGTTTTCAGAATTGGACTCTGGAGTTTTTGTCATGCTTCATGTCCAATTGAATAAAAGTTTCAACATGGAATGATTATATTTTGCATCTAATCTTTCAATATTTTGTGGATAAAACAGGGTGATGGAGATAACTGGTTGCTATCCATTACCAGTTCTTATGGACATGAAGTTTTACTATTTGGTATGGGGTAGGGTATGTGTCTGATTACATCGGGTTGAATGATTTTATTATGGGTATTAACCTGAAATGTAATTGGTATTTATTGCCCGATTTTGATTAAACTATTAATATTAATGTATTTTGGAGCACTCGGCTTGAACATTGATATCAATCTGTATATATTCTCTAAAATATACTTACCATATTGGAAAGTAATCAACAATTTTAATAATTGTCAGTAGCAATTCTTCTAACGAATATTTTGGATAGGCCTAAGTTTGTTAATAAAAATTAATCTGTAAAATTAAAATTGCGACCAATTTGAAAATAATATGCTTTTATGAAGGTATCTAGGCTACTATGCCAAATAAAGTCTAAAGATGATTATTTTGTGCAGTTTTAAAATCTGCATTCTCTGATATCCAAACATGTTTTCTACTGTGGAAAAAAACAGAATTGTTTACAACATAACCTCAAAAATATAAAATATATCAGCAATAATAACTTTGATAGTGGAATTTTGATCAAATTTATCATGTAAATTAGGATTTCCTATTATTCTAATATGGTTAACGAAATGGTTACAAAGTTTTAAAATGGCTGCTGGGCATTTGGTTTATTCACAACTATGATTATCCAATTTGTGCAAATGCTGATCATGTTATGGTCAGGTATGAAGTATAGGGTAAGTTTGTTAATAGCAAAAAATTTCCGTCACTGTTCTTTGACTAATCATTACCTTGCATGGTCTCAAGAAATAGAAAAAGTGTTTTCTGACATGCCTTCCATCCGCCTATAGTCGTTTGTACATTCAGTTTTGGCCACCAAAATTAAAATAGGAACATAAAATTTGCTACAAAGGACTATAGTGTGCTCAGAAATATAAAAATGGCGGCTATTTAGACATTTTTTTTTCTAAATTCGTGTTCTATTCAACTTATAACACATTAAATTAAATATAAATTTGCAGAATTCAATTCTGCGTCAAATGATACGAACCCACCCTTCTACGATGACAAATAAGAAGTTAAGATGAATATTTTTGCAGTTATTGTCAAAAATGTAATTTCGAATGCGGACTTGAAAAGGAAAATTTGATGTTATATTGTTCGTATAGTTTACGAGACTCGGGATGAGTCGATGGGTCATCGACAGGAAGATAGACCTAGAGGCTCCTTTCACATTTGTACAGCGTCGAGGCCTTCCAGAGCCGAGACAGCGGCACATTAGTTTACTAATGTGTGTAAACTCTTTAATATACACACATTTACGAGGTTTTGATAATCTGTGTAACAACTGACCTTGGTGGATTACTCTTTGATTTACCAGTACAATTTAACATCTACTACAAGGCCTAAGAAACCAACTTTTAGGAATTAGATTCTAAAATGAGGCGAGATAAGTATCATGATGGAGCTCATGTACTTGCGTGTTTAATAAGGAAGTACACTACGCCTACATTTGTATAAATAATTTCAAGTGGCTTTTGAAGTGATAACTTCTATAGGCCCGTTGGGCACTTTATGGGATGGGAGTAAAACGGCAAACTCGCTTCACGGTCACTGGGTACCATAAGAGCGGCATAATCATAAGTGTATACGTATATATGTTCATATGCGACGGTATGTTGAACATAATAATAACATACGTTTGTGTTGTATAGCATTGCGCATACATTTGGGCTGTATAGCATTGCGCATACATTTGGGCTGTATAGCATTGCGCACACGTTTGTGTTGTATAGTACTGCGCATGCGTTTGGGCTGTATAGCATTGCGCATACGTTTGTGTTGTATAGCACTGCGCATACGTTTGTATTTACTACAATTAGTAAAGTTTTGTCTGATTTTATTTGCAACAAAACAGGAATATCTTCTTTTTTTTCAATCAATTGTCAAGGCATCATTGCCCACGCACTCGATCTCAATGACAGTATTTTGAACGTAATTATTCTTTCGGAAACACATATGAAAGATGGAGAGATCATGGATATTCCGGATTTCTATTGCGTTTACGAAGTATATACGACCTGGGGTTCTGCCGGTGGAGTAGCAATTTATCATAATGCAGAGGTGATAATGCGAATATAGTAACCTCACATATTGATATTCATTCAAACAAATAAGCTGGCCTTAGCAGTGGCGGCGATAGCGGGCCCGCGAGCTGGGAGGGCCCGCGAGCTGGGAGGGCCCGCTAGCCTTGACCGGGATTTTTCGGGAAATTTTACCGGGACCCGGAACCGCGCCGGGCCCTGCCACACGGGCCCCCCTATCATAACAATATTTTTATGAGTATTGTCAAGAAATTACTAAAATAAGGTAAAATGTCTTCAGACAAGATTGTACATCGTGCGTCCAAAACGGCAATAACCATTATTTTTTAGAGAGCAGTATTTATTATTTAATGTCATGATACGAAGTTTGTGTATAGTTTACCGTTGGGCGATAATTAATGCAGCTATCGCTACGTCGCGCATCGCGGTGACTCGCCGGCGCCGGCCGGCGAAAAGAAAAACATCTGGGAAAAAATTATTGGGAGAGGGGGGCCCGATGAACAAATTTGCGGGGGGGGCGCGGGTTCTTATCGCCGCCACTGGGCCTTAGAGTGTTCCAGTCGAAAATCGGAGAAATTTGTTTAAATAGATGCGTAACAGAAACTGGACAGGTTATCATAATTATTGCTGTTTATATTTCTACAGGCAAAACATATTCAGGAGATCAGTAAATTTAAATCATAACATAAAATAATAACAATGTGTTTGATGGTATACTCGTTGCAAAGTTTTCTTGAAGCATGCCCCCTCCCCCCGTATTGTTCAAAAGATATTAGAAATACTGACCGGCCATAGAAGTTATCACTTCCAACGTGTGGTCCTTCACACACCAGTTTTTTCCCACTGGTTTTATCATATTTTGTTTAGAAATTAAAAATATTATGAATTCTGTATTTGTAAATGCCTAATCTCGATATTTAAAGAATTCTTGAATTAAACTGGTTAAATAATTTTCTGAGTTTTCTTCTTTTTTAATTGGTTGTTTAAAGGCAAAACAACCTCTTGGTCATCATTGCCTTATAAAAAAATGGAAGAAAAGTGCATGAAATAAAGATCCTTGGCTCTCGAATACTCTAATAGCGTCAGAGTCGGGAAAGAACAAGAGTTGGTTAAGAGAAAAGGTGTAGAGCTTGCTAGGACTTATTGTGACTATAATATAAGCAATGTGTTTATTGATACTGAGGTAACCTAGCTGGACGTATATTCATACGTCTTTTTCATGTAGACTTTGGTTATATCTCTTTCGTCTCGGTTACCATGTCTCTTTTGACTAACCTTTATTCTTTTGCGACCCTGATGCAATTAGAGTATTCTCAACATTTTGTAACAAATATGTACATGTTTAAATACAGCCTAAGCTTTACTTGTGGCATAAATCGTATTGATTGAAAATGAATGATTAATATTCAGTGTTTAATGTTCATTTATTTATTAATACTTTTTCCCGCAATTATTCCTCAAACGTAATTTTCTTTACTTGCAATTTGACAAACGGTTTTGGGTAATTAATCTTCCCGTTTCACCAAAATTCGACCGAAATTGGTGGAGCCAAACAAGCCGTATGGTCCCATCTCTTAGAAAGTCGATTTGTGAGTTATCGAAAAAAAAAAAAAAAAAAAAAAAAAATGGGTGCGTAGAGATACGCGCGTTAGAAGTGAATACTTATTTAAACTCTGTTTTTACCATATTAGCTTATTGATTATCTCGAGGTTAAGTAATATATATTTTGAAATGTAAATTTAATTATTTATTATTTTTAAAATTTACTATCATAATTATATTCGTAATTTTGTAGTTTTATTTTTATTTGTAAACAGTAATAATATTTAAATAGAGAAAAATCAAATTTAAAAAATAATCAGATTTAATAAATTTTTTTTAGTTTTATTTGTCTTGAAACACTTTAGCAGTCAACTTTTAAACTAGTTATTGAGTTCACTAACCGAGTGAGATGATAAAGAAAAGCTCTCGTGTGTTCTAGTAAATTACCAATATTTGTTCTAAAAATATTTTACCGAAATCTCGTAAAATATCCTTTAACGTATAGGCCTAAAATATGATTTGAAAAACCTCTTGTGTGTTCTAGTAAACTACCAAGATCCGTTTAATATTTTTTTTACCGATGTCTCGTAAAATATCCTTCAACGGATAATAAATATAATATGATAAAGAACAGCTCTTGTGTATTCTAGTAAATTACCAAGATTTAAAAAAATTTAATTTAATGCATAACAGCAAACCAATATGTCCTCTACATTAGTCCAGCTGAATTAAATTTTACATAGAAAAATAATCAGCTGTTTTAATTGGATATCTCTGATGTTTACTTTATTTAAGCCTCAGCTGCTAGATATCGTGACGTCATTTTCGTGACGCTTTTTCCTTTCACTCGTGACGTCATTTTCGTGACGATTTTTCCTTTCACCACATCGATTTAACAGCACCCACAAATTGCCTACCGGGCGTAAAGAAGTATTCACTTAAAAAAAAAGTCGACCACCGCTGTCATAAAAGACGTAATATCTCAAAATGGTTTACAGATTTCCTACAATTTTGTAGAAATATGACCCAAATATTTGTGCAAAATTGCAAGTTGAAAAATATTACGGTTCAGCAATAATTGGTAAAAAATAAAACCGAACCTTGACCACCATCATTTCAAGCTAGACTGCTAACGACGAATTGGTCACAAGCTAGGGAAGTTTAATTCCTTATTTAAATATACAAACTTATTCAAACTGTGTCCATAGTTCATTTTCACCTTTTGATTGACAACTACCGTACCGTAGGCCTACTGACGTTTTTGGTGAAAATTAGTTGTGGTATTTTTTATTTGGTTTAATGAGTGGGAAAGTTTGTGGGATGTTTTTTCATAGTTTATTTTTATCTCAAGGTAGGCCTACCTCAAAATGGATATTTTCAACGAAAATTCAACATCGATTTTTGACGTTTAGATGGGAAAGCAGTAGGCTTATTCTATAGAATAAAAAGTGCTGTTTCATCTCAGTGTATAAGGAATTGTTTGCTTTTCTAGCTTTGTAGGAGCCCAAAACTGGTTTCTACCATGTATAGGTAAGTCCAATAGCAAGGCCTAACGCCCAGTGTACATAAACCCACATACCTACAACAACATCCTACATGGAAACTTTGAGGTTATATAAGACAAACTTTCCAGTCCAACTTTAGTACAGATTGGAGAAGCCCCGTTATTGGTTCTTCCAAGTACAGTGTTTTACTTTGTTAGTGTAAACTTAATTATTTATTTAAAATGGTGAGTACAATATTATTATTTATTTTGTCACATTATAGCACAGTCGAAAAAGGAATTTAAAGGCAACAATTAAAAAGCTAGATTTTTTTGATAAGAAGTCAGTCAAAACGGGTTAACAATTTTTTTTTAAATATTAAAGATGCACGGAAAAATTTATAACCAACAAGAAATTCTACACAAAAAGATTCTATTAAAAATTTATTAACTCTAATTGTTTTTCAGGAAAACGCGATCAAAAAGTGTCCCACAATTGACACTGAAGAATTTTCGAAATCAGTGACATAGGCCTAACTCCATGAAAAGTTATACTATTTTTTTAACTTTGATACTCTATAATTACTTTTCGTTCTTAATTTTGTACTAAAAAGACTTAAACTGTAACAAAGAACTATATTTTGAGAATTGATTTTGTTTATTGGATAGGCTATAAATATAAAAATAAAACATAGTAAACAATTTATTATTACCACTAAAAAGAATATATTTGGATCTTTAGAAGGTTATTTTTATTAATGTCTAATTTTTACTTTTATACAGTAGTTTCAGTACGAAATTTTAAAAAAAATAGAAAAACCACAAAAAAAAAAAATTAGAACAAATACGTGATATCCCGAAAAAGGTGAAGTGGCTATTTATTTTCGGATTATATACATCAAAACGAACAAGAATTGATAAATAACATTGTCAAATTCCGCTTCATTATTCGTCTATTCCCCCCCCCATTTTGATCTTTTAAAAAAAAGAAAAATTTTAACTCCAGAAAAAGATGAGATATTGAGTTCAAATTTGGTATAAGCATTTTTTATGTTACGTTTTACAAGTGTACAAAACACAAAAACTTTATTTTTATAATTTTTAAAATGGCGGCCATTAAAAATCTTTCTTAAAAATAGAAAATTAAATTTTAGTTGAGAAAAAAACGGGGTAAAAAACATTTTTGAAAATCGGTAATTTTTGTATAAAAAGAGTTATATGATGTTTATATGTATACGAAATTATATCATTATATCTCAAAAGCTCTAGGAGTTAGAAATTTTTTAATAGGGTTTTTTTTCCGATTATGATCTTAAATCTTTGTTCACTTCGCAAGCGATATCTCGAGAACGGTTTGACGTAGAGAAACGCGTCAGAATATATATTCAGAATATATATAATAGTCATATGTTAAGTTTATGAAAAAACACTTAAAGTTAACAGTTTTGGAGACATTAAAAGTTTTAAACGGCTGCCATTTTGGAAATTATAAAAATAAAGTCTTTGTATTTGGTACACTTGTAAAACTATATTTCTGGAATTATATATTTTTTTTCTAAAAGAAAATGGCGGGTCGATAGATAACGAAGCGGAATTCAACTTTGTTATTTGACATTTTAAATTTCTTTTTGATGTATATAATAAGAAAATGAATAGCCAGTTCATATTTTTCGGGGACACTCTGTATATAGCGAAATGTAATTTCAAATAGAGATTAAGAAAAATATAATTAAATTTAGTAAAAACATTATTGAAATGTCACAAATAAATAATCACGAATGCATATCCACTTGAAATTTGAAGATTTCTTCTTCATCTATCTTAATTTACAACTCCCGGATCTTATTTATTAATTCAATAACTAAATTTTGCTTGACCCTATATTAAAATGCAAGAGAATAACATTTTAATTTTTTTACTATGATTTAATTGGGTAATTAATTTTTATCCCAATTACAAGCAGAGTATAATTAATTATTACACTGTGATGTTAAGAAACTTCTATCAATTTCTAATTAAGTTTTTGAATAATGATTTAATATAAACAAACAATTTAGTTTCAATCAAAAAAATCTTAAGTTTTACCAACAAATATATGTTTGGCTCTTTTTTAGTTTCTCCGAAGTAATTAACTAATAAAACTAACTGTAATAAAACGTGATCTTTGAAAAATTTGTAGAACAAATTCATTTGGAAAGGAGCCGTATTTCCAAATTTCTTAATTCAAATTTCTGTGTGCGTTTTCCAATTTATATGCTTTTTAAAATTTATATTTAAGACATCATAGAGGAGCATGTTTTAAAATGTACTAGTTGATTTTCCTTAAATGTCTTTTTTTAGGGCCCACAGGTAAAACTAAGAATCAATATAATTTCATGTGTCTGTTTATAAATCGCAACCAGTCTAGACAGACAAGACAATAAAATCTTATATATTCTAAAACTTTGAATATATATTCTTTGTATTGTCTCACATTTAGGAAAAAATATGGTGGCAACAACAAATTTACCTTGGGGTAGTTAAGGAGCAAAAACTATTGAGTTGAAAAAAATTATTTTCGGAAATATTTCTGGGGTATCAAATCAAACTAGAAATTATTGTGGTTAAGAAAATGTATGTTTATTTGATTAAGAAATTAATACGTTGTGCTATAAAAGACTTTGACTTTATAAAAATAACTGCTCCTATATGCCTACGGAATTGTGTGGTTCTCGGTTTATATTAGAATCAATTTGTTTTGGATTATAATTATGATTTTTTTTACTGTACCACATATATGCATATTATAGAGAAAGTTATGTGATTGTTCAAAAAATGGACGTTCCTTATTGGTGGGAATATCAGTTTTGATATCCTGTCCCCAACATTTTTTTTTTTTTTTAATGATGTCTCCTTGTCAACTGTTTATTGTTCGACATACTAAACAAGTGAACCAACTTTTACAAATTTACCCAAAATTGGCTTCTAAAAATTTGATTAAATTTTGCTAAAATGTAGACTCTTAGGGCTCAGCCAAAAAAGTTTGACGCATATCCATATAAACTGACGGTCATGGTGATTTATCGATTAAAAAAGGTGAAACAAAACATGTGTGGTATCATAAATGTTCAAATATCACAAAATTGGTGTTTGTGATTTAGATTAATATTTGTGAAATATAAAGATTTTTAATACAATCTAAACAGAAAATACAAGAAAATTATGTTTCTTTAGTAATTTAGAAAATACCGAAATGGACACTTGATTGTAAAACTATATATATTTTTTTATAGAAATTTGGGTTATAAATTTTTACATTTCAACAAAGTTTGATTGAAATTGGTTGGTGTCGATTTTGAGATGTTTAAACTTTTACAATCGCACCCATGGCTAATTTTTTGTTGCATCACATAAGCCTTCAATTGTCTTTTTCGGGAGATGGCAACCATTTTGTTTATAATTGGCTTCATTCACTATATCAAAATTTGTTGAAAATTGTTAGAGTTAATTTTGAAAACATCCTAAGTTTTAGTTTTGATGCTATGATACATATACCAAATTTTATGTTAGAAAAAAATGCTCGATATATGACCAAAATATTGTTTATAAACATCCAGACTATCATCTGTAGAAAACACAAATTTTAAATTATTAAAATTAACTATTGATATTTATATTTTAAAAGGGAGAGATAGACTATTTTAAGTTAATAAATGCCAATCCTCGTTATAATTTTGTGATTCTGCAAATTTGCCATTGCATATATGTGTCAAAAATTAAAAATAAGGCTGCCAAAATTGAAATGCAAGTGATTTTCAAGGCACATGACCTCATACTCTGGTGTTTTATCCCACAGGCAATAAATTCAAAAGTAAATCTTTTCTAGAACTTTCAATGGACATACTCTAACATACTCAAAATCTAATTCTTTACTATCCCTTATATAAAATGGTTTCTCATGTGGCTTTAGTATGTATTAGAGTCACAAATTAAATGTGTTACTGGTAGCATAGAATATCAGCAAAACGAAACACTTTAAAAGTCAGTTAAAAAGAATAATATGTACCTTACCTTTACATATAGAAATAATTAAAATCTTGTACCTTAGAATATTATAAAACTCAAAGAAACAATTTTAGTTTAAACAAATTTAATTTTTATTACAGAGGGAATGTATTTCTATCCACGTTGGACAAGCTGGAGTCCAGATTGGTAATGCCTGCTGGGAACTCTACTGTTTGGAACATGGCATCCAACCCGACGGTCAGATGCCATCCGACAAGTCTATCGGAAGTGGTGACGACAGCTTCACAACATTCTTTAGCGAGACTGGTGCTGGCAAACATGTTCCCAGAGCTGTATTTGTAGACTTAGAGCCTACTGTAGTAGGTAAGATATAATTAATGTTTAAACTATTTATTTGTTTAGGAAATTTATATATTTGAAAATGGATATTCTTGTATAACTTGTTTATAGGAAGGGTTTAACCTCTCTAATATTCAGAAATGGAATTTAACTAAAAAACTTCAATATTCATTGTGAAATAAAGTGTAATTGGAAAATTGATTATATATTCCATCAAATGAAAGAAAAAACAATTTTCTATCATAAACACTTTATTTGTACGTTATAATACAAAACTGCATTTCAAGATTAAGGCATCATCCTAGTTGTCACCTGACACCAACTTTCATGTCACAGAACTACACCAGGTGGATTTACAATAATTATAAATCATAATTGTAAATGATGATCTAGTCACTGAAACATCTTCTTGTATTGTACAAATAAAGTGTTTATCGCAGAAACCTGTTATTTTCATGATTTCCACAAAATGTTGCTTGTTATAGTGAATAAATCTTTATTAGAAATACCCTGATAGCTGGAGTTTATTGTATCAGTATCAGCAATTTGAAATAATAATATAATGTCACATTTTTATAATAACTTGTGATCTACAAGATGTACACCATTGTTCTTCTCTATCTACTTTTAGGAATTTCATAGCTCTATACAATCCATACATTGTTTACAATGTTATATTATTTTCCATTTTAGATGAAGTAAGGACCGGAACATACAGACAACTCTTCCACCCAGAACAACTCATCACAGGAAAAGAAGATGCCGCTAACAATTACGCTCGAGGTCATTATACAATTGGAAAGGAAATCGTAGATTTGGTACTCGACAGAATCAGGAAATTGGCCGATCAATGTACAGGACTTCAAGGTTTTCTTATTTTCCACTCTTTTGGTGGAGGCACTGGTTCTGGTTTCACATCTCTTCTTATGGAAAGACTGTCTGTAGATTATGGAAAGAAGAGTAAATTGGAATTTGCCATCTACCCAGCCCCCCAGGTAAGGAAATGAAAATTATTTGTTATGTTTTGACTAAGGAGGAGCAAATCCATAGACTATTAATATAAACATCTTTTTATTTACTTTGAGAGAATATCTATAAAAAAATAATTTCAACCGTTATATTATATTTTAATAATTTTTGCCTTGTTTTACCAACTTATCTTTTATATACATGTTACAATCACCACATTTATTTTACTTCTTTTGTTTCTTAAGAAAATCGATACATATTATTATGGATATTAATACCAGCAGTTTCATTCTATAAAATTACTTTGGTCTCATTGGCAGAGGCAAATGTGATTAACTTATGATGTCAAACCATAGCTCAAATTTATTTAAAAACTCACTAGAAAAAACATGATTTTGGATTTGTAATAAATTTTGAATTGACTTCAGTGAACGATTCATTTTGTTTGTTTTCACTGAGGAAAGTTTCTGAATAAAGCTCTCATTATTAAATTCTTAAGAACATAAATGAATTTATGTTGTTTTCTTATCTATTATTATTTAAGAAACTGATTGTAATTTTAATTTGAATAATTTTATGTTTAGGTATCTACTGCTGTCGTTGAACCTTACAATTCTATCCTGACCACACACACCACTTTGGAACACTCCGACTGCGCCTTTATGGTTGACAATGAAGCTATCTACGATATCTGCCGCAGAAATCTTGACATTGAACGCCCCACATACACAAACTTGAATCGTCTTATTGGACAAATTGTTTCATCCATTACTGCTTCCCTCCGATTTGATGGTGCCCTCAATGTAGATCTTACAGAATTCCAAACCAATTTAGTTCCTTACCCTCGTATTCATTTCCCATTGGTCACCTATGCCCCTGTCATTTCCGCAGAAAAAGCCTATCATGAACAACTCTCTGTTGCTGAAATTACAAATGCCTGTTTTGAACCAGCAAACCAAATGGTTAAATGTGACCCTCGACACGGAAAATACATGGCCTGTTGTATGCTTTACAGAGGTGATGTTGTTCCTAAGGATGTAAACGCAGCTATTGCTACCATCAAAACCAAGAGAACCATTCAGTTTGTAGATTGGTGTCCTACAGGATTCAAAGTTGGTATCAACTATCAACCACCCACCGTTGTTCCTGGAGGTGATTTGGCTAAGGTCCAACGTGCTGTTTGCATGTTGTCTAACACCACTGCCATCGCAGAAGCTTGGGCTCGTCTGGACCATAAGTTTGATTTGATGTATGCCAAGAGAGCTTTCGTTCATTGGTATGTAGGAGAAGGTATGGAAGAAGGAGAGTTTAGTGAAGCTCGTGAGGATTTGGCAGCTTTGGAGAAGGACTACGAAGAAGTTGGTATGGATTCTGTCGAGGGAGATGGTGAAGGTGGTGACGAATACTAGGAGGCTTCTCTGATCATTCGAGCTGTTCATAAATTTATACAATACATTTTGATAATACTTTTCTTATAATTTTTTTCCGTGTTTTGAGAAAATGTTCAATTTATTCCAAAGAATTTAAAAAATATATGAACAGAAATTTATATGCATAATTTGATGTACTTATTATTTCCTTCTTTGTAGACCATTAGAAAAATACCATTTTATTCTTGTTATTACTAGTAATAATAGAAAATGTACTTACGTATTGTACAGACCAGTGGATTACCTAATAAATTAGATTAGGACTGGTTATTATAGTTAGAGTTAATTTAATACGTAAGTACTAATTTAGTATAAAGACAAACTTCAATATTTAACATTTTATTTCTCATAAATTACAAAAAGAATGATTTTTTAACAGCAGCATGGATTTTGTGATATTTATCAGCCAGTAGCATCTCGAAATGTTTGTCATCCTCTGTTTTCACTGCCGACTGTTACATAAATTGAGACAAATATATATCACAATGATTTGTATTTCTCCATTTTACAAAACTCCTCATTCTTTCTACACATTGCGAGTTAGCAATCAGGATCTACAAAGTTATATTTATGATTGACCATAAAATGTGCAAAGCCGGTCCTGTTAAGTTCTTATATTTTATAACCTTTCCAACAGTCAGAGATATTATTGTAGAATCATAATCAAAGTATTTCAATATAACTGCTATTAATGTTAGAGCTGATACCTTGCTCTAACCTAATCGCATAAAATGTAGGTACCATAGAATTTTTTTTTTTTGTATTTCTTAAAATAGATCTCTATTATCAAGGTTGGTTAATGAAGCTTTATCTGGAGCTAAAACAGCAATTTGTTTCACACTCCTATGAAATATTTTAAACAATAATTAATGTTTCAAGACCTGTAATAAAATGCCTTTCAAATGATTTGTTAATTTAGTTGATAATAACACTATTTCAATTACAATTAAATTTAATGCAATGTTTTGAAGTGGAATATTTAATTCTAGTTCTGCTTTCAGTGCAATGTCTGAAAATCAGGTCTTCTACCGTACTATATAAACATTGTGTTGTTTTTCAAGAACACCAAGATAGAATCATATACACTCCAAAAAATGTCAATTCTATTTAATCTAATACACCTGGATTTCTTTAAAATCAAATCAACAGTGGTACCAGTGCAGATCCAGTTTTATAAAAGTGAAAGAATATTTCCAATTTGATTGCCCAAAATATATGAATAAATTCAAACTGTACAAGTGGGTCTGTAACGAACCAAGTATGAATGTTTTATTCTTTTTTTTGTTTTTGTTTTTTTTGTTGAAAAATCTCTCGGTAATCAAAAGAAGAAAAGAACATGAAATAAAGACCCCCTGGCCCTCGCATTCTCTATTAGTATCAGGGTTGGAGTGGAACAAGATTTGGTCAAGAGAGATCCGATAGGAAAGATGAGAGAGGGTACTAAACCAGATCTACCAGAATAAAATAGGTGTAGGTCCAGCTAGAGTCACTCGGGATTACCAAGCCCTTACTCATTAAATTGAACCCTTGAGGATACGGTTTAATTAAAGAACACAGGATGGTAGTACCTTATGATTAAATAGAATTACATTTCAGAATAAAAATAGAATTTCAATAGAAATGATATTACAGAATTACATTTTTCATATTTTGGAGTTGTATAAACTTTTAGAAAAATGCTATTTCTGGTGGCCTGGTGTGAACAGTGGCCTGGTTGAAAAAAGAACATATTTTGGTTTATTTCAGATTTTTTCAATGTTAGAAGACAGGCTACATAAATAATTAGGTATATTCAATTTACGTTTTCAATAACTTTATTAAAAAATACAATAACAATAAATAAATACAGAGATTTTAGGGTTTCTAAACCTACATTTTTGATTTGACAAACCAAATGTTAGTAAAATTAATACTTTTTCACTGGAACAGTTAAACACTTTCATCCACTTATTTCCTTCACTTATAAAATGTAAAAAAATAGTTTATATTCGTGAGTTTTATTACACATTAGTGGTTTGGTACAACATTGTTGCAAAAATAATTTGCAGTAAACAAATACAATATATATAATATTAGTTTTTATAATTTGTCTAAAATTTAAAGCCTTTGCGTTTATATGTAGGTAACACCAGGTTTGTCCAAAAGCAAGAGCACTGATTTTCTTATGAACATACATTGATTTTACATACTAAATATATTCTCCATGGTATGATACGGAACTCAGAAATTAGAGGCTTTGGTGCTGCCTTCTAACGGCCATTTCTTGTAACTTAAAAACAGCATCCCCTATTGAATGCTCTGACTCCTCACACACTACTGCATTCTGTACTTCTACTACAAAACTACAATGGTTCCATCCATTTATTTAAGCTTTACATTATTGACTTCTTTTTAACAAATTCAATGGTACAACTTAGCAACGAAGAATCTCCTTGAGAAATATCGGCATGTTGGTAATGACCTTGGTTGCATGTACATTATTCAACTGGAATGATTGGGTCAATAATTGTGAGTTATTGGTATTTCTATATGGTAGTGTTTTACAAACGAGTAACCTTTGTGATGCAGAAAAATATCAAACAACATTATATGCTATCAAATTTTATGCGAAACTCGACAAATCTGCCACTGAGACAATTGATTCTTTAACCAAAACTTATGGACATGTCACTTCTATTGAGAATTATGATTTTTAAGTATCAAAAAGCTTTCAAAGAGGGCCAAAGAGAGCATTGAAAACAAAGCTCATTCTGAATGGTCAATCTTATATGGTCAATAGATAATCAATATGTGGAAGTGGTGCGAGCTGTAGTAGCAAAAGATCACAGATTTAGTATAAGGATGATTGCAAAAGAAACAGATTTGGATAAAAATGCAGTTTACAGAATTCTATGTAAAAGATTTGAACATGTAAAACATTTGTAAAAATCTAATCCCACAAACATTAGTTTGTGGAGCGAAAAGCAAACTTGTTGGAAATTTGTCAGGATTTGGCAAAATTGAGCCGCATAAGAAGATATGAATTATAATTGCTGGAGTGTGATACAGAGAAAAAACTGCACAGTGAGGTATGGTACAAGAAAAATTCTCCTCATCTGGAGAAAGTACATATAAGGAAAAAAGCACATATTCTTTGATAATAGGTGCAGCGAGTCCAAAAAGAAATTGCAGAGGATTGGATGCTTCATCAGCTCTAACAGTCATGTCTAGCTAAGACAAATATTCACTCACTCCCTTCCACTTCCTCCCCATAGTCTAGAGATATCAAAGTTGAAGGGTCATCATTTTGGGACTCTGAAATCATTTAAAAAAAAAAAAAAACTGATGAACTATGAACACTCATGAAAAATGATTCCCCCATACTGCTACGAACAATGAAAAGAAAGTTGGGACCATAATGTAAATTTACAAGGGTCGTACTTTGAAGAAGGTAGCTAACTCATCAGTACACTTACTTTTGGGCAAACCTCGAATATCTTATCTCTAACATTGACTTAATTTATAATTTCAACTGTTTATTAAAAGCAACTGTAACAAGTTATAAAAATAATGTAAATAAATGATCTTGGTATATATTTTAAGGTTACATTATTATTTTTTCTCAGTAAAGAAAAATATTGAAAAAAATTTAATGACAGCGACCATCTCTACTAACAATCATTCAGATTTTTATATATCAATAATACATATTTCACAATCTTTAAGAACAAAACAATAACATAACAAGCTAGTATCTAAAAACAAAGCAGAATAAAAACAATTTAATAGTTAATAGAATTTTACACTTAAATAAATACAATTGTGCAACATAAATTAAAAACTAGATAAAATGAAAAAGAAAATTGTTTAAGATTGTAACATTAGTACTAATTAAGTTATAATCGTATTGATAAATGCAAATTAACTTATTTAGAAAATAAAAGTGAAATTAGGAACCCCACAGGTGAAACTGTGTCAGGGTTATTAACATGTTCTTAATATCAAACAGGTAGGTATGAGTTACTAATTTACTACGTAAAAATATTACCACCGGCTTACAAAAAAGCAATTAATAATAATGTTAATTATTTTTATTCTTTATAAGATAATATGGTTTTATAATTATAAATTCTCAATCAATAAAAACAAAGTATAATAAAATTAACAAGTCAAAACAAAATCTATATAAAATGTTATAATTAGTTTCATTAATTATAGCGAGAAGCTTGTTTAAAAAAATCAACATAAGAAATAATTATAACTCACAAATTTTGTGCATTAGTTTTGAGCGAAGATGGAAATTTAACCTAAAAGTTAATCAAATGTATGAAGATAGTTGTTAAGTTTAAATAATATGGTAGTAAATTCATTGGAGAACATAAATTAATTTTTATTCGGATTTTAGTTAATTCCATTGGACACATTCGGCCACACTCATTGGTACACAAAATGAACTGTTGGAAGTGACGTCACTTCCCTTAACTCTAGAACCGCTGATCAATTTTTACCTAACATGCAGAGTAATTTAAAAAAATTCATAATTAAAATGTGTTTTAGTAATTTAATAAAAGATGAATGCAGAAAACAGACAAGCTCTAAACTGCGATGGTGAAGAAATAGAGGAGGTCAACACTTTTTCTTACTTGGGAAGTGTTGTTTCAACAAGTGGAGGAGCTGATGATGATGTGAAGACTTGCATTAAAAAAGCAAACGCCGCCTTTGTACAACTGTACCCGATTTGGCAAAATCGAAACATCTCAAAGAAAACGAAGCTTCACATCTTCAACACAAATGTTAAGTCTGTTTTGCTGTATGCAAGTGAGACGTGGAAAGTTACAAGTTTAATTACGTCTCGGCTGCAAGTTTTCATCAATAGGTGTCTTCGCCGTATCATGAACATTCATTGGCCTGAGATCATTACAAACGAGGATTTATGGAGAGAAACAGGTCAAATTCGGGTCAAACTGCAGATTCGAGAGAGGAAGTGGAGGTGGTTAGGACATACACTGAGGAAGCCAGACGGAACTATTGAGAAAGAGGCCCTAGATTGGAACCCACAAGGTGTCAGAAGAAGAGGTCGACCCCGAGAAACCTAGAAGAGGACCGTTATTAAAGAAGCAAAAGAGGTTAACAAGACTTGGAGAGAAGTGAAAGCACTTGCTGGAGACAGGGACAGATGGAGAGCTCTTCTGGACGCCCTATGCTCCAATAGGAGATAAAAGGAAATAAGTTACGTAAGTCAATTTAATAAATAGTATTATACATAATTTTGTTCAGAAAATTATGGAGAAAATAACAGAAGTAAAATAAAACTCACCAATTAAGTGGCTTAAAGTTGTCTTTTGATAAATCAGCACACACATTAAAAAAATGTTTGATCAAAAAAATAAAAAATTTGGAGTAGGAAATTGGAGATTTTTAAAAATGAAAATTTAGTGACTTTCCCTCTGTTATATTAAATTTTAAAAAAATGCATAGAAAATATATTGTTTGATACAAAACTAAGGCGATGATGACTGAGATTATTTTATATACTTAGTAAAGATCAATAAATAAACAAGAAAAATATTTATAATCAACCTATAGAATATTTTAGAAAATATTTCTGTGTTAGTTGAAAATTACAATTTGTTTTATTGTCACCATAGTTTCAATGTTTGTTGAAACACAATTATTGTTACCAATTAGTAACAATATTACATACTTTATAGCGGTAAGTATAAATATACAATTTTATGTATGAATACCATATATAAATGGATGATATGATTTTAAAACGTATACATTTGTGCATCATTACAATGGTACCTGATTTTATTTACCTACCAATAACTGAAGAACTAAATATTCAATCAAAATTAAGTGAAAAACACGCAGTTTGAACTTTTAGTTAACAATTAATGACAATTTCAATTTATTTTAAACTCCTTTCATTAATTTTTAAAGGTCTGTTTAAATGAATTGGAACGAGACATTGCTACTTCGAGGGATACGACATGTCATGAAATTAGAAACCTTTGTCGTCTACTATTGTTGCACTGTTACTCAGATTTATAAAATCAGTATTACAAACTGTAACTAAATGAAGCCGAGACAAGTGGATCAGCATTATCTACAAAATACAGTTCAACAATAAAACAAAATGAACTAACGGTACAGACATTGTTTTTGCACAAAAATAACTTACACTGTATAACTATCTTTTGATTATCACTACTTGAGGGGACTTTAATTGTCCAGTGTTTATTATCTTCAAAATGATTGTCCCCTTTTTCTGTGACCCAATCAGCACCTGAAATATTAAAACTTTTTATTTATTTAATTATCAGGATAAATTGAACACATATTAAAAGTAAATTTCATCGGTGGTGTGATTATAAGTATACATATTACACTGTTTCCCACTTAAAACCTCTCTGTACATTTGTCTGTATCATAGTCAGACATGAACATTTTTTGAGTGTCAGAAACTCACCTTTACTACAAGAATTTTAAAAAAAGGTTAACGATTATCATGTAGGAAGAAATATTTATCACAAGATGATTCAGTGGTTGGGTAGTGCAGATATTGTAGTGCTATTAAGACAGAAAGATAATTCATTGAAAAATTTAAAGTTGGAGGCTAAAAGAATGAGCTCAGAAATAAATATAAAAATTCTAAGTAGAGCGTTTATGATTTACAAGTGGTTGGATATAGAGCAGAAGGAGTGGGATAATTTAAATACCAGGAGTCAATAATGATTACAAATGAAGCTGACGTAAATGAAAGGTTTAAAGCCATGTAACGATACTGAAATTCCAAAGTTATACATGTTTAACATTAAAAAATCACCCAATTAAACACATTCATTATCAGCAACCAAAAAGATAACCCATTTCATCAAAACCCATATCACAATAGATATAAATATAATTCATATTTTGTAACTAAATATAATATAACATGAACAGTAACAGAATTAAGATTATACGTCACGATTTTAAAAGAAAAAACAGGAAAAAAGAGAAAGAAGAACTATCAGTTGGGAGGAAAAGTAAGTCCCTATGGTGAAGAAGATAGAAAAGGTTTTCAGACATTCTATTTAAAACATCCAATCATTGTTATAGATCCAGTAAGATTAAGTGTTTTAATAACAGTCTAAACACAGCTAAGTAACTAAAATATAATAGTCACGCTTAGAAACATTGGTGAGTGGAATATATAACTTTGTTTATCCCTCCATAGAATGGATTTAACATTATAAATTCACCTTTCATCCAGAATATACCCAAGACAAAATTAACCAACGAAAATTCCAATTCTCTCAAAATTCATTAAAGACCATAATAACAAACTCAAAACTGTGAACGAAAGAACTTTTACTAACATACGCAATATAAAAACCATTAACAAAAACACAAACTTTGTATCAAATTCACCCATCCCTTATCCACTTCCATCACACACCTTTTATTGGTTTTTAAGATATCAAATATCCTAATTGTTTAGATTAAGTTTTTACAGTTTTAATTTATGTTCTGCACTTAAAAGTGTGTAAAAATAACCAAGGCAAGTGTTACGGTATATTAAAAGTAGGTTACTCATTTTGTATATTTTGAAAGTGAATAATTCTAAAATAATAATGTTAAATAAATAATCTTGATAAAACACATACACGTTTTTTATGATATAATTTTATAGCAACAAACAGGTAAAACACAGCACTACATCAAAAGTGGAAAAGTAAAAGCTTTGAAAGGAAAACAAAGTAACTTGTTTATAAGACCATTTTAAGAGCAGTGATGATGTAAGGGTGTGAGATGTGTGTTAACAAAGAGAAATGAGAAAAAAGTGAAGACTATGAATATTTACACTTGAAAAGGAAGAATATGTGGAAAAAGAAGGAGATAATGGAGTTTTGTAAGAACCAGATTTAATAACAAGAATAAAGGTGAAAAGGGAAGAGAACTAAAAAGGTTTTGGAGGGTAAACTGGAGGGAAGGATAAGAGGAAACAAGATTAAGATGGGTTGATGATCTAAGAAAAATGGGCGTGAATGTAAAAATTGGCGATGCCAAGGTCCTGTAAGGAGCTAAATGTCTTGGAGGTAATTATTTCAAAATAACATGACCCAACAGAAACATAGATGAGATTACTTTTGGTTCCTTATGAGAATCATTAAAATATTCAAGTTTATTCTTCAATGTGAGCATAATTAGTAAAAAAACAATTACTACTACAAAAAGTAAGTTAAAATATCTATGATTGAACGTGGTTGTACATAATTCGTAGTGAACCACAAATAAAATTTTCAAAGAATATAACTTTATTAGTTACTAGCTGTTACTCGCGGCTTCGCACATGAATATTTCAGATTCAACATTGATTGTCAAATTAATTACAGTACATAATACATATTATAATAGGAATCGAAATTAGCTCGACAATTATAGTTTTTGAGAATCATTTTTTAAATAAAAATTATATACACATCTATATTAAAATATATAAATGATACATCAACACTTTTACAGATTCCAAGCTAAGTATAAAAACAAAATTATTTATTTATTTTTCTACACACGCATGTATACATACAAACACGCCACACATATTTGTGGATATATTTGTCACTGAAGTGCTTTATTGTAGACATTTTTTGTACTGCCATTGGAACAAATTAGGAGAATGTAGTTTCTGAGATAAACACAAAAAAAAAAGTTTCCACGATTACCGTGAACAAATAAACAAAATTTGTGTGCTTAAGAAAATGAAAACAATATTTAATTATAGAGGTCTATTTATTGAATTAGATTGAATAGTTTTAAATATTTTAAGGCAAAATCAAGTTAATAACACTTTTCAAAATGATACCTATTGGTGTAGGCTAGGTGCAACGTAGCTTTGTGTTGAATTATTAAAACTGATGTAACGTTAAAACCTTTTTCAGAGTGGAAGCTTTGATATTCTCATTAATATGGTTCAATAGTTATTAAGGTCTGTGAGGACAAACCTACAGCCCCCCCTCCTATACAGATTTGTTATAATAGATTATACAAAAAAGCCTTTATGTTTCATTTAATTATTTACAGAAATAATGACTAATAGAAATATTTTTAATAATTAATTTTAATTTTATATTGTTTTTAATATTAATTAATAGTAATATGAGGAAATTTACTATTTTCCCTTCATTTTTCAGTAACATAGCTTTAAAATAATATCAGTTTCATGTATGTAGCACATTCAAAATTGTTTTACAATATATGTTCTTACAGAATTACATAATAGGATGTACATAATAATAAAATAGTTTTCATTTCTGTGCAAAACTATCCAAAATATTATATTCCAGTTAAGATATTTTAAAATTTAGTTAACTGCGTAAATACAAAGTTGGAATAGCACCATGAGACGATTGTGGGGAGCTACAATCTGTAGAGAATCATGGTTATGAAAGTTAGAATTACGATAATAGAAACACAATGTTCAACTCCATATCACTCGATGAAAAGTCGTCTGACTCATAATGGGATATTGAAATGAATAATAACTTCTTAATAAATTATTAATTCAAATATATAAGACTTACCGTCGTCAATATTCTGTTTGCGTCGTTCAAACGACGGCCGTTTCGGCTATTCAGCCATTATCAAGTTGTAAAGATGTAATCTGGTTTCCCTTCGTCAATTACAAACACTTATACACATTACACAAGAGCAAAATTGCACGCGAAACACTTACACGTACATACGATTAAAATTGATTCAGTGCAGAGTAATATTCGAGACTCTGTGCAGTAAGGACGTAGACAATGATTCATGAATCAATTTTAATCGTATGTACGTGTTAAGTGTTTCGTGTGTAATTTTGCTCTTGTGTAATGTGTATAAGTGTTTGTAATTGACGATGGGAAACCAGATTACATCTTTACAACTTGATAATGGCTGAATAGCCGAAACGGCCGTCGTTTGAATGACGCAAACAGAATATTGATGACGGTAAGTCTTATATATTTGAATTAGTATATCAATATTCGGAATGGCGAAAACAAATTACTTAATTATTAACATACTTTACTCATAATTATTTAATAACTCTCTCTGAGGCTCACTGTAGTGAATACGGGCTTGGTGACTTCGAGGGATCTAACTGGATCTACACATATACTCCTCTGACCAACTCCTGTCACAATTTGTCGACTTACAACTGGACACGACTGCCTGAATGAACACCTGAAGAGGATGAAGATTTTGGATTGTGACAACTGCACATTGTGTGAAAGCCCGGACACCGTCATGAACAAGGACCATCTCTTGGTCTGCAGAATGCTGGATAAAGAGAAGCAGAGGGAAAAAGACCTCCCTGGTCTCTACTAGGAAGCAAGATCAAAGATGGCGTGAGCGAGAGAAAGCCATTGGACGACAACAACAACAACAACTCTTGTTCCCTTCCGACCCTGATGTTATTAGAGTATTTGAGAACTAGAGGTTTTTATTTTATGTTCTTTTCTTTCTTTTTTTAATAAGGTGATGATGAGAGAGAGGTTTCTCGCCTTTAAACAACAAGAAAAATAAAATTTACTACTGAACATAAACCAAACATTCACAAGTGACTGATCAAACTGGCTGGTTGTTGTTTGTTGTCAACCAACTAGTATTGAATGACAGTCCAAGTGGTGTTATTAGTATAGTTTATTCAGTCATTTACTGTCATTTGTAAAATGAATAAACAATGTTTCGAGAGTATATGGCAACTCCCGTTATCAAGTGATAAACCTAGAGTGAGTCAACAGGTCCTAGAAAGGAACCCAGGACTAAAACTATGGTCATGTTCTAGGTTCTGTTAGATCTAACAGGAGTTGATTTATACTGTACTCTTGGTAATGATGGGAAATGTGTGGATGAGTGATATATAAATATATGATTTTAAAGTTATGGTTTTGGCAATCAATCTATAATTAAAAGTAGGTTTTGTGACCACAAGAAAATTGCAAAATGGTAGACGTTTAAAAAAAAGTGTAAAAAGTTTTTTTTTTAAATTATTTAATTAAAGCTGCCTATTCCAACTCCAAAGTAGTCTTACTTGGACATAACAAGTGAAGATAAGATAAATTATTTACAACAATTTCCAAGTATTGTGAACAATAATGAATACCTTATCTGAGATAAGAATGTAACAAGTATCCACTTAAATTGTACTTTCCATTCAGTAATTGTCTAATTCTCATTTTACTGTACAACAATCTTTCACATGTTCTGAATTTTAATTTAAAACGAAATGTTTAACTGTAGTCAATATAAAACTTGGCCTAACATAACCTGATAACTGTATTTTGTGATGACTTATTTTCTTAAAATACCAAGGGAACTCGGAGGGGGGGGGGCTTATAAAGGCACACCATTTAACACAGCTCACTGCTAGTACTTTATCTTAACCCCAGATTTTTCTCTTTTCTCTCTTCTAATAACATTTTTCTTTATTGTGCTTCTCCATGTGCCATTCCTTGTCTGTTTATTCTCTAAAGATTTCTTTTCAAAACCTCATTACTGATATTGTCTTCTTTCATATGCCTGTGGGAACATTTGTTTAAAGGCAATGAATTTCAAAGTAATCATCGCCTTAAGTAAAAAAAAGGAAAAAATTGAATAAAATAGATACAACAAAAACAGAGCATAATATACTCCTCAATACAAAACCAATTTTTTTAAAAAATTAAAAAGATAAGGTAAAATAAATAAACCTATATCCCTTGAATATTCTAACAGTATCAATGTCAGAAGAGAATGTCAAGTGAGACCTGATAAGAAAGATGAAAGATGGAGATCTAATCCGAGACTAAATAAAAAAAGCTGTATATCCAGCTAGGATACCTTGGGATAGCAACACCAGTGCCAACTATTAATGAATCTCTGAAGAGTAAAGTCATAAAAAGTGGCATACTGCAAGTATTTGTAAATAAATCCCTAAGAACATGATTGGAGATTCACTGGCCAAAGGTGAAAAATGTGTGGAGATAGACCAAGCAAAAAGAAGTGTGACAACAAATCAAAAAGAGCGAACAAATCCTTGGAGCACAATGTTGGAAGAGAAGTTGAAACAAAATGTGTACTCTTGAGAAGCAAGGGCCAAGGACGTGACTTGTGTGAGATAGAATGCTTTTGTGCAAACCTTTTATTTCGCAAGGAATTGGAGAACATAATCAAGTCAAGTAAATCTTGAGGCCACACACGATTTTCTTGTTGTTGCGAAATCTGTATTATTCTTTTAAGAGTTTATGATCAATAGTGGTGTCGTAATCTAGCTTCAACCAATATCAAAGATTTTTTTGTGATAAAAAGATCATGATTGTACATAAATTCAGTAAATGTGTATTTATTTTTTGAAATTATCAAGTTAAAGTAGCAATTATTTACTTATTTTGATTACCTGGTAGAATTAGTGTCCATTTTGAAGGTGCTCCTTCTGTTAAATATGTGTTTGCAGGTAAGACGAAAGCTGTGTTGACAACTAAAGACCCTCCGTTACTATGAATCGGCAGTTTCATATCTTTCACTACTAACATGTTATTTTTTGGAATATCTTCTTTTTCATTCATTTCTATTTGTAGCTAAAAACAGATGTACTTATTAATACTTTTAATAAACAAAAATGTTCAAAAAACTTATATAATAAAATAAATTTATATAATTAACCGTTATAGATCCACAAAAAATTCTTTACATGTGCTTCAACTTTTTGGGGAAGGTTTAAATATCATTCAAATTATATTAAATAACTTATAATTTGTATACTTACAATTATTGTATCTAGTGAGTCAAGATTTACTACATGTATAGCATGGTTGTTAGTGTTTGCAATGTAAAGCTTATCCTTGTAAACACACATCCCACCTGGTTCATTAAGCTAAAACAAGAACCCATCGTAGTAAGTACAATATAAATACACATTGTTATAATTACAATATACAAAATAATTGTAAGACTTTGAACTGGTTAGTTATATTGCTATGAACACCTTTTTTCTTGTGTGCAATCCGTTATTATAGACGTTGCAACAGCTGTTTTATCGAACACAGTCAGCTTTGTTAGGCACATTACTTAATACATAAACAAACACTAGAAACGTTAAAATCTTTCCGACATATCATGTGACAAGTTTTAAACAGTTGCATGATAGGTCGGTTAGTTAAACCACATGACCACAGAGAATTTCATCAATTATATTTAACAAAGAGCTCTACTCTGATCATTTTAAAGTTTCAAGTGTTTGTATTTCACCATATTTTTCATGCTTTAGGTTTATCACTTGATAACGGGAGTTGATTTATACTTTCAAAACTTCATGTCTTAGTTTTTATAAACGCAAACAATAGCAAACGTCCAATTAAACTATATAAATAAAAGAATGTGTGTGTTTTATTTGTATATACATAATATTCTACAAATTATAAACTCTTATGTAAGTAAAATTCCAGATACTAGAGCTGATGTTTTATTCCTAATTTTAAGAAGTTTTTTAAAAATTCTCTTATTTTTAACATACAAAAGACACAAGCAAAAACAAGGTATTGATGAGATAAACATTACATTTTTAACTATTGTTCTCTACTTTATCTGCTTCCTTCGTAATCAAAATAAATTTAGTAAGTTGATCAACATATACGTTGATGGGCGACAAGTCATTGTACTGACCCAGAGCCCCATCCTACAACTAAAATGAAAACGGATTCTCTAAATAGGTGTTTGGAGACTGCAGTAAATGTTAAATTGTGTTGGTATGTCAACTATATCACTACTTTCTTGACTTCGACTAAGCCCTTACAAGCCTCCTAGATGTATATATATATATTAAAAAGTCATCTCCACTCGCTTTACTTGTATTGATGACCCAGCCCTGCCAGATCTCATAACCATACGGATATCACCTTTCCTAGCAAGATTAGGGTTCGAAATTGCATTTTTGATAATAATTTCGCTGTGTCATTGTGGTGAGGTAGGGTTGGTACCATTACATACGGAATTGAAATCTCCAAATTTGTATCTAATTTAGTGTGTTATAAGTCGAATAACACATGAGATATGAACAAAAAATTGTTGAAAATAGCTGCCATTTTGACATTTTCAATTAGATTTTTCGGAATTTTTCATTAGGATTCTATACGAGCACACTATATAGTGAATTTCATGTTCCTTTCTTCATTTTTGTGACCGCTATTGTGCTTATGTACAGTATGATATTGGCTCGAGTTACGGTTTATTGTTTTTGTGTCTACCACTGTACGAGTGATCGTTGTTTGGTTATGAGAAATAACAATATTTTGAGTGATTTTTTTTTATTGAAAATTTGTTTTAGAAAGTTAAATGAGGTTTTATTTTTAGCGTAGTGTGTAAATTAATATTGGATATAAATAATAGTTTTTTGTTATTGGTTTATACCTACAATAAACCAGTGCAGAATTTGTATAAATCGACAACTTATTCTGAAGAAAATGATATATCACAAGTCCGATTTTCTGTAGTTTTTGCACGTTTAAAATAATTGTAAACAAAATCTTGCAACTTAGGCAAAAGTAGCTCTACAAAGTTGGTTAAAAGGCTACACACTTGGAGGGTTAAATGATGTATCACATGATGGGGTTACCATTTAAAAAATTTTAGGTTCCCCTCAAAAACCCAATTGTAGCAGGGCTATATTGTTCTATGTGCTAAAAAGTATATAGCCTTTCTAATACTATATAGTTTCTAAAAGCACTTTTCTGGAACTCATTTCTTCAGTATTTAGAAGGGAAGAGGATTTTAGGGAAAAGTGTATATACACGACTGGATAATCACTCCTTCACACACAACTTAATGATAACAGCCTACCAGACTTACCACACAAGATAGTTTCAACGTTGTACATGATTTCGAAACTGTATCAATGACTCTAATCTTATGGTTATAGGAATCGGCAGCATAAAGTAACTTCTTGTGATCACTCCACGTCACTCCCAGAGGGTGCTGAAGTTTAGCTTTATTGCCTACGCCATCTTCATCTCCAAATGCAAATAAGTTCTAAACAACAATGTTAGTATGAGAATTGCAAAGTTAAATCAAACATGTATTATTTTTTTACTGAATCTCTGTGGGTGGCCTAAGTGACTAATGTTTAAAGAGTAGTGTTTGAAATGCAGCTGAATTAGCCTAACCAAAAACAAAGATTCTCTTGAAACAAGGATTTTCTGTGTCTCAAGCATTTATCAATCTGTCGATATGAATGGATAGCAAAACAAATGTTATTAATAATATTGCAATAATAAATACAGAAGAGTCTCGTTAATCCAGGTAATCCAGATGAATTTTCAAAGGAAGAAAAAAGTTTTAAAATGCCTGTCTAAATGATGAAAAACAGTATAAAGCATTTATTTAGCTGTACCAGTACAATAACATTTTATTTATGACATTAAATCATTTATTTTATATTTAAAAAAACCTATAAAATTCAAAAAGTTTATAATGGTGATCATATTGCGATTATTGTAAATTAAAGGATTAAATTAAGCAATAATGGTAAAGTTTCAAAAATATTTTAATAATAAAACGAGCTTAATATTTTAAATAATATATAAGCTCGTTTATATTATTAAAATTTTTTTTGAAACTTTAACTTTATTACTTTATTTAATCCTTTAATATGGAGTTTGAACAAGAAATATCTGCTAATACATTAAATAGGCTACTGTAAATTACCCGTGATGAACGCACTGTTTTACAAACAGCGCTTAAACTAAATGAAAAATTAAATGCTAACATTTCTTTTACTGCAAGTGTGGGGAGTTGTCAAGATGGAAGAAACTGCACAGCATTCAACAAGATGGTGTAAGAGTGGAGAATTTCTGTCAGGAGACATTGTTACTTGTGAGAGGTTTTAAGGTAAATTTGAAAAAAATGTTAAGGAAGAGCAATTAAAACTGGCACAGATTTTTACGCCAATGAGACTGGCCTAAATTGAAAAATATTGCAAAAGAAAATATTAGCATCAAAAATTGATTCGGCAGCCAAAGGGCATAAAGTAAAGAAAGAAAGGCATTGCTTATGTCCAGTAACGTTAAAAATGCCACTTTTAGAAAAATTAGCCAGACTTAGTGCTTTTAAAAATATTAATATAAATGTCCTTACAGCTCATTAGATGTCACAGAAATCGGGATGGGTGAATTGCATCATTTTTAAAGAATGGGTATTTAATAAATTTGTTTTCACTGTAAAATATTTTTTGAAAGAACAGCGGCTATTAGAAAAAGCTGTCTTATTTATAAATAATACCCCAAATCATCCTGGAGAAGAAAAGCTAAGATCTGGCAACATGTTTATAAAATTTCTGCCACCAAACGTCATGACTTTATTTCAGCCAATGGATCAAGTTGAAATTAACGTAACAAAGAGGAAGTACTGAAATATATTGATTATGATACTATTAAAGAAACAGAGGATGAAAGAGTAAACTTTATGTCTCTACTTAAGCAAGTTACTAGAAAAGCAAATTTGGAAAGAAATTAATAAAACAACACTGAACAAGAGTTGGAAAAAACTGTGGCCCAGAATTCCAGAACAAGAAACTGTGAAAAATGCAACAATGTAGAAGAAAACCGTTTAAATGACAATAATTGAAAAAGAATTTTACACAAATTACAAAGTTCTGCCAATATAGAAGAGAGTGATATTACGTCGTGGATTTCTGAAGACAGTGATATTAGTCATAATAGCCTAAGTGAGGACGAAATAGTGAAAGCATGCTCATCAAACCAGACTGAAACAGATGACGGCGATATTGAAGAAATAGCTGGTACGAGTCATGGTAAAGTGTCTCCAATGGTAGATAGTTTGAGCGATACATCTACTATTGAACTGTTGACCTTGAGACGACTATGAGATCACACAGAAAAACAGGATGAGTTTTCGTTGAAACAAAAGAAAATTATGGGCTATTTCAAACAAGTTTGACAAGTCACATTTTTTAATAATCTATATCTTTTGCTTGACATACAGTACATATTTTTGTTTAGATAGGAGAGACAGGCTTACTTTGAAAAGCGCTCCTTGGTATTATTTGTGTACTATTAGGTAATACCAAGGACCACTTTCCAAGGTAAGCCTGTGTCTTCTATTCATAAAAAATATAAACTAATAAACTATGTGGCATATTATATATTTTTGTAAATTTAACATAATTTAAACAATTTCCATAAATCAAAATAATTTTGTCTTAGATTACATTTTTCCAAAAAAGTCTTCATTCACTTTATTCTTATAGAAAACTATGCCACAATAGTGTTAAAAAGTCATACACTCGCTTTGCCATTTGTTGGTTAATTGGGTTGGGATAAAAATGGAATTAAGTTGTGGCCCAACTAAAATTTAAAACAAAATATCAACTTAGACTAGGTTACTGTTGGATCAAATTACCGTTGGATCTGGATGACCTCCTACAACTCCAGTAACTTTGCCGTCAGCTAAATTCAGGCAACGAATTGATGAACTCTCACTGTCTGCAATGAATATACAACTTTCTGATTTGAAAGTCACTCCAGAAGGCTGTGCAAATCCTGCTGACATTGGGTAAGCGTTGTTACGATTTTCTTCTCGACCGCTTCCTGCAATAGCTACACAAGTTCCAGCAGTGAATTTCCTGTATAAATAAAAATAGCTAAGATTAAAGAATAATTTTAAGATGATATGAATATATAAGTACAGGGTTAACAAATACTGTATGAAGTTTCTTACATAAACCGGCTCTCATACCACAAATATATTAGTTATGAATAAAATATATATGATATACTTATGCTGGTGGCCTCATTAACATAAATCCACACGGAGATGTTATTTTAAAATTTTTAAAGAAGTCTTTCAAAAGGGAGGGGCAAGACACTGGAAACATGGTAGAGATAGGGGGAGTGACTAATCATAAATAAGTTAAATGAGTTTTCGATAGGCCAATAGGAAGACAGGAGGGGAAAGAATGGGAGGAACGAGTTGTTAAATAATGAGTCCAAGCGTAGGATTAAGTGTTTTGAGAATGGAGTATATCCAAAATGCAACAACAAATGTGAGATTAACGAAGCTGGGAAAGGCGGAACAATGTACTCATTTTAAAGAGAAGTCCTTTAAATGTATTTATACTAACCCAATAAATTTTCTTTCTCAAGCTACAAAAACAGTGTGTCTTTAATACATATAAATGGATAGAAAAAAGAAAAAGTTATTGTTAATAATAATATTTCTATAATAGACTTGAAAATGAGGAGATGTACTTAATTCAAAACAGACATGCTTACTGCTGACAACACAATCCAATTTTAAAATTATAATGGTTGTAGAAGGTAGATATACAATGATTCCATTATATACTCATATTAAATCAAAACTTTTATCTGGTTTTAAAACAAACCCTTTTACGAAAGAAGTCAAATTTTATTTGATCATATTACATAATCAAACTTCGAACACAATTATTTAAAATGTTATTTGGTATATATTTTAACCATCAAAGTACACTAACAACCTTGATATCAATAGCCTTCACATTTTGAAAAAAATATTAATGGCTATCTTTAATTATTTTTCAACGTAGTTTGCCGAGCAGCCTAGCCTGATTTTACCTGCTGTGTTTGTGGATTGCCAAGCACTGCTTGCATGGTAATAACCTGTCAGTTAATGATCTCTAGTTATATTTGAGACTATTTCAAAAAAATAAAATACACAGAACATGTAGAAAATCTATTATCAATGGTCTGACTCAATCCAGTGTATTTTATTAGTTTGTTATAAATTCAGAATTCAAGTGTTTCTTTGCTAATCAGCTCTTTTATCTGTCTATTACTCTTTTTATAGTATTTACTGTTTTTGAAAGATAAAAGTGAATTGCGTTTAAATTATGTATAAAGATTGTAGTATCATTTTGTTGCTTTGTTTTTATAGTTTTTGAAAGATAAATAAATGTGTGTTTATCGGCTAATATTTTTATAGATTATTTCTATGGTTACTTTTGTTTTAAACTCTTTTTATTTCCTACTAAAAACTCCCACGTTAAGGTGTTAAAGGAGGGGATAATTGATAAATACCTTCTACGGGGAGGTATTACTTTTAAGACAAATGCAAATCAAAATCATTAGAGGTGATTTTGAAAACTCAGATATTCCTTTATGGTAAGAACACACAAAAATTAGTAAAGTAGTTTTTAAATACACATGAAACAATCAGATATGAAAAGTCGATTTTTTTTAACTCAGTGATTTAAATATTGCTCAAAAATCTAAGAAACACATTGGTTATACAAAATTAAGCAGGTTATAATATAGATTTTCTTCAATTTATCCTAACGTGTTAATTTCATATACTACATTCAAAAACTACACATATGAAATTTAAAATTTACTTGTTCTGCCACCAAGAAGTATCCTCCAAAAAAAGAGCCCAAATTTGGTGGGTTCCAGCCATAGAAATTATAAGGATTTTGTCATTAGCTATGCATAGATCCCAGGGTGATGAGATCTCCTGTAGAGGTCCTGGTTTACCTCCTTGTTTATCGTTTCCTTGACGACCATTGCCAACGATAGTCGATACTTTATCATTTAATAAATCTATCTAAAAACAAAGAACATATTTAATGTGTTATTATGGACAGTAAAAAGATGAGTTGCATTTATATATTTGAATTCTAAACATCAAATTGAATATAAAATATGCAATAAAACGTTAGTGTGTATATCTTCTAAAAATTACAATATTAAATAAAATGGTGCAAAACCATTGCAAAATTTCTCATTGCCTCAACCCCAAAATCTAATAAAACAAACCAAAAATGTCAGTTCAGTAGTTACTAATAGTATTTTGTAGAACGAGATAGGACAATCAGAGATCTAGATCTTCTCGACTAGTGTAGGGTTAAAATAAAATTTGATATACAATTTCTCACAAATAATATGTTTAAGGTTAGAGTTTATTAGGGGACATAGCCATCTAAAATATTTAGATTTTGTATAGATAGGAGACTCAGTGTTATCTTGGAAAGTGGTCCTTAGTATTACCTAAAATATTTCGTAAACACTGTTCACTAGGTAATATCAAGGACCACTTTCCAAAGTAAACCTGAGTCTCCTATCCATACAAAATATAAACACAAATAATACGTTTGTTAATTCAAAGTGAGTTACATCTCTCTTTAATATAGTCTTGGGTTAGATTTCTCTTTTTATCTTTTCTATCAGGTTTTTATTGACCAACTCTTATTCTCTTTCCACCATGATGCTATTAGAGTACTCGAGGACTAGAAGTCTCCATTTCTTCTTCTTATTTTATAAGAAAAGTGAAGATAACAAGGTTTTCCGCCTTTACAAAACAAGGAAATAAAGAACGAGATGTCTGTCAATTCTGTTCTCATAGAATACAGATGGCAGAATATTTATGCAAGTATGAGGTGTTTGCTCAATGGAGATTCAGCGTACTTGAAAGGAATGATATCTGTAAGGGATGTTCATCAAGGGATCATTGTGGGGTTTGTCCCCAAAGTAGTAATTTTAGTCAGGTTATTTATATATTTCATAATGGATCCATGGTCTTGTAACCCCAACGAGAAAAAAATTTAAACAATCCAGAACGTTTCTTCCCTTCCACCTTTTATAAAAAAGTATGACGATAGTATTAATTAAATACTTACATGTAATAAACTGTAATAAAGACACAAACTTCATCAATTACCTAATTCAAAGTAAATTAAAATTTACAACTAACCACAGTTTTAAATGTTTGTTTTTATCTCGATATTTACTACAAACTATAATAAATACCTTTCGGATGGCATGGTTTTCTGTATCTGCTACAAACAGAGTGTGTTTATCTTTGAATACTAAACCTTGGGGAGAATGAAATTTTGCATGTCCTATTTCACTGCCATCATCAAATCCAGCACCATGCCCTCCAAAAACTTTCTGAAAATTATGTTACACTTTGAGCACATATTTTTTTTTACAAAAAAAAAATATATATATATATATATTTATAATCCTTTCAAAAAAAATTAAAACCTGTGATCAATTGATCATGGAAAACACTTTTGTTAAGCAGATTTAGTGTGTAGTAAATTGTTTCTTAGATTTTTATATGAACATATTTTTCAAAATGTTCCCTATTGTCAAAATATTTTATTGATCACAGATTATAAAATAAGGAATATTTACTATTTTCATAGGCTTTTCTTTAAAAGCTTCAAAATTCATAGACTTAAATCTATGACATGACAATTAATATTTCCAAGTCATAACTTTGTTATGACTTCAAAATACCACAAAACATATTAATAATTTATTATAGGCTTACCTTGGAAAGTGGTTCTTGATATTACCTAGTAGTATATAAATAGGAAAACATATTATAAAACACTTTAATAATTTATTATTTTATTCAAAAAGATATATTGCATTCTAACAACAAAACATAGTTTCATTTCTTTTCATTTGCAAAACAACCTAGACTCACATCCACCACAATTGTATTCTTTGAATGATCGTCATTTCTGTTTAAGATTGTCATGGACTCTAATTCAGTTAGAGAATGATTGCCATCCAGAGATTCTTTTAATTGAGGATATGAACCTTGGACCTTTTTTCAGTCATGATGATTTTCATTACTGTTGAGACCGATGGTTCTTGGTGGAATTCCATGTTTAAAGATAATAAAACACAAATTTTTATTTTGTACTATCCACTTTTTATTAGTCTAGCCGACCAATGGTTTCGCCTGCTAAGGCATTGACAAGGCTGTATTACAGACTGAAGAAAAAAGACAAATAACAGAAAACCATAAAACTAGAGGGTGGGAGTTAGGATACAAAGAATGGAAGGTTGGGGAAATACCCGGCCTGGGCAATGACCATAGGAACAATACATAGTGGGAAAACCAGTTGATTGTTCTAAGTACAAACTTTTTAAAGGTTTAAAGGTTTTACTAATGGAGAGTTATACAAATCTAACTGGTCATTTAAAACTAAATTAGGGTTACAGTATCTTATTCTTTTAATTTCTAAGCTCTCCAAAGCATTCAATTTCCTACCTTTATTATCAAAATGTAATATTTTAAAATCTACACTCGAATTAAAATCAGACACTTGATGTATTCTTAAATGATTTGAAAAACTGGAATCTTCATATCCTAACCGCCAACTTCTTTCATGTTCACTTAATCTAGATTTAAAATTACGCCCTGTTTGTCCTACATAACATGAATTACATATTTTGCAAGTTATCTTATATACACCACTTCTCAACATTTTGTTAATTTTATCTTTAGAATTATTTAAAATCTTACCTAAACTATTACTACAATAAAATGCCGGCCTACACTCTGTTTCCCAACTTGGAAAACTGTGGCAGAAGAGAGAAGAGTGGAAAAGTGCACAATGAAGGAGATAACACCTTGAAGTTAAGTAATTTTATGACATCATATACATTTAAACTTTTTTTTTATATAAATGGTAAGAATAAGTGATGACAAAAATTCCCAAAATAGTAAATAGAGTATACAAAATTAACAGGTAACATATTTAAGTTTGAGTTTAAATCAAATGAAAGAAAACATATATTTATAAATATAAATAGCCTATATAGAATAGATATTTTGCTTTGACTCTGTATAAAACCATTTTTATTAATAAATTAAAGAAATTTAAATTTGGTGAAATTAATTAAAAGTAAGGATTTAAATAATAAATTAAATTTTAAAATAAAAGGATTTAATAAAATTATATATTACTTTATGCCTTAAAGAAGAAAATTGATCTGTGCCAAATATATGAGCAATGAGAAAAGGATATCCTTAGGAAAAGGAAAGTGACGTCACATCCTAGCAATATCAAACGAAGCAGTTCCCTCACTGTCTTCGATTTAAAACAGTCAAGTTTTTCCAAGTAAATTTTCATATGGGATAAAAAAGACTCTAAGTAGTCAGCATGTTAAAATTTATTTTAATTATCATCTGAGTGAGTTGAATGAAAGCGATATAATTTGAATATTTGTATATTGTACCACAAGTGAGTAAATCTACAAATTTCCTCAGATACACATTGGTGTAGTGTTCTTTCATTCAGATCCTGTCAAAGTATAAAAGAAGTAACCAAAATACTCCTTATTTTAAGGAGCGAAGTTAGGAATATCAGATCCTCTCTACCACTTAACCTCACACGAAAATACAATAAATACAATGAAAATAGACATAAAATAAAACTAAAATTATAAAACCCATTTAAATAATAATAATAATAATAAATACGAAAAACTAAATTTCCTGGATAAAAATGTACAAAACTCTAAAAGAATAATAACAACGATAATTAGGGATAAACAAAAATAAAATAAACAGTATAATAAAGAAAATAAAAAGAGAAAAATAAAAATTACAGTGATAATTAACATTTTTTCAGTAATAATTGTTTATCAACTAAAATTAAAATTAGGAGAAAATAAAGAAACCAACAAAATAAATTATAAAATTAAAATCTGATATTTAACACTGAGAAAGTTTAAATTAATATAAAATTTTCTTGGAAAAAATAAACTAAACAAAAATATATATACATACACATTCACACACATACATAATAAATCCAAGTATTAGATGATTTCCATCACACCTCGTACATCTAACAATCGACAACAAGTTCACTTCTCAGCGACCTAGCAAACTGGACAAGGCAATCAATAGATTTTGAAAAGTTCGGGAGAGAGTTATACAAACAACACTAGGTCACTGTAAATAATTTGTTGTATATAATGGTTGTGTGTTTTGGTATAATAAGCAGCTCTGAGACCTTTCTTAGTATGTTTAGACCCCGAAGAGAATGGGAGGACAGTGTAAGAGAAGATGCTGGGGAATAATGGACTGGAAGAGATGTTTAAGAAATAGAAAAGGAAGAAGAAATTGAAAGAGGTCAAGTCCCCAGTAGTAGTAATAGTATACACTTAATCTAGTGTTTTGAATAATTTTCTTACCATAATAGCTCCACTTTCAGACATTATCAGTATTCTATGATTCCCCGTGTCAGCCACTGCCAATAATACATTGTCTGGATTGTTCAGAACTGTAATTTTTCCAGGATATCTCAAGACATGTAAAGCATCAACTCGTTCGTTATGTGATATCTCTGGTAATGGATGGTTGGAAATGGAGTTCTCTTCTTTAAACAATGATAATGCTTCACTAACAAACAATTTCATCAACTTTCCATGTCCTTCTCCCATCAGCATTAACAATAATTCTCCATTTGGACCTAAATGTACAATATGCTTATATCTTGTGACAAAATTATCTATTTTAGGCCTAACTATATTAAATAATACAATTTAATTAACTTCTATCTCAATGGAACACGAATGTCAACACAATAGAACTAAACTCTCATCACAAGCAACAGCTGATATTTATTTTTATAGATGACAAATTCAATCACAGACACAAACATATTTGTTTAAATTCTATGATCATCACAAAGTCAACAGAATATTCAGTTTATTATTTGCATTACTACTCCTAGTTATATTGGCGATATTCTTAAAAGAACATTATTCCAAGTTGTTGAACATACCCCCAACTGAAGTTGTTTGATATCAGTTATTCACAAAGCACAGTAATGCACCGATGCAAAACAACCAATCTAGAAGAATCAGATAAACCCATTGGATATTGATTCTACAATAATCATTCTAACTATTGATTCTACACTACCCCTGCTAATAATACCAATTGGCATATAACATAACTTACTGCTGTAATTTAACTTATATTTTAAATTATAATGTGTTTCAGCATAAAACAAACAAACAAAATTGTTTCTAACTCACCAATTATACAAACAGTAGGCCAACAACAAATTTCTAGTTCTGTCCACATTGTTTCATTTGCATCATTAACAACAGGATGAGTAATCTCGTAACGTTTGACAGCAGCTTCCACATTCATAGTCGAACGTTCATTCATAAATTTTGGACTGTGCACTCCAATCTGGAAAAATTAAAATAAACATAAAATCAGTTTAGTTTGATTATATTTTAAAAATTAAAATGATTACAAATATATTTTTAGTTTATTTGTTCTTTTCACTTTGTTCATTATCAATAATATTATTCGAACATAGTAAAATATCGAACACACTATAATACTTTTCTTGAGTATTATATTTATTTAAATTAATTATAAATTAAAAATTATTTATATCATTAAGTTCTTAAATAGCACAATAAAAGAAATATTCACTATAAAAAAATAAATGTTTTTTTATATTTTTATCTCGGGGTCAGATTTGGGTTTCACAATTAAACAGAAATATATTTAAATAATAATCAGTTTTAAATAATAATTAGTTCATCTCACCATCATTTATAATGTTCCTTTTATATACTTCTTCCTGGTAATTGTTCAATATAATAATTATTTCAATATTTCAATATTTCACTTAAACTGTTTTTATTTTTCAATCGTATCCTATACCTTTAAAAATATCAACTTCCTTCAGATCATCTTATATCAGAAATATTTGAAAATTTCTTCCTCTTTTTTTTTTAAATTGTTATTATAAATCATATGATTTACTTGTTGTTTCAATCACATGGTTCCTGCACCTGCTTATTAAATTTTGTATTCTTCTATGTAACATTTGAATAATTTTCCATAACTTTACATTTATAATCCTATTCCATTTACAAATTTATTCTTCAATTATATAAAAATGTTACAACTGTCCTCCAAAATTTTAATTTTTAAAAAAAAAATTATTTATTTATTTTTTTTTTTAAACAAATTACTAAATTTTTATCAGTGACATTTTTCTATAGTCATTGACTATTTTACAAACTTTACATACATCTCCCTTTAATTTGAATTTAAATTTATAAAACTTTTCTTTAGTTGGTGTCAGTGTTAAATTTCTCATAACTATCACCTTTTCAATAAAATATTCTTCTCTGCTTAGCTTTCCATCTTTTCTATATTTCTCCACTTCTAAACTGTTTCTAATTCCGTTTTGTACTTCATCGTTCCAATATTTTTCTAAAAATCTTTCTTGGAAATTTTCCAAGTCTTCTATGTCCTCCCTTGTAATTTGCCACCATCTAGCAGCATTTCCTTCCATAGATATGTCCATTATATCCTTAATGTCCACCTTTTCTCTACCTTCTCTTTCCCTTCTCTCTTGCATCTTCTCTACATATCTCTTCAACTTTCTTATATATTCAATTGGGTTTATTCCCCTTCCATTAAACTTAGGCATTGTAGTCTGAGCGTGGCTTTCATCATTAGCATAGTATATTATCTGAGTAGTTCTATTTTCCATACTATCCTTCTTATTTAATCTCTCCTCCGTTTCCTTCATTTTCTCTTCCATATTACTAGCTACCCTTTCAAAATTTTGTTTATTCATTTTAACCCTATTATTTAACTCTTCAATATTCTCCTTCTGTTCTTTTAATTCCTCTCCCAACATCTGAAAATTTTCCTCTACTTTCCTCCCAAATTTCTTATGATCTTCTATTATCCTCTCTTGTTTCTCCTCTATCTCTCTCTTAAACTCATCAAATTTATTATCAAATCTTTCCCTCTAACTTTTCAAATTTTTTCTCAAATCCTTCCAATTTCTTCATCATTTCATTTTTATTCTCTTCATTTTTTGTTTCCATTCTTGACATTGTTTCCCTCATTACATCAAATTTGTTATCCTTCTCATCCATCTTCTTCATCATTTCTCTCAATAATTTCTCCATACCTGATTCTTCTTTATTCACTGTAACAAGTGTAACACCTCCTCTTTCTATTTCTATCTCCCTAACATTTTCTTCTACCTCAGAGCATGGTACCCTATCTCTTTCATCCTGTCCTAACCTGTCCTGCCCTGAATATGGGGAACATTCATCAATTTCCTGAACCTCCAATATTTTAACCATTTGTCCTTCCTCCTGTACCATTCCCTTCTTAGGCCTATCCTGTTTCTTTTGATTCTCCAATTCTCTTTTTTTTGTGTCTCTTTTGGGTTATCTCATAATTCATAACATCCTTGCTCTGACATTTTAATTATTTATTTTGTTTAAATTGAAATTTCTTTTAATTGAATAAGTTAATATTAAAAAAATAATATATATTTAAAATTATTAAATATATATTATAAAACCTGAAATTGCTTATTGTTTAATTGCACATTTAATCGAGCCCCACGTTGTGGATGCCAAATTTATAATACTTTTCTTGAGTATTATATTTATTTAAATTAATTATAAATTAAAAATTATTTATATCATTAAGTTCTTAAATAGCACAATAAAAGAAATATTCACTATAAAAAAATAAATGTTTTTTTATATTTTTATCTCGGGGTCAGATTTGGGTTTCACAATTAAACAGAAATATATTTAAATAATAATCAGTTTTAAATAATAATTAGTTCATCTCACCATCATTTATAATGTTCCTTTTATATACTTCTTCCTGGTAATTGTTCAATATAATAATTATTTCAATATTTCAATATTTCACTTAAACTGTTTTTATTTTTCAATCGTATCCTATACCTTTAAAAATATCAACTTCCTTCAGATCATCTTATATCAGAAATATTTGAAAATTTCTTCCTCTTTTTTTTTTAAATTGTTATTATAAATCATATGATTTACTTGTTGTTTCAATCACATGGTTCCTGCACCTGCTTATTAAATTTTGTATTCTTCTATGTAACATTTGAATAATTTTCCATAACTTTACATTTATAATCCTATTCCATTTACAAATTTATTCTTCAATTATATAAAAATGTTACAACACGATCTCACTAAAATTATGTTTACTTAATCAAACACGTTTTTTGTGAGATCTTGTGTTCGAGTTTTATTCTCTAATATTGTCTTAGAAGTCAAGCTCAATAGTAAAATATGACCTTTGCAGCTTGGATTTTATCTGGTTATGACTGCAAAATGGCAAACATTACATGATATATGTCAGAATTATAAAGTTTCTAGTAGAAAAATTAGATGAAAAACGAAATTGTCTAGATGAATAGGCCCTACCTTTTAATATTTTTATACATATTCTAAATTGTTGCAAACAAATCAGATCTATAGGCTTTATTATTGATAAAAATACCATATGGAAACAACCAATAAAAATAATTTTGGTACCATATTTCAATTTAAACATTTTCTGATTTAGAATTTTTTAATAATTTATTTGACAGTAGCCAATTATCTTAATTTCATTAAAGTAAATGGAAATGTATATTACCCATATACTTACAATGACTAATCCATGTTCAACAGAAAAAACATCTTCCAGTGCTTTCAAATCGGGTAATATGTGAATACAATTTATGCAACAATACGTAAAAAAATCTAAGACAACTATTTTTCCTCTTAATTGTTTGCCGAATGAGAGGGGTTCAATTACATTCACCCATTCTAAACCTACAAACAAAAAAAAGAAGAAATTTGTTACTGTCGCAGTGACATAAATACAAAATGCTTACTTCTGGTGAAGAATTATACAAATACAGACTAATCTAATCTATTTTAAGTCTGTTTTACATAATAGTAAATTCATATTTTTAATGCTTGTCATAGTCTTAAAAAATGTAGCCTATAGTTGTACTTAATCTTTGCACATTTCAAAGATTAAAAAATAATACATTTCTGGTAGAGTTCAAAAATACACTACCGGTACCTTACAGTCGTACTTAAAATTTCAGAAATACAATTTAATTGGTTTATCTTAAATTGATAAGAATACTAGGCCTACTCGTCGGGAATTTAAAACTATACTTCCATCTATTTCACGTCATACCAGTTCCATGCACAAGTTTTGAAATGTTTTCTTGATAAAAAAATGTTTTTATTTTTTTGTTTTTTTTTCATTACTGTTGAGACCGATGGTTCTTGGTGGAATTCCATGTTTAAAGATAATAAAACACAATTTTTTATTTTGTACTATCCACTTTTTATTAGTCTAGCCGACCAATGGTTTCGCCTGCTAAGGCATTGACGAGGCTGTATTACAGACTGAAGAAAAAAGACAAAAAACAGAAAACCTTAAAACTAGAGGGTGGGAGTTAGGATACAAAGACTGGAAGGTTGGGGAATTTTCTGTTTTTTGTCTTTTTTCTTCAGTCTGTAATACAGCCTCGTCAATGCCTTAGCAGGCGAAACCATTGGTCGGCTAGACTAATAAAAAGTGGATAGTACAAAATAAAAAATTGTGTTTTATTATCTTTAAAAAAATATGTATTTATGTTTGAGTAGGCCTATCTATATAATTATTTGTTCAGTTTGAATGGATTAGATCAAGTTTTAGAAGTGGTGGTCAAGGTTTTATGCTTATTATTATTGAATTATAATTTTATTTCATATGCAGCTTTGAATACTGGATTGGATAAAAACTTACAAACTTTTAACAAAATTTAAACTAAAAAGCATTAAAAACTTCTGTACATGGATTAGTAGAAATTACAGTAATGTTTTAAAGGGGTCTTTTAAGAGCTTCGTTAAGACATTCATGTATAGTGCAGAATGATTCATATCCATTTTATATAGGCTATACCATTATAAACATGTAGATATTTGGCGGAACGCACATATACTTGTTACGTAATTAGCTTAAAGATTGTAAAATATTAGAATTTTTTATTAATTGACTACCTGAGATATGTATAAGCCTCACTGTTACTGTTACTTTACTTTAAAGTACTAGAAAACATTTCTACTTAAAAAAATCAGGCCTGAACCACTAGGCTACTACCATATAAATCATGTACATTGCCTTGCCTTACCTTACATTTATGTCCTTACCTGTTTTAAAATCACTGACTTTTTTCGTTTTGGTTTTAAATTGTTGAATATATTTCCTGACTAAAATTTTTTGGTCACTCAAATTATCTACTTTTGAAAATGATTCTAAAAATTCTGCACTTATTTCACTTGACTCTATACATGCCATGTTGGTAGCCTACAATACATAAACTATTTTGAAATTAAAATTTATTACTTTGTAAAATATATAGTTACTAATTTAATACAATTATTATTATTGGCTAATACGGTAATTTTAAATTACAACGTATACATAGGTTAGGTTGAAGTTAACCTAAAATGTAAATAAAAATAAACTGCAGAACTGCACAGATAAATTTGTGAAGCACAGTAATTTGAAACTGTGTGCTGTATCTACGAGTATATTTCGTTTGAGCGCCAAATTTCAAAAATCTGATGATCCAACAATCATTGAACATAAATTTTGTTAGTTTTATTTCCTAAAAAAGTAGCACATGTCATAAAAATGTCCTATTTTAATTTAGAATCGTTAAAATGAAACTAAGATAATTTAATTGACCAATTAAACAAAAATTTTAAGAATTTGATTGTAACATTATATAACATCTAGTGACTTAGATTTGATATATATTTTAGGAATGCATTTCGAAATTGCAAAAAAACCAGACATTTTAAAAGTTAATACATTTTTACATGCTTAGAATTATTATTTTTAACCAAGGTAGATTATTTTATAATAGAAATCTTTTATTAAAAAGAATGAAACGACATCAATAATGAATTGTGTCATCAACAAAAATACGCTCTTATTCACTGAATCCTGATAGCAGCGCCAAATTTTCAGTTGACGTCATTTCCAGGCGTGGTGAATGAAAATGGATTCCGATAATATTTCTCACATCATCTGAGATAAAGTAAGCAGAACAGGTGTTTTGGTTTTTTTTATTTATTGTCATTATGACGTTTAAAGATCATTTTGTGTTGTTAATTATTTTGTACTATTCGTAAACTAGTTCTTATGCAGAATACATTTAATGCAGATAGTTCGTGTATAAGTAAGGATATCGCCTAGAAACTGTAAGTAGCATTCTTAAGAAGAAAATGATGCCTCAGGCCATTAGGCGTTGATATTTTAAGATAGTCTTTAAGTCTTACTTTTTTGTTTGTAGGTCATTAACTGTGTGACAATGTCATTCATTATGGTAGTCTATACTTTTTGGTCTAGGCAATAAAAATGTCTCCGACATTGGTGCAATACGGAGATATGTGTAATGTCAAGTTGCTTGTCAAGAACATTGATTAAAAAAAAACTTGATTTGAGCCTATCTCTTGAGTACATTCCTGTAGTTTGGTCATTTTAAATCAAGCTAGGTAGTTGTTTGCCTGTATGACTCGTTTTGTTTCAGTATAGTAATATTACTAGTATAATTTGTTACTTCTGGGTAACCTAGAATTTTTGATAGAAGGAACTTAACTATATTGGGGATAAGGGTCAAGGAGCCTTAGAATTGAGTAGGCCTATGGCTACAGCTGTCAAGAAACTGTTGCTTGTTGGCATATGAATTGCATAAATTTTAAGTTGATTAATCATATAAATAGCTTAGGATTTAACACTTCAGGCATTAGCCTATATAACAATAGATTTATTAACTTAGACCTACCAAATCCAATTGATTTTTGTATGTGATCTTAGTTGTATTATCCTAGGGCATGAATTAGTTAGCATTTGTTTACTTTTGCCAGACTACACCAATTAAAAACTAAAAATATTTTATTAATCTGTTTATTGTACTACAAATATTATGTTGGAAATTTATAACAGTGAAAAAAAATTCTTTTGTATATATTTTGGGTGTGCTGATTCCCCATTTATATAATTCATTTTGAAATTGTATTGAAAGATCTTTTTAGGTAGTGGGCCTAGACCTACTGTTGTCGGTAATTATGGAATGTACCTTGCCCTGGAATTTAGTTATAAAAATCATTGAAATCGTTTACTACCTACTTTAAAAAATAAGATCATATTAGGTGTTGCAAGACACTTTTGAAGTAGTAAAATACAATAGTTTAGTAGAAAATAAATATAAAAGTATAAAATACAGGTTTGGTTAATTTAATAGGAACGCAAATCCAGTTCTGGTGACAAATACCTAAGTTAATAGTTATGATTACGTTATTCAAGTTAGTGAATGTATCATCGCTCGATCTATATGTCCATTGGATTTTGGTAATTAGACTTTAACTTAACAGCTGTATTCTCTTGTTTTATATATGTTATTTAACAGTGAAGAAATGCATTTTGGGACTTGAAATGTTTAATGCGCCACATAATATGATCTGATCCTTTGAATATAAGGTAATTACTTGTTTTCATAATTTTTTATAGAAAAATTGAAGGACGATCTACAACCGATATTTCTGTCATGGCGTGTCCTAAGTGTGAGGTGTTGCTATTTATTATTTGTCATTGTCAAAAGTATTTGTTTTATTAGGTCTGGCTAGATGACTATATATAAACCTATTTGTCATGAATTTTCAATCATACATCAGAATATTAGCCAATAATATGTATGTGATAAATATATATAGTCACCTAGACAGACCTAATGAAACAAGCGATCATACATTCACTAACGTGACAAATGTAGTCATGAATATTAATGTAGGCATTCTTAACCTGAGCTGGATTTCGTACTTTTATATTTTAATTAACTTATCTATCTTTTTGTGTACACAAAAATGTAAAATTTAATTTTTTCTAAGAGCTCAAACAAAAATGATATACTAAGCATCAGAGAAAAAATAAGGATCCTCTATTTCATTGTTATAACATCTGCATTCCAAATTTTATTTCTCCTTCCTCTCAGAAATTTGTTACACTACTAAACTAATTTATTTTGGTACTTCAAAAATATCTTGCGACACCTAATATTGTACTAAGTGTAAAATAAGGTATATAATAACCGATTTCGACGATTTTCTCAGCTAAATTTCAGGGCAAGGTAAATTACCTTGTTGTTACTAATCTGTAATGTAGTACTACTATTACTAAACATTACCTAACTACTTTTTGTGGCAATTTACCTTTTAATTACCCCCAATCAAACCAACTTACATTTATTTTTCAAGGGGTTTCATCTTTAAGTTTACTCTATATAGCCTAGTGTATTTAGTTAGGATTAAATCTGATTATGAATTTAAAATAAACATAATCTGTCCTTGACTCCAAATATTTTGAAGGTATCTATATTATATTTAGAGTTGAACAATGCGAACGTAACTTAACAAATTTGCCGAGTTGGCATTTTGATATATCATATTCTGTAAAAGCTTGAATTTCTGGCATATAAGTTCAAATACACACTCTAATTGGTTGATAATTATACCCTATAATCTAGAAAATTTTGTAAATAATCATTTAGGTTTATTACTTAAACAACAAATATGTAGTATTAATGGTAGTTGAGGTTAGCTTCTGTATGAAATCGTCCTATTTTACTAAATTCTGAGAAATAAAATTTTAAGTCAAAAGAATTTACTTTTTTGTTTGTTTTGTGGTTTTAAGTCGTACCACAATTTGAATTTAGTTGCTCGGTTCATGATCTAACAACAGCAAAAAATAGCTAATTTATATCCTAGGGTTTGTAGAATTATTGAATAGAAACTATGAACCATTATTTGTTCTGATTTATGAAGTCATTGTCAATATTGCTGTTGAAAAATTTGTATGTTAGCCTAGTGTTTATTTCACAATTATACAATTTTTGTAATTTTCTTTCTCAGCCTATTTAAAATTATGATTTTTTTAAATTTATTTTATTTTAAGCATAATAATCAACACCCAGAATTATACAATATATTTGTAGTTTTTTAAGTAGCCTAGTTATGGTTATGCAAAAGGAAACAAATAAATTTACAGTGATTTGTAGATAAATGACTTATGAAATTGTAACCATCCATAACATGAACTGGTTTAATATTATTTGTATCACTTATCATATTTCACTTTTGTTTGACTAATTATATTTTCAAGAATGGAAAAAAATTAAAATAAGTTAACCAAAACAGAAATACTGTAATATTATTTAGTAAATCTTTAATAGAACCACAAAAACTTTATGTATATAATTTTGAGATCCATCATATTTCAGCCAAATCAGGTATATTAACCTATTTTTCACTCTTTTCAAACCTTGTTGATCCTAAAGCTAGAGAATCGACCGATATAAGGAGTGTTGGGTATAACAAATTTTGGAATAACAATAAACTAGTGAAAATAAATTAAGCCTAAATAACATCCTATGGAAATAGGTTATATTTTATAATTCTAAGATAAGAAAGAAATCAAATTTTATTTTACAATAAAAGTAAATAATCCTCAACACACATTTTTTTTCACACAAGGTCAATACCATTTAAAATATTGCTTGATTAATATTAAGTTTTATAACAGGACCAGTTTTGTTTAGTTGCCAAATATTACTGTACTGAAATTTTCTTTTACTTATCATTTGTCAACACTACCACAATTTTACGAAAATTATTACAGCCGATATTATGGCTTTTATATAGGCCCTAACATTATAGACTTTTTTTAAACAATTGATTAAACAATTTTGTGTATTTTTCTTTTTTTATGCCTCCTTCTAGATTTTGCGTTATTCAACAATGTCTCAAGATATAGCCAAAATATGCCCACATATCAAATTTGATCAAATATGTCCTATTCATTAACCTGTAGAGCATAGCATGGAGTATACAGACAGATTATTCAGGCCTAGGGGTATCAAAAGGGACATATTTTTATGAAAAACTTAAGATGTTTTTGTTTCATCTTCTTTATCAATTCATCATACTTTTCCTTCATTGTTATAATGTTTTTGGCGTGTATTTAGTCTACATAATAATATGATTAATTATTGATAATCTAATTTGATTTAATGTGTCAGAATGTTTGAAATCAGAGCTGTTATTTAATAATGGATGTTGCTGTATTGTCGTGTCTAGGAAATAATATTTATAAAAATGGTATTTTGATGCATTGGGTACAAGTTTAAATTTTAAAATTGTTACTACAAGAATAGGTACTTACGTATTAACGCCACCGCAGCAGAAGTTGCTAATGCGCATGCGCCAATATTTGCTTACTTTGCGGGTATATATATAATCACCTGGCCAAACCTTTCGTAAGTTTATTGAAGTTAATAATTTGAAATTAGATCATGGATAAACATGAGCTTTAAAAGTGAAGTGCCGCCAATCTACGCCTAAAATTTTTGCGACAAATCATAAAATGAAAGTATATGAACCTCAAAGCTGAAAAAAATGGAATTCTGCTTCCCTTAAACCAGTTTGCTCTTTATTGGTGCATGCGCATTAGCGCAACTTCTGCTGCGGTGGCGTTAATAAGTAAGTACCCAAGAATAATATGAGGTGCTTTTTGTTGATAGACTACAGTTGAGCTATAATTGGATAAATTATAATTATAATCAAATTTGTTGCAAATTTAAAGGCTTTTTAAACATAAATCTTACATTTTTAAAGTAAATTATTTGATATATAAGAACAATGTATCAAATCCCATGTATTTTAATGTTTGGACAAAATTTATATTTTGTATTTATTACTTTATATTTTGTACAATATAAAGTAATATTGTATTAGGGTTTTATTTGATTTTCGTGAATATTTTTGTGTGTGTAATTTTATGAATTAAATTTTACTAATAGGCCCTACATATCTTATTAAACCACCAAACCAGGTTAACGTCCAGTTTTTTTTCTTAGTTGTTTTAAGTAGGCTACACAACAACCAAAGCCGCGAGTTTACTCTTGTTACAAATTTAAATAAATTGGTTTTTGAGATATTTATGTGTCTAAATTAATGTGATTTTGATTGACTTATAAAAGTCTGAAATGATAGTTTTTTTTTTAAATGCAATATTTATTTTAAAGATAAATAACTGGTATTATTAATCAGATTTATTAATTACTTAATTTAAGTCCAATAAATATTGTAGTATAAATAAATCTTGTTTGATAAATGAATTTGAAAGCTTGTTTAAATGTTTATTTTAACCAGATTAGTTTTTGTTATCATTAATGGTTTAACTTATTGGAGAACAGTATACCAGTTAGTTGTTGAATTGTTAACTTCCACATGATGCCTGTTGGGCTAAAATTAGCAATATAAAATTAGGTTTTATAAATGTGTTTCGATTATACACATATTAGTGGGCTTAATTTTTTTCCTTCTTTAAAGGATAAAAACCTCACAGTCATAATCGCCTTATAAATGAAAAGAAGATAATGTAATCAAGATATATTCAAGAAGTAGCCCTTGAATACTCTAATAGTGTGTCAGAATAGAACAAGAATTGGTCAAGGGAGACCTGATAGAAAAGATGAAAGAGAGGGATGTAAACTTCAGAATACATGAAAAAAATATTTAAATCCAGCTAGATGGATCTAGATGTCTAAAAAAATGTAGTAAATTAATGTTTTATTTATTTATTTCAACGGTATGAAACAGTTTCCACACCACTTCTGTTTAGATAAAAAAACCTTACAAATTACTAAATTAAGTATAAATTTAATATAATTTCAAAATCAGAAAAATGTATAATAAATATATACAACATTGACATTTCACATCTGAGAGTAAAAAATAAAGTGTAGACACACATGCGCACACACACACACACACACACATACGACAGAGACAGACACATTTTATAGAGTAATTTTATTATTGTTAAATAACTACAGTTGTAATTGACATAGTTGGTAGGCTAATTGAAAACTTGTAAAATAAATTAAAATGTACAATGCAACATACAGTGACCAATACAACTAACTGATATATTCTTTTTACTATAGATCAAAGGTGTTTTGTAGAATTCCATACCTGTTAAATGAAAAACAAACACAATATTTTGTCAACTTTAATGTAATAGCAGATATTTCTTGTTGAAACTCCATATTCAAGGATAAAATAAAGCAAAAGCTTAAAGTTGCAAATATTTAATAGTATAAATGAGCTACAATTGTTTCGCCTTGCGGCATCGACGGGCTACTACAGGAAATATTAAAAAACAAACAATTTAAGGAGATAATATATCATTATTTGCCACACAAAATAAATTTCAGGTAGAAGATTAGGTAGAGATGAGGGAAAGACTATAGTGGTAAGGTCTAGTCAAAGGTTGAAGGAGCGGTGAATTAATGGAAAATTTACCTCATATTTCAAAACTAAACTGGCATCCTTAGAACATAATTTCTAAATTTTTACTCCTTCAACAATTAGTTGCTCTAAACTTACCCTATTTTATTTAGTATCGGATATAAATACCGGTATGTAGTTTGTATCCATATATACAATTTTTAATTGTATCCATAAATATGTTGTAGTAATTTTCATAACTTTCCATATTGTGATTTGACATTCATTGTTATTGTTTCAGATAAGATTACTACTGGCTTAGTTACAATGCATCGTTTGGCTTACAGACTCAGGAAACAAAAGTGTATTCAGCGGTAGTAGAGTCATTTATTTAGGAGCTTATTTAGATGGCTATATTTCAAGCAAAATGTGAATTCAATTCAATCAATTTATAATAATAAGGTAAACAGTCATTATTGTTGTGAGAAGGAAAGATGTTTGAATCAAGCAAAGTTGATATCGAACTTCATGTCATTATTGAAAAGGATTTTCAAGATGGCACCTAGTGCAGTGTCTGATGTTTTTCACGAAAGACTAGTTGTACAAGGTTTTTATTTTTAAACTGAATTTAGTTGGTTGATTTAATAAATTATTTGTGGTTAAGTGAAAAGAATCAAATCAAAATGTCTTTCTTCAGTGGTTTGAAAAAAGTACTTCATCTTGGCAATAATGACTCGAAGAAGAAGAAACTTTTCAACAATATTAAAATGGATTGCGATCCAGAAGAATATTGGGATATGATTGGAGAGCTTGGAGACGGTGCTTTTGGAAAAGTCTATAAGGTAATTGAATTTATCTCATAGTACTGATACTTATTATTGCATTATGTTGATAATTTATCTAATCTGTTTATTTTTTACTCTATTCCAAATTGAAGTAAGCTGTCATCAAATGACAGACTAGAACAACACAAATTTCATTATAGATATCTATATAGCCTAATTCCAAATAAACAATTAATTTTACGCAAAATATAAAAACCCTTAAGAACTAATGTTTCCATTTAAAGAATAAAATTTAGATTAAACATTTAGGCAGAGTAATCTCTATTGTATTCATAAGTGCCAGTCGGTAACTTTTTTTTAAATTTCTTTTCCCCATGTCTACTCCAAATGAAAGGTTTGTTATCTAAAAAATTCTCAGGGGCTCACTATAGTGAGTAGCCTACAGGCATGGCAATCCCGAGGGACTTTAGCTGGATCTATGCCTTTTTCATGTAGTCTTGGGTTTGATCTGTCACTTTCATCTTGACCAACTCTTTGTTATCTTCTATCCCTGATGCTATTGGAGCATTTAAGGGCTAGGGGGTCTTTATTTTATATAGCGGGAAGGGGAAATTCTTATTTAAAACGGGGAAAACATAATACGCCGATGAGGGAAAAGATTATGATCTTTTGCGAACCTAGTTAGTTAACCTACCCTTAAATTTATTTTATGGTTATTCTAAAGAATCAACGGTTTCCATAACAGTTAGTTAAATTGATTGTTATGGAAACTAACGTTAAAATGGTTTAAACTTTCAAGATGTAGCTTATTTGTAAATTAAAACTCTACCTTCGTCATAACCGTCATATTAGTAGGCCTACTAATAAAAAAAAAAAAAAATTGTGTGATTATCTAAATAATTTCTGAGATAATTGTTTGTTACATATAGATTTTAATCCTCTGTCGTTGAAGCTTTATTCAATAAAATGATCGATGCACTAGAAAAGAGTTATTTTAATGTTTTGATCATTAGGGAACTATATTATAACTAACTAGGCCTACATTCTTAGAATGACTATAAAGTAGGAGTTGGAGGGAACTTGCTAAAAATCACTGTGCTAATCTTATATAATTAGAAGAAAAAGACATTTTTGTGAAAATATACAAGTTGGAACAAAAAAAGTTGACTAGGCCTAATTATTTGTATTATTCATACAATAAGCTTCTGGTCTCTATGCTTATGTAGATGAAGCAAAGGGATGGGTCCCTCATGTGTTAACTTTAGAGAGTATGGGCTTGGTAATCCCAAAGGGCCTAGCTGGATCTACTCATTTTTTCATGTAGTCTTAGGTTAGATCCCTCTCTTTTATCTCATCGATCAAGTCTCTCTCAACTAACTCTTTGTTCTTTTCTGACCTTGAAAATATTAGAGGATTCAAGGTTTAGGTGGTCTTTATTTTATTTTTTTAAAGATAATGATGACCGAGAAGTTTTTGCTTTTAAGCAACAAGGTATAAAAAATGAAAGGGATGGGTTAAAATGAAAAGGTAGAAAATAGCTGTATTATACACTCGGAGCTTTTTGTTATGAGAGAAAGCAAATTTCCCTTTATATAATTTATTTAGTACCAATTTATATACTATATAGTGTCAGGTAATCAATCTTTAAAAAAGTTGAGAATATTCTATTGAAATTTACAATTAAAATATGTACCGGTAGCCTCTATTTAAAAAATCTGTTAATATCACAACTTTGATTACAAATTTAGTTTTTTATCCAAACAATTATTGTGAAACATAATTATCATAATTTATTAAGTGTTAGACTAAAATTTCACCATCAAAAATTGAAAAATGGTGGTGAAAATCAACGAAAAACCCAGTTTATGTCTTTTAAATTTGTATAGATAACTAGTTTACCACTATACAGTATCTAACCAGTTCGTTTATGCAGGAGTAAACTGCCGTTACTACAACCTACAATTTTCTTTGTTTCCTTACGACAGATTATAGCTCCCCTCATGATGTTCAAATATCACTAAAATAATCATTTTATCCTTTTTTATTCAAAATTTGGGCTGTCGTAATAGTTTTTACCCATCTCATTTTTTTAAATAGTTTTACGTACTTAATAAATTCAGATTTTATTGTTATCTTAATAATTCGATACAGCCAGAATATTTAGATTTAAAATGTTTTGCATTTAATTTATTTACAGCATTTGTATTATTCTCTTTTATTACTTTCTATTATGCTGAATAATAGCACTAATTTCACATTTGTATTGAATATCCTTTGATTGATTTGCATTGATATTAGTTCCAAAATTTATACAAAGATCATGTAACTTAGTTTTGATTAAATTTCATAATATTTGGACATCTTGCTTATTTTTGGAAAGGTTTTGTGCAGCTCGACATATAGCTAAAAATGGTCAGACTCTCAAATGGTATTATGGTGTCAGAGTTGATGCTTATTTAATGGTTCTGTCTCTCGGATGCATACATCATATCTCATATTTTATTCTCTCAAAAAAGAGAGAAATATATAAAATCATTTGATTTGTTTTATAATGAAAAGCTATGCTTAATTTTATTTATGGGGAGAAATAGTCCTATTACATAATAATTGAAATCTATAACAAATAAAAATTGAAATTATGTATACAAATAGGGTAGGTTTACAGATAAACATGTTCAAAGTATAATGGTACAAATTAATAGAAGCAAGTCTAATAAACAAATAGGGAATACATATAATCTCTTCCAAATTAAAAATTGGGTTGAAAAAATGTAAGAAACCATAGAAATACTGGTAATTGTAAAATATATAAATTTGTAAAATTAGGCCATTATCAAATAATTTATAATCAGAAAGTTAGACATTTTGAATTCTAATTGTAGCCAAGCCAGAGTATAGATTACGTGGTAAAATTTTGACCTATATTAAAAAAAGATTATGTAAAGTAAAAATTCGATATAAAGTGTTTATTTGAATAATTAAAATTGTTACAAATCATTTTTGGAATTAAAATATAGTTAAAAGGTTAAAACACTTAAAATAATTTCACGACACAACAAACTCGTTGCCTTGACAACGGATTCACCGGCCAATGAGAATGGACGACTCAAATCAGTGCAGTTGTAGCCGGCAAGCTTGAAGGGAGCAGAGCGTCCTTTTTTTTTTGATTTTTGGAGAGTGCTGAGAGTAACGCCGAAAGAGCAAGATGTGTTGTATTGTGTGTGCGAGGAAGAATGAATTTAGCGGTCATACCGACAGAAGTTGAACGTGACAAGTACTAGTAAGGAAACACATAGTGAACAATTTAACTAAATTATTTTCATAACAAATTAAAATTTAAATTACATGTACTTTCCTTTTGTATAAACAAATTTGCGTATAAAACAGGATTTCTTGGCCAGCACGAGCTCCCCTTCCCCGAGATAGTGTAATTTTGAAATAAAGAAACTTTCTGACATAAATCATTCAAAATTTGTATCATTAATCAATATAAAAGACAATCTAATTTGATATTTAACTTAGTTAACCTAAAACTACTTACATAGCAAAGAGATATTGTTATAAAAGATGATTCACAACAGTCCATAAAATTCAAATCATTTAAAAATAAAACATTTAGGCCTAGCTATATTTGGTATGTTTAAAGGTGGTATTAACAGCTTTTAGCCTAAAAACTATAAAACCTTGGCTAAAACACATAACCAATTGTTTGTAAATACAGAAATATCGAGCCATTAGCCATAATCTAATTATAAATAAACTTAACAATCAAAACAAGTTAAATTAATATTAAATTGCCTTGATATTTTTTTTATGACCTACTGGTATTATTTAATTTGTAAATACCATATGTAGTTAATAAGCAGTTTTATTAAGTTTTAAAACCTAGCTATTTAGCTTATGTTTCTGTTGTCAATAATCTGTTTCTGCAACTGTTTTACAATATTTTTATTTACTGTTAATTTTATTATACAAGCTTTATACTTAATATTGTAATATGTGTACTACTAAAGTATACCATGAAATATATAATTAGTTTTATAAATGTAAAAAAAAGTTTAGTTTATGAGTTGTATTTTACTTAAAATGAATTGTATGAGTAGCAACCACTATAAAACTGTTCTGAAGATTCACATTGATATTACATGAAATAATAAAATAGGTTATTTACCCCCCCCCCTTCTAAATTTCTCTAAATTTAGAACAATCTAAATAACTTAATTTGTCTAAATGAATGTAGCCTATACCTAGTAATTAGGCTATTCATAACCCCTAGCCCAACATTGTTTTAGTTCTTGATGGTTTATTATTAGTTTTCTTTTGGTTTGTATTAAGTATAAATTGTATATAATAAAGAAATGGGTAAACTTAAAGAGGCTTCATAATAAAAATGGAAAAAAGGTTTCACTCACCAAAATTATTATGAAATTGAAGTATTCCGTCAGCAACATTGTTTTTCTATTAAATACCATTGGCAGGAAATGCAAATAAAACCTATCACTGCACTAATTTATATAACATATGAAAAAAAAAAGTTTAGATTAGGTCTGGGTTATATTTGTTTAAACTAGCAAAATAAAAAAACATATTTAGAGTAAGCCATGCAAAGACTCTGACTTTGGTTTTATAGATACATTGAAACAAATTTATAAGATAAACCAAAGAAACAAATATTCAATATATTATATCCTGGTCTTTGTCACAAATACAATCTGGAACACTCTTTAAATAAATGACTTTACATCTCAATATTTTTGCATTTATCACATGGTAGATCATCTCAGACCAATCACAATCTTATACTGTATTCTTCTCTGTAGATCCTGATGAATACCATTCCTCTAGCCTCTACTGGTCTGTACTACAATCTAGTACATACCTTGGCGCTCTTTATGACATCATGGCATAAGTATTCTCCATCACTTAGTCACTGATATAATTGTCACCCTGAATGATTTCTTCTTTGACAACTCGTCTACTTTCTTGTTCCCTTCTATTACAAAGTGGTCCAGGAATAAATATAAAACCCGCCTTTTTTCCTCTCCTCGGTTAATATGTTGTGTTACTAATTTGGAAATTTCTTCATTGTGTCTTTAAAACAATCAGTTATAGGTCTATAATATGCCTCAATTGGACTTTCACCAACTATCAAACCTTTAAAGTTGTATTGGGTTTGTCTCATTTAGTTACTCAATTTATATTTTTGTGATAAATCTGTGTCAATGTATTGGTTCCAATAATGCATTGTGTTTACAGTTTTTTCCTCATCAGTAATATAAATATTTAAATCACATATTTAAAGGAGGAAGCTATTGAACTGAACTATCCTGTAAAATACATTATTGTACGTTCTTAAGTATATAATATCTTAAACGAATTTCTGTTTACAGTCTCAGAACAAAGCAACAAATCAACTGGCTGCAGCTAAGATGTGTGTACTAGAAGGGGAAGATAACCTGTCAGATTTTATGATTGAGATCGACATCCTATCAGAATGTAAACACGATAACATAGTACAACTATATGAAGCTTTTTTTACTAACGGAAAATTATGGGTAAGTTTTCCACCTTTATAACCATGTTTTGATATTTACCAGGTTATGAAACAACACATTTCAAGGTTATTTTGAAATGTTCTGATGATGCCACTACTCAGTACGTCTTGTCTCTGAGTGATCATTGAAACCTGGAGAGAGTTAAACTGAGAATTATGTTTGACTATGCTGCCTGTGATTGTGACTGATGAAAAGATCTTTTTATTTGACGAGGTCCAAAATGAGGGAGTCTATGTGAGTGGGTAGAGGATTGTTAGAAGAAATAAAGTAATGACCAGGCAGGATTAACGGCAGGGATTAAATCTACCAATGGAACACTGCCCAGTGAGAATAATATGGTTGGTAGAGTTAGATATCTGTTATTTCTCCTCTTTTGGAGCGGACACGGCAGAACGCCTTCTGTTGAATGTGAAGTATTTGTTTGACAGATTCAGTGTACTTAGAAGGGCCTTTGTGAAGTCTCAAGGGTGTCAATCTAAGTGTTCTCTTGTTTTGTAAGGAGCATAGGAGGGGAGTAAGTAATATAATACAGGTAAGCCTAAACCTAAATACACAATATAAAAAATATCTTGGGGAAAAGTTTTTAATGGGTGCTAATCTTGAGGTCCTAATGAGTTCATAAGAAGTCTTGTGAAGATTTGATAATTTCACAATAGATTCATTTTGGAGAAAGATTAACTGTGGGCTTTGGACCCAAATGGAGGGAGAGAGATACTATGAGTTAATGAGAATTAATCCTTCTGAAGCTTCATGATTAAATAATTTCAGTTTGACGTGAGGTTATTTTCTCAGTTGTAAAAAAAACAGTTAATTTTTTGTTTTGATGTACAAACAGTCAGCGAGGAGGGCGAATTATATATCTGATTTGTTAAAACAATTGACTTTGTAAGTTTAAAAAATGTATATGACATATCACTAGTCATTAAGAATGTTTAAAAAATATTCGTTGTAACTGCTGTCAAAAAAACAAATCAGTAATCTTTGATTTGCTCATTCGACATTTTTTTTTGTGGAGGAGATGACGGAGTGCGCCACTCTTCGCTTTGCCGCTTTGTTTCAGGTTCATACTCAAATATCCAGGATTCATCACCTGTGATCACACAGTTGAAAAATTCTTGTTCATTGCCAATCCTCTCAAGAAGATCAACGCAAACGTTTCTTCGATTGTCCTTCTGTTCAGTTGTGAGGTTTTTCGGCACCATTTTGGCACAAATTTTTCGCATGCCCAAGGCCTTATTGAATGCATATTTTTAAAGTTGTAAAAAATTAACTTTTGTGGAACATTATAGGATTTAACATAAAAATACTATCCTAAAACTAAACATTCATGAAATTGAAAATCTGTTTCAATGGGAGGCATAAAGATGTGAGAGGAGACGTTTTATAACAAAAATGGCTCTCAAAATATTAGGTAGATAACATCAATTTTATTAACATTTTGTTATATATTTATATACATTTTTTGAATTTAGAGTTTATTAATTTAGTAAAACATGACATGTAAATTAATCTTTTATTTGTTAATTCAATATCATTGAAACAGAGTGAATGAAAATGTATTGTCATTTAAAGTAGATTTGTTTTATAGATTGTATGACAAAACCTTTGTTTCCCGTTGCCACCTAACTTCCTATTTTACATGATTATGTTTTTTTGGTTTCATTTAAATATTACTAATTATAGAAATGTAAATTGTCTTTTCTAGTCATAAATGAAATTAAAATTGTAAATTTCGTGCTTTTTCAGATGTTAATAGAATACTGCGATGGCGGAGCTGTGGATTCTATCATGGTAGAACTGGAGAAACCTTTGATAGAATACCAAATCTCATACATATGTCAACAGATGTGTCTTGGACTCGACTTCTTACATCAAAACAAAGTGATTCATAGAGATCTTAAAGCTGGAAATGTACTGCTCACAATGAGCGGTGGTGTTAAATTAGGTGAGTGTCAGAAAAGCTGGAAAATTTTCTAGTAATAATAATCTTGTAACACAATAGCTCATGAAGATAATTAGGCATATTTAACGACAGCTTTGCAAGTGTTTTATAATTTCTAGTTTTTGTAAAAGGTCCAAAACATTAAGCTTTCATTTTTCACTCATTTTGATTCCACATTCAAAAGCTTGTGTATGAAACACTCTAACCAATACTTGACTAGATCAGTTAAGCGAAGCTAGACACGACTAACCACAACTAACCAAACTGACCAATGATATTAGCATTCCTAGAGTGTGGAGAAAGAGGGGATGATGAGTAATCAGTCTTGGAATGTGGGCGGTTTCTATCCCCACCCACTCTTGCCTTAAACGCTATGCTTTCACTTTCTTCATGTCACCCATTCAGTAGACAGTCAAAAATTTGTTTTGAGTTAAACGTAGCATATGCCATGTGTACCAAACATACATTCACTTAATTTAATTATTTTAAATTGATAACTGAAACTTTGATATTCTAATACAATAATAACTTGTGCTATTATTTTAAGATTTTTAAAATAATCGCCTACTAACCATGTGATAATCTGACTTAACTTAGACAGACTTCATCTGTTGGAGTTTTTTCATGTAATGTCTTTTACCAGTCTCTCTCCAATGTGCTAATCTCCTACTTTGTCTATTAACTAGCTGATTAGGCATTGGAAGCCTATAAAAGATTTTTCCCTAGTCGACTGTAGCAATACAAAGTATTTAATCTGATATCTTTTGTATCATAGATATCTTTTCTATGATTCGTTCTAATAGGGTTGTCAGATTGACCATATTATTCATTTTAGTTTTAAACATCTTTCTTATACAGTAGAACCCCTCTAATCCACCCTCGGTTGGTCCGTCGCTCCAGTTAATCCGACAGTACTCGAGCTCGCGAGTTTGTGCCTACTTGTCGATGACTCACGGTTCATCGCGATCCACACGCCATTGTTTACGGTTTGTTATCGCTTGTCCGCTTCAGTGCTGTGTCATCTCTCGTGTTGTTTCTATTGATTTGTCATAGTACTTGTTAGACTCGTTGTTTGTCTTTTAACATGTCAGGAAGAAAACGTAAACACATTACTGTAAACTTTGACTTATGACTTTTTAAAGTTTATATATCACTTATTTCACTGTTAAAAAGTCTCTTTATATGATATGTAATAAATATTGGCTTTTTTTTGGATAATCTGACCTTTTTTGTGTTCAGACCATGCTTCCAGTCCCGAAGGTGACGGATTAGAGGGCTTCTACTGTAATTAGAAACATGTTCCTGACCATTTTATGTACAAATAATTATAATTGTGTTTTATATGTCTTTCTTTAAATGTCTCAAATCTTGTTTCGTATTGAATCGTCAATCCAAAATTCAATATTTTGCTGATAATCTGATATAACCGCAGATGAATTGCCAATCTCTCAATCTCAATCATACTACTGGTTACTGACATCACAATCGGCAGTCATCAGGTGATTTTTGTTATATTTTGATTTGGACTTTGAAAATGATAAAGGCATAAATGTAAAACAAGTACTTTTGGCTCGATGACAGTGGGGGGTAGACGTTGGTAGATCTGGAAGTTCAATCGATTAAATTGAAAATGAAATTATAGGAATTAGGACAATGGAAAATTAAAATTTTCTTACAAATTTCATTAATTAAGAATTTCATAAAGACAATAATAGTTGAAAGTTATTCAACACTGAGATAAGAAACAGCAATAAGACATTTAGATAACTTTGTATTGTTACCTGCTTTGTAATCCAATGAGATAAAGAAAGGTGTGTTATAAATGTAGGTAATACAGATAACATACTTTGCTTAGCTTAACTTTTTAATAGGAAAGCTATTGTTGTTTCATCTTAGTTTATTGTTAGAGTTGGTCTGAGATAAGACAAATACTCGCCATGGAGCTGATAGGACGCACATTGTGTATCCGACGTTTGCTGATTTCAACCTTGGCAATAATGTATCATTTGTACAGAATGAGTTAATACAGGATTCATGTTGCTCATAGATAAGACAAATACTCACCTTACAGCTGATAGGACGCACATTGTGTATCCGACGTTTGCTGATTTCAACCTTGGCAATAATGTATCATTTGTACAAAATGATCTAATACAGGATTCATGTTGGTCATAGATAAGACAAATACTCACCTTGCAGCTGATATGACGCACATTGTGTATCCGACAATTGCTGATCTCAACCTTGGCAATAATGTATCATTTGTACAAAATGATCTAATACAGGATTCATGTTGGTCATAGATAAGAAGGAACTGCTGCTGGTTGTCAGTTTGCGGACTTTACTTTTCAATAGTATTAAAACCTAAAGTATATTTGACTAAAATTCTAACTATTAGATGTGTTTGTTTAGTTTCTAAACACTAGTAGGTTCTAGAAAAATCACACCCTCCCAGTTATGCATCCTTTTCGATATTCTATTATAATTTGTTTTCTATCACTCAGAATGGTATTATATTTTAGGAAGCTCCTTTATATATTATCTGACTCCTGAAGTTGTTTACAGTTTTTTTGTTTTGTTTTACACTCATGTTTGGGACAATTAATAGACATGGTGACTATGAAATGGTTGTTATCCATTTTTGTAATGGAAAATACATGAAAATAATAAGGGACTTATTGGGAGATTAAGCGAAGTTTATTGTGAAAAAGTAATGATCGATGGAATGGTGTTAATGGGTGGACAGTTTATAGGTCTTGACCTCACTTTTTCATATTTTTTAAACAACATCATCAACTGGTGATGAGATGTGGGTGTTTCACATTAAAAAAAAGAAACAAATCATGGAGTGGAGACACACTGGTTCATGGAAACAGCAAAAACAAACAAACAAACAGAAAAGACAAGACAAGACATACTTAGTCAATATTAAGTTGCTTCATGATAATGTTTGGCCGCAAACTGCTGCTAACCCCCCCCCCCCCAGAGATTATCATGTCATTTGGGTAGGAATAAATAGATCATCTCTCCTTCACCCCAGACCTAGTGTTATAGACTTTCACCTATTCCTGTATTTCAAGTAGTCCCATGTCAGTAAGCACTACAATGATGTCAAAAGAGCTATGTATCATTAGCAGTTTTCATAGACTGGTTTATTTATGAAGAGGATATTTGGAAATTGGTTCCATGCTACTAGAAATGTCTTAATATTTAGTCAAGTTATATGTAAAAAGAGTTTATAGATTGTTTTAAAAACTGATCATTATTTTTTAATAGTCTAACAGTACTTGTTTTCACGACATCTCATAATTTAGGTAATGTAGCTAATTAAACAATTTAATTTTTTTTTCTTTATTGCAGCTGATTTTGGTGTATCTGCTAAAAACAAATCTACATTGCAGAAACATGATACATTCATAGGGACTCCTTATTGGATGGCACCTGAAGTAGTCCTATGTGAAACATTCAGGGACAATCCTTATGATTTCAAGGTAATTATTTGATAACACTTCTTATCAGAATAGTTCAAAGCAACTACTTTTAGTTATTGATAATACAACATACTTATTGTTTAACATTACTACAATTAAAACATTAATAGTACATTTATTATTTTATTGAAACATTACTATCGCTATTTTATTAACATAAATTACACCCATTACAATAAGATTTTATCTAATCTACTTAGAGTTAAAATAACAGCACTAAGATGACTCTTCAAATATATATACAGCGGCTTAAATTTCCCATTACTCTGCCAACCATTTCTTCTGAAATAGCTGTCTTCAGTTTCTGAATTTTACGAGGTTGGTAGATCACTCTAGAAATGAGCTTAAAAAAAAAATTAATAAATAAAATTTTAAAAAAAATACGGACAGAGATATATATAGTTACAGGTTATAGCAGGTCATCAAACAATTATTGGGACAGACATTGCAAACCATTTGCTTTTTTTTAGGGGTACATAAAACATCGGGTGTTTCTGACAAAACTTGACAATTTGAAAGTATTGCGACAATGAATAATCGATATGTGACAAAAAATAATCAATCTTAAATTCGTAATCAAGTATATCATTTGTGGCCAGTCAAATTCCCTGTGTTTTTCTTAGCTATGTCAGCTTTCTTAGTGTACTCAGCTGTTGTTGCTTGTAAATAATCAATTGTTAATTAGTTCATATTAGGCCCTCAGGGTCTTGCTATAATGAGTTCATGGGACATGACAAATCCCCAGGGATCCTAGCTGGATCTCAAATCTCACGACAAATGTTTGTTGTCTTTTGACCCTAACACTATTAGAGTGTTTAATGTTCGTTTCTTCCATTTTTTTTTATAAGTCAATGATGTCCAAGAAGTTTTTGCCTTTAAAAAAAGGGGAAAAGGAGTTGGATATTCCTTTAGTAATCTCTCATTTACCTCTTCCATGGTATTAATATGCCCAGATTGTAAAATTAAGGTCCTATAGATAAAACGGAAATAATGACCACCATTTTGAAAATTTTCAACTTTTTTTAGATACAATTACATTCTGCTCTTTGTTTAGGGGTTTTTTTTTGTTAGATTTAGAATTTATTAAGTTTATTAGTGAAAACAATAAAATTAGGAAAGGTATATGTTTCATATAACAGTTTTATTTCTACGTTAATCAATTATTGTTACTGTATTTATATGTTATTTAATGATTAATTCAATTTTCAATTATTGCTCATACTTTTGGATAGTGGACTGGTCATTAAACCACTTACGTACGTCAGTGGAAGAGAAGTACCGGTAGTTCAGTGAGAATGTTTAACCTGTAACTAAATGAATACTTTTCGAAAATTACTTTGTTACCAGGGGACTTAAATTTAATAAAGGCGGAACCAAAATGGTAACAATGTTTAGAAATGAAAAATAAAAAAAAGACAAAGACAAGTTTAATAATTAACAAGGCTCAAGTTTATTGAAAACAGAAAAGAAATTTCGACGGTTCAGACTTTGTCATTTACAACAAAAAACATCCTGACACAAATCATCAGTAAAAAAAAACTTATGATTAACAAGATCATAAATTATAAAAGTTATAAGCCCTTAATTGTAACATATAATAATTTAGATAAAAAAAAAAAAATTAATCAACAGATTCTAAAAATTTATCCCCCCCCTTTTAGTTTATATATATATATATTTATAGTTACAAAAATTTAACAATAAAAAAAAAGACAATGAGCACAGCTTAATAATTCACAGAATTATAATTAATCAAAAAAAAAGATTATACGCCCTTAAAGTAAAAGTATAATAATTAAAAAAAATTAATCAAGATTTTCAAAAAAAAACTTATCCCCCCTTTTTAGTTTAGTTTATAAGATGATAGTTTCCTTTTAAACAGTAACAGAATTTAACAAAATATAAAAGAGCTTGATATTTTAAGTTCAAGAAAGATCATATCTATAGTTAACATGTTTATCACTAAACTAAAGTAACATAATATAATTGGTTTGAAAATTTCTTAAAAAAAAACTGTATTGGCCAATAAATTTATATTTAAAAAAAAAAAAGGAAAATAATTTAGAATTTTGAAATTTTGTTAATTGACGTCAATTATTTTAATTTAGAAACTAACCTCTTGGAGGTTGTTAGGACCGAAAATTGCATGCAGGCTCCACCCAATAAATTGTTATATAATTTATAAATAATTACAAAAGTCTACATCTAGAAAATAGTTTGAAGGAACACATATTTGCGGAAGTAAATTTAGGCACATAAATCATATGAGTTAGTTAAAGTTCAGTAAAGTCAGCTGTAAAAAAAAAAGGACATCACTTTTATGCACTTGAAAATCTGAAGTTATGTGATGCAAAAACGTGTTTTGCCAACAGGACGAAACTTGCTAGGATGATTCGCTGGTTTGCGCAATATGAGACAAGAATTTCTCTATTTCTCCTACCAGCATATTGGCTGTGGCAAACAAAAAACACGTTTCTTTTAGCGTCTGTGCAAGATCAGACATGTTGTAGCATTAATGTTCTTTATTGAAGAAAATATCTGGTTATTTGTCAAAATTAAAGTAAATTAATTGCATCACAGAAATTCGTTAAGATAGTAATTAAAAGCTTCTTAGATGATTATAAATTTATTTATATATATAGTTTTGTTTTAAAAGAAAGCTTGTATAAGACTTGTAAGATTCTTCAAAAGTCTATAAAACGAAATTTTCTGATTTAGAAGAAATTTCTCTAATTGTTTTATATTTGACATGTTCAATAGGATATTCTGATCATTTAATGTTCAACATTAGTCTGCACTTATTTCACAAAATTGTTCAAAACTTAAAATGTGCCTTTACAAGGTTTTGTAAATGATGTTTTAAGAAAAGAAAATTTTTATAATCATTTAGTTTCAAAAGAAAATAGAATATTAAATAAAACATGAAATACATATTTTAAAGAATACATGATAATTAACAAATTATTTTAAAATTTAACAAAATATATAATATGACAAAATCTGTAAGGTTGAAGTACCTGGTTAATCCTGTCGCAGTTCACGTGAGCATGTACCGAGAAAATTGATGGTTATTTTAACATTTTGAACTAGGTTATTTAAACTAAAACGCACGAACTGTAAATTAACATGATGTTGTATGAGACTTGTAAGGTTAGAGAGAAAAAAAACTTTTGTTAGATGAGTGATGCAGAATGTAGACCATGTTGTTATCACATCTAGACTGTGGACCGGGTATTAGAGAAGCTAGCTTGACCGGCGAATGGACTTTGTGTTCGGTATCAGGCGATGCTTGGTTTTGGAGCGGGCCGCCAGGTGCCAGCATCTGTCAAGGGACGGAAATTGGACGTGGAAGAGTGTTAATGAAGTTATATTGCGGATGTGCTTTTTGAATTTAAATGCTACAACTTGAACCACAGAATGTTTTTTTTTTTTTTTTTTTTTCTTATTAGTGTTGTAGAATTTAATTTGTACTTTCAAATGAAGGGTTGCACATCCAGATTATTAATGAAAACTATACTGAAATAGAAGTTTTAGCCACTGCATTTGTACTTACCGTATTGGAATTAAAAACTTTAAAAAAATGTATAAGAGTAAGATCTGTTGTTATCAGAATAACTAGAACTCTTGAATTGATTGTTCATTAGAAAATATAAACACAAAGTAGAGTTAAAATGTTTTCCACCTTAAAATAATTTTTCTGGCAAAGATGAACATAAATATTAGTTGTATGTATACAGGTATTTAATGTTTCTGTGCTTAGATTCATCATTATTACTCTTCCCTATCTTCTCATTTTCTTTTCCCTAATAACCTTGTTGTATTGTTAATAATCACCATCATTGCTAACTGCCTTCCTTTTTCCCCCTTCCCCCTGGTATCTTATTGTTTTGGAAGTCTGTCTGCCTCCATCCTTCAAATACATCCATACCACAATAACTGTCTACTACAAACATACAGTGATAAAACTGATCCATGTCTTTTAATTTCTTTAAATGCCGTATTTTATTGTATTATTTGTTTCCTAGGTTGATATCTGGTCATTAGGCATAACTTTGATCGAGTTAGCACAAATGGAACCACCTAACCACGAGATGTCGCCGATGAGAGTGTTACTCAAAATTCAAAAGTCTGATCCCCCAAGGTTAGATCAACCCTCCAAGTGGTCGAAGGAGTTTAATGATTTTATTTCAAAAGCTTTAGTCAAGGATCCAGCACAAAGGCCTACGGCGGATGATTTGATGAAGGTTTGTTAGACATAGCCTTTGGAAAGCAAAAAGCTAACAGCATGTTTTTTTAAATGTTTACATTTTTTTAGATTTTACTAGGACCAAATCCATAAAAAAAAATTGGAGAATATCCAGATAATATAATGTTTCTACAACTGAAAAAAAAAACTGAGTTTTATTTTGTTTTATTAATTTCTCGAGTTGTCTTATTTGTTTTTTATACACCTAAAAAACTATGAATAATGTTTGTAAAACGTTGGTAAAGGGAGGTAGTACAAATTGCTATTTTAGTAGAGTTTTTAGATAGTATATAACTATCACAAAACCATTTATTTCTCAACAAGGATTTTTACTTGTCAGTGCTATCTAGCTGGTTGATGAAAGTATTTATCTAAATCATGTACTAAACTTAATTGCTGTATTACCTAACTGTTTCAAAGAATGAAATGAAAATAATCTTTATTCTATTATAATATTACAAAATATAAGTACATACTCGCTTCGCCACCACACACCCGGTGAGTTATGACAAACAACAGACTTTTTGGAGTCATTGAATCAAAGTTGTACATCAAAATTTATAACTTCAATACATTAGCTTATTTAATTTTTTGACACACTTATAAGGATATCTATAAAATCATCACAGGGATACTGGCACATCCAACTATCATAAAGGTGCCAAATTTGGTGATTCTAGCTGTCCTGTAAGCGTGTCAATAGGTTAAATAATTTGTGGGAAATGTACAAAATTTACTTAAATTCTAGCTCTACCTAAGGTATAATCAATAATGATTTGAAAACATCATGTAATCAAACTTGTAGGTCTCGTCAAATTCATGACTGCTGGTGCAATCCGTTTTTGTTAGATCTTACCGTTTAGCCACAATAGACCACCAAAAAAAGTCTACATCCAATATAAAGTTGCGTACACCATTTGGTATATTTTTCGGGGTACTAATTTTAACTTTTTGGGTTTTTCCCGTCGATTAAAGACTAAAAGCTATAAGTTTGCCAAATTTCAAGTTTCTACCTCATTTGGAAGTAGTTTATAGAGTGGTTCAAGTATATAACAGGTGTTTTAAAAGTATGGGACCTTCTCCATAACTTTTAGATAACGGAAAGTAGAAAGATGAAACTTTGGGAATGTCTTTGGATAATTAGTAACTACTTTTTCAAACCATCAACACCCCTCCCCCCGGACAACTCAAATTTTTAAATGTAAACATAGGGATTGTAACACATCATTTTTTTTTGTCTTTAAACTACAAACATTTTTATACCAAGGAAATTAAGGTACGACAACCCTATCCAAGATGGCGGCAGAAACACTTTTTTCCATAAAGTACTGGACTCTTTCCGCAAATTTTTAACAATTTAAAATAGAAAGATGTAACTTTGAGAATGTCTTTAGATAATTAGTAACTACTTTTACAAACTTTCAACACCCCCTACTGTTGGGGGAGAGGTTCTGTGTAGGGAAACTCAAAATTTTTAAATGTAAACATAGGGCTTGTGACACATGATTTTTTTTGTCTTTAAACCACAAACATTTTGATATATTACATCAAATTAAACCAGAATACAATCCATACACGGGGCTAAGCCTGTATGTAGATAATGAGTTGACTGTACTTCTGCATAATTATCTCTAATATATTGATAATTTACTGTTATTTAAATAGTGTGGTGACAGTGAGCAAAATATCCATTAAAAATACTTATTGTGATTAACAAAAACACACACATACTTTTAAAAAATAAATTATTATTAATTAACAAAAATAGGCCCGACAATGTTTTTTCCTGTCACACTCCAAGATATTATTTCAAATTTCAATATAGATAGAACAAGGTTAAAATATGCTTGTTTTAATAATTCATGTTTATTTAAAATGTGTGAAACTTGTGCAACTACATATATTAATTTCTGGACTTTACTCTTATTTTATGATGTGTACTGAACTCACTTCAAACGGTGATCGAACATGACGGCCCGGTATTGTCATTTATTTTATAGTTTTATCTCACAATAATTACAGTAGAGTCTCGCAAACTCGGCATTCGATAACCCGGCAGTCCGGATTACTCGGCGACCCCGATGGGAAAAAATACATTGCTAAAAACAGCGATGTTCGTAAAAGTTCGGCAGATCCCAAAGCGGGCATTAACTTCGATCGCTCGAATCGTTGATGGTACTTTTCCCACGTTAAACTCGTCACAAAGCTTTTTTACAGATTCCCCTCTGTCAAGTCTTTTTTAACACATTTAACTGCGTCTCAAACGAAACCAACACACGCTTCCGTTTTCGTAACTCGCTCATTTTAATTTACTGTATATACTGTGCGTAGATCATAACCATTGAAATAAAACTGAAAAGAAATGTTATATTTTCCATAATGTATACTAAATTGATTCATGGAAAAAAAGCGGCCCATCAAACGTTTTTGCAGGTGTATGTTTGCTATACCGACGGGTGCCAATGCCGCAGTGTTTTTACGCCGCCGACAATGGGATACCGCTATTGACAAAGTCGTTTAACTCGCCGCTTTGGTGCCACGGTTTTTTTACACCACCGACAATGGGATACCGCTATCGACAAAGTCGTTTGATATCGCCGCCGCTTTGGTGTTTTAATTACAATTTTTTTTGCCCTTGCTAACCCGGCATTTCACAAACTCGGCACACTTCCGGTACCACATTACGCTGAGTCACATTACACTGAGTTTGCGGGACTCTACTGTAGTTTTATCTCACAATAATTATATAAGTTTCAAATTACATTCCAAAATTTTAGGATATGGTTTTTTGGGTCAAAATAAGTAAAAAAGTTCCTATGAGCATATGTCCTAAAATGCATAGTTTTCAGTCTGTGGGCCATTTTATTTTGCATGTTATCAAGATGACAGCCATTTAACATTTTTTGTTAAGTTTTTTGATATATCGACATTAAAAATTTTAAACAGCCGCATTTTGAAAACCTGCAAAACAAAGTCCCGGTTTTTTGGTACATTCATAAAAGGTCACTTAAAAAAATGTGTATTGGACTTGATATCTAATTTATTTCCAAAAATATGTTTTTTGTAAAGAACACAAAATGGCAGATGGATGGAAAACTAGTATTTTAGGATATATGTTCATAGGAACTTTTTTTACTTATTTTGACTCAAGGAACCATAGCATAATTTGAAAACACCCTGTATACATTTTTAAGTAATAGAGATCAATATAAATACACTATTTTACTATTAAATAGGTTTAATCAGAAGGATTAACATTGTTCATAATATTTACAGCATCCATTTATCAGTGGAGAGTTAGACGCCAAACCTGTCCGAGACCTTCTGCTGGAGTATAAAGCCGAAGTTGTGGAGGAAGAAGTCGTTGTTGATGATGAACTTGATGTAAGTTATTGTTATTGTAACAATTTACCGCTTGTATTTATTTTCAATTTCATTTAGTTTCTTTTATTCCCATTCTGTGTGAATAAAAATTGATTTGATACTGCAGTTTGATTTATTTTAAGTTGTGCAAGAGTAAAATATTAAACAAAAATTTCTCCTAAATGTTACAAGTAATATTATGAATTCATAGTTTAAATGATTGTGGTTGTGGTATATCTTAGTTATTCATTTACCTCTTGATGTAGACAAAAACTAATGAAACAGAATCATTATTAAAAAATATTTATTCTGTTTTTAAAAAAATACCCCCCTCCCCTTTAGTAGCTCTATCTTTGTTTATGCTACTTCCATGCATCGTATAAAAAAATCCAGCTCCTCAACTGAAAACATTTGTAGATCACTTTTATGTTTCTTAGTAACAATTTCGTAACATTCTTTATTTTCAAGTCACAACAAGTCCATTGTCTTATACATTGGAAAACCATCAAATGTATAGTCAAAATAATAATGGTTCTATTTTATCAAATCGTACAGTCAGATATCAGATAATATAATGGACATACATTGTTCTATGATTCACGATACATTTTTCATTTTAAACATTTGATGATTTTCTTTGTCTTTAGTAAATCTATACTAGCTTTGGAAAAAAGTAGATCTACACTAACAAATTAAAACAAATTGTTTCTTTATTTTCTTACATGACTTTCATTCTTCTAGTTCCTTCTGAAACTAAAAGAGTTGTTTATTTTTATTGTCTGGTCTGAAACCAATAAGAAATTTCACTTGATTTGAATTCGATCCAAATTAAAAAGTCACTAACTGTATAGGTGTACTGAAAAGTTAAATATGTTATATAGGAAACTGAATTTCAAAATACACAGTAGATGTTTGACATAGTTATTCCACACTTGTTTTGAAATGTAGTACATAACTTTTAAATGTTCTTCATAAAAGATTGAAATTCTTCTTAACCTGTATACTTTTTTCTAAAAGTGCATGTATTTAAGAAGGGATGGTCTTGTAATATATCTAAAGAACTGAAGGAGTGACTGAAAATTTGAAGTTTGATTTGGAATGAAATAGTTATATTTTAGAGCTAAATAAGGTTGTAGGTGAAGAAATTGTAAGGGGAAACTAAAAACAAATTAATAGTTTGTTTTAATAGATTTATTAATAAATTGTTAACTAAAAGAAAAGCTAATCTTGGTTTTTAAAAGGTTTTTTAATAGTTTCATCTTACCTAGATCCTATAGTTTTGGTAATCTGAATATTAATACTAAGATCAAGATTGGTAAAGGAACAGATACACAAGTTGTGCAGCAAAAGTGTCTTTTTACAATGAATTTCTATTTTTTTAAGTTATGGAAAAATCGGTTCTAAATTAATGGTTTTATTATAAAGGTAACAATTTTAATAGTATGACTACGTTTCAGATTTTACATATAATATTTCAACTTGTTCAAATATTTTGTTGGTCATATATAGGGTGACTCACAGATCATTACACATCTTGAAAACCAAAAAAGTAGAAGTATAGTTTAAAAAATGTTTGATTTAAAAAAGGTGAACATAAAATTTCAATTATGTATATTAGTTTTTCTAATAGGAGAGACATTTTAAAAATAGAAATGCATTTTTTGTTCAATGAAAACATCCACTTTTACTCATTTTTGGCTTTTACAAATTATTGGACAAATTTCTTAAATGGAGAAATCAGTTTATATTTTATAAAAGTTTGAGAATACTTACCCATATGTCATACAATACTCCGCTATTGCTCATTTTGTGCAACTTAAATGATCAAGTAAATGCCCAATTGTATTTTCTACAATATAAAATTATGAGAATAATTACCGAAAACCAAACATCCTTAAAATAAGACAAAATCTGAATTTATCATGTAAACAAGGTTATACTATTCGTTAAATATGATTCTAAAAATAACCACAAAATGGCGACAATTGAAGGTACAGTAGAGAACTGGTAATTCGAGCTAATTGGACCTTAGGTGATCTCAAATGGTGAGAAACTCGGATTGTATGGATATAAGAACAAAATGGTAGTGTAAATAAATTTATTATGAAAACTTGTTTAGGAACATTACTGCCAGAGTTTCAATGCGAGTTGTTACTGGTATAGTCTTTGTTCAATATCAGCACCTGTCAACCTAACGCTAACTTATATATTTTTAGTGACAAAAGGGTGACTCGACTATGATTGTAAGAAATAAGATAATAAGAAAGAGTCTCATGAATAAAATAGTGTTGACCGTACGTGTTAAACTTACGCCATATTACGTTAAGTTCTCTCTCTTTTGCTAATTTTTTATTTATATTTGGGAGGGAGGGGGGTTTATTGATTTGAATTAAGCGGAATCTTGAACTGCTGAAGATCGATTTATGACTACTATAGTCACAAAATTTCAAAATGGCTGCTATTTAAAACAGTTTTTCAATAGTTTCTCTTCTCTATACCTATAACAGCTTGTAACTCACATTTTTTGGTAACCTATATTTTTAAAGAAGTATAAAAAACCTACCAAAAAATAGTATTAGTAAAATAGTGTCTTATACATATTCACCATTCAATTACTACACCATGAAGAAATATTTGTCATTTTAGAAATTTTAGTAATTTCTTCACTAATTTTGATTTATGATACAGGGAAGTGTAATGATTTGTGAGACATTCTGTATAATTATTAAATCATGTTGTACACCTGTATTATTCTTTTGTACTGTTTTTAGTTAACATGGGATTTTCAGTATTGAGGTTAACTTTCTCTATTGACTTGATTCATTTTGCTTCCTATCATTGTTGCTTTTTGTATCATGATATAGCATTTCATCTGCTAAATCATTCCAATTTTTTAAATATTGGTTTTAGGAAAAGAATGAATCCAAAACACTTACATGTTAACTTTTAAACATTTCATAAAACAATGATATTTGTTTTTTTAAATTAAAATGAAGAATAAAACTGATTGGCGGTGGGGGGGGGGGGGACTGGGGTTAAAACTTTTTTCTTCTTTTTTTTGTACAGCCTAACAATTTCTTTTTAAATATCTGATATTTTGTTTTCTATAGTTGGTAAATTGTTTGAGAGAGAAGGCAAACAATAGTGGTGGCATGTTAGGGTAATATCAGCTTCATAGTAGATATCAATAAATTTCCTAGTGATAGAGTTTGTTTTATCATCTGCTTCTCTTATCTTGACACACACTGCACTTACTTTATGCTTTGTTTTCTAAACATCACTTCTTATTTGTTTTTCCAATTCAAAATATGTTAAGAAGTACAGCATTCTCTAAACTCTACAAAAACACAACATAATTTAAAATTTGTTAAAGTAAATATTCAGGAAGCTTCTAATTTGCTGGCATGATAATAGGGAAATATATCCTTCACTGTTTTTTGAGTAATCAGTCATTTAATGATCTCAGCCTTGATATTAATATATAGGTTGCAAAGCTGTACGACGACGTTCAGATAAGATAAAACTAACAACCATTTGGAATTTTAAAAAAAAATAACAATTACATTTAGCGAACAGTTAAACCTAGCTTATTTGACCTAAATTAATTTAAAAATCCGATTACTAGAACAATATATGAAAAATATTCTGATTTTGATTTTTCCTGTTTAATATTAAGTAACAAGTTTGGGCATTATTGGATGTGGATTTTAAAACTGCACCAAAGTGTTTGTTTGGGACATTCTATGATTTACAAGTACAAATATATTTCCAATTTGTTTAAATTTGGAAATTTGCCGCTATTCTGAATTTTTAACAATATCTTTTTTTTTTACTTAACTTTTTTTTTCTTCGAATCCAACGATTTGTAAAACTGAGCCCAAATTTTAATGAAATCAGAGAAAAATTATGAACTTTGGAGCATTTATTAACACCCATTATTATTTTTTCAGTCAGAAATTAGTCATAAGGGTGAGTTTCGTAGTTTCAGATCAATATTTTCTTAGTGGAGATTGTTATATCTAGTTTTGCTATACTACAAATTAGTTAAACTATTTTTCATTATTAGGGTTGAGTTTTGTAATTCAATTTAAGTATTTATCATTTAATTAAATAAAATTATGCTATTTAGGCTGGGAATCGAACCCAGGACCTTTAGCTAAATAAATTGGTAAAAATGTATAAGCGATATAATCAGTGATTAAATTTAATTTATCAGTTCAGTTTTTAAAAAAACCACTTAGTTTACACCTACAGGTTTTTGAAGTTAATAGTTTATTTGATTACTGTTTGCTTTCATGTGTGTAAAAATAACTATTTTATTTTTCTATAATGTCGAACATCTTTCATTATCAAGTAATAAAACTTAAAATTTTAGTTTAGAAAGCTAGGCCTATGTCAGAAATTAACTAGTAAAACGGATTAAATAGAGATCCTAACCTAACCTAAATTAGGTACTTAGTTTTATGTTCTAGGCTGTGCATTTAATGATAAACATTGAGACATATTCTAAAAACATCTATTTATTATTTATATACACAAATGTAAAATGTCCAAATAAAACATACAAATAATATAAACATTCCATCATTTTGCAGTACAGTATCTTAAACAATAGAATTTAATAGTTTTTATTTTATTCTAAATGAGTTTCAGTTTAGTAAATGTATTTGAGATTATCACTTCAAATGTTTTCATTTTTTTAAATTGCAGCTTAAAATGTAAAACAATATTTTCCCCAAAGATGAACAAAAATTTCTTCCAATAAAATGTTAGCATTTAATCAGTTGGTTGACTGTATATTATGGGTTGATTCCATGCTTGCATTAAAATAGCGATCTAGGAAGCAGAAACGACACAGGGAGCAGTATCAGAGAGTTGGTAAGCTGTCAACATATCACTATCCCTCCATGTCCCTCGAAGGAGAAATTCTTTCCTTATTTGTTTATCTTTTTTTTTGCATTTTCACTATCTTCAGATTCAGCATGTATTGTTTTTGTAGATTTAAATTTTAAGATTTGTGCATGTTTCCTAAATGTCTTTTACTCTAGTATAAAAATGAACCACTGATAAGACTAGCGGTTTATCCTTACCTCGACTCATTCCATTGATAGTATTAAGACTAGCAGTTGGTTTTTCCTTATCTCAACTCATTCCACTGATAGTATTAAGACTAGCGGTTGGTTTTTCCTTATCTCAACTCATTCCACTGATAGTATTAAACTAGCGGTTTTTCCTTATCTTAACTCATTTTGATTTGTTTCATATCTATGGTTTGTATTATTCGAATTTGGGAAAAAGATATAGCCCTTAAATTTTTAATATAGTGGGTATACTTTACTTTATTTATGTTACTTTTTTTATTATTTTCACAATACATTAGTTAGTACATGTAGGATAGCGAATAGGCAATTAAAACAGTCAGAAAAAATGGTTATTCTGATAAAAGATTTGATAAAATAACTAAGACATTAAACTAATTAATAAAATCATAAATAAACAAATTTATAAATGTATATAAATAGGGGTTTATAAATGTTATAGTTTAAAATACGGACTATCACGGATAAAACACCAAGACAAATCGCATAAAATCACTTTGGTCTAACTGGGAAGGGAAATATATGCAGTGGCAAATTTTGAAGACATTTACATTTTATAATTTGTATAAATAAAAGAAATCATGGTGATAGCCTGTTTTCAACGTCGGTTAAACTAGTGTTTTTCCTCTTATTCATATTAATACCAATATTTTATACTGCCAATTTAAAACTTGTTCCTACAAATTATAGTTTGCTTGTTTATGCAAAAATTCCTGCTTATTAGTTTATCTTTACATTTTGATAAGAAAGTGGTAAGATTGTATATGGGTGTGTGAATCATTTTTGGTCTACTATTGAGCACTGTTAAGATAGTTAGGTACAACTAGGCTTTAGTTAGCAGTGCAAATTTAGTGAACTTGTCAAATCATTCAATCTTATATCGGGGGGAAATGTTTGATAAATATTTGTATCCTGTTGATGAAGATAATGTGTTATGCAATGGGTTATTTGTTTTATTATTAATCATATTACCTTATGTGCTAGCTGTTATAATTGGAGTGATTACCCGTATTCGTATCGGTCATCCCATGATCACTCATGGTTTTCTAATTGAACATGGGAATCTGTCACATTGCCTGTTTTGTCAAAATGTGTTGTCAATTTTAATCACATCCTCATTGATTGTGTTGTTCTAAGAGGTGTGCATAGGACATTTGCCAAACTCAATTCCATTCAGAGGATGTTGGGGGGATAATGCCCAGGTCCTTGATCGGGTGATGTTCGTTTTCCGTCATCTGAAAATTTTCGATAAAATAAAAAAAACAAAACAATTTTTGATTAGATTATTGCAGACCCCCTTTACAGCTGTTTATCATGTTAAGTTGTCTATTTAAATTATTTGTTTTCTTTAAAATTTTCCTTTGTTACTTCATTGCAGGGCTCTTTTACCCCACTGTAATATTTGTTTTTAAATGTATTTACTACAGTTTATAAATGTTAACTTGTTACAGGGCATTTTACAGCCTTGTAATATGTTATGTGGTTGTTTATTTTAGTTTGTATACTAGTTTTGGTCTTGTTATTGTTCTTTTAATTAAGTTATTGTAAAACTAACAATTAAATTACCTTTAATGGTTTCCGCCAGGTGACTTCTTTTTTTAAAACACTAACATGTTTCAAAGCATCTGCTCCATCTTCAGAGTTCTTTTTATTTTCACTCAGTTGAGATTGTTAACACATTAAAATAAAACATAAAAACACACGGACATTTACGTATATATATGTAAATGTCCGTATGTTTTTATGTTTTATTTTAATGTGTTAACGATCTCAACTGAGTGAAAAGAAAAAGAACTCTTAAGATGGAGCAGATGCTTTGAAACGCGTTAGTGTTTTAAAAAAAGAAGTCGCCTGGCGGAAACCATTAAAGGTAATTTAATTGTTAGTTATAACAATAGTGACTTGGATACTAGCAACATGATTCTTAAGTTATTGTTTTTGTCTCTTATTTAAGTTTTAAGATGGAACATGACTGCAATGGTTTTTCGCCTTAAAACCACACCAACAAAAATTAATTAAATTTTCTTGTGTCGTATAAATAACCAATCAATATTATCAGATAACCAACAATTTAGTAAGAACATACCCTTAAATTTAGGGTGTCCATATTTTATCGGGGGATTTTTAAAAATTGTTTCTTGATAAAATCAAGGAATTTTATAAAACTAAAAGTGGACCATAAAACAGTATGTATATTTTATTTTCAAAATATTATCAAATTTGTATATTCTAATAATAACTGACCAAGTTTCCACTATAGTTTAAGATGAATGTAAATAAATGTGTAGTATGGATGTTTGTGTAAATGTTTTATCTGTGTTCTGTTCATGTTTGTAAAGTAGTTTTTGTCCTGAAGAAAAATTCTGTCAAAAGTTGCAGCCTAAATTATAAACATTTCACATTCTTAATTTTAAAATGTAGAAATTTTTGATTCAAGTATTTTTAAAAATCATTTATAAGATGTCCTACAATTTTTAAAATGCAAGAATAAATTTAAAATGAATAGTGGTATAAAAATAATGTAAGGTGTAAATGGATTGGTTAAAAGATATTACCTCCGTATATAACTGTATAAAAGTTCAAAATTTGAACTAAAAAGTATGGCTTGGTTGATATCTGATTTTAATAATTCTGATAACAAAATTATAAGTTATTTAGTATTTTATTAAAAAGCCATTTTCCCATTATTAATTATAGAATTGCAAATAATATATAAATACCGCTTTACATTTTTTAATATGTATTTAACATTCTTAGATTTTTTGAATGAAAACTGTATATAAAATTCAACTTCTGATTTAAAAAATAATAAAATCATTGTCTATACTATCTTTGATAAACAAGTTCAAAATAAAAATTACTTCCATTAATTGTCTAAAAACAGCGATTATTGTGAAATGATTTAAATGCTCTTGTTGTTTCATAAACTTATGCACTATCTTTAAAAAAAATTGTGTGTACCAAATTTACTACTACGATTATTACTCTCTTATTGAGAGTTCAAACCTAGGCTAACTCTGAACCATTTTTGTTCAGTATCCCGTTCTAATTAGTTTGATTGGTGTAAATTATGGTTGTTAAGAAGAAAAAAATAATAACTGTTACCAATTTTTTAAAAATCAACAAGATGTTACACATCTAAACAATAAAAATAAATGTTTGTAGAATTGTAAGTTTGCATGGTTTGTAGATTTATTTGACTTTGTTTTATTGTGCATGCGGCGAACCTGAACACACACTCTGCATGGTATCTTCAGAGGTAAACTGTTCATTTGTCTTAACACACACACACACACACACACACACACACAAATGTGGGGTACTATACAGATGTTAGAGTGTAACTTTGTGGTTTGTGTTTAGGAGCACCGCACTTCGCAGCTACCGCTGGACCTGGACAATGGAGAAGATGACACGACTTCTCTCAGAAGTGACTCTGATGTTAAGAGTGAGTTTATATTTATTATAATAAAAAATTTGGCAAGAGTGTTAAGGTGAGTTGTTCCTCGGAATGAGATATGTTCAATTGAAAGTTATAATTCCAATTGATTCTGCATTTTTTCTTCCTTTATTATGATGGTTTCCCATCTACATTAGTCTTTACCCTTTGCATGCTGCTAAAAAACCTGTAAAACATGAGATTATGCTATTTTTTGTTTTAAAAATATATTTATTTCCACTTAATGTTATTAAATAAAATAAATATAAAAATTGAAATTAATAATAAAGAGTTAGTTACCTTTAGAATTTTTATCTATAAGTAACTTAAATTCCATATTCAATTTTTGCATAATTAATAAATGAAAATCGAGAAGGTAAATACCAAAATTTGATTTTTTTTCTGGTTTATTAGACTTTAAAGGTAGTATAAAAAATAATAATTTTTTTTTCTACATAAATACAAATATATAAAAAAAAATTTGTAAATATATAATTATGAAAAACGCACATTCAAAGACTTATTATTTGGTTTATTATGTAAAAAAAAAAAAAAATGGAGGAAAACAACATGAGTTATATTGTTTGGTAATCAATTGTTTTATTTAATTACTAGAAATATAAAGTACAAAGGAAAATACAATAGAAATTATAATTATTTCATTATCCCATGTACAAAGTCATCAAAATCTAAATCATCAAGATTACCCATGATAAAATAATGATAAACTAGGTTCAATATTTTAAAATCTTTCTATTTACACACAAAAACTATATGAAGTAATTTAAAATTAAAATAAAAACATATCAAAAATACAAAAAAATTGTTGTAAATAATACAGAACTTTCAGAGTTCACTGTACACGGTGTTTCTAAGTTACTAAAGATTGAAGTATAGCAGCTGAGAATGACAGCTGGAAACTATGTCATTGGGCGTAGTGGAACTGTTGCTTAGCCAAGGTCATTGTTATAGCAACTTATAGTTACACGAAATCAGCTTACAAAATAAGCCTTAAGATGTATTCAGATACTTCTTGAACGATATACTACACAATATTGAAATGAGTTTTTTTTTTTGTGGGAATCCACGTTTATGCCATTTGGAACAATATTGTACTTGGTTTGAATCCACGTTAACAGTGTGCAAAGGATTAAAGAGTGTTCCAAAACTATCTAGGTATCGATTTTTATTATTTGCAAATAAATAATTCACACTGCGATGAATTAGATTTTATAGAAATATAACATTTCCTATATACAACAAATGTTTGAAATGAGCTCCTATATCTAGACATACAGCATCGTGGCTGTTTGTTGTATTTATATGACATTGTATCACAGTAACTTTTGGGACACACTGAAGTAAGGACTTAAGCAAAATAACACACACACACACAAAACTAATATAAAATATGTAGCTCTTGTGGACGAATATGGCTCCTATTTCCTCGGTATTTATTTAGAAATAAGTGAGTTTTCTCGTAATTATATAGAATACTGAAACGGAACATTCATCAATTTATTACTTGACATAATGAGATGGTAATTTTCTATATTTCAGTACCATTAATTTACTTTTGCTGTTCTGTTGACAATAAATATGTTTGTATGATAAGGGCCATACTCTACTCATTATTTAACCTGATTTACGGTACAATTTAAAATGATTAATAATAGTTCTGTCGTTTGTGTAAAACAAAATATAATTTGGCATAGTCCCATTAATTTACAATAACTCCTTCACCACTCATTTAATGTATTTACATTCGTAGTAGTAGTAGTGATGTGGAGTTGAAATTAACTGCGATCTTTAAGATCTATTATGTCCCCTTACTGCCTCTAAGACAGGGAATTCCAATCTGTAGAATATCCTCCATCCCCAACTCCTTTAGGAAGTGTATTACATGAAGGAGGTCATCAACCTTACACCCTTCAGACTTCAAGGCTTTTTGTGCATTACTGTACCACATTGGACTAATAGGAAGTGTGAAGACTCCTCCTCTTGGCAGAAGCTGTAGGTCCTAGATTCTTTTAAGGTGTTCTCTGATTCTACAATGCCACGATAGAAACCCTGTCAGTGTTTTTAGTTTATCTCTACTTGGACTGAAGAATGCTCTCGACTTTCTGTCCTGTCTTACCCTTGCTATTCTTTCTCATAAATGGGCTCTTACAATCTATTCTTGTTTTCTTAGTATTTCCATGAAGTATGTGTCTCCAAGGCCACAAAAAGATTCTGTATATATGAGGTGGGTGCCGACCAAATTTTCATAACCCTCTACTCCTATGACTGATTCCTACATTTCACTGAATTGATCTCGGCTGCCTATAGAGTTCAATTTCACTCTACCTAATGTACAGATGATACATTCCAAATTCTGATCTATCTATCATGTTCATAATATGTCACTTCCATTTTGAACTTTCAATCTGTCATGATCTATTTGACCTTTCTTTCATATTTTAAACATCGCAATAACAAAACCTAGATTTTGCAATACATTATAACTATTTGAAATATTCTTTTTGAATAATCCTTTACTATTTATTTATTCTGAATAACAAAGAATTTAAACAAAATACCATTATTTATGAAGTAAAATAATAATAAGAAATTTAAAATTATTTTCTTACTGTAAACACAATCTATTGTGATCTAATTCTCAATTTCAACATCTCATATCTTACAACCAATCAAAGAAAACTAATTCCAATAATAATCACGAAATATATCTACTACTTAAATATTAATGACTTATTGACTATGTTAAAACATCGTTTAGTCAATTTCACAGTACTGATGTGTAGACCTACAGTTTATAAAATTTATATTATGTTTTTAAGCCTATTATATTACTATTTTTGACGTTTACAGTGTTAAGAATTGTTTTTCAATTTCACTGTGTTTGTACACAACAAGAGTTTTTGTTATGGGTTTCACCTAACTTGAAATTTTAATTTATTATTTTGTTTACTACACCCCTTCAAAGAAGTCCCTGCTAGTTCAGAATCTGATCCCAGAAATGAACTTTGGATACATATATGTAATACTTGAGACTCAATTGGTCGAGATATGGTTTCTTTGCCTTTCATTCTTCTCGTGATCTTCAAGGATCTGGCTGAATTGTTGAACAGTGCCAAACAAAAACTTTCTTAAACCATTTTGACTAGTGTCTCTTTCAGTTTCATTTACTCTTGTAAATCAGTACTTTACATTAACTCTTATAATCATTTTTTTGAATAATTTTCAATCCGAAAAATTACCAATTCAAAAGTTAGCATAAAAATTTCAACAATCTATGCAAACATGTTGTAAAATCATATGGATGTGTTATTCTTGAGGATCATAGCTGCATCTACACCTTGGCGATGTTAACCGAGAGATTTTTTACCTTTAAACAACAACAACAACAACAAATGTTAAATAGTGGAACGGGAAATGTTTTGTCACCAACTAATCAATTCAAGATTTTTCAATTTCTCAATCCATTTTTTGACTTTTTTGGAATCAAGTAACTGACACAAATAAAGTTCATCACCTCATTATTGTTCAGATATTGTCAACTCATTCTTGGCAAACATCAATTGGGCTTATAAAATTTCCATCAAATTAACAGCAATAGACATTACTTTTTTACATCAAAAACAATTTTTATATTTTTCTTTGATGCACACAGAAAGAGCTTGCGAAACAGATCTCTTAAATCCCCAGTCTATGGATTATATAACAATATGTTTTTATGAATTACATGGATAACTGTTATAAGATAATCTGTTTGTTATAAATAGTTGGTGATGAAGTGGAGGGAGTGAAGAGGGAAGCTGAAGAAGAAGTGGTTGAAAGCAAGAAGCAGAAAGTTGCAGAAGGAAGTGGGGATGAAGTTGACATAACAGAGAAGAAACCAGCTCCTCCTAGCACACAGGTAAATGAGTTGATAACACAACTTCTAAATTTGAGTTTAACTTTTGAATTCACCTTTTGTACAAGTGTGACAATAATTTAACAATCCAAGTCTTTCGGACTATACATTCGTGAGATATAGAATTTGAAAGACAATCTAATCATAAGACTGTCAACCTTCCTTTGAAGCTGTAAATGTTGAATCATTGGGACTACCAGGTCTCACCATATATATATATATATATATATATATATATATATATATATATATATATATATATATATATATATATATGGTGTATGTGTGGTCTCACCATATTTTTTTTGTGTGTGTTTTCTTACTTGTGTACTATTAGTTAACACCAAGGACCACTTTCCAAGGTAAGCCTGTCTCCTGTCCATACAAAATCTAATCTAATCTATATATATTTAGGACTACAGATTTTCACCTCAAGCCTTAATGGTTGAATGTCCTATAGACTCAGAGAGAATATCATTATTTTACTATAAGTTATTTAGGTTACCCTAAAGCACTGTCTGCTTTTTTTGTGAAATTCTCAGCATATGTACAATAAACATTTGTATTGTTTTGTCTTCCCTTTGATTGACAAAACTAAACAAGAAAGTTAGTGGAAATTTGTTCATCATCTTGATAATCATGGAAATAAAATGGTAGTTTTTTCATTTCTATATTTTTCCTTGTGTATTTCTCAAAGGCAGAGTGTCTATTGGTAATGAAATTAATGAAAAAGTAAAAATTATTCTTTCAAAATGAGCTTTTTAAGGAAATCAATAAAAATTTAGAATTTTATACATTAACCTTTTGATGAATTCTTAAATAAAGTTGCTTGAAGGCCAAATGGATATTATGATTTGTTACTGGGACACTAACTTAGTTTCTATTAGATATTTGAATTCTCCATTAGATCTCATTCAACTGTTAATGATTCCTAATCTACATATTTTATAAACTTCTTTTTTTAAATTTAGTGGGGAGCTTTTGTAATATATTGTTTAGGTCTACTATATAAAAAATTTTAATTCAGTTGGTAAAACTGAGCCTCAGAAAAATTCCGGATGTAATGATTTTTTTTCTATCTTGGAAATTAGGAATTAATTAAATTAAGGTTTTTTATGTTTAGTAGATAACCTTTAAGGGAAAAAGTAGGTGTTATAGGTTAACCTATATACATTTTGAAAATATGTTCATGGTTTTTTCCACCACAGCTTAAAAATAAAAAAAAGAGGTTCATAGTGCACAAGTAATTAGTGAAATATGAAAATGAGTCGTTTTCAACTGTGGAAGTGATACGCCTTGACGTTCAAATGTTCTCTGTTATTTCAATTTTAAATGTTTAAAATATTTTTAAAAAACTTGAGTATAAGATGTTTACATTTTACTATGTAAATGCTGCATATAAAAAGCCTTTAAAGTATTCATCTAGAGTCAAATATTCGCAGAATAATCTTTCGAGTAATTATTAAATCACAAATTTCATTAAAATAGTTCAAAGAAAACAAAAATATTACCGTGATGCAACTAACCTAAACGGTTTTAAAATCTAAATATTCTATGTGTATTCACTATATACGTTAAATTTGTTTGTAAAAGTCTGGTATTTTAAATTAACTTGTGCAATTTTAGTTATTTAATAATTCATTTGTAATTAACACAATGTCTTGAATAGTTTAGCTTCGTTTTACTTACATAATACAATTGTTATGAAAATGTTTGCATCTTTTTTTACTGTGATTTATTGAAGTAGACTCTATAAAGGTTTCAGTACAATTACTTTCTGAGTTGATACAAAATTACCATTATTTGAAACACAATACTTTTCTTGTTGCATAATTGGACAGCAATTAAAAATATTTTCATTAGGTTTAACATTTGTGAATTATCATATTTTTTTCGAATTATTAATTGTTCACTTTAGCATTTGCACATAAATCACACATTTGTCTGTTTGTTTTAGGTTGTAAAGAAATCAGATATATTAGAAAGGCGGCTGTCGCACGAGAAAGGTCCTGCCCCACCCCCTCCTGCCCCACCTCCTCCTGCACCAGTCAGTTCGCAAAAACTTGAACCTACAATAGAAACCAACAACATTATCGAAGAAATCAAACCTCAAAAGGAAGAAGTTGAAGAACCTGTAGAAATTAAGATTAGAGAAAGTCGTGGTAAGATCCCTAGGCCTGCTTCAATGATGCCTGTAGTAAACGGTGATAAAGAAAAGGAACACGAACATATTGCACCTCGAGCACGAAGTTCTTCTGCATCCAATAGGAATCGTAGAAGAGCAGCACCTCCACCTCTTTCTGAAGCAACAATCAATGCCCTTGCGGTGGTTCCAAAGACGCCAACTAAATCTCCTGAAGTCATTGTATTGGGAGGTAAATATCTTTTACAATATATTTATTTTTCATACTACCATGGTACTCTCTGTCCATGTTATCATATCCGTACTAATACACTTGTAAACTCACCTAAAGTAGAAATTATATTCTATTAATGTTAAGAAAACAATATTTCAGTTATGAAAGTTTAGGCTTTAACTGTGTGGAATTCGAACATTTATAATATTATTAGAATTTTTTTTTAACTATCTCAGTTTTATTCAGAAAATAAATTTTCTTAAAAAAAAAGAGAAAAAGAAATCCAGTTATCTTAGTTACGCTTTACTTCCATTGGCAAAAAGAACTGAACCAATTGTAATTATTGGAGAAAAATAGATGGAGTTTGTGAGGTTAGATTAAGTGGCTTGAACTGGGAAGAATATATGAAAGAAACACAAGAGAGCCTTTGGTATATTTATCTTACATTGTCTTAAAAAGACATGTTCAATAAAGATCCTAAAGATGGCTTACTATGGCCTTTATTTATCAGCATTTGGCCTATGGGATCATTGTGTGAGGAAACTGTGACAATACTAGCCTCAGTGGCCTCTGGGATCATTGTGTGAGGAAACTGTGACAATACTAGCCTCAGGAAGAGTCTTTATTTTATAAGAAAGAGCTATTAGGCTCGGAAAAGAGTCCTACCGAGAGGCATTCAGTGACTTGGGAGTTTTTTACACTGGTTTGTCTTTTCATTATGGAAACTTTTGTTTTTTGAAAAATCAAAGTAAACTATTAGAAACAAAGACATTCACTATATGATCTCATCATAAAAATGACTTTCACATGAAACATCATTTGACAGTGTTAAAAAGATGTCACACACAATCTGCTATCAGATTTCATAATCAACTTCCTTAATTTTTAGAAAAAGTTACAGATTTTTCAGTATTTAAAAAAAGGTTGCATCACTATTTGGTGTCTGTAATTTATGTTTACGTATATGTTGTCTTGTTACTTGTAACTGTATTGTTTAAAAGATAGGAATGTTAGTGTGACCATTGAATGTATAATAATATGTAAGAAGAAGTGTCATTACATACAATAATGTGTGGCTTATAATCAAATAGTTCAGGGTGGGAGGATTTGAGTACCACAATTATCACAAATGTTAGATTCTATTTCCTGATGTTTTATTATTTCCAAAACATTATTCTAATTAACTACTGAAATAATTACTGTATTGTATAACCTTTGTCAATATTAACACCATTGATCTTCTTTTGCAAGATCTTCACAACTTTCAAATGATAATATTACTTTTTGGTGAAATGAGTTATAATTTTATGTAATCCCTCTATCCATTTATGAAAACTTCCGGAGTAAACTGAAAAATGAGCAGTTTAATTTTAAATCAAAGATAATTACAAAACATCATTTCATGTGTCTGTTATTTTTATAAATATTTTAAGAATTCACACCTTTTTTGTTAATATATTTTTCTCAAATGTATTGGATAAATACAAAGTCAAATTTGATTCTTTTGGTCTTAAAATACAAATTTCATTATGTTTGCAGCTGGCTTTGTATTTCTGCCCTTTGTGATTTACATTATTTTGTATTGAAACAATGATCAAATATACAAAAACAAGAAGGTAAAAAGACCTCTAAATATAAGAATTCATGAACATGAAAGAATCACATGATTAGGGCTAATGGATAAGTTGAAAATATCTGAACATGTTTGGTCTGAAAACCACAATTTAATTGGGAAGAGGGAAAAATAACACAGTGGGGAAAAACCTAATGAAAACTGAAAACTAATTGAAATCTCATAACAATCCTATCAGTCAAACTATTTTTGAAACAAGGCTGTTATAGGTTTCCATTAATAAAAACTGAATTAAAAATCAGAGATAAAAATTCTTCTTTTTTAAATTTTGCTGCTTATTAAAAAAATGGGAATCATAACTTGATCGAAGACTAAACCTCTTGAAAGAGGGGACACAATGTTGTTTACCCTGATAAACAGATAAGACAACTATCTTTTGGCTCCATCCCTTATAGTCAGTTGCTTGCCATCCATTGTGGAGTGTAGGCCTGTATGTTGTTAAATCTGATTACGTTTGTATTTAGTCTAGATTAGGCTCAGTTTTAAGCTTGAACGAAAATAAAACTGCACCAATAATTACACGATTTCACACTGAAGTTGTCAACTTACTTACATACTAAATATTCGGTTATATTTCTGTGTACAACAGCTATTTTCAAACACTTTAGTGGAATTTTACATGTCTTATTTAAATTTAGAATGAAGTTAATTAATCCAATACTAATTGTAAACGTGAATATGTGTACGTATATTTGAAAGAGTATACATTATGTTTCGTTTAATTTAAGAGTTTGAAAATTGTAAACTAAATATAAAATTGCAAACAGTAACATGTAACATCTTTATGAAGAATATGACCTATTTAAATTAAGTTAGCATACGTATTATGACCACTCTTTAAGACTATGTTTCAAAATAGGTTTCTTTATGACTATATATAAAATAAATACAATTTCTAAGGTTACATACCTGATTAATCTAGTGGCGATACCCACATGTCGGAATTGTCGTCGCTTTCCCATTCACTGTCATCTGAATCACCTGGTGCCAAGTTGTTTATTGAAACCGGAAGTGTGTGTTGGTTTCGTTTGAGACGCGGTTAAATGTGTTAAAAAGACTTGACAGAGGGTAAAAATCTGTAAAAAAGCATTGTGACTATTTTACGTGGGAAAAGTACCATCAACGATTCGAGCGTACGAAGTTAATGCCCGCTTTGGGATCTGCCAAACTTTTACGAACAACGCTGTTTTTAGCAATATATTTTTTCTAAGTTTTACATAATAGCTAAGTTTTACGCTTCCAGTAGCCGTCTTTTGTCAGATGCACACATTCAGTGTTTGACAGGTGTTGCTATGAAAGCTAGAATACAGTAAAAACTCTCTAATCCGGATTAATGTGGTGCCGGCCAATCCGGATATCGAAAAATCCGGATCTCGGGGTGGCTATTTTTATATATTTAAAGTGGTTTTAAACATGAACAAAACATAGCAAATTTACGTTTTTAGCGCTAAAACTTGTTGCGCTTACAATAAATTGTAGCTTTACCACAGTATTCTAAAAATTAACTATGGTTTTTCAATTTACTGTAATATATAGACGTTATGTTTTAACTGTACTATTATGTAATTTGCCGTAGTTTGCCGGTACGGTAACCGGTAACAAAAGTACCAAAAACAACAAAAGGTAGGTTAATTAAATAATATTACAGTAGCTATGTTTAAAATTCTATTTATTTTAAGCTGAATGAGGCTCAGCATAAAGTACATAAACAACAATTAATTAGGTCTACAGTGTGAACTAAAAATATCAAACGAAAAATGAAGATTAGAAAATAAAACAGTACAATAAATACGTACAGGATTGTACACGTGAAATTTTGATGAACGTACGATAAATGTTAGTTTTCATTACAGTACAGTAATTTGTACTCACGTCAGTTTTTATTAAAAAAAAAGATGCAATGGTAGCTTGCTTGGCTCGTTGAAGAACACACTTCTTAGATGTAATATCTCTCCATCTACGAAAAAGAAGGAGATCGGCCGGTGAGGATTCTTCTTGTTCTTCCACGTAGTCTATCAGCTGTTCAAGTGCTTGAAAAGCTTCGCATTGAGTCATGATTTGTTTTTGTTGTTCATCTTCGACAGGTGCTGGCTCTGTGTTCACCAAGTCAATTATGTCACTGTCAGTAAACTCATCTTCCTTCATCCACTCATTCACACCATCACTGTTTATTTTGTCACAACCGGGAACATTTCTTAGAATCAGAACCGCACTACTGCCCAGTGCCCAGCTCAAAAACATCGTTCACTACTATTCGGCCCGAAAATATTATTTTTGTATAGAAAATTGTATTATTATTATTATTTTTTATACGATGGCATACGACGGCCGGATATCGGAGTTTCCAGATATCAGAGATCCGGATCAGAGAGTGTTTACTGTACATAATACTGTACAAACAAGTTTTGAAGTTGATAATAATACATAATACATGCTTAACAACCATTGTTGTTTTTATTTAATTTCCTGACAAAGTTAAGTAGAAATGAAGTATTGAATAAACACATGGCTATATAAATGGCTTTTACAAACGGAATAGTGTCGTGTTTGGTATCAATTTGCTTATATTTTCCTAAACATTTTAACTATGCTGAAAAAAATTTAAAATTGTGTCTCCCATAAAAAAGTTAAACAGTACAGTGTTAACGCTAGTAGGTGACTCATCACTGAAACAGCTGGATGAGGAAGGGAGCGACGGGGGGACGGTTCTGGCCGCTCGCAGGTGGCTAAGGATCCAGACGCCAAGTTAGTGTATGCAGACTATAGGCATCTAAGGAGTACATGCTCCAGCATTTCATCTTCCGATTGATAAAACTTCCATTTTATAGACTGTCAATACCTCAATAATGCTTGAAATACTAAATAGTAATACTATAATTTGTCTGCAAAACAGGTAATAACGTGGAAGGGAACAAATCTGGTACCACTGTGCGAATCAACAATGAAGAACCACCGTGCAGAGATTTGGAATCCAATGTAACTGTAGTGACAACAACACATCCTCCAGCTCTTCATATACATCCTGTACCTTTGGAAACATCAACTCCTACTAAGAACAACCAAGTTGTGATAGTAGCCAATGAAACTAATAAAACACAGGTAATTGTTTATAGATTGGGAGGTACATATTACTAATATCGTTTATTCCAACTCCTACTAGCTCAGTAGTTAAACAAAAATTGTATTATGTTTTAATTATTGTATAAAAATGTTTTATTTTTACCTGAGAATTGGAGTATAAGTTAAACAATATTTTACTTCATTTCAAATTTTGTCAAAATCCTATGAAAATACATAATATTAAAATCCTGTGGTAACATTCCTTGAAAGGCCTAACCTGACTTTCAGTTTTTTTGCAAAAACAAAAACAATTCTATAGTCATTACTATAGTGCTTAAACAGATTTGCATTAAATTTACATTAATCGTTTAATGTCATAGTTTAGTTTTACACAACAAAGACCATTTGTACTTCCTTATGTATACTTTATAGAGAAAGTTATTTGATTGGTAAAGCAATTGATATTTAGTTTTTCGTGAATATTTTGATACCCTGAGTCCAACTACTCAAATTTTTTAAATGATGTCCATTTATCAACAGTAGTATACAGTTCAAATAGACAGATTTTTATAAAATTTTATATGTAGTCATATTTTAACTATACATTTTTATATCTAGGCGGTTTTTTCAAATATTTTTAATTTGGGGATAAATGTCATAGGTCCAAAAGTCGGCTCTAATGATTTTCAAAAAATTAGCTAAATGTCCTTGAAGGACTCAAACAAAATTATCGGTTGCCATTTCCCTGTAAATGCTGTTCCGAGAGGTCGCTTAAATGAAGAAATGAACCATGGGTGTTATAAAAGTTTCTGTTTGTTAAATCGGTTGTGATCAAAATTTGGTTAAATGAAAAATCATCATCTAAATCAATTTTCCAAATCACAAGTAAAATAAAATTACAGGTTGTGAGTAATTTTGACAATTCAGAAGTATACCATTATTAACCAATCTACAGTAATGAGCTACACTTGTGGAGACTTCAATAACCAAATGAATGAAAACACAATTTTCACAAACACCACTTTAAATGTGTAATAGAAATACAAAACGACTATGACTACATCATCTTCCTCAGTTACTACATGCACACAAACCTTACTGTCAATGCCATGTAAATTTGTTTTAACAATTTAACTGGTATGTTTGAAGAAAATTTGATAAAAGAATCAATTTTCTGACATACAAAGATTTTAATGGGTTACGGAGTTCAAATATTGATATATCCATAGAAATATTGATATTGATCCTCTCCCAACCCGTCAATACTTTCTGCAGATGAAATGAAGAAGTATAATTATTATGATCACCCTGTATCAGCAGTACAACACTCTCCCCCACTCTTCTCCTGATCAACATTTGTAATCGTATTTCATTTTTATTTATTATTTACATGATTTATAACTAACTCTGGCTGATATCAGTATTTAGTCATATAACCTTATCATGAATATATGCTGTACTGTTAACAACATAATGGTAACAAGTTCACAATCATATGAAATCATATTATATTATTGAAGGTGTATCAAACATTTATATTTTAGCACTATGCTTGTTTTAAAAAAAGTCAAATTAAATTTTTTATTTTCTCACATATACATAAAATAGTGAAAGTTATGCAATGGGGTAAATAAAGAAAGATTATTTAGTATGTCATGGGTTTTAAGAACTCGTGATTTCAAAATAGTGAATTTGGGAATAATTGTCTATATGGGTAGACGGATTACTATCAAATTTGGTATGCAGGGTTGTTTTATTTACTTTGTGACAGTTAAAAGTCACACGCTTATACCACCATAGAGAAAAGAGCATTTATTTACCTCCTCTACGTGTGGCCCTTATGAACCTCAACGGGTCCAAAATGTCTATGCTCTCTAACTTTATTTGTCGATTCCACAACTCCAAACACCTTCTATTTAATGCCCTTATAGCCGGAACACTCTTGCAATAATGATTTGATGTTTAAATCTCCTTGCAAGATGGTTCATCCTTTTTACCTATTATGTTGAAATGTCTGTCAGGGAACATTGCTCTCTTAACAGACCAATCACCGTCTCTCTTCAACCTGGTGAGTGCCTTTCTTTTAGTAGTATTGGAGTCTTTAATCAATCTCTTAGCTTATTAACTCTCTGAGTATTCCAACTTTATCTTGTTGCACTTTACGAATCCATGCTTGTTTATACCTTTTATATTTTAGTCATTTTTAAACATATTTTAAATTTTTTGATAATTCAAAATTTGGCAGCCCGGTGGCATAAGTAAAAACTTAAAAATTTAATTTGATATAATTCTGCTTTTCAGATTTGTAACATTTAAAAGAAAATGTAACCTCTAAGTAACTAAAGAAACATTGGTTTTCCCAAAATGGCGGTTTAGGGCGTTAGTGTTTAAAAGAGGGAAACGAATAATATGTGTTGTGAAAATTCAAATATGTAAAAATCTGTTTAAAGTGATTTTAGTAAATTTTGCTAAAATTTGAAGAAATATCCTAAATCACAATTCAAATAAAAGTATGATTCACGAGTGATTTTGAAAATACTGAAATAATGTGACTTCCAATTTTTTTTTTACCCTTAGTTATTTGTCTTACAAAATTTGAAGAAAATCGTTAGAGATGATTTAAAATAAAATAAAATATAGGTTGTGGGAGTGTCACTCTTAAACTTTGAACTAGATTGGTATTTGGTTTTATGTATCGTTGTAAGAAAGTTTTTGTACACTGTTAATTTTTCAAAACAGTTGAAGAACAATATTTATAACATAAGGTTGATTATGTAGGTAAACGAGTCATCAACTGACGAGGAAGTAGTGATTGTAAATAGAAGTACATTAGTGGATGAGTATGACAATGATTTAACACCTGATATGAGCCATGTATCTGTTGTTACTGTGGGAGATGAATCTAACAACGCTTTAGCTGGAGGTGACACTACATCTTGGAACTCTTTAGAAGGTAAAGTATTTATTTACTCAATTTTTTAGATGCAGTAAATCTTATGTTCTTGAATTCAAAGTTTTGTAGATGATATTTAAAATCTTGAAAACTTTTTGTTTTGGACCTATTTAATACAAAATTCATTTTTTTTAGAGTTTTGAAGATTCAGAAGGTATTGTTGTTTCTACAGCCCAAATAATTAAACTGTTCTTTTTTTTTCCATTTGTATTATCAAAAGCCCTCAGAGAACCAAAATGAGCAGTCACTTGGCTCAAGACTCATTATTGCTCGGAAGGCAACCTTCGAGTCCTGAAAACTCATAGTGTTTGTAGTTAAATTTTAGACAACACATCGGTGTTATATAATCTGTGTATAAATGCTGAAAATATGTTTTATTATGACTTGCTGACATATCTTAATGTAGGGGACATAGGGCTGCAACAAATGACTTTCCACCTCATTCTATTCTTGCCCATCTTCTTTATTTCTTTTGGTTTCCTTCTTAATGTCTCTCACAGTTGATATCCTTCTCATTGTTTTTAGCCTTCCTTATTTCCTCCATCCTTAATATTGTTCCACTCTAGGGCTTCTCGGCTTATAGTGTTACTACGCTTTCGCAGGACATTGCCTAACCAACTATAATACATCCTTTCCTTGACTATTTCCTCTATTAGTTTTTCATTTGAGATCCACTTTGGCTAATGGATATTATAAATTCTCCTAATACAGTTATTTACAGATTTTGTGACACTCCATGTTTCACAACCATATAAATCTCTTGATTTTACATTTAGTCTCGAAAATTATAAGGTTAGTTCTTCATTATTCTTGCGATCCCCAAATTAGCACAAATAGTTCAAATACCTCCTTTGGCCTTTCTGATCCTTGCGAGAGATTTTTGTCTATTTCTCCACTCTTTAATACTATAATGGTAATACTCTATAACACATGGTATTGAAGCTGCTCTATTCATTTTATGATGCCGTCCTTTGATTATACACATTCTTGGTTTCTTAAGTTAAGCTTCATTTTCTTTGTTTTACCAAAATTTATCTCAAATCAACTTTCCTTCCTTCTTCTTGAGTTCTTCAAGTTTTTCTTTCATATCACATATGAGTCGCAAATTGTCAGCATAATCTACGTCTCCGAGCCTATCCATTAGTTTCCATAGCAAACCTCTTATCACAGTTACTTTCCATATCACTCCATCCAGTAGACACACCGGTTTTGATTTTGAAAGAGTCACCTGGCATCTGAGTTCTTGTAAATAGTATTTGGCACTCAAAACTTTCAGAGCTCTCCCCACATGGACTCTCTAGGGATTGAGTTTAATGTCTTTTCTAAGTCCACAAAGAACAGATGGAAAATATGTTTAACATTATAATAAACAATCAAATGTGTTATTGTTCTAGGTATAGAAGAAGACTCCTTGATGATAGTAAGTGGAAGTGGAAGTACATCTATAGTTGTGGAAGGTACAACTACAGAATCAACAGATGTAGATAAAATCCCAGACAATGAAATTGTTGAAACCAAAATCAATGGGCAATCTCCTAAGGACTCTGAAGAAGTCTATATAGTCATTAATAAGTCAACCAATGTACAAAAGAAAGTAAGTCTAATGAAAGAAACACACATTATGGTTATTGTTTATTATTTTTCACGATACATCTGTTTTACAGTATAGTTCAGATTAGATGAATAATTGTCATAATATCATATAATCAAAGCAATCCGTGAAAAATCCCCCATCATTGTTTTTCTGTCTAGTCTCAAAGTAGATATGTTACTTTTATTTTCATCTTCATTTCTTCTTTCTTCAATAACCGCTGTTACTAATTAATTTTTAAGTTTTCTTAATGATTATGAATTCATTACATAAAGTAATTTTTTATAAAAGAACAAATAAGCATTGACACAAACCGTAAAAGTTGTAAGTTATAAAAGTTCCACTTATTTAAGATGTTGTGAATTTTTTTATTTTAATTTTTGGAGCTCAAATTTGTGCAATGTCAATATTTATAATAGTTTTTTATTTTATTTTTTTATATTTAACCCTTTTAACCCCTGGCCAAAAAATTGGAATTACAATATCTGTACGTACACATCACTACCAAAAAATGTCGAAAAATACCAGAGCCTGAAGGGGCTATTAGAGCGTTTTGGTAAAAAATTCATAACTTTGTTAATATGTGTGCTATTATTATGAGTGAGGTCTCAAAATGTTAGGAATAAAATGTATTACAAAATAAAAAAGTATTTATAACTATATAAAGTTGTTATAACCCCCTCCCAACAAAAATAATAATAATAACATTTTAAATATTGTTTTTTGGGTGTCGTATAGAAAAGAAATGTATAAGAATTTATTTGTGGGAAGCTATATTATTTCATTCTATGTATCATATTCTGTGTATATATATATAAAAAAATTGTATTTCTAAATCATATCAAACTTTAAATCATTTTTTTTTTTTAATTGTATGCTACATGTAAACAAAAACAGGTAAAATGAGATATGGGTTAGCAAATAAATAAATAAGAAAAAATTAAGTACTTCGAAATTTATATTGTGGTATCCATGTGTATATATTTTTCTTTTGATATCAACACAGAAATGTTTATATTTAAACTAAAAGTTTACTTTTTGTAAATGAAAAATGACTAAGATTGAAAAAATAAATAGGCTTTGTAGCATTAGGACAATGTGTAGGCCCAGGTAACTCATGAAAATCAAATGAGTGTGTGAAATTTTGGCTTTCTACTTCATTTACACTTTCCCGAATTTCATTATCTTTCTCTTCTTATGTAGAAGACAATTCAGAACTGTCACGAAGTACCTGTTTATGAAAACGATTTTGAAGATGAGGTATTTTGATGGAGTAGGCCTAGCGCTTGCTTGTGGTGAAGAAGGCTGATCAGCAATAAAGTCCCTGTCAGTAAATAAATTATTAACAAGAATGGCTGAATTGTTTTGTGGGTCATATGAAGGGTTCATGTCACTATCATCACTATCAAATAATGTCGAATATTCCGACCAGTCATCGTCTGAAAGTTTAGAGTTGTCCAATTGTCTGTCAACTTCACATGGACGATTTACTGTATTTTCGTCATCCATTTTTATACAAGTCCTACTATAGTTAAAAATTTAACAAAACTATCCAATAATAATCATTACAACTCAAAAAAACCAAAACTCACAATAATATAAACACGAGTATAGATAACCTTAGTTAGACAACATCACAGAAATAATCACAACTAATGTAAGCTGAGCATGTACAGTGTTTTCAAACAATTCCATAGCGTAAGCAATATTTCTAGTTTGTTACAGTGTGTTTAGCAAACATGAAAATATTAAAAATTGTTAATAATTTCTATCGGGATAATATATTCCATTGGGATTCATGAACATATTTAGTAATATGTTTAAAAACACTAAAAATATGGCGACAATATATGGTTGTTCAGGGGTTTTTCATGTAATTCATCAGTGACAATATATTGTCGCCTGGCGTTAAAGGGTTAGAAACGAAAGTTCTCTTCACTGTGGTTTTCTCTGGCTAATTAAAAAAATAATACACAATATATGTAACCTTCCTGCTTCTCACGGTCGCGAAACTTACTGATTTAAAAAGATCAATTATTTATTACTCTACTTAACATTATTGTTATTTACTACTCTACTCCTATTACATTGTACTCAAATTATAAATTCAAATATAGGACACCAACAAGTGATTGAGCACATGTCAATCCTGGGTGTGAATTCTTTGGAAGACTGTAATATAGTCATGATATCTGAAGTGCATACATTTAATATCAAATGTAGATCAACAGAAAAATACTTAATGTTAACAACATTAATCCAACCTGAAAATATTTATTTATAAAATAAAACCAAATTGAAATGTTCATTAGTCATAAAATTTAATCAAATCATAAATTTAATGTTTATAAAATAGTCTTAACATTTAATCAAATCATAAATTTAATGTTCATAAAATAGTCTTAACATTTAATCAGCTCGGATAAACTTTCAGGACCCTTTTTACTATTAAATAGCTAGTAAAAATTTCCCAAAAGCCAATATTTTAAATAATCCTTTAAATTCTTTTTATTAATGCTTCTAAATTTGAATTAAATAATTCCTTTTTAATAAATTTTTAATTTGCAAAAATATAGTTAATTGTAACTTAGGGTGTGCTATAATAATCACACATTCACTGAATTTATCACTTTTAATACAATTTAACGCTCAGAGTTTGAGTTTTATTTTAAGTTAAATACAGCACTTAGATATTCTCTTAGAATAATAACTAAAAATATACCATGAGATAATCTGCCTTACCTAGACAGACCATACCGGTTGGAGTTTTCTCTAGGTGGGCTTTCAGATCTACCATATTATACGTTTAAACTCTTATGATTAGACACACGTTCCTGACCATTTTATATAGACATAATCTATTATGTCATTAATATATCACATCTTGTTCTGTATAAGTTGCCAATCAAAAGTCCAATATCGCTGATAGATGGATGCAGATGAACCGCTAACATTTCTTGATCGTAACCAGGATTATCTACTGATTACTAACGTAACAATCAACAATTATCAGAAGATTTCTATTTTATGTTGACTTAGACTTTGAAAACGATAACCGCTAAATTGTGAAACAATTATATATGTAAGCATATATCATAAATATATACAGCTTATATGAATATATTTTTGTACAATACTACAAAATAATTTTTTTAAATATAAAACAACAATTTTGAGGTTTTGATTTGTTTAAATATTTTTTTATACTGTTATACTACAAAAGAACACTTTGTGACAAACAAAAATAAAGCTAAATGTTTGAAATATCCACAGTTATTTATACAAGTTGGATGGCTTTTTTAAAAAAATATACAGATTCCCTAAAATAGGCCCTAGGTTAATACAATTTTATTTATTTAACACATACTGTTAAGTCTATCCCATCACCTAATCAGCTGATCTACAGAAGCAGGGGAAGGAGTGTTGTTATTCAATACAAAATAAAACAATCCCCCTTCCTCTCAATTTATGATGCCAACCTAGCTGATTAAGATATATGAATCATTTTATACTTGTAGTGTGTTGCCCATGTTAAGTATTGTTCACTTTAAATCACTCATTTCACATACATATATGCACCCAAATTATACATTGTATATATTTTAAAGACATATAAAATAACATAGTTTAATACACTTTCATACATAGTGCAACATGCACAAAAGTTTAAACTCTGATTTCTCAAGTTTGAAGTACAATTGAATGTTTAGTTTTTGTTCGTGTGTGAATTTAACTAAGTGCAAATAAACTGATAATACTATAACTACATTAAAAATACTCTCTTTTAATTATAATTGTTGGAGTTGGAGGGTAAGCTAACATAGTTCAATAATTTTAAGTTCTTTTTCCGAAAAAATATCTTTCATAAATATTCTGATCGTGTTTAACTGATTTTGTGGGTGTAGGTTTTTTGATGGCTCTATCCGTGTTGCCTCTCTACACCCTTTCAAGAAACACCATTTTTTTCCGTGCCAGCTATCCATCTATATCTGTGTACGATTGTTATTTTTTTCTTCTTACATCTTCCTAGACATTCTTCATTCTTCTTCTGCTTTACGTGTCCAATCGCTTAGCTTTCACTTTCTGCTAATTCTTTTAGTTGCTCTCATATTTCAAATTAAATATATTCACTTTATCCATCCTTCTTTATTTCTTAAAAACATCATCCCTTTCTTATTTGAACTCTACTTTATTCACATTCTGTCATGATCCCAAATCTCAGGTACATATATATTATTCAAGGCTAATATATTAAAACATTTGCCTTCTATGGTAAATTTTTATAACATAATAAGTGTATTGTTTCGAAAGTGCTTTCCCTATTTTTTTTCCAGTTTAGTAGTTATCTTTCGATTCATTCTTCCGTCCATTGTAATATCAGCCCCTAAATAAATGGGTTTATCTACTTTTTTTTTAATGCAAGATCCTCCAACATTATATTCTTTTGTAGACTGTGAAGATTACTTCTATGGAAAATAAATAAAAATACCACAATTTAACCTTTTAACGATGAGAGGGTATATTGGAATTATTTGGTCCTGAGACTATCGACATCTATACATGTATTGGCCTTAAAGATGGACCACATCTTAAAACATATTTCTACTTTGTAATCTAACACTGAACCAGTATTTGAACATATTGTGTTGTCTGTATAGTTGTGACATGTATTGGAATTTGCTGACCTACATTCGTTTAACTAGAAGTCGTACAATAATGATTTACCACGTGGTTGAAATGTTCAGTGTTTTTAAGATGGTGTCAAAGTGGTCATGCTCGTTTCGTGATTTTGATGAATTATACAGTATTACTTCACAATGTGAAGGTAAAATTTGAAGTAATATTTTGAGTTTTATTTTATTTTATGATTTTAAATACTTTTTGTAATGTTGTGTGTAACCTTCACGTCAGTCTCCGTTTAGAAACACAGATATCAGCAATTCGTAAAAAGCGAACAAACTTTATAGTTTTACATAAGATTATATATAGAATATAATAATATGTATTCTTATAGTTAAATTTATGATGTATAGACAGTTTGTTGTACTTTTTCATATACATGGGCATAATTATGTGTTTATTATTCATAAAATAATAAAAATGTAATATATTTTATTGTGCAATGTATTATTTTTTAAACAAATCTTCAACCCCCCCCCCCTCAATCTTAGGGGATTGGTTTAGGCCAACTGCCTCTGATCAGTGGTACCATTCCAAAGACGAGCAGTCCTCAAAACTAAAAGTTAAAGTTATAGTTGGCTTCTTGCCATAAAATTGTGTTTACTCTTATAGTTACAGTAGTAAATATCATTAACTAGTTTGTATCATCGTCACTAGTTAAGGAACAGTTTATATAGATGTTACCGGTTCTGAATGCATTAATCATTGTTACGACTGGTGTGTATTAACAACTCCTTATCTCTGCTAACTGATTTATCTCTTCCATAGGATACATTTAGACTTATTTATTACCAAGTTTTCATTACAAGCGTGCTTGTTATTCACGAGTTCTACTGTTATGTATAATCATGTATAAAGGGATATTTAAAAATATATTCATATTATTGTTATTTTCTACACTAGACATACAGACAATTATATTATTTGCTGTAGTTGGTAATGAAGATGTAATTGTTGCAGGCTCAGCAAATCCAAGATAATATCCCTCTACAGGATCGTTCAAGTTCTCAGTCGGATACAGGTTCAACTGGAGGTCAACAAACACCTCCTTCTGCAGCCAGTACACGGACATTTGATAGATCAGATGCTGAGAGTGTATCAACAACAATAAGTCAAGATAGTAGAGAAAGCAATAAAGAAAACAGACCTACCAAGGATTTGGAACAAGAAGTTGTACTTCGAAGAAAACCAGAATATAATAGGGTAAGGGAAATCCTGTTTGTCTGCTTTGTAGCTTTTAATCATTAGTCTCTCCGACATTTTTTACTACAAAAAACAAAAAAAAAAAAATCTTTTATTTTGTGTGTGCTTAATTACATCAAGAATAAAAACATAAATGGTAAGATAATACAAATCTAATAAACTTTAACAAAATGAATGTTTACATATTGGAAAAAAAAAAGAAAAAAAAAAAGAAAAAAAAAGATATTCAAAATATGCGAGGTCTTTACGAAACCTGTGTTGGACCATTTCATTACAATAAAATTCTCAAATTTTTCCATAATATCAAAAAACTTCTTCTGCAATCTCAAATATTAAAATTTTTGTATTATAACACATCAACTAATTTTTTATTTAGGTATCTATTACCTACCACAATTTTAGGCAATCACACATCAGAGTAAAAAAAAAACATAATTAAACTGCAGCATTGATTCGTCAGTTAGACGTGCATGTCATTCGTCTGAAAACATGTCTTGTACTTATATTTAATTATGTTTGAATGTGTTTTTATGTCAAATTGTGTTTTTATTACCCTAATGATAAACGATCGCCTGAAACTATAGTAGGTAGGTATAAGATAAGAGATACCGAAATAAGGTAATCATTGGGCTAACACAGTGCAATTAAAAACTTTATTGAACTCACAATATCACTAAGCATAAGATTACAAAATTTCCTAGCCATTTAGAGTTTATGGTAAGTCTCGCAAAATTTAGATCACATAAAGATGGGAGTGTAATTAAAAATGACTGGTGTGGTGAATTATCCATAAAAAAGTAATGGTTGAATTTTATCGAATCAGTTCATAACAAAAAGGTTTTACATTTAGGAAATAAAATGTGTTATTTTAAACGTCAAACAATCAAATACAACTGTACTTAATGTTTAAATCAATTAATAATCTATAATTAGGCACAATTTGTTACAAACTGAACTGATAACAGTTGATATAATTTTGATTTAGTTTTAATGAATTTTAATGTAGTTCCGTAAGTTAAATATCCAAGTAAGTGGATCTTATTGCATAATAATAATTAATTAAAACATTCTCAAGTGGCACTTTCAGTAAACTAATTGAGAACTACAATTTATTGTTTGAGGTAAGTTTAATCTTAAAACATACAATCCATTGTACAATGTTTTATCAAACAAGTTAATCTACAATTATACAAATATAATCTGTATTGTACAATTATAAAAAATTGTACAATCTAGTGTAATAGTAAGATTACACATAGTGTATCTAAGAAATTGTTAAATTTGTGATAGAGTATGTGTATTTTTATTCATCGAAGAAGCTTTGAATTGAAAGAAGACTTGCTCGGTTCATAATGAAAAATATCTATATTTGTTTTAAAAAACTGCTGAATATTATTCCTATTTGCACAAATTAAAAAAGTTTGAGCAAAATAGTTTTTGTTAAAAATTAAAGAAAAATTTGATTAAACTATTTACTTTATAAATAAAATATATAAATAAAGTATAAAGTTCATAAAGTATAGAATGTATAAAAAAATCTTTAAAATGGCTGGACATGAAAAATTAGCTTTTTGTAAATCTTTATAAGATAACAATTACTTCTAGTTTTGATAGTTTTAAATTTTGGCAGTAATCTTTGATCCACCTTTTTTTTTTTAGGTTTAATTTTTTAAATAGATATAGGGTTATATGACACATGTTTTTACATTGTTTTTTTATTCTAGGTTCAATGGGGGAATCCGTTTTTTATATTTCATTTCCTTGAAACGTTATAAACCAATACAACTACAGAACATTTAAAATCTTAATTTAAAGGTGGACAAATGAGTTGAGTACTTACCTTAAACACATAGTTTTGAACTTTTGATTTTCGAAGATATTCATATTGTTGTTCTAGTTTTTATATTTGTCCTAGTTTTAAACAGTTATAAAATTCACAAACTACTTTAGATATTGTCTGATTAGTAATAAAATTAATTTCAATTCGTATCCTATTTTATACTTTATAATAAATGAATAAAAATAAATATTTCTTTACTATAATGTAATATAATATATTATAAAATAATATATTCTTCCAAGTTATTTTTTTTTTTTTGAAAACTTTCTTAAATTTGGAATAACTTTCTAAATGAAACAGATTTACCTCTTGGCTCTACTCAATTCAAGCTAATTGGTTAATTTGGAATATGGATGGTTATTAAAAAATAAATAAATAAAGACTAAATTCAGTTTCTTACTTTCTAGGTTCAAACATTAATAAATAATAGGATATGATGTTATATTAACATAATAACATTAATTTTATTAGACTTTAACATACAATATTAATTCATAATTTGTTAAGATTTGACTCTCTTTTAGAGTTCATGAAATTTGTAATAAAGTTTGTAATATTATAGGCCTCTAGGCTTAGCTCAATTTAACAGAACACATTGACTCAAAGAATACAATATTAATTAGGCTAGATCTCGGGGTAGGCACTCGGCTGGCATGGTTGTGTTATACAACTATAACGCATAAATAAATTGAAATGATTAAAATTCTAAAAAAAAAATTTAATTAAAGTTCACAAGAAATGTTGAATTGATAATTTTGAAGTAGATACAGGCCTTTGAATTTGGTAAATGTTTAGAATAGTTAATTAACAGAGCATACCATGCTCTGTACAGTTCACACTGACTCTAATCACTAATTTAGACACAAATATTATAAAAGAAAACTTTGGATGTTAATTTGGCTTCTGTACTCTGGTCTCCACAATGTTACTCTTGTAACTGATTTCTTTTAAAACATGGCGCCTCGTTGTCTTGCGGAACGATATTTTTCTATTTTTAAGTGAGATCGTTTGTTGAAACTGTTGGGGTTCTTCCGCGGCACCATATAGTACCGTTTTTTTGCTTCTTTTCTTGACCATTGGCAATTTGGGGTTGTAATAATCATTTCTTGTATTCGTATTTGTTGTTTTGTATCAATTTGTTTATTAATTACACATTATTTAACTAATTTAAGGGTGATTTAGACCGCGTACATACATATCAGCTGATCTATCTTAATACAAGGTTGACTAAATGACTACATCAGTAACTTATTTCTTCTTCCTCAATATTTTACAATGTTTGCAATTAAAACTAACAGATGTTTTTGCATACAAATAATTTATAAGTAGTGGTATCTTAGAGTAATTTACAGTCTGATCGTTCTATTTAGTACTTCGAAATATGGTTACATATATTTTGGAAAATGGCCGTAGGCCGTTTTCGTGTTTAACATTGCAAACTCACTGTTCCTTATAAGTAGTGATTTGCTTTTAAATAAAGTTTGGGATCTTATGAAATGATTTTAAATAAAGATATGTGATGTTATGGTTGTGTAGTGGTGTGGTTAATTTGTGTCAGCGTCTAAATTTCGAATGTTTACAATTTAGAGATAGGCCTATCTTACGTCTGCTTTAGGAATGATTTGTTTTGCAATTGAATGAATATGGGTGGTTTATTAATAATAGGTTGTATATAAATATCTGCTATTAATACTTATGAATGTAGATCGTTGTATTCTATGCTTAATTATCCAAATCGTATATTTTTCATTTGACTTAGGTTATGTTGTTATTGTTTAATTTAGGCTAACTATCCTAACCTGTTGCATAAGTTATTGATGTGATTTGTGCTGTTATAATGCCCTTCAAACTGATTTTGATGAGGGTACTGAATCCAAAATCATTTTGTGAAGCACAAATAACATCTTTAATCTAACTATAACTGGTAACAATCAAATAACATAACTAATAACAATGAAATAACTTATAACTAATAACAATCCTTAAATCTAACATGGTTAATACAATTCTAGTTCTATTCTGGGGTAGTATTGTTTTTCAAACCCTCGTTGTGGTTTCTGTTTGCTCATATTTGTTGTTGATAACACTTGTTGGTGATTTGTAGGGGTTGGGGACTTATGTAGTTCATAAAATTGTAGTTTATAATGGGGAACACTGGGGTAGTTTGTTGGGTATTTCACTGTTTTTATTCACACTCATTGTTTTCCATAGTAGTTAATTCACTTGGGGTGTTCCATTTTGTATACAGTAGTCATTGGTCTGTACAGGTATGTTCTGGCGGTATGGCTTTAATAAAGATGTATGATAGGGCCCATAAGTTTTTTGCTGATCGTCAATTAAGGTATACGTGGATTTTCCAATTCGTTTTAAGATTCTTAAAGGTCCAACATATATTGTGAATAGTTTGGCTGTTTCGCCGTATCCCTGGCTGGATTGAGGGAATGATTTTATCAGCACTAGGTCGTTTTCTTCAAAGGTGGTAATTTTGTGGATGGTATTGAATTTGGATGCTCTTTTGTCCTGAATTGATTGAATTTTGCACCTGGTGATTTCTAATTTCTGTAATATAGGGATCTGATTTTTGAAAGGGTTTTGTATGACTTCTGTCCAAAATCTATTGTTGGTTAAATTCAGTTGCAATTCGTTAGGGGTGAAACCTGTCGTTTCGTGTTGTACTTCATTTAGAAATTGGTTGATTGTAGGTATGTAGTCTGCCCAACTTCTGTGGTTGTTGGCACAGTACATCCGTAGGCAGCGTTTTATTTCTCTGATTGGGCGTTCAGCCATATTAGACATTGGGTGATGGACTGGGTTTAAGATGTGTTTGATGTTATTTTTCTCGAGTGTATTGGTCCATAGCTTGCTTTTAAATTGGGTTCCATGATCGGATAGTATCTTGTTTGGTTTCCCAAAAATGGGTATGTATTCTTCGAACATTTTTCTTACCACTGCTTGTGAAGTAGCCCTTTTTAGGTTGTATAGTTGGACGAATTTTGTAAAGGTATCTAAAACTATAAACATATACTGAACTCCTCCCTTACTTTTGGGCATCGGTCCAATCAAATCTATTGCGAGTAAATCTCCCTTTCCGTTGCATTTTATACCACTGGTCTCTCCATACAAGGGGTGGTTATCATGTTTGCACCTCTGGCAAGTGTCACAGGTAGCCAACAATTTCCTGATACGCCTGGACATGTCTTTGAATATGAAGTCTTCTTGCAGTATCTTCAGACATTTCCCTGCACCGCAATGCAAATAATATTTGTGGCATTCCCAAATTAAGTTGTCAATCAATCTTCTGGGTACTATGATCAACCATGAATTGTTGTGTTTTTGGTATAAAATTTCGTTGTGAATTTTGAGACGTCGTTCTGTCGGTTCTAGGTCTGCGTTGGAATTTATGGTTTTCAAGTAAATTTGTTTTAGGCCTAAATCGTTTTGTTGTAATTTTGAAAGGTTTTTAAGGTTATCCAAAAGTTCTAAATTGTACTGTCGGTTTAACTTCGCTACTATTAACTCTGAATGTGGTTCTACTCGGCTGTCTACATGTTCGTCATTTCTTATTCTGCTAAGAAGGTCGGCTAGAGCGTTGTCCGCTCCTTTGCAGTGGACGATTTCAAAGTGGTAGTCCTGTAGTGCGAGTATCCATCGTGTTAACTGTGCATTCAGCAGCCTGCATGTTTTAAGGAAAGTTAACGCCTTATGGTCGGTTATGACTGTTAACTTTGCATTTACTATGTAATGTCTCACCTTCTGTATGCAATAAACTACAGCTAGGAGTTCTTTCTCCGTAGTTGTGTACCTGAATTCGCATTTTTTAAGGGTTTTTGAAATGAACAGGATGGCCTTTTTGTTGTTTTCTTCATCAATTTGGAATAAGTGTCCTCCTATTGCAAAGTCGGAGCTGTCGGTTTGGAGATAATATGGTTGGTTTGGCTTAGGGTGGTTTAAGACATTGGTTTTCAGAAATAGCTGTTTGATTTCTTGAAACGTTTGCTCTTCTTTTTGGGTCCAGGTGAATTTTGCCTTTTTGGAAGTTAGCTTCATCAATGGTTGGACTGTATGTGCGTACCTGTTGACGAATTTATTGTAGTAGTTAATACCGCCTAGAAAACGTTTTAACTCTTTTCTAGTCGTTGGGGAAGGAAAGTCTTGGAAACATCGTATCTTTTCTACGTCGGGTTCTAGGCCAGTCGTTGTTAGATAGTATCCTAGGAATGGAACTCTGTCCCTGCAGAAGATAGATTTGGATAATTTTATGGTCATATTGGCCGCTTGGAGTTTCTCGAAGACCCTTTCTAAATGCTGGAGGTGTGCTTCAAAGCTTGGGGATACGATGCATATGTCGTCAATGTAGACCAATGAGAAGTTCTCAATGCTGTTTTGAAAGACTTGGTCCAACGCTCTTACCAGTGCTGCTTGGGATGTTGATAGTCCAAACGGGGTGACAACATATTGGTACGTCTTCCCTCTGAATTGGAACGCGGTATAGGGTCTTGAATACGGTTCTAGCTGGACCTGCCAATATGATGACGTTAAGTCTAAAGTTGTAAGCCATTTTGAATCAGTAGCCTTGGCCAGGAGTTCATTAACACTCCTATTGCACTCGTAGTCGGGAGTTATCAAAGAATTTATCCTTCGCATATCCAGGCATATTCTTAAATCGCCAGTTTTTTTTTTGACAATTATTATGGGGTTCACGAAAGTGCTATTTGAAGGTTCAATGATGTCGTCTTCTAACATACTGTTAATTTCTCTCTCTACTGCGTCCTGTAAGTTGATTGGGATAGGGTAACTTTGAGCTCGGTAGTTCTCTGGCTGTTCCACGTTTATTCGGTGTTCGTATACATTACATCTTCCTGGTTTCTCGGAGAAAATTTCAGAATATTTTATGATTAAGTCGGTCATTTGTGTTCGTTGGATGTTCTTTAATTTGTCGTTTGCCTCAAAAGTCTTGTATATTTCACTTATTTTATCGTCGTTGTACTCATTGTTTGTCTTTAAAATTTTATTTTTAATATTATCATTGTTGTTATCGTCGTAGCATACCATTCTGCACTTTATTCCTTTAATATCTTCACATTCTAACTTAAGTTCTAGTACATCGCCTTTTGCGTTCTTTATACTAATAACATTATTTTCGAAGTTTAATTCCATCTTCATTTGCCTAATCGTGTCTATTCCTAAAATGCAATCTTTGATAAGATACGGTACTATAACACATTGTAAATCAAACTCTAGTCCCTTAATCTCTGCTTTTACCATTATTATTTGTGAAATTCGTTTTGATTTGCTGTTTAAGGCGGTTGTTATAAATGTGTTACTGACGGGTAACTGTTCCACATGACCTAATTTGCTCTTGTTGTTGAGAAACCACGTTTCGGACAAGCAAGTTATGCTGCTGCCTGTATCCAGAAGTGAATTTGTATTCAAACCGTTAAGTTTAATATTTATTTCCGGGCATTTAAAATTCATTAGGGGCTCATTCAATTCGTTGTCATCTTCTCGTAATAAAAACTCCCTGTCGCAGTAGAGGTTACTTATAATTATAGGGTTTCTTTCCAATGGTTGTTGCTCCATTTCTAATAATGGCCTAATTCCGATTTGTTCCGTTGCTCCTTGCACTGGTGTAGTTGGTGAAGTGCTGATATGTCCATTTTCTTCAGCCTTACCTGTACAGCCATTAGTTATCTTGATCGTAGAATCTAAACCAGTGCGTTGGTGTTTAACGCACTCTGGTTCGTATCACTCCTTGCTTCTTCTCTGGTTCTATCTGAACTCGGCGGTCTCGTCGTTGTGGCAATCATTTGGCACACTCTCGTCTGTTCTTTAGTAGGGTAAGTCATTCCTCTTGCTTCGTTATGCTGTCTTGTGTTTTGTGGTGGGTATGTTGGTCTGTTCTGGGTTTGGTTTTGGTACCTGAAGTCTGTGGCGATAGGTCCAGGTTGACGGTCGAATGTTCGTCTTGTCGTAAATCTGTTACCGTTCTGATTCGTATTTGATTGGGGGCTTCCGTGGTAGGGTGTGTATCTTGAGTTGTGTTGGAAACCGTCCTGATGTCTGTAAGGGTGGTTCCTATAGTCTTGTGCGTTGTTGTAATACGGTGGGTTTCTCTGTGGTGTTCCTCTGTTGGGGTGTTGGAATGATGTTGACGGTCGGGGTAGTGTCGTGTTGTGTGTTGACCTTTGTAGTGTAGTGTTCCTGTGTCTTATCTCCGCATTGGCCTCCTCCGTGTCTTCACGTTGCAGAAGTTCTGAGAATTCCTTGATGCTGGTTATGTTTTGCACCCTCTGCGTCCTGGATAATTTTGTCGAAGTGTTCCACCAATGTGGTGATTATGTCCTCCTCTGGAGGCTGTGGAATCATCGACTTCATTATTAGAACACGGTCGATGAAATATTCACTGCGGGTTAGTTTCCCTCCTGGTCGATACCGTTCGAACTCTAGTTTTTGTCGAATCCCCTTTTGGACATCCCTGCTCCAGAATTTGGACAAAAACTCTTCGCAAAACTTTTGGAAGTTTGTAATGTCGGGCTTAACCAGCTGCCACCATCTGCTCGCACTGCCTTCTAAGCTGTTCTCGATGATATCGAACAAGCAATCCTGTCTGTCGATAGGGTTTCCTATGGTCCGATTCGTGAGCCGTTCGTAGTACCTGCTTAGTTGATATAGGTATTCATTAGGGTTTGGTTGCCTCCCGTTGAATTTTGGTAGTGTAGGCATGACTAAGTTGTTGTTTTCGTGTCCGTTGGCTCCGCATGTAACATTTATAGGGGGTAGGACGTTGCTAACGTCGTTTGTTTTGGGTAATTCCGAAATTATATGTTGTACCTCCCTCATAACATTATGGTTATTTATTTCCAATTTTTCGTCGATTGTAGTCTCGTGTTTTTGTAGGGACTCATTTAGAATTTTGGTAGTGATTGTAAGGTCAACTTTATTTTCTAACTCGATAATCTTAGAATTGTTAGCCTGTAATTTTTGTTCTAATTCCGTGAAATTTTCCGAAAATTTATTTTCTACCTGGCGTATTTGTGTAGCAATACATTCTTTAAGCTGCCCTACTTCCATTTGTATTCCTATAAAGTTGGCTTTTATATTAGCCTCGCTCTGCCTAAATTTTTCTTCTAAATTTTGACTGTTTTCCTTTAATTTTTCTTCTAAATTTTGTTTAATTTCTATTTGATTTAATTTTAATTTTTCTTCTAAATTTTGACTGGTTTCTATTTGGTTTAATTTTAATTTTTCTTCTAAATTTATTTGTAAGTTTGCAATAAGGAATGTCATCTGCTCTAACAGGTTAGGGGATGATGTGGTAGGTATGTCCATAGCTATCCCGGTTTCAGTGTCGTTAGTGTTTGAGTTGGTCTCGATATCCTGAGGTATAGGGTCGGTTATTGTTATATTGGAAGCAGTTCGTCTTAAAATTGGTAACTGCCCTTCCTTGGCTTTGTTGGTTTGTTGTATTGTCTGCCTAAGGTCATAGTTTGCTTTGGATGTCTCGTCTGGCGAACTCATCTTGATATCATGTATGTACTACTTTTATGGTTAGCCTATTACTTTACTTACTAATTATTCTAACACATATAAACATGGATTTTTAAACTAGAATGTGATGTTTATGTACTAGTAAATGATTTATAATTATCAAATTTATCTAGGACTAACTTAAATATCTAGGCTACTGTTTGATAAGTTTTTTATGTAATATCCTAATTGTTACCAAGCTGATATGTACATATTGTTTCATAACACAATCATGCCAATCACGTTGTGCGCCATTTATAATAAATGAATAAAAATAAATATTTCTTTACTATAATGTAATATAATATATTATAAAATAATATATTCTTTCAAGTTATTTTTTTTTTTTTTGAAAACTTTCTTAAATTTGGAATAACTTTCTAAATGAAACAGAATTACCTCTTGGCTCTACTCAATTCAAGCTAATTGGTTAATTTGGAATATGGATGGTTATTAAAAAATAAATAAATAAAGACTAAATTCAGTTTCTTACTTTCTAGGTTCAAACATTAATAAATAATAGGATATGATGTTATATTAACATAATAACATTAATTTTATTAGACTTTAACATACAATATTAATTCATAATTTGTTAAGATTTGACTCTCTTTTAGAGTTCATGAAATTTGTAATAAAGTTTGTAATATTATAGGCCTCTAGGCTTAGCTCAATTTAACAGAACACATTGACTCAAAGAATACAATATTAATTAGGCTAGATCTCGGGGTAGGCACTCGGCTGGCATGGTTGTGTTATACAACTATAACGCATAAATAAATTGAAATGATTAAAATTCTAAAAAAAAATTTAATTAAAGTTCACAAGAAATGTTGAATTGATAATTTTGAAGTAGATACAGGCCTTTGAATTTGGTAAATGTTTAGAATAGTTAATTAACAGAGCATACCATGCTCTGTACAGTTCACACTGACTCTAATCACTAATTTAGACACAAATATTATAAAAGAAAACTTTGGATGTTAATTTGGCTTCTGTACTCTGGTCTCCACAATGTTACTCTTGTAACTGATTTCTTTTAAAACATGGCGCCTCGTTGTCTTGCGGAACGATATTTTTCTATTTTTAAGTGAGATCGTTTGTTGAAACTGTTGGGGTTCTTCCGCGGCACCATATAGTACCGTTTTTTTGCTTCTTTTCTTGACCATTGGCAATTTGGGGTTGTAATAATCATTTCTTGTATTCGTATTTGTTGTTTTGTATCAATTTGTTTATTAATTACACATTATTTAACTAATTTAAGGGTGATTTAGACCGCGTACATACATATCAGCTGATCTATCTTAATACAAGGTTGACTAAATGACTACATCAGTAACTTATTTCTTCTTCCTCAATATTTTACAATGTTTGCAATTAAAACTAACAGATGTTTTTGCATACAAATAATTTATAAGTAGTGGTATCTTAGAGTAATTTACAGTCTGATCGTTCTATTTAGTACTTCGAAATATGGTTACATATATTTTGGAAAATGGCCGTAGGCCGTTTTCGTGTTTAACATTGCAAACTCACTGTTCCTTATAAGTAGTGATTTGCTTTTAAATAAAGTTTGGGATCTTATGAAATGATTTTAAATAAAGATATGTGATGTTATGGTTGTGTAGTGGTGTGGTTAATTTGTGTCAGCGTCTAAATTTCGAATGTTTACAATTTAGAGATAGGCCTATCTTACGTCTGCTTTAGGAATGATTTGTTTTGCAATTGAATGAATATGGGTGGTTTATTAATAATAGGTTGTATATAAATATCTGCTATTAATACTTATGAATGTAGATCGTTGTATTCTATGCTTAATTATCCAAATCGTATATTTTTCATTTGACTTAGGTTATGTTGTTATTGTTTAATTTAGGCTAACTATCCTAACCTGTTGCATAAGTTATTGATGTGATTTGTGCTGTTATAACTTCATTTAGGTTTTTTGGTTAGTTAAAATACATTTTGCGTTTTAAATATCCCAATAAGAAGTAATCAAGTGGAACAAGGACAGGAAAAAGTACAGGATGGTGTTTAAAGATAATTACGCAACTCATTTGTCCACCTAGAAATTTTGGTTTTAAATGTTCTTTAGTTGTATTATTTGATAGATTTTTAAGAAAACAAGGTAAATAACCTATTCCACCAATGAACCATGTAAAAAAAGTGTCGTATGACCCATTCCTATTAAAAAAAAAAATTGCCCTAATTTCAAGATGGCGGAAACTACAACAATTTAATCTTCTTTTCATACTCTCTACTGATTGTGAAGTGAACCTTGTTTATGAAATATTTCAGTGTTTTATTGTGTTTTTCTATTTGTATATTACTAGGCGGTACCAAAGACCACTTTCCAAGGTTAACCTGTATCTCCTATCCATACAAAATCTAAATTAATAGGCTATGTGTCCTATTAAACTCCAACATGTGTCTAGTATTAGTATATGTTTGTAGGTGTTGTATGTGTATATATACAGGGTGGCTGAAAAGAAACATGCACCCCCCTCAACGTTTTTGTTATATGAGATATTTGAAAGCGGTTTGCGCCATTCTATTTTGGAGGTAAGGGACACTTTTCATGACTAAATAATTTTCAAATTTGGGTCCCGGGGCCCAAAGGGGGAGGGGTAACCCTGCAAAATATTCCAAATAGGATAGGCATGTGATACGTCATTTTGTTCGTAATGAAAAGATGAGAAAGAATCTGTAATTCAAATATCAATCCGATTATCTTAAACAAAATGGCGGCCCAAAAAGTAAAATGGCTGAAAAGAAACCTGCACCCCCCTCAACGTTTTTGTTATTTGAGATATTTGAAAGCGGTTTGCGCCATTATATTTTTCTATTTCAATTACAGATTCTTTCTCGTCTTATGGCGCAAACCGCTTTCAAATATCTCAAATAACAAAAACGTTGAGGTTGGGGGTGCAAGTTTCTTTTCAGCCACCCTGTATATATGTTATGTATTTATTATTTTTGTTAAATTTGTTTTGGGCAATGCCACTTTTTTTTTAATCTGTTGCTATCTTGAATTAAAATATTATATGGCAGTAAAATATTATTTTAACTGCATAAATTTTAAGGATGTATCTTTTATTTTTATTATTTTTTAAATCAAGTGTTGTTGTTTATAGCAGGATACAAACAGGAGTAGCAGAACTAAGGAAGAGTTAGAATTACATAATCTTAAAAGGAAAACAAGAAAAAGAACAAGAAAGTTTGAAATTGATGGTGTTATTGTCACGACGACGACAAGTAAAGTGATTTACGGAGACGAAGAAATTGGCATGGGTTACGATGACCAAATATTTAGGTATTTATTTTATATAGCTAAAATCAATTACTTTAATTTATAAAAAAAAAAAAAAAAAAAAAAAAAAAAAAAATTATAAATTACTTTTTATCTTCGATAGTTTTATTGTGTTGTAATACTATGGCTGTTTTGGCTATTAATAATTTTCAAGCGTTTTGTTTTTATGCTGAGATCTCTTTGTTGTTATAAATTAAAAATACACACACATTTAACATGAAGAAAAATATTTGAATAATTTTGTATATTTAGAGTTCGACTAGTAACATTCACTGTTGCTACTGTATTGTTGCTGTTCTTCAACTTATTAATTGAGACTAACATACAATTTCTTTTGTACAATATCATTTAATTTCAATAAAACATAAAAATTAAAGTTGAGAGGACATACAACTTTTAGTAATATTGGAGTCAGATTACATTACATTTATTGTGGGGGATTTGGACTGTAGCCCATTGCATGTCGACCATAGCTTATTATGCTCCCCACTAGACATAGCATGATAGATTAGCCTTTAAGCCTTTACTGAGACTTGGCAGCTTTTATCCAATATCAGAATCAGCATCCTCTTGTTGAGACACTCCAAAAAGACTTATCTTTATTCTCCACTCTCTTAGAATCTAGATAAAGGTGTTTGGCTGTCATTAAGGAATTAGAAATTGAGACTGTTTGCATGGTCTGCAATAGGATGTCTTCCTCAATTATGCTCAATTTAATGAAATGCTTTCTGAAATGGTCATCTCCAGTTATAAGTGCAGTTACTTGCTTAAAATGTTCTCCACTCAAACTGACCAGCCAGGTGGCTTTGGCTTTCACAAATCTTATTGCTAATGTTTTCCAGAGTAGTTTTACCACCGACAACAATGTTCCTCTCTGAACCATTTCATTGCAGGCAGTTGATCTGCTAAATATCACAGACAAGCTCTGGTCCCATGAAAGGTGGCGATGCATACCGGAGTTTGTTATCTACATATTAATTAGTTTGTATTTGTTTACAGAAAGCAAGAGTTAAGAGAACTGAAATTTCTTCAGAAAATGGAACAAAAACAGTTTCAAGATTTGTCTTTCAAAGCTCAGTTTGCAAAAGAACAACAGGTAAGATAATTGGAGTTGCTACTGGGGGAATTTTTTTTGGATTATGTTGATAACCGAAACTTTATACTTGATTTTAGGGCAATAATTGATTTTTGGTTAATCATATTTTTGTTGAGAATTACAAAGTGGTTAATTAGAAAATTAATACCACACTTTTTTAGGCTTTACAGCCAATTGTTTATTATATAAAACAAATTTAAATGAAAACTTTACTGTTCAATAGTTTGAAGTTTTATAAGTGTTATAGGGTATTACATCCCCGACCATCTGAAACGGGTAGGGGTCTAAGGATGGATGAAGCGTAGATAAATTAATAAAACAAATATAACTTGGTGCCTACGTAATTTTTACGCATTCTAATTTGCATTTTTATTCTTATCAGAAAACCATCTATATAAAGAAAAAAATATTTTAAAAAGGAAGTTTTAAAAATCAAACTCATTTGAATATTTGGAAATGGCGTGGAATTTTATAATTCTAAAACTGTAGCAGGTCCTGTTAATCTTAAATGAACACAGTGCCTAATATACACTAAGAATCCTTTTCCTTTTTAAATCGGGGTCTCTTCAAGAAGAGGACTGCTATTTAAACAGTGGCACCCTGAAGGTTACCTAACCTGACATAACCTATCCAACTTTATACATAATATACTAATACACACTTTATTGTTCTGGAGCCCAATATTAAATTGATGTATTTCCAGATGGTGTCAGACAGATTTTCATCGTTGTTCCTACAGCGCCACATGAATTCACATAAGTAGGAATCTAACAAATCTCTACTCTTTCCACATTCTTTCTGTTCCTGGTAAAATAATGTCCTTAATACACACTATCATTTCAGTTGTTCTATATATGTCAATAGAAAATTGTTTACGAGTGGCAGTCCTCTCCTTGAACAGACTCTTTAAATCTTATATGGTATATGTAAATTTAACAAATTCCAGTTTGTTACTTTCTATTGTGTTTGTAACACTGTCCCTTACAATAATATAATCTGTATTTAATGTTGGAATGTCATATTATTTTGTTTTGTTTTTGTAGGACAAAAGGTTTGAACAAGAGAGAGTAACGTTGCTGAGGACGTATGAAGTGGATTTAGATGCGTTGGTACGACAGCAAAAACAACAAGTAGAGAAAGCAGAGATGCAACAAGAAGCGGATTTAAGAGCAGCTTCGAAGAAAATAAGAGCTGAACAAGAGAGAGAGTTAAAGGAATTTAGAGAGAGTCAAAAACAAGAACTGAGGTTACTTAAACAAGAAATAGATTTAATGCCAAAAGAAAGGCGGAAGAGTGCGTTTAGGGATAAGAAGGTGAAGTTAGAAACAGAACACGAGGAAAGGGTGAGTTGATTTTGATATTAATATTTTTAAGTAACATTATTATTAAAAAAATTTTAAAAAAACAAAATTGACTTTATTGCTGCCTTTAAATTTGGTTGTCATAAAAAATGTTTTACTAATATATCTATAATGGTTATGCAACGTACTTTTGTTAGTATGAATACACCTATAACAATGTAGGCCTATTATAAGAAATTTTATACCTTGTTTGTTTATAATGTGATTAATCCTGTGTATAAATTAACTTGTTTGTTTTAATTTTTTAGGAAAGGATTTTCTTAGAAAAATTAAATGAAAATCATGAAAGTTCGTTGCGTCGACTTAGTGATTCACATAGAGAAAAAATAGCTTTAATGGAGAGGCAGTTCCTTCAACAGAAACAACAGGTAATTTAATAGAATACAGTTTATAAGATATTTTTTCTCTCCCTCTGTGGAATATCCATTTTTGTTATAATTAATTACTATTTGGTATCCATTTTTTTAAACCCTTCTAAATAAAAGGTTCACTCAAATTACATAAACCTCTCACTTACCCATACACAAAGTCAAATACCAATAATCTCAAAATTTAAAAGGGAAGCTTCCATAAGACCAGAATTAAAATTTTCTTTAAAATGACTCTAATAATTTTATTAGAATATTGGCTCTAATAACGTGGCTTCCATCTCACCTAAAATACCGGTTTGGGAATTATTTGTAAAAATGGGAAAATTAACCATTCTAAAAGCTCAAATATCTCGAATCCAGAAGAACTGTATTTCAAATTATAAAACTACAAGTAAGAGATAATTAATTACGGTTCTTGCATAATTTGGAAATAAATCAAAATAAACCCAGTGGCAGTCAGGGTTCATTTGGTTTTTTCCAAATTTCTCTTTAACTTTAATTTTTGTTTACTATCGGTTTGGATCTCATTTCTCCAGCTTTATATCTAGTTTATTAATTACAAAAGTTTCGGGTGCTTTGTAAATTGGTACGTAGATAGTAGTACATTTTGAGATTTCTTAGGATTCTTTGCTCCAAACCACTTTTTTTTTTAGTCTGTGATTCATCTCATGTGTCATATCCTTACACTTATTAATTTTAAACCTCTCTGTACTATTTACTTACTGCCGAGGCTCTGCAAATTTCACTTAATTCTTCGCCTCACCATATTACATGTACTAGTTCAAAGTCTGTTTTTTGAATTCTCAACATTTTGATTCTCCATTTGATATATTCTTCTTGCACTTTTATTCCTTTCACTTCTTTCTATATTTATATATAGTTTTAGTTTAGAGTTTAATAGAGCACATAGCCTATTGTGTTTAGATTTTGTATGGACAGGAGACACAGGGTTACCTTGGAAAGTAGTCTTTGGTAAAACACAAATAGAAAAACAATAAAACACTGAAGTTCTGAAATATTTTGTAAGCACTGTTCACTTCCTCAATCAGTAGAGAGTATAAAAAGAATAAAAGTGATGTGTTTATGAAATATTTCAGAACTTTAGTGTTTTAATATGTTTTTCTATTTGTGTACTACTAGGTAATACCGAGGACCACTTTCTAAGATAAACCTGTGTGTCTTCTATCCATACAAAATTTAAACATATTTTTATATAATTATGCGTTACCATAATTATAGTAATTATAGTAATATATATTTTGTATATTTAGTTAATGCGAGCAAGGGAATCTGCTTTGTGGGAACTGGAAGAAAGGCAAATACATGAGAAGCAACAATTAGCCAAAAGACAATTAAAAGATGGATTCTTTCTGCAAAGGCATCAGGTAAGACAACTGTGTTGGTTTTATATTTGTATATTCTATTGGGGTAGGTTCTGGTGACAATTCAATCTTAATATAATTAGCTACTAGAAATAAATGTAGTTAACTCAAAGGTAGCCTATGAAATCTGTTTAAAATGTCTCTAAGAAAGGGATAGATTAAAGTTTGAACCGGTTTTGAAGAGTTGCACACAGAAGCTCTCCTCCTAAACTACTTTTAGAGGGGGGGAAATAGAAATTAAATCTCAATACGTTGATTGCCAGAATATCTTGTGAAAGTACGTTGAGTAGTACCTCAACGACAAAATTAATACTAGATTATCTCTCTTTTTTAAGTTGATTGTACATATTATATCATATTCAAATGTTAAATCTTTTTTTTTTTTTTTTTTAAATTTTATCACATATGTGTATATGATAGGGTAGAAAATCTATCTCGATTTTTTGCGGATATATTCACTTTGAGATTTTCATAAGTCTGAAAAGTAGTTTTTGTAGTGATATTCGTGTCTGTCTGGCATATGTGCAGTTCTCTATAACCCAAATACTGACCCCTTTTATTTAAATTTGTTATGTGGGTATAATTTGACCGTATCTCGGGATTTTTTCATCCCAATTTTTTTGATAACTCAAAATTTGGGGGTGGTTTATCATAAATAAAAAACACAAAATTATGATTTTCTTAGAATCAGCTTTAATAATTTCTATCAAATTTCGTTCAGGTGTAGCCTCTAAGACCCCAAACACAACATATTGGTTGCTATCTATCAAAAACAACAATTTGTGAGTTATCGGTAAAAACCAAAACAATCGGCCACGAGACTGTATTGGATATATTTTCTCAAAATCAGCTCTACTGTGAATATCAATTACCATAATCTGTGTGCAAAATTGCAAGTAAAAAAATATTATAGTTCAGGAATAATTGATGAAAAACTAAAATAAATCTGGACCGCCATCATTATTAAAAGTTCGATTTTAATCATATATGGTTTACACTTAGGTTAGGTTCATTTTCACTTCTTGGGCGACAACTACTGTACTGAGATTTTTGGTGCCGAATAGTTTTTAATATATAGTTAATTACCTTAGAGGTTGTCCTCAGTCCGTATAATAGTTTGGCTACAGCGCTGTTTCGCCGAACACTGTCGGCTTCATCAGGCCCGCACTAACACATAAACACGTAACACAACACAACACTAACACATATAAAATCGGAGTAAGACTCGTCGTACATAAATAATAAAATTGTTTGTGGCCACATTATAGGTCTTACTTGTCCAGCTGCAGGTATGGTACTCATACATATTAAACAGTCCAAGGCAACGCATTATACTTTATAAAATGAATTGTTTTTATTTGGTTTTGGGGATAGGCCAGTGAACAAGTTTATGCAATGATCATTTGCATAAAATTAATAATTATAAACTTCTTTTTTCCAAAATTTTAAATGTCATTGACAAATCTAAAAATTAAGATCTGAAGATGTTGTTATGTTTAGGCTGTATGAAATATCACCGATTATTATATTTTGTTTGTTTTTTCAGATGTTAATTCGCCATGAAAAAGAATTAGAACAAATGAAAAGAATGAATCAGCGTAAAGAAGAAGAAGTACTTAAACGACAAACTTTGGAGAAGCGGGCATTACCAAAACGTATTAGATCGGAGATGAAAGCACGGGAAATGATGTTCCGAGAGTCAATTAGGATCAGTATGGCTGCCAACCCAGATCCTGATCAAGAGAGAAATAGGCTGAAGAAGGTGAGAAACAGTTAGTTTTGGAATTACAAAATAACTGATACAACTATTTCGTTAAGGAATATGTACAAAAAATTTTTATTTAAGCTTTCAAAAATATTGTAACTAAATTGTAGGAATTTACTGATCTGGAAGTAGTTTGGAATTTCTGGGATTAAAATTAGAAATTTTCAAAACCTTTTTCCTTAATGTTTGAACTATTTTCTTCAAATAATTTTGAAAGTAAATACATTAAAAAATATTTAAGTAGAAAAACCAGAATCAAGTCAGTTACTGGTTAGCAGTCCTAAACACAAAAAAAATTTAGATTCTCCGCTATTTTTTTGTTGTTTGTGTTTTCAATTTTTAAATGTATAACTCTCTCTATGTAGTGATATTGTTACTTGCATATTACAACTTATAAGGACCATGCCAGTAATAAATTTCCATGAGTAAATCTCATGACAAAAGATCGGGTGCAGTAAAAGTCCAATAATTCAGTGTGTTATGAACTTAAGCTATGACAGATTAATGATGTTGTTGTGGTATATTTATTAATATTTCTATCTGCTTTCACTCTCGGGGGCTCACAGTAGTCAGTAGGGACATGGCTTATTCTAGGGATCTACACTATTTTTCACGTAATCTGTCTTGCTCTTTCATCTTTCCTATCAGATCTCTCTTCACCAACTTTTGTTTTTTTCCGGTCCTGACTATTACAGTAATCAAGATCTTTATTTTATGATTTTTTCTTTCTTTTTTTGTAAGACTAACAGAGGTTTTTTGTCTTTAAACAACAAGTAAAAAAAAGTGTCTGGCTTCATTACCTTTGTCATATCATTTCTGGTAGATCACATTTTCAGATGTACTACTCATATTTTCTGAAAATAGGATTTATCAGAAACTCATCAAGTAGCAGTGATATGACAAATCTAGGTAAAGTAGATTAAAGTAGAGTAAGTAAGTAGGATATGTAAAGAATCCTAGCAGGAAGAAAGGAGAGGTTTTAATAATTGTGTTTTTAGATAACTAATTTCATTGAAGAGAAGGTCTTTGTGAAACTAACAAGTATTCGTTATTATAAACAATGGTATGGGTATTAATAATTATTACTATTTATTAGACTGAGCACAAATAATTAAATATGCTTAAAAAATATAATTTAGAGTACACAGAAATTTATTTAAGAGTTTGTATGAAATTATATACCTTAAACCTGAATACTATTGTATTCTACTTTAATATGTGTTCACAATTCTAAAATATTTTACAAACTGCTTTTAGTTTACGTAGGCTGGGGTATTGGGTTTGGGAAAGTATAGTGTGTGAAATGTAGTTTACACAAGATCCGGCTTGGGTGTGGTGTGGAGGATTGGTCTTGGAGCAAATGGTGGTGTGAGTTTAAAAGGAAATGTATATGGTATGGAGTTTGAGGATCAGTACCAGTGAGGTTGGTGGTGTAAAGGTTTGTCGGGGAGAGGGAGGCACGAGTAGTAGGAAGGGAGAGTAGGATAGTAGGCTACTGAGTGTTACCTCAATTTACCTCCTGTAACCCCAATTTCCTGCTGGAAGACATCTTGAAGCGGTGGTGGTTGAATGTAGCAATGAGATGGCAGTTCCCTTTTTCGCCAATACTAGCCAGCGATGGTGTGAGTGTATCGTAGTGGTGAGCTCAACAAGAGTGTCTGATGAAGTGTTCTTAAAGCTGGTCCAAGAAGGTCTGAATGATGAGGTCTATTCTCTCCTCGGAGAGAGTCCAGGAAGATCTGAATGGTCGGAAAGTGTCCAAGAAGCTCTGTGTCCGGAGAGAACAGGATTTTTGCTAAGATTTTGCTGTATTTATATGTTCTGACATGGAGGGCCATAAATGAAAATGTGAAGTTTCATTGGGTTTTGTGACGTAAGGCGAGTTATGAGCCAATCAGCATTGAGCTGGTTTCTCAGGGAGATTGGGAGCTTGGCCCGCAGCAGATTATGTCGGGTACTGTTGTGTAGATGTGTGTGGGTGCGTAGTGTTGAAAGCTCCACTAGGACTGCTGTCGTGATGAAGTTTTTACTGTGTTTTGCTGTTAGGTGTTATAGGTGAATGGCGTATTTTTGCTGGGGTGTCTGTTTTGGCAGGCTTTGAGGCGTGTTTTCCGGCAGAGTTTTACGTGAATACTCTGGGTGAATTTCGTTCAAGTGGTTGATATTATCACAGCTTCTTGATTGAAATCAGCTATTTTAGATATTGTTTCGGAAGTCTGAGAAGGTGAAACGATAGTCGCGACTTAAATTACAAACTTAGGGAAGTGTAAAATTGGTTACTACGAATCATAACCATTAGCATCGTATTAACGTGGTTTGTGTTGTTATAAGTACAAAAATTGTAGACGTACAAATAATACAGTAGACAATTATCCAGCCTGGGCCAAATTGTAAATAATATTAATGTGGATCAACAAATTTAAGTCTATAAAACACTTAATTTGCAATATATTTGGATTCTATGTCCTTATGAAATATTATGCCTATACTCAACAGTAAAGATTTTCTGTGTAGTTTTTATATCTCATCTTATTAGGCTCTTCTCTTTGGAATTGTTTTATTGACAAAGAGATCAATGTAGCTGCGTGCAACTTTTTTCATGTCTGTACACAAAAATTATGGTTCTATTATTTTACAGTACTTTGTTAGCAGAAGATATCTAACGTAATTGGTTGCTTTGCTGCTCCTTCAGTTTTTATTGGTATGTTCTTATTTTGCTTTATGGTCAGTTCTGTAATTTTTATAACCTTTTGATATGAGTGACCAATGCAAGATATATGTTGCCTATTTAGTCTTTGTTACATTGTATAATTAAATGTTAAGATTTAAAAAATATTTTTATCGCTTCATTTTTAATTTTCTTTGAAATTATGTCAAAATTAACAACTTTTGATTATTCATTGATCAAAGTCTATATCCACACAGTTTAAGTACTGTATGAAATACCATTGAACACACAGTTTAAGTATTGTGTGAAATACCATTGATGTTTAGTCATCACAAATTTGGGTGTTGATTGCAAAGGAACTGTTTTACCCTCAACATCTAATGATCCAATTAATTGACTGCCACATTAGGCCAGATAGTTGTGAGCTTACTTGAATTTTGAATATGATGAAATATAAAAGTTTATAAATAAATACAAAATATAAATAACATATTAATTGATATTACAAAAAACAAAATTCAATCTTTTGTTGAAATAGTAAATATCAAAGAGGTTAGAGAATATAATAGATCATCCTAGACTAATGGTGAAAATTTGGGAACTTTGCAGGACAGGAGGGGAAAAGGTAACGCATCAACCAGCTGATTGTTTTCATGATTAGCAAACTGCAGAAGTTTTTAAAACATCAGTAAACTTTTTTAACATATTATGAATAACAACACAAACTAGGAAGTAAAATTACATATATTATGAGTACAAGTATAACTGCAAGAATATCGCCACAACATTTCGTAATAACTGTATTTCCGAAACTTGCCGAACTATTAAACTTGCTGAATTGTTAGGTTTCAGATAATCGGATTTTTACTACACTTATTTATTACAAGAACATGTTAAAATGGTGCAATAAACTCTTTTTAACAAATGGATGTAAAACAATTTTTTCTTTATATATTTAGTTCCAAGAAAATGAGAAGAAGAGGTATCGTGCGGAAACTTTGAGGTTTGAATTAAAACACCAACATCAGTTAGAAGAAGCAAGAGCAGCTGCAGAAACTACGATCAAAGAGTTGGAGCAGTTGCAAAATGAAAAACGTAAGTGTTTTAAAATAAGCCACTGATGAGAGAGAGTGAGTGAGTGAGTGAGTGAGTAAATGAGTGAGTGAGTGAGAGAGAGAGAGAGAGAGAGAGAGAGAGAGAGAGAGAGAGAGAGAGAGAGAGAGAGAGAGAGAGAGAGAGAGAGAGAGATGTTACCTTGTTTAAGTAAATTACTTAAGTAAAATTTTTCATCTATGGGCGATATTTGATCTGTTTGTTTTAAACAATAATATCCTTTTTAACCTATGTGCACGACATATTCAGGGAAATTAGTCACTGAGTGGTTATTATATATTTTTGTTATGTTGGTACAGGTAAGATGTTAATGGAACATGAAACGTTGAAGTTAAAGGAACAAGAGGAGACTTACATGCGTGAGTTGAGAGAATGGAAAGGCCAACTTAAGCCAAGAAAGCAGGTCAGTTAAAATGTTTACATTCCTTATTTCAAAATTTTGTATACATGAGACTTACACATTGTATATAATGCACTCATTTTTGTATTTGAAATTTGTTAGTTGAATTGGTAGAAAACACATTATGTTTATAGTTGTCAACGTACAAAAGTATTGTACACATTTGTGGTCCCTCAAATTATCATTTTCTAGTTCTCAAATATGAAAGAAATGTTTTAGTATCTTCGGATAAAATCTTGGAGGTTGTTTGTAATCTCTTTAAAGTGACCATTTTAAGTTATGATTGTAATTGATTTAAAGCATGTAAAAACAAAAAACACAAAACCTATTTAACTATTATTGAAATAAAATTGCAAACAAACACAATCACAACTATCAATAATTGATGGTACTACATTTTATTTAAATCTTTAGGCCAGAAAAAAGATGATACGCCTGAAATGTAAAATAAAAACAGTGTTTTGTTTTCTTCCTTTTGGATAGCCTTTCTTCACTCCCTCTTATTTATGACTTGACTGGAATTTCTCCCAGCTTCTTAGAAACCTATGAGAGAACCTTGAGAACTCAGCATCTTCTGAAGAAATCAGTCCTTAAAAAGCTCCATGTCTCAGATTCTTAGAAACAAAACCGACACATCTCGATCTACCAGTGATATTACTTTTGTGTGGTATTTCACAAGGCAGTATCCAGTTAACAAAACTATAGCTCTCCTGTAAGTCCTGACTGTTCAGTGAGATATATAGAGTTGGATAATAGGAAGAACAGTTTTGCATGACTAAGCCTATAATCTTTTCTCATTGGAGGTATCAATCTACAAGTAAACCACTTTCCTCTAATGGCCTTTCGGAAAGGTTGTGCAACAAAAATGAAACAGCCTTGTTTCCTTTGAGTACCAGAATGACTATATCATCTCTTATTAGATCATCAGTCTAAATTCAAAAGAGAAATGTTTTCACACAGATTAGTGTCCAAAAGATAAAGTTTTCTATTTCTAAGAATTTATACAGATGTCTATAGCAGTAACCTTAACTTAGAAACTACATACTAATTCAAAATTGTACAATTATATTTCAGGTGCTGATTTTAGACCCAAGAAGGAAAAAAAAGGGGGGGAAAAGGATTTTTTCTGTAGGTTAAAAGATAACAGAGTTATCAACAAAAAACTATAAAATATTTAAATTAGTATTAAAACACCAGTTTGCCACTTTAAAACTCTTAAATGAAACATTTTCATTTGTGGTACATTGCATATTATTATTAACAATTGTTATAATTCCATAATGTTTGGTTTAGGGTAATCTTAAGTGTTGTTGACAATTACCAAGAAATAATATATTTTGTTCAAAACTTTGTTATCTTTTAACCTACAGAAAAATTTTAAATCCATTTTATTTTTCGTTAAAAGGGGACAATCTTTTGTTACTTGTAAATATTTTATAATGTTGTTGGATCCGAGATATTCAACATTAAACATTTTAAATGTCCAGTATTTTGAAAATGTACTAAAAGTATTTTTTCTAGTATATTGGTAAAAGGTTACATAAATAATGTCAATATCAATCTTCACTCAATATCCTATTTCCAAAGATATAATTTGTTTTCTAAAAACACAAAATAGCCGACAGACAGAAAACTAATCTTTTCCCCAGACTAATGTTTATATAAACTTTTTTCTTATTTTTAACTCTAGAATCAGCTTCTGAAATATTTACGGATTTTTGAATCACCCTGTATATTTAAAATCACACTTCATTTTCAACTCCACTTTCTGCTGTTATCATAAATGTGGGCACCTTTATCTTTCCACTCTTTACAAGGTGACACAATGACTATGTAGGTTAAACAATTGTTGATGACATTTGCATAAACTTACTCATTCACCCCACCCCTCCAATTACGAATTATTCAGATAGTTTTAAAATTTCTATATTATATTTTCATTGATTCTCAACGTTCTTTGCTGTGCGTTAGATGAACAAGCTATTTATGGTCGGCTACATTGCGAGCAGAAAGAAGTGAATTATTCTTTTACTTAGAATATACTGTACCTAAGCTTCTGTATATTTTAATAATATTTTGATTTAATATACAATGTATTGTTTTGAGATCTTTAACTCATTTTGAAAAATTTTCAAACATTGTTTCAGTTGGATCTCGCTAACATCAAGCATATAAGAATCAATTGTTTGACACTTATTGTAACAATTTTTATTTTTTTAAATAACGCTTATAAATAAATACAACCACAGCCAACATCCGTGTTTGAACCTATGGAGAAACCATGCTCTCGCCACCATTCTTTACATAATATTTTCGTTCTGGTTGATTTCTTTTGGAAGCACAAACTCAGCATCTTTTTTTCATTTTAAGCAGCTTGTTTGGGATTGACTTCACCACGCTTTCATCAACATTGTTTACACAATATTTTTGTTCTCGCTTGCTTTCTTTTGGAAGCTCAGACTCGACGTCTTTTTCATTTTAAGCAGCTTGTTTGGGATTGACTTCACCATGCTTTCATCAACATTGTTTACACAATATTTTTGTTCTCGCTTGCTAAGCACAGACTCGACATCTTTTTCATTTTATGCAGTTTGATTTGAAATTGACTTCATTTTTGCATATGCTTTCAATTTTTTGCGATTGTAAGGTGACGCATTTAGGAGTGCAATCACTTTGGCAGAAGTCAGACAGAGATTGAGCTTTCATTATAGAGAGTAAATTTATTAACATCTTTAGCCATTAGACAAATAAAAACAGGAGATTAAGTAACACGAGAAAACCATCAACCGGACTTCAACATGCACAAACTTTAGTGGTTCACTAGCCTGAACTGCAGCCAGATATCCTACTTTAGGGTTCATCTATATAGTAAGTACAGGCGTGGTTATCCTGAAGGACCCTAGCTGACAGACTTGGGTTTGATCAACTTCAGCTTTCCTATCAGGTCTCTCTTGACCAACTCTTGTTCTTATTCATATTAGACTATGTGAGGGATCTAGGTCTTTATTTCTTCATCTTTTTTTTTTATAAGGCTAGTGTGACAGAAAGGGTCTTCACCTTTAAAGAAGGGTAGAAAACAATGCAGTGAGATATCTCTAAATTGTATATAAACTCTTTTTAAAATACGTTCTCAATGTTAGGCATGGAATTCAAATTTCAATTCCTATAATTATTTATATTGTTGCACAATTAGAAGCTAAACCTATGAATTATTGTAGGTGTACACTTTAAAAAAAATAGTTTATTTTTAAAATAATGGTGTGTCGGTCATTATGTATCGAACTGGCTTGGGTATGATACAGACTTAAAAAACTATTAAAATTTGTAACTGATTACAACCTTCTCACAGTGCTCCGTACTGAATAAACTGATTCTTGCCAATGCTGTAGGTACACTAAATAATGGAAGGAAATGGGCTGGAGTAATTCACAGCAGCATATGTGCTATGTTTGACCCACACAACGTAAAATAATCCTTTTATTTTTTATTTGTGTATGTCAACTTTTAGAATATATTGATTGATTAGAGGATGAATATTATAGTACTATTTGTTAGCTAAATATTATGAAAACAAGCCGAACAAGTGAAATTTCTGTATGTCTGATATGAGGTGTTAAGTCAAGGGGTTTTTAGTCTAAAACACTGTAAAAACGGCCGCACAAACTTCCAACACTATTATTATAATTATTATATTGTTAGGATCTACATAGTGAATACAATGTTCTGCCAATCCAACATTGAGTCATTATTTATATTTGTCGACATGAGAATACTAAAGTAGATTTCAAAGATGAAGGTATTCCAAAATGTGCCATCGACAAATTATAAGTAATAAAAGAATGCTAGGTTAGGTTAGTTATTCCATACTATTGCTATGTTGAGACTGGTAGGGGGCAAGAGATATATAGTGGGGGGATGGAGCAGCCTGCATCCGGCTCCAGTCCTGCAGATTGCTTGTTTTTATAGGGGACTGTGATTATAGCATACCTTATTTTTCTGTTTTACTGTCTGCATTCTTTTAGAGTTCGGCCAATTTAGATGCATTTTTCTCTCAAAAACTATGAGAAATATAATCTTATCATTAGTGTTGATTTTCATACACTGTTTTTGTTAAATTTGTTGTTAAATTCACACATGAATTGTGCAATATTCAGCAGACAAAAACAGTAGATATTGCTTACCATAGTCAGACAGTGAAAGACATTATTTGTCATCTACAAAATGACAGACAGGATGATATATTCCGAACACTTTGGAGCTCAGTAATAGCACAAACCGATGACAAGGCCTAGGGTTTCTATTTATTTTACATTATTTCTTATTTCTTTAAATGTTGTACAAATTATGATTAATGACCGAGTCACCAACACGAGCATGGTGAGTGGAGGCCCCTTTGCAAATGAATAGCTTTGAAGCCCGCTAGGGCCAAGATACTGAACATGAGCGAATAAATGGAGACTTTTTATATATACATCTATGACCCCCCCCCCCCCCATTAGGACCTAGCAAATAACTAGAAAGTAGTGTTATACACAATTACAAGGTTCGGAAAACCTGTGTAACAACTGTTTTAAAATAAACAACCTATTGGATAATGTTCCCTTGATCTATCAATACAATTTAACATTTTCTATAAGGCTCGAGAAACCAATTATTAGGCAATACATTTAGAAGTTCCGCTTATATTACATTGTATGATGGGGCTAGGTAAGTACCTTGATGGGAACTACTAAGTTTTATCTTAATCACTGACATCGATCGAATTAATGTGGAATTATTCCTTGAAGTGTAGTCAATAATCAGAAAAAGAAAAAAACAAATCTAGATTTTATTTATTTTTGTTCAGTTTTTATTTATTTTTAAAGTGAAAACAACTATAACAACTGTGCATGACAGAATCAATAACTTGTTATGTTTGTTATAGCAACTGGAGATGCAGTTTCTTTCTGAATTGGAAATGCCACATCGTCTGCGTCAGTCAACGAGTCTTTCTCTGCCTCCAACACCTCGTCCTAGGAATTTTGCTCGTACAAAATCCGTTCCCAACTCTCCTCGCAGTCTCCGTTCCAAACCAAACTCTCCACGCTTTTCCATTCCCCGTGCACAACTCTCTATTTCACGGAACTCTGCTTTTCTGTCTGAAACGTCTTCGCTTCGCAATTTTAAACCTGATCCGGAGACATTTTAATGTCTTAAACCCTTTATACCCTTTTTATAATTCTCTTTGACTCATATGAAGTTGTCAATACTCAGATATTTAAAACTTTTGTTTGTGTTTTCACGTTATTCTTGAAACTTGTTATATTGCTTATACAGATGTAAATTTATGGAATTAACTAAAAATAATTTTTGGAAAGCAAATTCTGGTGTCAAAATGTTCCACGTCCTTTTAAGTCTTAAGACTAAATCATCTAAAGTGCTCCTCTGTAGAACCAACCATTGTTTTGGAAAAAAAGCTACCAACAAAAATCAATTCTCAGTCTACAAAATCAAATAAAAAATAACATATGAAATGATTCTTATTAAAAAATGTCTAAAAAATTATTGTTATTACAAAACTAATCTTTTACTCTTAAGGAAGTTATGGCTCATTTATATAAAGTATAAATATGTTATACCTTAAAAAGTGACCCTTTATGTCAGAAATCATTGCAAGTTGAAGTGCAAGTGATATCTTGGTATTAATAAATGCAGATGATCATTTGCACAAAATTAGATGTTACAGGCTCATGTAGGTCGCACATAAAAGGTAATTTGCAACAAAAGAACATTTTAAAGTGCTTCCATTTTGAAATTTACTGCCATTTTTTCAATTATATTCGAGGAATAGTAAAATCTAAACTAACTCTTAAACTTTTTTGGTTCACAAACTTTTCGAATGATTTGTAAAACTAAGTCTGCAGAATAAATTTGAGTAAAATCAGACAAAAATGTGACTTGAGATTGATTATATTTGTGTCAAATTATATCAATAGGTACGATCTTGATTAATTTCATGACCTCAGGATAGACATTTCCATATCATAAACAATTTTACTGTTTATTGTTACAACGATTCTCTAACAGATGTTTTTTTTTTTTTTTTCTTCTTTTTAACTGTTGTAAAAAGATGTTTTTAGTTCGATCAGATTTCTTAGCTTATTTTGAGGTTATGTTTGCAAAATTAAAAATTCGCGGGTTTCAAATATTTAATCAGATTTAGGTTTACTCACTATAATAAACAACATTTCCGAAAACTTCAATCACCAAAACAAAGGACAATAAATACTTTACAATCTGAGTATGTATTACAATCAAGGGTGATGATGTAGTCTTATCAAAGCCTTGTTTGTGAACTAAAAAAGTAAAATACTTTGAAACATTTCTTTTTTCATCATATGATCAATTCACAATTAAATTGTTTTTAGAAAAAGTTAGTTAACAGTTGATTTTTTATTATCAATTTTGTAATGACTGTAGGTTATTTGATCGAATAAAGTGTATATAGACATTTTTACACCAAAAGTACCTCTCCAAAAATTACTTCAGGTAGATCCTTAAAAACATAAATGTCCTTCAAGTTAAACACTCAAATAATTCATTACAATGAATAAGAGAAAGGGTTTAAGACATTCCATGCTTTACCCTTCCTTAATGGGAAGTTATTGGCACTGTTGATGACAATGTTTTTCATCAATAGTTTGTATTGTCCATGTCTTGTTGATAATATTTCTTTCAGGAAAGAGCGAGGTGTTGCTTTCTGTTATGTGTTTTGCAGGGCTGTCGCAGCATGTCCATCAGTTTGTCCAGGGTCATGTTTGGACCGTGTATTAACACCATGTTAAAAATATTAACAATTCAATGCACTTTTCAGCCATTCCTCATTGATAAATTTTCTTATAACAGAACGAGTATGTTTAGGAAACACTGTATAAATCTTAGCGAAACAGCCCTTGTAGTGAAGACAGCTTTTCATTGGGTGATGTGTGTTCAGCACATCGTGAATTATAAATATTAGGTCATCATCAAAGTACAGAGACTGAAGCGGGGCGCAAGTTTTTCATTTCGATAAATGAGTACACAAAATATAAAACTTTTAATACCTAAACAGAATTATATAATACCAAATATAATAACAATTTATACAAAATATAATAACTTTCAGCTGTAACAATAACAAATTCAGTTTTCCGTACTCGATACTAACCCATGTTTGAGAGTAAATTAAATCATCATTAAGAACTCAGTTTCATATAAAAACCACAACTTAATATTATTTTTTTAATATATATTTTTTTCTTGCGATAGTTTTGTGTTTCAGAAGGAAAAAAAAAAGAACCAATAGGGTTGTATGTGATTTAACAGATATAATATATTGTAAAGGTAAATGTTTGTCATGTAGTTAATTAACTTAACCTCAAATTGTTATAAATATTATTATAGTAACAAAAGTTGAAATGGTTTATTAACTTTTCAAGAAACAGACAGCTGATTTGTAAAGTTTTTAGAGGCTTAGTGTATTTGAAATTTGTAATCAATAGGTAAAAAATTTAAATTTCGCTTATGTCATGACAGGTGCATTGTCGAGTTGCTAGTATGTGCAATGATCATAATGATCGGGTAAATCATTTTTCAGTTGTGTCCGGTTCTCTCACTTTTTTCGTTACAAACATTGACTCATCTTCATTGTTAATATTAAACCTATAAATACATAGAATAGTAAATGAATCACAATATACTCGAACAAATGTACATTTCATATGAACTTCACAATGCATGATGATGACACAAATGCATGATTAACTGGTGCCTCATTATCAGAGTGTTTATTTGGTAAAAGTTTACTTCATCGAATCAAAAGATTACATAAAAATAATTTGCCAATTTCATTTAGTGCAAACCTTCCTTTGGAAAGGAAATATAGTGTTTTTTTTAGAGGAATTCACTTTTTCAGTGTACAAAATGAAAAATAACAAATTCACATTCGCAAGGAGAATTCGATAGTTTGGTACTTTTAAACCGTTCACTTTTAAAGCTTATTGTAAAAGGAACTATACAATTTCAAAATACAAAGTATAAAAGAATATAATTTTAACTCTTATATTCAAACATCAAATTACAAGATGATTAATCTACAAACGTTTGATTTCATTTTGACCATCAACCTAAAGAAAAAACAACACCTAATATGGTTGTATCAAAGTTTATATATTGTAAGACACTTGGTTATTGAACATCTTATAAGTTGAACATTAAAATATAACTATTTTGATAAATTTAATATCTTATAAAAACCGTATTTCATATAAATAATAATTGAATTATATCAATGAAATTAATTTAACCTTACCTACCATGTCTTTGACGAAAAAGACTAGTTAGGTAAGGTTAAAATTATTTCATCCCATACCATCACAATATTCCTATTTCACAGCAAAGTAAGTTAATGCTAAAAGTTGTATTACCCATGCGCAATTAGTATGATACTAGTTGATACTCATTTTATTATGTAATGTCTAGTAGCTTGTTATCTATAATTACTTCAGAGTTCTCTAAAGACTTCACATAACCTATTTATATATGAATTTGATACTTTTCAAAATGAACTTTGTATTAAATGATTTTGGCAAATTATTAAATTTAATCTCATGATCGAAAGAGCAAACTTATACTTTTTATTTGGATTGCAACGGTAGAATTGAATATTTCAAGTAGAGGAAAGGTTATTTAACAATTTGTCATTAAGGACAAGGTTTTAATTTTGTGGCTTTGTAGATTTTATACTATTGTAAAGTATTAAGAAAATCGTCTTTTTCATATTTGTTCTACAGTAGAGTCTTGCAAACTCGGCACTCGATAACCCGGCAGTCCGGATTACTCGGCGACCCCGATGGGGAAAAAATATGTTGCTAAAAACAGCGATGTTCGTAAAAGTTCGGCAAATCCCAAAGCGGGCATTAACTTCGATCGCTCGAATTGTTGATGGTACTTTCCCCACGTTAAACTCGTTACAAAGCTTTTTTACGGATTCCCCTCTGTCAAATCTTTTTAACACATTTAACTGCATCTCAAACGAAACCAACACACGCTTCCGTTTTCGTAACTCGCTCATTTTTATTTACTGTATATACTGTGCGTAGATCATAACCAGTCAAAGAAAACTGAAAAGAAATGTTATATTTTCCATAATATATACTAAATTGATTCATGGAAAAAAAGCGGCCCATCAAACGTTTTTGCAGGTGTATGTCTGCTATGCCGCGGTGTTTTTACTCCGCTGACAATGGGATACCGCTATCGACAAAGTCGTTTGACTCGCTGCTTTGGTGCCGCGGTGTTTTTACACCGCTGAAAATGGGATACCGCTATCGACAAAGTCGTTTGACTCGCCGCTTTTTTTTACACCGCCGACAATGGGATAGCGCTATCGACAAAGTCGTTTGATATCGCCGCCTCTTTGGTGTTTCAATTACAATTTATTTTTTTCCCTTATTGCCGATAACCCAGCATTTCACAAACTCAGCACACTTCCGGTTCACATTACGCTGAGTTTGCGGGACTCTACTTTAGTTGTTAAAATCATCCTGTTTTGTATGAATGGTCTTAGTAATGTAACCTTTATATAAATTCTACATTTAGTTGTAACACCAACTACCGATACATCTCTGACATGACGGTAAAAATTTAATGCACAGGCCTACTGTCTGATGCGCCCCTAACTTTTCCTTTGGTTTTATTTAAACTGTCGTTCTACGACATCAATAGGTTTCAGCAATTCATTTGTTTATCTTATAATTTAAATATTTCACTATGGAGTAACAAAACTTCAAACAAAATTTCTTCTTTTTTTTGTGTGTCAAACATGAGTCTAAACAATTGAGTGGACACGTTGACAGTTTATACATTACAAAGTAAATCATGTGTCTTTTTGTTACTGTATTATTGTTTTTCTTGTGACTATAAATAGGATTCATTGATCAAATTTGGAAAATGAGAGTGATGGTGAAATAACTGGTTAAGGATGTGTTATTGAAATAAACTAAATTGTAGCGTAAATGTTAGTTTTTTAAGTAAACAAAAAAATATTGGTGCTTCATTTTTAATCTAAACTGTATATAGTTAACAGGAAATTACAAGAAATAAACCTGTTAAAATGAATTTTTATGTGTTGAACATATTTTATATAAGCTTACAAATTTACTTGAAATTTTTTTTTATCTGACCTGTTTATGTTCATATGGTTCCCAAAGTGTGTGTTAAAATACAACTGGCGTGTAGGAATATTATTTCTAAATGAATTGTATACAATATTGATTTTAAAATATGTAGGCCTACTATGCAATCTGTATGAAATAACTGAATTTTAAAGAAAAGTATTATACTTTCTGCCACGATTTATGTCCGTTGGGTAATAGCCAATTGGAGAGGAAGAGTACAATTATTATTAGGAAGAGTACTTATTATATCTTAATAAGTAGCACCCTGCAAGAAACTAATTCTTGGGTGAGGCTATTGATGTTTTGCAATGCTAAGAGTTGCTTAAATATGTAGTTTTATTATGTTTGCATAGTTTTTTATGAGTTAAATGATAGATTTTTGTTTTAATAATTTAAACATCTTTAGTCTATCTGATACATTATTTTATGTCAGCGGTTTATTTATTTTTGCTTTAACGGTATAAATTATTTCCCCTGTAATAATAGTAATAACATAGTACAGGAAAAAAATGTTAGTTTTTAATTCAAGTTTCTTGCAATTTAAGGGGAAAGATTTCTATTACATTTATTTATTTAGTCTGAAAAATATTTGTTTTTGTTGAGAAATTTCTGATGATTTATTTACAAGGAAGGAAAGCAGCTACAGATGTATTTTCTGTTTGCTTTTTTAATTGTTCATTAAATTCTCTTCTTTACAATTAATTGTCGTGCAAAAGAAAGTGCAGTATCTATGATTTTACCGGGCACCTTAAATTAACGTAACTGCAGAAGAATTGCAGTCTCAAGCACTATCGCAGAAGAGAAACATGTTGGCAAATCCTCATGATCCCTATTGGTTTCTTCAAGGTCAGGCTGTCTACTGGCTCCTCCCTCAACGGACTTCACTCGTGACAGCTTGTAGATTACTGTCTGAAACTGTAAGATAAGTAGATGTTCTCTAGTTTGGAATTTTCCTACTTACGGCACGTTTCCTATTTTTTAAATTGTAACATTGTCAGGAGCCCAGAAATAGCGGGCCCACTAAAAAATTAGTGTGAATGAGTTACCAATCACCATAGATGTATAAAATTATGTAAATATTATTATTATGTATATTTGTAACATAAAATGTTTTGTCAATTTTAAAAGTGTAAATAACCTGTGTTGTAACATACTTTTATTTTAGATCTAGCTTTATTAACCAAATAGCTTTTGTATGTATTGTATCAGCATGTATTTGCTGCTCTATAGTGCATGAACCAAACCTTACATTATCAAATCATATTTCTCAAGAAGATCAACATAAACAGTTAGTATGTTTAGTTTTAACCTGTAGTTCATTTAATAGTTTTAGTGCTTCTAATGTTAACATAACTTTATAGAATGAAAGACACATATATTTCCACTAGAAATAGTTTATTTTCAACAAAAAAAACATTTCAATGATTACCATCTGTATATACTATGTTGGTGTATGGGCCGGTGAATACTTGGGGCTGACCATAGTAATCCCCCCCTGTCATTAACACCAGTCACAGCTGTTTCAGAAATGTGTCACCTATTAGCCAACGCCTCTTAATACTTTTTTAACTGACTCACAATTTCAAATTTTTGTGTACTTATTTGAAAAGTTCAAATAAAGCTTTGTAAAATGACACCAAACACGACATTAATAGGTTGTATGACTAAATTAACTTTTACAGGATGTTTATAAAGAAATGTTTGTTTAATGCAGCAGTCTATGGTCTTATTATTTATGTTATGAAGGGATAAACAATAATAATTGTGAAACTGTATTGGAGCTATTTAATGTAGACTTTATAAAAAAAATTTTCAATAAGCGGAGACGTTTTCTTTTTAAGCAACCATTAAATAAGTAAATGTCTTTATAAAGTCTACATTAAATCGTTACAATAGAGTTTCACAATTATTGTTTATCCCTTCATAACATAAATAATAAGACCATAGACTGTTGAGTTAAATGAACATTTGTTTTTAAACATCCTGTAATGGTCATTTGGTTATACAACCTATTAATGTCATGTTTGGTGTCATTTAAGAAAAGTTAAATGTAAGAGTGGTGTTGTTAGTAGATAACAAATTACTGAAACAGCTGCGTGCAGGTGTGAATGATGGGAAGGGTCACCAACAGATAGTCGCTGGCCCAGACGTCAACTTATTGTTTAGCGATTATAAGTCATTATTATATAGTTTATCTGGATATTTGCCTGTGTATATAAAAAACTAATATATGATGCTACGATAGTATGAATGCCCTTGTGTTCTATACTGGCTTGGCTGAAAGGATATTAGCTTTATATATATAAGGCTTAAATTATTTTATTTTGTGTAAATTTTTCCTAATGTACTATTTTTATCTCTTCCTAATTGAATTTATGATTTTTGGATCAGATATGTTCAGCTGTTTGATTTATCTACTAGGCCTAATCCATCTATTCATTTTGTCTTGCTAATGTACTGCTGTCAGATTCATATTTAATATACTTTAGGTGTCCTGAGTGTCATTTTTAGGTTTGGTTTTTACGATGTTGCCTAACAATGCTTCAATTATTGAAAGCTGTACGTATTTTATATTTCCCAGCTGCAAACTTCTCTTATCCGATAATCTACTAAAGAATCATTATGAATTCAATTTTATTAGTCCTTTAGACAAATTTCCGTTCTATAAGACATGTCAAATATAAATATACAGTTCAAAGTAGTTAAACAATAAACAACTTTAAAATCATCCTTAAAACAAGTTAAAATCATCCTTAAAGTAAAATGTATATTTACAATGTAGGCTATATTTAAACTTAAAATGATATATCTTAATTTACAACCCATAACTTAAATCTATTTACAGTAGAACCTCTGTTAACCGGCCTCGGATTAACCAGCCTATATCGTAGTGTACTGGTTGGATGTGAGTTTCCGAAAATAAATTGTAATTGAAACACCAAAGCGGCGGCGAGTCAAACGATTTTTCGATAGCGGTATCCCATTGTCGGCGGAGTAAAAACACCACGGCATTGGCACCCGCCGGTATAGCAGACATACACCGACAAAATCGTTTTATGGGCCGCTTTTTTTCCACGAATCAATTTAGTATACATTATGGAAAATATAACATTTCTTTTCAGTTTTCTTCTTGTCTTTGACTGGTTATGATCTACATAGAGTATATACAGTAAATAAAAATGAGCGAGTTACGAAAACGGAAGCGTGTGTTGGTTTCGTTTGAGACGTGGTTAAATGTGTCAAAAGACTTGACAGGGAGGAATGTGTAAAAAAACTTTGTAGTGTTTAATTTTTTCATGTTTGATGTATAATATACATAATATAATATATACGATACATTTATGTACAATAAAATGAGTTGCAATAATATCTTAATTGCATAATTTTTAGCGCTACCTGATTAAATAAGCTTTCTTTGAACGAAAACCGATTTTTCACGGGAACCTCGGATTAACCGGCCAAACGGGCAACCGGCCCGGGTGTCAGTCCCGACTAGACCGGTTAAGAGGGGTTCTACTGTATTAGCCATTGACAGATATAATTGTGTTGCTATAACCAACATTTATATGGTTAGGAATCTTATTGAGAAGCTTTATGGGTGTTTGAGATCTTTCAAACACTTTCAATCTGTGTTTATTTTCATGAAAGTCATCTTTATGACGGATATCGTGAAATGGAAGCTAAGAAATGTAAGATCTATGCTTTCTGAAAGCATCTGTACTAGGCTTGGACTTTCTTGATTTGCATATATACACAAATGATTTGAATTTATTATTTTCTTTAGACTCCTTGTTTTTGTGTCAAATTGTTTTATTTACATTTTTATCATTATTAATAGGTAACTGTCATACCTAATACCATTTATTTTTTAGTTTAGACTTAACAAATATTCAGAAACAAAATATTAACTCTTGACAAGTAAGAAATGAACTATTACGATGATTAGAAAAATAGTTTAGGTACTAGTTACTGATTGACATCCATAAACCATGTGATAAGTTAAACCAACTTAAAATCCATTTTTTTTTAAATAAGGCTTGAAATCTAACTTTAAATGCAATGTACTATCCATTTTACAAAATATCATGAAACCAAGTTTAGCCCAATCTCAAAAATGAAAACACATAACCTTATTGAAAGTATTATTTAAAAAAAAAGCACCTGCGTCTCAATTGATTCAAACTCCAAAATGTCGAACTTTGCTGAACTATTATTATAATTGTTTATAACAACTGATAAATAGCCTACTAAAGATGATTTAGTCATTGTAACTATGGCTTGTTGAAAATAAAGTATTTGTTGAAGGAATTTGTTTTTTAATTTTGTATCTGTTTAAAGGCAATATTTTCTTAATCCTTCAGCCAGATTTTCAATCTTCTACATTATAATAACATTCATTCTAATCTAAAAAATGCAATAATTTTCACTAATTTAATACATAAACAAACAAAAATATCTGATAAAATTAACTTATTACCAACTATGTAGTGCATTTTCATTTGTTATCCGTTTTGGCTTAATATTAATAAATCTTGTGGCACATTATACGGTAAAGAGCCTAGGCCAACTAGATAGCTTTTTAGTTAGATTATGTTTGGTATCCATAATTCTATTCTTCGCAACTAGAATTTACTGCCAATCATAACTCTCTACTTTGCCTTATAATAATGTCATAATTTTTTTTAGCCACACGGGAATGGATTAAACTTGTAATATCTCACAGACGAAGCAAGTACTTGCAACTAAACCGTGTTATCTTCGTGTATTATCTCCGTCATGTTAAAACACTAACATATTGAATTTATTGTGAACGCTGTCTTTCATAATAATCTTTCCCTTAACCCTACAACACCCAAAATATGGTTATTGAACTTTATAAGTAGAGTCTACCGGACTAAACAACGAAAATCATATTTTATATACGATTTTCATAGGATCACTGTTGTACAAAAAATTTTCATCGTATCGCAATGATTTGAGCACTACTTGATAGGGGAAGAATCAATAGTTTAACATTTATCCACATCATTGGTTACCTTTTAATGTCATTCAACAAAGAAACTTTTTATTATCATCGTACAAGTTCATCTGATACGGTTCACGGCTGAGTGTGTGTTAAGTTCTGTAGTTCCATATTTTTTTGTTTATTTTGCATTTACATTATGTTTTAGTACAATAATTAACCTAATTGTAATTAGTAATGTCTAACTTAAATTGAAGTAATCTTGAGATGACAATGAATTATCAGACATGGATAGGCCTAACGTGTTGTTATCCTAACCTAACCTAACCTAACCTAACATGTTGGCCGATAAAACTTTTTCATTTCAAGTCTTCTCTTCTGGGATGTTATTATTGTTATAAATTGTGTATTTTGGAATTCAAAACAAATGCTTAGTTTGTATATTCAAATATTCCTTTCACGTGTAAAGAAATTCGAGAAATATCTGTAAAACTTGGAATTTGTTTTTTGTTGTTGATTTTATTAAGTTTTTGTTTTCCCCTCGTACAAAAAATTGTAATAATTACAAAATATCTAATACAACCACGTGGAAAAATTCCCCAAAATGTTGTGAACAATATTGCATACCCACCATATCTCATTAGTTTTATACAAATTTTCGACTAAGCGCTTGTAATGTATTAGGAAAACAACCAGCCTCATAGAGTGAACTGACCAGCCGTTGCAGGGTTAAAGTTATTTTTATAATTTTTAATCAAAGTGAAATTGATATAGTGTTTGATTTAGCTTTATTTTATAAATTTTGAGTTTCAACTCTGTTACAAACTCAGTATTATTATATTGAAAATTTTGTTTATGTATTTGTCCTAATCAAAGTGAGTGATTTTGTGTAACAGAGATTAATCTTAAAGTGTAGTTTTAAAATGAAAGATTGAAAATACTTGTAGGTTTAGCCAAAATCTTAAAATATCAAATAACAATAATGCTTTGGAAATCTCTCACCCCCTATAAATTGTTAACCTTACGCTTATATTAACCTAACCTAACCTATTAAATTTTAAATAGACATTAATAATATTAGGATATGTTCCAGCGCCTGGAGGAGCAGTTTTCCATTCAGCTGGAAGAACAAGAGGCAGTGTTTGGTCCTACCCACATGCTTCCTCCGGATCTATCAGATCTTCATCATCATCGTGGTTCTACTCGTAGTTCTTTATCTTCTGTGTCTGCAGACTGACCAACGCCCATTCTAAGTGTTGTCGCCAGTGTCCCTTCTACGTTCAACGTTGTACATAACAGCATTCTGTCGTCTCTACAGCTAAGCTACTGTGCGACAGACTATTAGGGCAACTTATTTGTTGTTATGGATAATATCTGTTATTTCTTACGTCTACACATGTTGTCAACCTTCAAGTTTTAAAGCATAATGCCAGTAGACATTGTTAACCATTAAAATAGTGCAGAAAATATATATTATAGGTAAGAGTTAAATCAAAACTTTATTGTGAATTGCATTTTATAAATGCAATAATGGTTTAAATTTAACGTTATTTTAAAATAAAATATGTAATTAAATTTATTATTTTAGTTGGTTTTAAATCATACATTTGGGTGTAATCTGACTGAAAATTGTTCCTTTCCAATCGTGTAAATGCTTTGTTTTCGGTTTGGTTTTCCATTCAATAAGATTTCCTTTATTTGTGTTGTATAAAGTGTGTTTCTTGTACGATTTTTATTGCGTCGTTCATTTAAGGGATTTATCAATAATTTATATAAAATGTTAACTTAAGGACAGGGTGGCCGAATACAGGGAAAATCTGGTAGAGTCGAAGAATTTGAAAAGTATTTTCATGTCTGAAACTTTATATTGATTTTGATTTTTGTTTGTTACATGTAATTGTTTTATAATAGTATCTATTAATATATCTTTTTCTATATCTTTGTGAAAAATATTCCAAACATTGTTTCGCTTTTTACGATTCCTCTATGAAGAAGACATACCTATAACATGAATTTTAATTTTAAAACGACCTAGGGAATTTGTAAATAATGAAAAATCTAATGCTTAACATTCTCTTATATTTATAGATCTGCATAACTGATTTCTATGAAATATGTAGGCCTATTTAGGTTTTTAAATCCACTGAATCAGTTTTTATCAATTTTGTGTTAAATGATGGGTCGGAAATTTCATACTATTACTAAAGATGTATTACAGTTCTTTTACTGCCTGAGATATGCTATTACTTCTAGGCCTCGTAGTGTCTTGTATGAAAATAATCCAAAAATTAGAAGATTTAGCTAAAAATATACCTTTCACATTTCCATTTAGATCTGGACCGGATTTTCCTGATCTTTATCCTCCTTTAAATATGTGGTAAATTGTAGTCTTAGCAGTAAAATAAAACTTTAAATACCTAAATAGGCCTATCACATTCGTGCTTAGTTTTGGGTAATCGAAAAACCGATTTTAATAAAATTTGTGCAACAATTTTGTTTTTAGTAATAAATAGTTGAGAATACTGCATGCTGTCCTTGAAGTTACCAGAAGTTGGCTATTAGATGGCAGCACTAGCTTCATTCCATTCTATGGAGATGGCCAATCTATTTAGCATGTAAAATCAATGTTTATACAAATACACTGTATTTATTTTTTAAACTGAAACTGGCAAGAAACATATTGATTGAATTGTTATCTGTTTGTCTTTAATTCTATCGCTTTTACATTTGTAGGATTAACCAATAGAAAAGCTTTACATGTCTCCGTATTCAATATAATTTTTGTAATAACAGAAGATAAAATTCACCAACAACGAAAAAAAAAGTAAGGATTATCTTAACCACGACCAGAAAACCAACGCAAAAGATAATTTCTTGTTCAATTTTTAAAAACAGTTTGAATGTGTGGTTTACATAGAATCCACTTAGGTCCTTTTTTTACCCAGTACAAATAATGAGGGAGGGGGGGACAAAATTATTCATCCCGTTTTGATATTTTAGGAATGTGAATGATTAGATGTAAGTCACAAGTATTACTAAATCAGTTGTACATATATTTTAAAATACATTTTAGGAAATCTACGGAAGAAATAATTTGCATATGTGGTGTATATAGTAAAGATATAATCACTAACTTCGTTTAAAATTGATCTTTTATGTTTAAAAATCAGTTTATAATATACGTCTTATTTAAAATAACTTTATATCAGTTTAAATTGTTTAGTTCAATAGTTTTACAACTAACACTAAATAAATTTTGTTATTTATTATTTTCTTCTTTTAAAGTTTTAATTTTTTACTTTTCTATCCATTCATGGGCAAAAATGTGGCCAAAATAATTTTAGTGTGTTTTTCATATTAAACTAAAAACTTAATTTTTAAAGCTACAATTATCAGTGTTTGAGGTTTTATATTTTAGTTTTCTTATGTACGGTATTAATTAACTGTTCTCATAATAGTTAACGATGTACTTTAGTCTATGGCATGATATGTATAGTGTATAATTATTAATTATATTTTTGTAATTTACAAAAGTAAAGGTGTTCCCATTTCCTTAGTACATCACGATTTAGAATATTTTGTACATATATATGTAATTATATATTGCCAAACTTGAAATGATATATTTGAAAATAATCTTGAACTTGTTAATAAATAACACTATAATATTGTAAAGATGTAGAATATAATATTTTTAATAACTTTGCTTTTATTTGCCTATTGTATCACTTGCATTTATCTGGAAACAAACCTGACTATGTACATATTGTTGAATGTATAGCCAGAATTACATTGTATGTTGCATGAATGTACATAGCTAAAAATAAGAAATTACAAATAAACATGTTAATGTTAATTTTATTTTTCAATTATTTATTTTCCGAGTTTCTAGTTTTATCAGAGCTTAACCAGTAACATCGCTCTTAAAGAAAAATAACCTCAAAATTGACAATCTTAATTTCTTTTAGTATGGTTTCTTCAACAGCTGTACTGTGACAATTTAAATGAATAGTGGAGGGGGTAGTTAGTTCACAAGTGAACTGTAGAGCCTTTACAAGTTTGTCTTGATATTCACATTAGGCAGTCAAGGAAACATCACTCTTAAAAAAACATAAACTCAAAATTGACAAACTTAAGTTTCTGTTAGTTACTTTCATTGAGCCCTCTACCTGACAATCTTAATATTAATTAGTTTCTTACTGTGACAATCTAAATGAAAAGTGGAGGGGGTAGTTAGTTCACAAAGTGAACTATAGTGAATCTACTAGTTTGCATATGCAAGGGGGACAACCCTTGCAGTTTTTTTAGGCGAAAAAGTGAGTTTTTGATTTTTGATAGTTTTAAAAGCTTATTAGAAGCAGAATTAAATTTGGAGTCGAGGGGTGCTATTGAAATTTCAAAATTTTTAATATTTTTTTATTTATATTAATTTTTTTGTAAAAATTTTAACATTTAACAATACCAATGATATGGGTATCAAAAGATGCAGAATTGGAAGGAGAGTAAACCCTGAAAAAATCACATTGATATCTAAATGGGTTTAAGAGTTATTGCAATTTATATGTCAATAAAAATATCAGATTTTAACATTTCACGTTTCGCCACTGGCAATACCTTTTTAAAACGCCTGTAGCTCCCTAACTATACGTCGTAATGATATGAAATTTTACATGAGGAAAGAAGAAAGTTCAAATTTTACTGTGGTGTTTTCAATTCGAAAATATCTCTTATAGTTTCTGAGTAATTAACTCGAGAAAACAGCCAATTTTCAAACTTTGCAAAATGGTAAGGTACCCACCCCCCTTGCAGTTTTTTTAGGCGAAAAAGTGAGTTTTTGATTTTTGATAGTTTTAAAAGCTTATTAGAAGCAGAATTAAATTTGGAGTCGAGGGGTGCTATTGAAATTTCAAAATTTTTAATATTTTTTTATTTATATTATTTTTTTTGTAAAAATTTTAACATTTAACAATACCAATGATATGGGTATCAAAAGATGCAGAATTGGAAGGAGAGTAAACCCTGAAAAAAAAACTTCGAAATCTCAAAGCGTTTGTGAGTAATTGCAGTTTAAAGTTTTTCCAAAAAAGATCAAAAAATGTTTTAACCAATGATATGGGTATCAGTCGATGCAGAATTGAAAGGAGAATAAACCCTGAAAAAATCACTTTGATATCTCGATGGGTTTAAGAGTTATTGCAATTTATATGTCAATAAAAATATCAGATTTTAACATTTCACGTTTCGCCACTGGCAATACCTTTTTAAAACGCCTGTAGCTCCCTAACTATACGTCGTAATGATATGAAATTTTACATGAGGAAAGAAGAAAGTTCAAATTTTACTGTGGTGTTTTCAATTCGAAAATATCTCTTATAGTTTCTGAGTAATTAACTCGAGAAAACAGCCAATTTTCAAACTTTGCAAAATGGTAAGGTACCCCCCCTTGCAGTTTTTTTAGGCGAAAAAGTGAGTTTTTGATTTTTGATAGTTTTAAAAGCTTATTAGAAGCAGAATTAAATTTGGAGTCGAGGGGTGCTATTGAAATTTCAAAATTTTTAATATTTTTTTATTTATATTAATTTTTTTGTAAAAATTTTAACATTTCCAATGATATGGGTATCAAAAGATGCAGAATTGGAAGGAGAGTAAACCCTGAAAAAAAAACTTCGAAATCTCAAAGCGTTTGTGAGTAATTGCAGTTTAAAGTTTTTCCAAAAAAGATCAAAAAATTTTTTAACCAATGATATGGGTATCAGTCGATGCAGAATTGAAAGGAGAATAAACCCTGAAAAAAATCACTTTGATATCTCGATGGGTTTAAGAGTTATTGCAATAATTTATATGTCAATAAAAATATCAGATTTTAACATTTCACGTTTCGCCACTGGCAATACCTTTTTAAAACGCCTGTAGCTCCCTAACTATACGTTGTAATGATATGAAATTTTACATGAGGAAAGAAGAAAGTTCAAATTTTACTGTGGTGTTTTCAATTCGAAAATATCTCTTATAGTTTCTGAGTAATTAACTCGAGAAAACAGCCAATTTTCAAACTTTGCAAAATTGTAAGGTACCCCCCTTGCAGTTTTTTTAGGCGAAAAAGTGAGTTTTTGATTTTTGATAGTTTTAAAAGCTTATTAGAAGCAGAATTAAATTTGGAGTCGAGGGGTGCTATTGAAATTTCAAAATTTTTAATATTTTTTTATTTATATTATTTTTTTTGTAAAAATTTTAACATTTAACAATACCAATGCTATGGGTATCTTAAGATGCAGAATTGGAAGGAGAGTAAACCCTGAAAAAAAAACTTTGAAATCTCAAAGCGTTTGTGAGTAATTGCAGTTTAAAGTTTTTCCAAAAAAAATCAAAAAAATTTTTAACCAATGATATGGGTATCAGTCGATGCAGAATTGAAAGGAGAATAAACCCTGAAAAAATCACTTTGATATCTCGATGGGTTTAAGAGTTATTGCAATTTATATGTCAATAAAAATATCAGATTTTAACATTTCACGTTTCGCCACTGGCAATACCTTTTTAAAACGCCTGTAGCTCCCTAACTATACGTCGTAATGATATGAAATTTTACATGAGGAAAGAAGAAAGTTCAAATTTTACTGTGGTGTTTTCAATTCGAAAATATCTCTTATAGTTTCTGAGTAATTAACTCGAGAAAACAGCCAATTTTCAAACTTTGCAAAATTGTAAGGTACCCCCTTGCAGTTTTTTTAGGCGAAAAAGTGAGTTTTTGATTTTTGATAGTTTTAAAAGCTTATTAGAAGCAGAATTAAATTTGGAGTCGAGGGGTGCTATTGAAATTTCAAAATTTTTAATATTTTTTTATTTATTTTATTTTTTTTGTAAAAATTTTAACATTTAACAATACCAATGATATGGGTATCAAAAGATGCAGAATTGGAAGGAGAGTAAACCCTGAAAAAAAAACTTCGAAATCTCAAAGCGTTTGTGAGTAATTGCAGTTTAAAGTTTTTCCAAAAAAGATCAAAAAATTTTTTAACCAATGATATGGGTATCAGTCGATGCAGAATTGAAAGGAGAATAAACCCTGAAAAAATCACTTTGATATCTCGATGGGTTTAAGAGTTATTGCAATTTATATGTCAATAAAAATATCAGATTTTAACATTTCACGTTTTGCCAATGGCAATACCTTTTTAAAACGCCTGTAGCTCCCTAACTATACGTCGTAATGATATGAAATTTTACATGAGGAAAGAGGAAAGTTCAAATTTTACTGTGGTGTTTTCAATTCGAAAATATCTCTTATAGTTTCTGAGTAATTAACTCGAGAAAACAGCCAATTTTCAAACTTTGCAAAATGGTAAGGGACCCCCCTTGCAGTTTTTTTAGGCGAAAAGTGAGTTTTTGATTTTTGATAGTTTTAAAAGCTTATTAGAAGCAGAATTAAATTTGGAGTCGAGGGGTGCTATTGAAATTTCAAAATTTTTAATATTTTTTTATTTATATTATTTTTTTTTGTAAAAATTTTAACATTTAACAATACCAATGATATGGGTATCAAAAGATGCAGAATTAGAAGGAGAGTAAACCCTGAATAAAAAACTTTGAAATCTCAAAGCGTTTGTGAGTAATTGCAGTTTAAAGTTTTTCCAAAAAAGATCAAAAAAATTTTTAACCAATGATATGGGTATCAGTCGATGCAGAATTGAAAGGAGAATAAACCCTGAAAAAATCACTTTGATATCTCGATGGGTTTAAGAGTTATTGCAATTTATATGTCAATAAAAATATCAGATTTTAACATTTCACGTTTCGCCACTGGCAATACCTTTTTAAAACGCCTGTAGCTCCCTAACTATACGTCGTAATGATATGAAATTTTACATGAGGAAAGAAGAAAGTTCAAATTTTACTGTGGTGTTTTCAATTCGAAAATATCTCTTATAGTTTCTGAGTAATTAACTCGAGAAAACAGCCAATTTTCAAACTTTGCAAAATTGTAAGGTACCCCCCTTGCAGTTTTTTTAGGCGAAAAAGTGAGTTTTTGATTTTTGATAGTTTTAAAAGCTTATTAGAAGCAGAATTAAATTTGGAGTCGAGGGGTGCTATTGAAATTTCAAAATTTTTAATATTTTTTTATTTATATTATTTTTTTTGTAAAAATTTTAACATTTAACAATACCAATGATATGGGTATCAAAAGATGCAGAATTGGAAGGAGAGTAAACCCTGAAAAAAAAACTTCGAAATCTCAAAGCGTTTGTGAGTAATTGCAGTTTAAAGTTTTTCCAAAAAAGATCAAAAAATGTTTTAACCAATGATATGGGTATCAGTCGATGCAGAATTGAAAGGAGAATAAACCCTGAAAAAATCACTTTGATATCTCGATGGGTTTAAGAGTTATTGCAATTTATATGTCAATAAAAATATCAGATTTTAACATTTCACGTTTCGCCACTGGCAATACCTTTTTAAAACGCCTGTAGCTCCCTAACTATACGTCGTAATGATATGAAATTTTACATGAGGAAAGAAGAAAGTTCAAATTTTACTGTGGTGTTTTCAATTCGAAAATATCTCTTATAGTTTCTGAGTAATTAACTCGAGAAAACAGCCAATTTTCAAACTTTGCAAAATGGTAAGGTACCCCCCTTGCAGTTTTTTTAGGCGAAAAAGTGAGTTTTTGATTTTTGATAGTTTTAAAAGCTTATTAGAAGCAGAATTAAATTTGGAGTCGAGGGGTGCTATTGAAATTTCAAAATTTTTAATATTTTTTTATTTATATTATTTTTTTTGTAAAAATTTTAACATTTAACAATACCAATGATATGGGTATCAAAAGATGCAGAATTGGAAGGAGAGTAAACCCTGAAAAAAAAACTTCGAAATCTCAAAGCGTTTGTGAGTAATTGCAGTTTAAAGTTTTTCCAAAAAAGATCAAAAAATGTTTTAACCAATGATATGGGTATCAGTCGATGCAGAATTGAAAGGAGAATAAACCCTGAAAAAATCACTTTGATATCTCGATGGGTTTAAGAGTTATTGCAATTTATATGTCAATAAAAATATCAGATTTTAACATTTCACGTTTCGCCACTGGCAATACCTTTTTAAAACGCCTGTAGCTCCCTAACTATACGTCGTAATGATATGAAATTTTACATGAGGAAAGAAGAAAGTTCAAATTTTACTGTGGTGTTTTCAATTCGAAAATATCTCTTATAGTTTCTGAGTAATTAACTCGAGAAAACAGCCAATTTTCAAACTTTGCAAAATTGTAAGGTACCCCCTTGCAGTTTTTTTAGGCGAAAAAGTGAGTTTTTGATTTTTGATAGTTTTAAAAGCTTATTAGAAGCAGAATTAAATTTGGAGTCGAGGGGTGCTATTGAAATTTCAAAATTTTTAATATTTTTTTATTTATATTAATTTTTTTGTAAAAATTTTAACATTTAACAATACCAATGATATGGGTATCAAAAGATGCAGAATTGGAAGGAGAGTAAACCCTGAAAAAAAAACTTCGAAATCTCAAAGCGTTTGTGAGTAATTGCAGTTTAAAGTTTTTCCAAAAAAGATCAAAAAATGTTTTAACCAATGATATGGGTATCAGTCGATGCAGAATTGAAAGGAGAATAAACCCTGAAAAAATCACTTTGATATCTCGATGGGTTTAAGAGTTATTGCAATTTATATGTCAATAAAAATATCAGATTTTAACATTTCACGTTTCGCCACTGGCAATACCTTTTTAAAACGCCTGTAGCTCCCTAACTATACGTCGTAATGATATGAAATTTTACATGAGGAAAGAAGAAAGTTCAAATTTTACTGTGGTGTTTTCAATTCGAAAATATCTCTTATAGTTTCTGAGTAATTAACTCGAGAAAACAGCCAATTTTCAAACTTTGCAAAATGGTAAGGTACCCCCCTTGCAGTTTTTTTAGGCGAAAAAGTGAGTTTTTGATTTTTGATAGTTTTAAAAGCTTATTAGAAGCAGAATTAAATTTGGAGTCGAGGGGTGCTATTGAAATTTCAAAATTTTTAATATTTTTTTATTTATGTTAATTTTTTTGTAAAAATTTTAACATTTAACAATACCAATGATATGGGTATCAAAAGATGCAGAATTGGAAGGAGAGTAAACCCTGAAAAAAAAACTTTGAAATCTCAAAGCGTTTGTGAGTAATTGCAGTTTAAAGTTTTTCCAAAAAAGATCAAAAAATGTTTTAACCAATGATATGGGTATCAGTCGATGCAGAATTGAAAGGAGAATAAACCCTGAAAAAATCACTTTGATATCTCGATGGGTTTAAGAGTTATTGCAATTTATATGTCAATAAAAATATCAGATTTTAACATTTCACGTTTCGCCACTGGCAATACCTTTTTAAAACGCCTGTAGCTCCCTAACTATACGTCGTAATGATATGAAATTTTACATGAGGAAAGAAGAAAGTTCAAATTTTACTGTGGTGTTTTCAATTCGAAAATATCTCTTATAGTTTCTGAGTAATTAACTCGAGAAAACAGCCAATTTTCAAACTTTGCAAAATTGTAAGGTACCCCCCTTGCAGTTTTTTTAGGCGAAAAAGTGAGTTTTTGATTTTTGATAGTTTTAAAAGCTTAATAGAAGCAGAATTAAATTTGGAGTCGAGGGGTGCTATTGAAATTTCAAAATTTTTTTATTTATATTAATTTTTTTGTTAAAATTTTAACATTTAACAATACCAATGATATGGGTATCAAAAGATGCAGAATTGGAAGGAGAGTAAACCCTGAAAAAAAAACTTCGAAATCTCAAAGCGTTTGTGAGTAATTGCAGTTTAAAGTTTTTCCAAAAAAGATCAAAAAATGTTTTAACCAATGATATGGGTATCAGTCGATGCAGAATTGAAAGGAGAATAAACCCTGAAAAAATCACTTTGATATCTCGATGGGTTTAAGAGTTATTGCAATTTATATGTCAATAAAAATATCAGATTTTAACATTTCACGTTTCGCCACTGGCAATACCTTTTTAAAACGCCTGTAGCTCCCTAACTATACGTCGTAATGATATGAAATTTTACATGAGGAAAGAAGAAAGTTCAAATTTTACTGTGGTGTTTTCAATTCGAAAATATCTCTTATAGTTTCTGAGTAATTAACTCGAGAAAACAGCCAATTTTCAAACTTTGCAAAATGGTAAGGTACCCCCCTTGCAGTTTTTTTAGGCGAAAAAGTGAGTTTTTGATTTTTGATAGTTTTAAAAGCTTATTAGAAGCAGAATTAAATTTGGAGTCGAGGGGTGCTATTGAAATTTCAAAATTTTTAATATTTTTTTATTTATATTAATTTTTTTGTAAAAATTTTAACATTTAACAATACCAATGATATGGGTATCAAAAGATGCAGAATTGGAAGGAGAGTAAACCCTGAAAAAAAAACTTCGAAATCTCAAAGCGTTTGTGAGTAATTGCAGTTTAAAGTTTTTCCAAAAAAGATCAAAAAATGTTTTAACCAATGATATGGGTATCAGTCGATGCAGAATTGAAAGGAGAATAAACCCTGAAAAAATCACTTTGATATCTCGATGGGTTTAAGAGTTATTGCAATTTATATGTCAATAAAAATATCAGATTTTAACATTTCACGTTTCGCCACTGGCAATACCTTTTTAAAACGCCTGTAGCTCCCTAACTATACGTCGTAATGATATGAAATTTTACATGAGGAAAGAAGAAAGTTCAAATTTTACTGTGGTGTTTTCAATTCGAAAATATCTCTTATAGTTTCTGAGTAATTAACTCGAGAAAACAGCCAATTTTCAAACTTTGCAAAATGGTAAGGTACCCCCCTTGCAGTTTTTTTAGGCGAAAAAGTGAGTTTTTGATTTTTGATAGTTTTAAAAGCTTATTAGAAGCAGAATTAAATTTGGAGTCGAGGGGTGCTATTGAAATTTCAAAATTTTTAATATTTTTTTATTTATTTTATTTTTTTTGTAAAAATTTTAACATTTAACAATACCAATGATATGGGTATCAAAAGATGCAGAATTGGAAGGAGAGTAAACCCTGAAAAAAAAACTTCGAAATCTCAAAGCGTTTGTGAGTAATTGCAGTTTAAAGTTTTTCCAAAAAAGATCAAAAAATGTTTTAACCAATGATATGGGTATCAGTCGATGCAGAATTGAAAGGAGAATAAACCCTGAAAAAATCACTTTGATATCTCGATGGGTTTAAGAGTTATTGCAATTTATATGTCAATAAAAATATCAGATTTTAACATTTCACGTTTCGCCACTGGCAATACCTTTTTAAAACGCCTGTAGCTCCCTAACTATACGTCGTAATGATATGAAATTTTACATGAGGAAAGAAGAAAGTTCAAATTTTACTGTGGTGTTTTCAATTCGAAAATATCTCTTATAGTTTCTGAGTAATTAACTCGAGAAAACAGCCAATTTTCAAACTTTGCAAAATGGTAAGGTACCCCCCTTGCAGTTTTTTAGGCGAAAAAGTGAGTTTTTGATTTTTGATAGTTTTAAAAGCTTATTAGAAGCAGAATTAAATTTGGAGTCGAGGGGTGCTATTGAAATTTCAAAATTTTTAATATTTTTTTATTTATATTATTTTTTTTGTAAAAATTTTAACATTTAACAATACCAATGATATGGGTATCAAAAGATGCAGAATTGGAAGGAGAGTAAACCCTGAAAAAAAAACTTCGAAATCTCAAAGCGTTTGTGAGTAATTGCAGTTTAAAGTTTTTCCAAAAAAGATCAAAAAATGTTTTAACCAATGATATGGGTATCAGTCGATGCAGAATTGAAAGGAGAATAAACCCTGAAAAAATCACTTTGATATCTCGATGGGTTTAAGAGTTATTGCAATTTATATGTCAATAAAAATATCAGATTTTAACATTTCACGTTTCGCCACTGGCAATACCTTTTTAAAACGCCTGTAGCTCCCTAACTATACGTCGTAATGATATGAAATTTTACATGAGGAAAGAAGAAAGTTCAAATTTTACTGTGGTGTTTTCAATTCGAAAATATCTCTTATAGTTTCTGAGTAATTAACTCGAGAAAACAGCCAATTTTCAAACTTTGCAAAATGGTAAGGTACCCCCCTTGCAGTTTTTTTAGGCGAAAAAGTGAGTTTTTGATTTTTGATAGTTTTAAAAGCTTATTAGAAGCAGAATTAAATTTGGAGTCGAGGGGTGCTATTGAAATTTCAAAATTTTTAATATTTTTTTATTTATTTTATTTTTTTTGTAAAAATTTTAACATTTAACAATACCAATGATATGGGTATCAAAAGATGCAGAATTGGAAGGAGAGTAAACCCTGAAAAAAAAACTTCGAAATCTCAAAGCGTTTGTGAGTAATTGCAGTTTAAAGTTTTTCCAAAAAAGATCAAAAAATGTTTTAACCAATGATATGGGTATCAGTCGATGCAGAATTGAAAGGAGAATAAACCCTGAAAAAATCACTTTGATATCTCGATGGGTTTAAGAGTTATTGCAATTTATATGTCAATAAAAATATCAGATTTTAACATTTCACGTTTCGCCACTGGCAATACCTTTTTAAAACGCCTGTAGCTCCCTAACTATACGTCGTAATGATATGAAATTTTACATGAGGAAAGAAGAAAGTTCAAATTTTACTGTGGTGTTTTCAATTCGAAAATATCTCTTATAGTTTCTGAGTAATTAACTCGAGAAAACAGCCAATTTTCAAACTTTGCAAAATGGTAAGGTACCCCCCTTGCAGTTTTTTAGGCGAAAAAGTGAGTTTTTGATTTTTGATAGTTTTAAAAGCTTATTAGAAGCAGAATTAAATTTGGAGTCGAGGGGTGCTATTGAAATTTCAAAATTTTTTTATTTATATTAATTTTTTTGTTAAAATTTTAACATTTAACAATACCAATGATATGGGTATCAAAAGATGCAGAATTGGAAGGAGAGTAAACCCTGAAAAAAAAACTTCGAAATCTCAAAGCGTTTGTGAGTAATTGCAGTTTAAAGTTTTTCTAAAAAAGATCAAAAAATGTTTTAACCAATGATATGGGTATCAGTCGATGCAGAATTGAAAGGAGAATAAACCCTGAAAAAATCACTTTGATATCTCGATGGGTTTAAGAGTTATTGCAATTTATATGTCAATAAAAATATCAGATTTTAACATTTCACGTTTCGCCACTGGCAATACCTTTTTAAAACGCCTGTAGCTCCCTAACTATACGTCGTAATGATATGAAATTTTACATGAGGAAAGAAGAAAGTTCAAATTTTACTGTGGTGTTTTCAATTCGAAAATATCTCTTATAGTTTCTGAGTAATTAACTCGAGAAAACAGCCAATTTTCAAACTTTGCAAAATGGTAAGGTACCCCCCTTGCAGTTTTTTTAGGCGAAAAAGTGAGTTTTTGATTTTTGATAGTTTTAAAAGCTTATTAGAAGCAGAATTAAATTTGGAGTCGAGGGGTGCTATTGAAATTTCAAAATTTTTAATATTTTTTTATTTATATTATTTTTTTTGTAAAAATTTTAACATTTAACAATACCAATGATATGGGTATCAAAAGATGCAGAATTGGAAGGAGAGTAAACCCTGAAAAAAAAACTTCGAAATCTCAAAGCGTTTGTGAGTAATTGCAGTTTAAAGTTTTTCTAAAAAAGATCAAAAAATGTTTTAACCAATGATATGGGTATCAGTCGATGCAGAATTGAAAGGAGAATAAACCCTGAAAAAATCACTTTGATATCTCGATGGGTTTAAGAGTTATTGCAATTTATATGTCAATAAAAATATCAGATTTTAACATTTCACGTTTCGCCACTGGCAATACCTTTTTAAAACGCCTGTAGCTCCCTAACTATACGTCGTAATGATATGAAATTTTACATGAGGAAAGAAGAAAGTTCAAATTTTACTGTGGTGTTTTCAATTCGAAAATATCTCTTATAGTTTCTGAGTAATTAACTCGAGAAAACAGCCAATTTTCAAACTTTGCAAAATGGTAAGGTACCCCCTTGCAGTTTTTTTAGGCGAAAAAGTGAGTTTTTGATTTTTGATAGTTTTAAAAGCTTATTAGAAGCAGAATTAAATTTGGAGTCGAGGGGTGCTATTGAAATTTCAAAATTTTTAATATTTTTTTATTTATATTAATTTTTTTGTAAAAATTTTAACATTTAACAATACCAATGATATGGGTATCAAAAGATGCAGAATTGGAAGGAGAGTAAACCCTGAAAAAAAAACTTCGAAATCTCAAAGCGTTTGTGAGTAATTGCAGTTTAAAGTTTTTCCAAAAAAGATCAAAAAATGTTTTAACCAATGATATGGGTATCAGTCGATGCAGAATTGAAAGGAGAATAAACCCTGAAAAAATCACTTTGATATCTCGATGGGTTTAAGAGTTATTGCAATTTATATGTCAATAAAAATATCAGATTTTAACATTTCACGTTTCGCCACTGGCAATACCTTTTTAAAACGCCTGTAGCTCCCTAACTATACGTCGTAATGATATGAAATTTTACATGAGGAAAGAAGAAAGTTCAAATTTTACTGTGGTGTTTTCAATTCGAAAATATCTCTTATAGTTTCTGAGTAATTAACTCGAGAAAACAGCCAATTTTCAAACTTTGCAAAATGGTAAGGTACCCCCCTTGCAGTTTTTTTAGGCGAAAAAGTGAGTTTTTGATTTTTGATAGTTTTAAAAGCTTATTAGAAGCAGAATTAAATTTGGAGTCGAGGGGTGCTATTGAAATTTCAAAATTTTTAATATTTTTTTATTTATTTTATTTTTTTTGTAAAAATTTTAACATTTAACAATACCAATGATATGGGTATCAAAAGATGCAGAATTGGAAGGAGAGTAAACCCTGAAAAAAAAACTTCGAAATCTCAAAGCGTTTGTGAGTAATTGCAGTTTAAAGTTTTTCCAAAAAAGATCAAAAAATGTTTTAACCAATGATATGGGTATCAGTCGATGCAGAATTGAAAGGAGAATAAACCCTGAAAAAATCACTTTGATATCTCGATGGGTTTAAGAGTTATTGCAATTTATATGTCAATAAAAATATCAGATTTTAACATTTCACGTTTCGCCACTGGCAATACCTTTTTAAAACGCCTGTAGCTCCCTAACTATACGTCGTAATGATATGAAATTTTACATGAGGAAAGAAGAAAGTTCAAATTTTACTGTGGTGTTTTCAATTCGAAAATATCTCTTATAGTTTCTGAGTAATTAACTCGAGAAAACAGCCAATTTTCAAACTTTGCAAAATGGTAAGGTACCCCCCTTGCAGTTTTTTAGGCGAAAAAGTGAGTTTTTGATTTTTGATAGTTTTAAAAGCTTATTAGAAGCAGAATTAAATTTGGAGTCGAGGGGTGCTATTGAAATTTCAAAATTTTTAATATTTTTTTATTTATATTATTTTTTTTGTAAAAATTTTAACATTTAACAATACCAATGATATGGGTATCAAAAGATGCAGAATTGGAAGGAGAGTAAACCCTGAAAAAAAAACTTCGAAATCTCAAAGCGTTTGTGAGTAATTGCAGTTTAAAGTTTTTCCAAAAAAGATCAAAAAATGTTTTAACCAATGATATGGGTATCAGTCGATGCAGAATTGAAAGGAGAATAAACCCTGAAAAAATCACTTTGATATCTCGATGGGTTTAAGAGTTATTGCAATTTATATGTCAATAAAAATATCAGATTTTAACATTTCACGTTTCGCCACTGGCAATACCTTTTTAAAACGCCTGTAGCTCCCTAACTATACGTCGTAATGATATGAAATTTTACATGAGGAAAGAAGAAAGTTCAAATTTTACTGTGGTGTTTTCAATTCGAAAATATCTCTTATAGTTTCTGAGTAATTAACTCGAGAAAACAGCCAATTTTCAAACTTTGCAAAATGGTAAGGTACCCCCCTTGCAGTTTTTTTAGGCGAAAAAGTGAGTTTTTGATTTTTGATAGTTTTAAAAGCTTATTAGAAGCAGAATTAAATTTGGAGTCGAGGGGTGCTATTGAAATTTCAAAATTTTTAATATTTTTTTATTTATATTATTTTTTTTGTAAAAATTTTAACATTTAACAATACCAATGATATGGGTATCAAAAGATGCAGAATTGGAAGGAGAGTAAACCCTGAAAAAAAAACTTCGAAATCTCAAAGCGTTTGTGAGTAATTGCAGTTTAAAGTTTTTCCAAAAAAGATCAAAAAATGTTTTAACCAATGATATGGGTATCAGTCGATGCAGAATTGAAAGGAGAATAAACCCTGAAAAAATCACTTTGATATCTCGATGGGTTTAAGAGTTATTGCAATTTATATGTCAATAAAAATATCAGATTTTAACATTTCACGTTTCGCCACTGGCAATACCTTTTTAAAACGCCTGTAGCTCCCTAACTATACGTCGTAATGATATGAAATTTTACATGAGGAAAGAAGAAAGTTCAAATTTTACTGTGGTGTTTTCAATTCGAAAATATCTCTTATAGTTTCTGAGTAATTAACTCGAGAAAACAGCCAATTTTCAAACTTTGCAAAATGGTAAGGTACCCCCCTTGCAGTTTTTTTAGGCGAAAAAGTGAGTTTTTGATTTTTGATAGTTTTAAAAGCTTATTAGAAGCAGAATTAAATTTGGAGTCGAGGGGTGCTATTGAAATTTCAAAATTTTTAATATTTTTTTATTTATATTATTTTTTTTGTAAAAATTTTAACATTTAACAATACCAATGATATGGGTATCAAAAGATGCAGAATTGGAAGGAGAGTAAACCCTGAAAAAAAAACTTCGAAATCTCAAAGCGTTTGTGAGTAATTGCAGTTTAAAGTTTTTCCAAAAAAGATCAAAAAATGTTTTAACCAATGATATGGGTATCAGTCGATGCAGAATTGAAAGGAGAATAAACCCTGAAAAAATCACTTTGATATCTCGATGGGTTTAAGAGTTATTGCAATTTATATGTCAATAAAAATATCAGATTTTAACATTTCACGTTTCGCCACTGGCAATACCTTTTTAAAACGCCTGTAGCTCCCTAACTATACGTCGTAATGATATGAAATTTTACATGAGGAAAGAAGAAAGTTCAAATTTTACTGTGGTGTTTTCAATTCGAAAATATCTCTTATAGTTTCTGAGTAATTAACTCGAGAAAACAGCCAATTTTCAAACTTTGCAAAATGGTAAGGTACCCCCCTTGCAGTTTTTTTAGGCGAAAAAGTGAGTTTTTGATTTTTGATAGTTTTAAAAGCTTATTAGAAGCAGAATTAAATTTGGAGTCGAGGGGTGCTATTGAAATTTCAAAATTTTTAATATTTTTTTATTTATATTATTTTTTTTGTAAAAATTTTAACATTTAACAATACCAATGATATGGGTATCAAAAGATGCAGAATTGGAAGGAGAGTAAACCCTGAAAAAAAAACTTCGAAATCTCAAAGCGTTTGTGAGTAATTGCAGTTTAAAGTTTTTCCAAAAAAGATCAAAAAATGTTTTAACCAATGATATGGGTATCAGTCGATGCAGAATTGAAAGGAGAATAAACCCTGAAAAAATCACTTTGATATCTCGATGGGTTTAAGAGTTATTGCAATTTATATGTCAATAAAAATATCAGATTTTAACATTTCACGTTTCGCCACTGGCAATACCTTTTTAAAACGCCTGTAGCTCCCTAACTATACGTCGTAATGATATGAAATTTTACATGAGGAAAGAAGAAAGTTCAAATTTTACTGTGGTGTTTTCAATTCGAAAATATCTCTTATAGTTTCTGAGTAATTAACTCGAGAAAACAGCCAATTTTCAAACTTTGCAAAATTGTAAGGTACCCCCCTTGCAGTTTTTTTAGGCGAAAAAGTGAGTTTTTGATTTTTGATAGTTTTAAAAGCTTATTAGAAGCAGAATTAAATTTGGAGTCGAGGGGTGCTATTGAAATTTCAAAATTTTTAATATTTTTTTATTTATATTATTTTTTTTGTAAAAATTTTAACATTTAACAATACCAATGATATGGGTATCAAAAGATGCAGAATTGGAAGGAGAGTAAACCCTGAAAAAAAAACTTCGAAATCTCAAAGCGTTTGTGAGTAATTGCAGTTTAAAGTTTTTCCAAAAAAGATCAAAAAATGTTTTAACCAATGATATGGGTATCAGTCGATGCAGAATTGAAAGGAGAATAAACCCTGAAAAAATCACTTTGATATCTCGATGGGTTTAAGAGTTATTGCAATTTATATGTCAATAAAAATATCAGATTTTAACATTTCACGTTTCGCCACTGGCAATACCTTTTTAAAACGCCTGTAGCTCCCTAACTATACGTCGTAATGATATGAAATTTTACATGAGGAAAGAAGAAAGTTCAAATTTTACTGTGGTGTTTTCAATTCGAAAATATCTCTTATAGTTTCTGAGTAATTAACTCGAGAAAACAGCCAATTTTCAAACTTTGCAAAATGGTAAGGTACCCCCCTTGCAGTTTTTTTAGGCGAAAAAGTGAGTTTTTGATTTTTGATAGTTTTAAAAGCTTATTAGAAGCAGAATTAAATTTGGAGTCGAGGGGTGCTATTGAAATTTCAAAATTTTTAATATTTTTTTATTTATATTATTTTTTTTGTAAAAATTTTAACATTTAACAATACCAATGATATGGGTATCAAAAGATGCAGAATTGGAAGGAGAGTAAACCCTGAAAAAAAAACTTCGAAATCTCAAAGCGTTTGTGAGTAATTGCAGTTTAAAGTTTTTCCAAAAAAGATCAAAAAATGTTTTAACCAATGATATGGGTATCAGTCGATGCAGAATTGAAAGGAGAATAAACCCTGAAAAAATCACTTTGATATCTCGATGGGTTTAAGAGTTATTGCAATTTATATGTCAATAAAAATATCAGATTTTAACATTTCACGTTTCGCCACTGGCAATACCTTTTTAAAACGCCTGTAGCTCCCTAACTATACGTCGTAATGATATGAAATTTTACATGAGGAAAGAAGAAAGTTCAAATTTTACTGTGGTGTTTTCAATTCGAAAATATCTCTTATAGTTTCTGAGTAATTAACTCGAGAAAACAGCCAATTTTCAAACTTTGCAAAATGGTAAGGTACACCCCCCTTGCAGTTTTTTTAGGCGAAAAAGTGAGTTTTTGATTTTTGATAGTTTTAAAAGCTTATTAGAAGCAGAATTAAATTTGGAGTCGAGGGGTGCTATTGAAATTTCAAAATTTTTAATATTTTTTTATTTATATTATTTTTTTTGTAAAAATTTTAACATTTAACAATACCAATGATATGGGTATCAAAAGATGCAGAATTGGAAGGAGAGTAAACCCTGAAAAAAAAACTTCGAAATCTCAAAGCGTTTGTGAGTAATTGCAGTTTAAAGTTTTTCCAAAAAAGATCAAAAAAATTTTTAACCAATGATATGGGTATCAGTCGATGCAGAATTGAAAGGAGAATAAACCCTGAAAAAATCACTTTGATATCTCGATGGGTTTAAGAGTTATTGCAATTTATATGTCAATAAAAATATCAGATTTTAACATTTCACGTTTCGCCACTGGCAATACCTTTTTAAAACGCCTGTAGCTCCCTAACTATACGTCGTAATGATATGAAATTTTACATGAGGAAAGAAGAAAGTTCAAATTTTACTGTGGTGTTTTCAATTCGAAAATATCTCTTATAGTTTCTGAGTAATTAACTCGAGAAAACAGCCAATTTTCAAACTTTGCAAAATTGTAAGGTACCCCCCTTGCAGTTTTTTTAGGCGAAAAAGTGAGTTTTTGATTTTTGATAGTTTTAAAAGCTTATTAGAAGCAGAATTAAATTTGGAGTCGAGGGGTGCTATTGAAATTTCAAAATTTTTAATATTTTTTTATTTATATTATTTTTTTTGTAAAAATTTTAACATTTAACAATACCAATGATATGGGTATCAAAAGATGCAGAATTGGAAGGAGAGTAAACCCTGAAAAAAAAACTTCGAAATCTCAAAGCGTTTGTGAGTAATTGCAGTTTAAAGTTTTTCCAAAAAAGATCAAAAAATGTTTTAACCAATGATATGGGTATCAGTCGATGCAGAATTGAAAGGAGAATAAACCCTGAAAAAATCACTTTGATATCTCGATGGGTTTAAGAGTTATTGCAATTTATATGTCAATAAAAATATCAGATTTTAACATTTCACGTTTCGCCACTGGCAATACCTTTTTAAAACGCCTGTAGCTCCCTAACTATACGTCGTAATGATATGAAATTTTACATGAGGAAAGAAGAAAGTTCAAATTTTACTGTGGTGTTTTCAATTCGAAAATATCTCTTATAGTTTCTGAGTAATTAACTCGAGAAAACAGCCAATTTTCAAACTTTGCAAAATGGTAAGGTACACCCCCCTTGCAGTTTTTTTAGGCGAAAAAGTGAGTTTTTGATTTTTGATAGTTTTAAAAGCTTATTAGAAGCAGAATTAAATTTGGAGTCGAGGGGTGCTATTGAAATTTCAAAATTTTTAATATTTTTTTATTTATATTATTTTTTTTGTAAAAATTTTAACATTTAACAATACCAATGATATGGGTATCAAAAGATGCAGAATTGGAAGGAGAGTAAACCCTGAAAAAAAAACTTCGAAATCTCAAAGCGTTTGTGAGTAATTGCAGTTTAAAGTTTTTCCAAAAAAGATCAAAAAAATTTTTAACCAATGATATGGGTATCAGTCGATGCAGAATTGAAAGGAGAATAAACCCTGAAAAAATCACTTTGATATCTCGATGGGTTTAAGAGTTATTGCAATTTATATGTCAATAAAAATATCAGATTTTAACATTTCACGTTTCGCCACTGGCAATACCTTTTTAAAACGCCTGTAGCTCCCTAACTATACGTCGTAATGATATGAAATTTTACATGAGGAAAGAAGAAAGTTCAAATTTTACTGTGGTGTTTTCAATTCGAAAATATCTCTTATAGTTTCTGAGTAATTAACTCGAGAAAACAGCCAATTTTCAAACTTTGCAAAATGGTAAGGTACCCCTTGCAGTTTTTTTAGGCGAAAAAGTGAGTTTTTGATTTTTGATAGTTTTAAAAGCTTATTAGAAGCAGAATTAAATTTGGAGTCGAGGGGTGCTATTGAAATTTCAAAATTTTTAATATTTTTTTATTTATATTATTTTTTTTGTAAAAATTTTAACATTTAACAATACCAATGATATGGGTATCAAAAGATGCAGAATTGGAAGGAGAGTAAACCCTGAAAAAAAAACTTCGAAATCTCAAAGCGTTTGTGAGTAATTGCAGTTTAAAGTTTTTCCAAAAAAGATCAAAAAATGTTTTAACCAATGATATGGGTATCAGTCGATGCAGAATTGAAAGGAGAATAAACCCTGAAAAAATCACTTTGATATCTCGATGGGTTTAAGAGTTATTGCAATTTATATGTCAATAAAAATATCAGATTTTAACATTTCATGTTTCGCCACTGGCAATACCTTTTTAAAACGCCTGTAGCTCCCTAACTATACGTCGTAATGATATGAAATTTTACATGAGGAAAGAAGAAAGTTCAAATTTAACTGTGGTGTTTTCAATTCGAAAATATCTCTTATAGTTTCTGAGTAATTAACTCGAGAAAACAGCCAATTTTCAAACTTTGCAAAATGGTAAGGTACACCCCCCTTGCAGTTTTTTTAGGCGAAAAAGTGAGTTTTTGATTTTTGATAGTTTTAAAAGCTTATTAGAAGCAGAATTAAATTTGGAGTCGAGGGGTGCTATTGAAATTTCAAAATTTTTAATATTTTTTTATTTATATTATTTTTTTTGTAAAAATTTTAACATTTAACAATACCAATGATATGGGTATCAAAAGATGCAGAATTGGAAGGAGAGTAAACCCTGAAAAAAAAACTTCGAAATCTCAAAGCGTTTGTGAGTAATTGCAGTTTAAAGTTTTTCCAAAAAAGATCAAAAAAATTTTTAACCAATGATATGGGTATCAGTCGATGCAGAATTGAAAGGAGAATAAACCCTGAAAAAATCACTTTGATATCTCGATGGGTTTAAGAGTTATTGCAATTTATATGTCAATAAAAATATCAGATTTTAACATTTCACGTTTCGCCACTGGCAATACCTTTTTAAAACGCCTGTAGCTCCCTAACTATACGTCGTAATGATATGAAATTTTACATGAGGAAAGAAGAAAGTTCAAATTTTACTGTGGTGTTTTCAATTCGAAAATATCTCTTATAGTTTCTGAGTAATTAACTCGAGAAAACAGCCAATTTTCAAACTTTGCAAAATGGTAAGGTACCCCTTGCAGTTTTTTTAGGCGAAAAAGTGAGTTTTTGATTTTTGATAGTTTTAAAAGCTTATTAGAAGCAGAATTAAATTTGGAGTCGAGGGGTGCTATTGAAATTTCAAAATTTTTAATATTTTTTTATTTATGTTAATTTTTTTGTAAAAATTTTAACATTTAACAATACCATTGATATGGGTATCAAAAGATGCAGAATTGGAAGGAGAGTAAACCCTGAAAAAAAAACTTCGAAATCTCAAAGCGTTTGTGAGTAATTGCAGTTTAAAGTTTTTCCAAAAAAGATCAAAAAATGTTTTAACCAATGATATGGGTATCAGTCGATGCAGAATTGAAAGGAGAATAAACCCTGAAAAAATCACTTTGATATCTCGATGGGTTTAAGAGTTATTGCAATTTATATGTCAATAAAAATATCAGATTTTAACATTTCATGTTTCGCCACTGGCAATACCTTTTTAAAACGCCTGTAGCTCCCTAACTATACGTCGTAATGATATGAAATTTTACATGAGGAAAGAAGAAAGTTCAAATTTAACTGTGGTGTTTTCAATTCGAAAATATCTCTTATAGTTTCTGAGTAATTAACTCGAGAAAACAGCCAATTTTCAAACTTTGCAAAATGGTAAGGGTACCAATAGATTATTTCTTTCTGTAAACACAGTTAGATTCAGAATTAAAGTTTGCTTGTGTTGATGTATATCACTAATCACAATTATAAAAATAACTTACTGCATTTTTTAACTTTACTGCATTAAGTTTTGCAGTTTTGTGGTCATTATCATTACAAAGGATATAATAGAAATTAAAATATAGGCATCATAAAAATAGCATTGAACAACACTTTATTTACAAAATAGTAAAATTTTTATTAAACAGTTGGTTATGTGCATAATGTTTAGAGATAACAAGAAGAATCACAAAGACCATAACATAAAACTTTTTTTTCATCTGATGTCATAAAGTACTACACATTTGTAACTGTATCAATTTTTGAGATAGAGGGTATGTTGTTTTGATTGGTTGACCCAGTTTTAACAATATAAACTATGCAGCAAACAATTAACAACCGGGATAGGTTAAGGTTCTGTTTAATTTCGGGTTTACTAAAAATTGTTGTTAAAATTTCATAATATCACTAAAAACAAAGAACAAGAAAATTCGCTGTACATGTGCAGATCATATACTAACAACCAATCAAAACAGTAATTTACCTCTAGCTTGTTTACACAGCCTATAACATAACACAAACTAAATAAACAATTAAAAACTAAAAGAACATAAACATTGCCTTTTCGTTACAACAGCTTATTATCTTTTATAATTTGAACAAAGAAATAAAGTATTTAAATGAATGTTTAATATAAACAATTCTTAAAAAAACAATTTAAAAATACAGCTGTTAATAATTATATAAGCTGCATCTTTAGTAATGAAATCAAATTCTAGGCCATTTTGTGTCCCCCACCTCTCCAGACCACCTACTCTTTTGAAACTTGCTTTGCTTATTTATAACCTTGGTTAATATATTATATTTTTGGTTTTGTCAGTAACTCGGCAGACTTCATAATTATTCTAATTAAGAAATTAGTTCTTAAGATTAAATCTATCGTAAGTTACAATAATAAACAAGGTTGAATATTAGATATAGCCAGCATATGACTTTTTCAATTAAGTATGTAAACAGTGTGTAGGCCAAAAATTTAGTTTCATTAAACATCTTTAAATTCATATAAACAAGAGTTTTCTGATTTTATAAATCATTATTTTTCTGTTATTTCAGATCATAATTATTATGATGATTTCTGTAAAGACTTTTAAGATAAAGTACACTTCACTTTTACAACTTCTATGTTTTTTGTTAACCTTCCAAATGCTGATTATATTAGTCCTCAGTGCTAAGCTAATTCAACGCTCTGCGCAAGGCTTTTATTATTACAGGAAATAATACAATTTTATTGGCTGTAATATGACACATTATACATCAATATTTTCAGGAAAACCTATAGAACAAAATGAAATAAAATTGAAACATAACATTTTAATACTGAGGTCTGCTTCAACTCATATCCGCAAAAAAAAAAAAAAAAAAAAAAAAATTAAAATTTCTTCTGTCCATTTAGTGACAACGTAGGTAATAACTAAATTATGATAAATCAATTTCTTATATATACAAAATGTAGCAAATTGTGTTACAAAACTAGAAATGTAACATAAGTACCACTTTCTTTTCTTCATAATGTCAACATCGTTGTAAACATTCATATACACAAACTTCAAATTCAGTAATTTCGCCCACTGGGTGACACCTACATCTGACTTTTGCAAATTAGTGTGCTCTATTACTGTGTCTTTAGAAAGTATTGGCATTTAACCTTTGAATATCATGTATTTATTAAAATTAGTTATTATAAATATGTAATACACCAAAAAAAAAAAAAACAGAAACAAACATTTTGATTCCTACATCGGAGTTACCGCTTTCATCACTAGCGGTATCACTTTCACACAAACAGTTATGAATATCACTTGCATTGCCAAGTTCACTCATTATTATATGTGTAATACTACACTATAAACACTACTGATACACTAAATAATCATAAAATAAATTGTATTTACCAAAATAATATAGACAAAAACACTAAACAACAATTCACTGCCGGGACGCAGCAGTAAACATCAACAGTAAACATCAAATTGTGTTTTACAGGCTTGCTAACATTGATTTTTTCTTATAACCATCGATAAAATTGTGCAAAATGAATAGATCGTCTTTTACTCAGAGTTACTATATAAAATACATGTAGTTTGGATAAAAGTTACCGTTTGTATATCGATTTTAGTAAACCTTGTTTAATTAGCTCGCGATCGCGACTTTAGCACCTGGAGGTTTAAGTGTTGTTTAAAATCAGCTGAGTGTAGAAGTTTTTGTTTTAACAATTACCTACTTTTAACAAAGACAACAAGTACTTTCTTGAGCTTGCATCTTTAACAGATACCACAGAAAAACCTATTAGTTTTTTTACCGAGTAAAGGAATTTTGCATATCGTTGATGGTGCACTAATGGACATCCCATGAACTTGCATACCGGAGGGAAGGACAGGTGGGGTTAGGTTAGTTTAAATTATTGGCATAAGCCAATTTTATGCCTTCTTCATAACAAACTTGTGAAATACTGTTCATTGTTATTAATTTTGATTTACAAATAAATATAATGATTTTATGTAAAAAACCAATTTAATTTTTAATCCTTTTCAATTACTTATGATTTGAAATAACAGAAAAATAACAAAAATAATGATGATGTAAGAAAATGGAAAAGGTCCATATTTTATAATATGTTAATATTTTAATGTTATAAAAGTGATAGGCCTATTATTTCATTATTTATCTTAGTTTTACAGTCACTGAATAAATTAAATCATATTTTTTGATTTTTCTGATCAAATTTAACTTTAAAAAATACAACTAACTGCTTTAAAATGTTTTAGTGTATCAGTTATTAACAGAAAAATCAAAATCACTGTTAACTTTTGGACAACTCTGCATCCAAACATCCTATTATTCGTTCTTAACAATTTTTACAAATAACTATTAAACAACTAAGATTATCAGTGGCACAAAATTTTACAGTGTTTTCTCAGTACAAGTCTTAGCTAGACAGCTTATTTTACAGTAGGGATGTAACTTATAAAATAGATTCGTAGTCTTTAAAACCATTTATTGAGACAGATATATTCTTCTCTTGGACAACTCTCAATAACAGTTTATTATGTTAACACTTAAGTCTATAGGATTACACATCAGTCATAATTAAACTTGAAATTTGCTTTTTATTGAAAACCTCTAATCTTAAAGGGTAAGTTTCATTAACGATAAAAATAGTAAAGGGAAATGTCTAAACCTTTATCATGTTGATCCATATATTGGTAATGGTAAATCCAAATTTATAAGATAGGTAAAAAACTAAGCAAATGTTACATTATAGAATAAACTGGGCAAGCTATTACTGCCATACAGATAATGTGTAATTTGTTCAGAACTCAACTAAAGTAGAGAATATCTCTCAGAGTAATCTCGAGAGGGTATGTCAGACAGAGGGACTTTGTATGGGTACGAAGGTAGCTTTCCTCAAGCAGTCAGGAAATGAGTCACACTAGACTTCTAAAAGTGGATATGTCAAATTAACTGACTGTCCCTATTTTAGTTTTTCAATCCTCTGGGACAAGACCGCTCTTTCCCTATTTCACCCTTACCTATCCTTCTTCGTTTGAGTACAAAAAGCTCACTGTGGATGAAATGCGACTGAGCAACTGGATTTTCATCCCTCTTCTAAAAAAGTAAACTAAAGGTGTGTTATCTGATTACAATAATTTGTTACAGTTCTCTATAAGGTTTTTTCTAATCTACCTTAGTAGTTTTATTTTATAGGAATTTGTATGCCGATTAGCGATGATGATACTTGGGTGAAATGGATAATCGAATTATTCGGTTTCAAATGATTTCAATACTCGTATTATTATTTCAAAATTGAGTATCTGCGCAGAATTATTTTGCGCATTGGATTCAAACGCAGATTTACCAATCAGCGAATTACTAACGAATATTATATTGTCTCCTTGTTCCAGGTTATGAATATTTTGTCCGAATAATACATTCCAAAATCGAGGATTTTTTAATAATCGGAACTTTCCAAGGATTTTGATACTCGGATTCACCGAGTATTTTAATGCCGATTACAACCGAGGATGACTTGGTTGTTGAAATGTTTTCTTATTTCTTATTGTGGAAATTGGAGTTTTTCATTTAGTACTAATTAAAATTTTACTGGATATATATATAAGTGATGATACAAGTGTTAAGGGAAAGAGGCACATACAAAATACTGTATTGAAGAAAATATCATATTAGCATTGGTTGGTGAAATGAACTGCCACTAAATATCACTTAATTATTGATTTCTAATTAAACAACACTATCGTCCAACCATTTTGTGTTTGTATTTGATATTCTTGATTAGGAACAATAGCATTAGAATAATAGCAAATTCCAGTAAAGAATCGTTACATCCCTATTTTAAACACAAATTATAAATATCCATTAAATATAATACACTGCATTGATTTATATGGACGGCAACTCAATGAGTAGAAATCTGCTTTACTGAAGAACACCCCCTGCAACCAAATTTAAGAATGTTTATCATAATTGAAATAGAACAATTTCTAATTTTTGACAAACATTTATACATAATTAGTTGCAATACACTTTCATGTGGATAAATCTTATTGATTTGATAAAATTATAATAAATGTAATTATACTACTCAATATGACGAGTGCAAGCTGCAATGTACAACTGATTCCAATATGTTAGCGGAGGATTTTAACATCGAAACTATTAAAAAAAATTGTTCCGTAGCTTCTGTCATTTAACTTGTTGCAGTTTCCTTGCTTCAAATTGATAACAATGACACACATTCTTACAAACGGGTTATAACTGGAAATGAATTGTGAGTCTATAAGTTCATCATCAGATGAGAGGTGAAATAAGAAGAAAATGGTGGCGGCTGTAGACAAGTGGTGAATGGTAGTTTCTTCATCACATCTTATTGTAGGGTGAAATAATTAACTCAGACTCCCAACAGTCCAAATTGGACCTCCTTTCATATCTGGCATTTCCCAAAGATAAAATATCTTTGAAAAGTAAGAAATTAAGAGCATAGAACGAATTTACGAAAACAAAATTAAGGAGGTAGCTGACAAAGACCCTTAGAAAACTTTGTAGACTAGGTTGTAAAATGGAAGAGATGCTGGAATAAGTGTCTGTTAGATCCAAAGAGTGCTGATGCCATTGTGCTGTTGAGAATAAGTTAAATATAAGATAAATAATGTATTAGAAGAATGATTAAGCAAGAGAGATATTTGTAGTTTAAGACTTTAAGTAGGCCAGGAGGTCTAGTTATGTGTATAGGCAGAGACCATCCATGTTAGGTTGATCACTGAGATAAAACTCTCTGGTATTTCAATATTTTCCATCTCCCTTCTTCCAACTTTGTCATTTAAAAAAATATCAACATTTGCACAATTATTCACCTGGTTTACTTACACTCTTGCTTAATCATTATTCCAACTGTGTGTTCCACAAAGATGTATATACTTTTGATTATTATCAAAACATAAATAAAATATGTTACTTTTAACGGATTTCTTTGGAATTGTACAGTCGATGGTCTATTTTCCTATGGCATATCAGACAACATAATGCCTCATTTTGCTCTTCCAGAAGAGACTCAACTCATTTTGCAAAGTTGGATTGGTCGTAGAAGTGAATTTTTGGACTGGCCACCAAAGTCGCCAGACCTTACAATCTGTGCCTTTTTCTTGAAGGGTTATTTATGAGTTGTTTTCATTTTGTAATTAATTCCAAATATTTTATAATCAATAAAAAAATGTCAAGTTATAAAAAATTGATGTTTTAATTGAAAGGCCCCATTTTGTTTTCATTCAGCCAAAGAAGATAACATTTTACTACCATAGTTAGGTTATTGATACTCTTGGGACACGCTGTATAATAAACATTGAAATCTAAACTTTTGAAGATTACAGTTTATTTAACATGTCTCAAGTGTTATGAATAGAAGGTGGGAGTCTAAATAATATTCTTCACTTTTTAGTTAAAATGAGTTTTTGATAGATTCTTGCACTTCATGATGAAATGCCCAAAGAAAAGACAGTCAGTAGTCTGTGCATGAGGACTCAACTACCTGCTGTCATCATGACGGAGGGGTGAAGAAGGAAATTTCTACAAACATTTTGTTACTCATGCTTCCCTCCATCCTTTCTCAGTTTAGTCGTTAGTGCTTGTCTTCCTGTTTTGGTTTACATCATGAGTGAAGTTAACTTTTATATTTCATTTTAATTTAATTTTATTTGCAAACTTTCTGAAATGGGGGATTTAAAAAAAAATTAAAATTACAGGGGAAAGGTATTTATAGCCAGAGCAGGGAAGTGGTTTGTAATGGCTATACATTTATGAAAGAGGAAGGTGTTTATTTATCATGAGTGTGAAAATTCCGTTAGTTAAATTTCGGCAAAGAACTGCTGCAACTACTGGTGTTAGTGAGAGCTTTGTAACAAAAATAAATAGTGAACTGATAATGTGAAGTATTTTTCAACACAGAAAAGACATTCTGATCTCCGGAAAAAGCCAATTACAGAACTGGATGACTTGATAAATGATTTGTGAGAAGAATAGGGTACAATTTCCATTTGCAAAAAAAGTAACTACCTACTGTGAAACTCATAAAGGAGTTAAAAGGTGCCATTCACTTTAAGGGCAGTGAAAATAGTTTGACGTATTTTAAAGCAACTTGGGTTTAGGTGGCTGAAGACTAAAGATAAAAGAAAGTTGTTGATTGAAAATCTATACATTGGGGAAAAACAAATAACATACTTAAGATCCATTAAATGGTATAGAGAACAAGGTCGGCACATAATTTTTTAGATGTTGTACATTCTTTCTACCCACCTTTTAAGTAAATTGTGGTCGGACAGGTCAAACAGTGTTGCCCGTAGTCCAATTTCTCATGGGGATAGGATAATTATTGTACATGCTGGAGGCAAAGCAGCAGTAAAAGTGATTACACGACAATGTTAATCGTGACAGGTTTGTAAAATGGTTACAAGAAAAGTTGTTACCAAATTTGAACCCAAACAGTGTTGTCGTTGTAAATAATGGGCTTTATCATAATGTACAACTCGAAAAGGACTACACATTAAGCAGTAGAAAGCAAGATATGGAAGATTGGCTTACCAAGAACAATATCCAATTTAGTGAAAGTATGTATGTTCCAGAACTGTACAAACTTGTAAAAAATTAACAAATCTAGGTTTCTAAAACAAGAAAACACCAACATAGCCTGGTAGCCATGTTGGAAACTAAAACTAAATCTATAACCTAAGAAAAGAACTCAAGTCTAAAACTAGACCTAAGCAGTCAAAGCTAAGACTAAATACAATGATTTTCTCTTTTATGTTTTAGTTTCACGCTTGACAATAAGATTTGATTTACACTCTCAAAATGTTGTGTATTATTTTTCATATAGACAAATGATTGCAAATGTCTGATTAAACCATATTAATAATATGAACAATTTACATTTATCAAATAACTTTAAAACCAGAAGATATTACAGTTCTGAAAATGAAGATTAATCTCTAAAAGTGAAGAAACAATACTGTAAGTTAGGGATTTGTTAAATCAGATGATAAAATATTTGTTATACTTACTTAGAGATTGTGACATAATGGAGTTTTACATTATTTTTTAAATTTATTATTATTTGTTTGCTTTCGATGTATTGTTTTATTTAATCTCGGCTGATTAAATTATTGTCCACAGTTTTATAATTGCACTTTTAATGTATATTGATTGTGACTAGCGCCCTTTGAAATTGTAGTTCACCCAAGGTTGAAAAACTCAATTTTGTTCCTTTTTTTTTTTCAGTTCACAGCAATCAAGTTTTATTTAAAAAATAATATAAAGTGATCGGTTACTTACGTCTGAGATCTTTCAACTTTGTAGTAAAAATCCACGTTATCCACTTTAGTAAGTCTCTCCAGAAAAGTGACATCGTGTGTGATTACAATCAGTTGGAAGTTGTTATCTTTTGTACTGTGGACATTCACAAGTCTGTAACAAAAATAAGCTGTCAACAAAATGGTTGACTAATAGGTCTTATACATTTAGTTTTATAAATCTATTAGGGGGAGGGGTCTGCAGCCTGGTGCCCAACTCCTATGTTTCGGCCTGGTAGTCCAGTCTTTCAAGAAGGGTAGGCCGGTTCTTATCGTATTTAGATGGCTCAATACTTGATATTTAATTCGGGCTTCTCCATTTTCTTAATATTTCAAAAATAACTTTGATAAGAAACACCCCATACAATATACTATGCTATGATGCTATTTTGAATTTATAATTTTTAAACGCAATAAAAATTCAAATTCTAACAGTATTTATATTAAATTTGAATAAATTTTGAAAAGAATGAAACCAAACACATTTACGTAGAATTTTATAAACCCATTATAACACGTTTCTTTAAAAAGTTACACAAAAACATGACACATTTTTGCTTATATATATATGTATATCGAGAGAGAGAGAGAGAGAGAGAGAGAGAGAGAGAGAGAGAGAGAGAGAGAGAGAGAGAGAGAGAGAGAGAGAGAGATGTATACATATTTATATAAGAATACACAGAGTGTAAATTAAGTCTGAAACATACCCAATAATTAGAAAACAGTTTAAAATTAAAATTTGAAATTCAGTATATTAGTTATATTACAGTATCTTTTGTTTGTTACACTTTTGAATTTTTGTGCGGGCCACCATGATACAAACTTGAACATTCAATGTGACTATTGTTTTTCACTACATTTTGATTATAAAACCATTGCTGCCAAATGTTTATTATTTCAATTCCTTCTCAAGATATTGATCTAACAAAACGATGGGTAATACACTTGAGACTACAAGATTAACACGTTCAGTACTACCAGTAGTGTTACAAAACTTTCCCCAGGAGCTGCATTGCTATTTTCCAAAGCGCCCATAGGCGTCCATGCAATTTTTAGTTCTTCTACTGAATGTACACGGTCAAAGAATTATCATCTTCATTTTCACTGTCAATAGTAGGAATAATACTGTTATTGTAAAGTGTTTCACGGTCATTCTTAAAATTATTTCTAAAGTTAGAACTTATTCCTCGGATTTCTTGGCTAGTTTCACTATCGTTATCGGATTCTTCCAAATCAAAATCTGGATCTCCATCATCATCAAATGGATTGTCATCATTAGAAACGCACTCTTCGTCCGAGTCACAATAAACTGATCTATTTCACTTACTGTAAGATTGTCTATATCTACGAAATCTTCATTATATTTTCGTTTACTAGACGAAGATGCATCTGGATTTTCATCCGACATTTTTTGTATTACGAACTTTCTTGTAACCACCAAGGAATGACACTAAAATATCAACAAAGATCCTAACAACGACATTACACAATAATATAACCTCAAAAGTAAACTATCAGCTTGTAATTTCCCGCTAAAACTATTGTTACACAAAGCGCCTATCGGCATCTGCTGCATAGATAACCTAACAACGCATGGACGCCGATCGGCGCTCGTAGCACAGAACGTGTAAATGAACAACAGTCGTTTTCAGTTAAGAATTTTAACAGTTTTGAATAACGTCATTGTATGCCACCGTGTGTTCTAAAACAGTAAAGGCCTACAGCAGGAGGTATTTTAACATTGGGTCCAAATGAAGCGAAGGCCAGTGCATTGTTGTAGCTTCTGATGTTCTCCATATAATGTTGTAAAAGTGGTCAATCCCTTTTAATTAGATTTTGTAAGTCTGGATAGGCCTGGGAAAATCTATCCTTCCACTCCATTTGTGACAACACAATGATGTTCTGTCAAACTTACAATGAAATATCAAAGTACTGGAAAACTACATTCATCAGTAAGATCACCAACATCAACATATGGATTGTTAATATCAAATGAAAGTGCAATTTTAAAATAATGTCGAGCTCTGAGGTTCATGTTGGTATTAAAAGATTGAACCTGTTGGTTTACATCATGATTCAGTATTCTAGGAATTATCTAGTCAAGCAGTAAGTGTTTTAAGGTCTTCACCCAATCTTCCCGTAGCTGGCATTTTGTTTTAAGCCGTGAAAACTTAGAATGTGTCTCTCATGCAATTGTCACACATTAACAATAAGAGAACCGTTAACTTTTGTGAGATGTAATCAATAAAACACAAATAAAGTAAGCGCTATACAGTATGTAAAGTTAAGTTGTTAACTTTAGTGAGATAATTTAGTCCCAATTGTCACACATTGACAATAAGCTGTGGAAACGGTTTAGTTTTGCAAAATCAATCACAACGCAACGTGAATCCCCACAAATAAAGTAAGCACTGTGACCCCTACCTAAAAATAATTTTAAACAGCTGCACGTGATAAATTCTCAAACAAAATAAAAGTCATTTGAGAATATAAACTGTTTAATTTTGCGAGATGTAAGCAATCAATCACAACATAACATGAATCTATACAAATAAAGTACACACTTTATAAGTTAACCTAAAAATAATTTTAAACCGGCGTTATAAATTCTCATACACAACAACAAAATACAATGTATTTGATCATTTATAACAGCTGTTTCAAATTATTTTTGTTGTGAAACATGTCATATACCTGTTATTTAAATGATAACAAAATAAATGTTTCCAAAGAAAATTAATAATTTTTCGAAAATCTTCATGTAACAATGTTTAATTTGACAACTCAATCATTATAATCGGACATATAATAAAGAAATATGTGACTAGATTAGAAATTCCTTAGCAAATTAAATATAAGATAAGAGTGAAACTAAAATACTAAAAAGCCACAGACTACAATCATAAAAAAAAGCACAGACTGATATTGGAAGAACAAAATCAAGGGAAGAGGCTGTTGCCCCTTTTAGATTGAATACAGACTATGACTCTTTCTGTAGACATTCACAAAATATACATTTTCCAAAATGAAGGATATACATTGTGTTAGTAAGAGGACTTTAAGAAGGGATTGCAAACAGCTTCTGTGTTGTACAAAACTTTCCAAGAATTTAAAAGAAAAGAAACAATATCATTGGTCTTTACTGTGAGGCAGGAAGTAAAACGGGTTAAAGGACACTAATAACAGGCCTTTGGAAAACAACACTTGACGAAAGTATCACAATACAGTATAGAGTATAATTTACAAAATTTTATTGTTTTGTGTATACTAACTTTTATTTTATGTTCTCTTGTTTTTTATATTTAATGACTGGTAGATTGATAATATTTTCTTGAACATCTAATGATGATTATAACACATTTCCACAAGTAGATCACTTGGCAGAAAACATCAGGTAGGTTATTTATTGAAATCATGATGGATCTCTTTCATGACTCTTAGCCCTATTACTAAGGCTGCATTTTCTACAGTACATTCCATAATACTTTGTTCAATTTCCTAATATGAAATATGTGATCCCCAAACCACAAATAAAACACAAACTGAATTAATATTATACGAGCGTTTGTTATTAGCATATATGTTTGTTCTATAGCTTTTGTAGTACTTTCTATAGTGGTTGGATTGAGCGGTATATTGCCCCTCACACTTTCTAGGTGGGGGGGGGACCGGTCGACCAATGTGTAGAGGGGAGAAACCACAAGGCTCAATGGATGAGTTTTTCTCAAATAAAAGCAAAAAATTATTAAAATCCTTAATATCTGGTGAACGAATAGAGATATTAAGAAATGAATTACAACATTGGTTTCACAACTATAATACTGTGAAAAAAATTCTGTCCTATGACCCTTTTCCTATTTAAAATTTTGAAGTTAGTTTCCAAGACAGCTGCCAAAAATTAAAAAGTAAAAGATAATGTGCTCTAACAAACATATATCAAATTTTAATTTTAAGCTGTAGTTTAATATTTCGGTTCATTCCAGATTTAACCTACACTCTATATAATACAAAAATCTATCTACTTATTTTTTGACAAACATGTATGTTATGATCTGGTACCAGTAAAATGATTTCTCAGGAATCACTATAGACGGACTTGCAGTCTGGCATTTTATAGAAAACAGGTGACTCAAAATGGACATCCTTATGGAAATCTCATGATTGATATTGTTTCTCACATCATACATCTTTCTGTCTTTAGTGCAGTCAGAAAAAAAAAACACCATAAAAACATTTCATTTCGACACTGCAATAATTGATTTTTTACTACAAGTTTCACTTTGCTTCTTTAAATTATATTTAACCCTTCGTACGTGATAAGCGGAATATTCCGCCACTCGTATATAACCCTACGCGTTTTTAAGCGGAATATTCCGCTCTTGGCCGTTAGGAAGGTTTTCATTTATTTTAGTTCACCAAAACACCGATAGAATGCGTGACAATGTTCCTTGAGTAGATAGTTGACGTGTTGTTGGCTGTATGACGCATCACAGCTGTTGACAAATAAGAGAAGCCTTTGTTTTGTCACGTGCGCGCGCATTCAGTTGCCCTTTGTACACTGGAAGCGGATATTTTCGCTGGCTGGCAGTGAACACTGAACAGTTGATACTCACTATCAATTTATACTATTTTTATAGTAGCGTACATTTTGAATTTAATCATATTTGTTTTTCAGGGGCAACAAACCTATAGAACTAAAAAAATAAATAAAACTTTAACAAATAATATTTTTTTAATTTTTCGCCTAACTAAGCGCTAGAGTGATTTTTTACTCTTTTCATGGTAGCATACGAAGGGTTAACATTCAATTCGCAGAAACTAAATTGTGCTTCTCACACCCCCTGTTATTAAATTATTGTTTACTATTATTTTATTACAGTACTGTGTTATGGTATCCAAGTCATTTTCTTTAAATGTGAAAAGGTTTAATAGAAAATTTTAAAAATAGTATATTACCTAAATAATCCATCAGCAACCCCATATTCAGTTAAACATCACTGCTTGATCGTTTCAAAGCCATGAAAGAAAATTAAATATTTTCAAGGGCAGTTAAAATCAGCCCAAATAATCTGTTTCACAATCAACTATCGTTCCGATCAATGATCTCTACAACGCAACCATTGATAAGACAGTGTTTCATGTGACATACGATGTTGAGCATCAGACCCATTTAAACTTATGTTTGTATGTGTACTATATAGTATTTGTGTTCTATTTGTTAATGTTTTTATTTAATCAACAACCTCAAGCTAGCAAGCATTTAATATTTAACTGGAAATAGGATTGCGTTCTCGAAAAATGTCTTAAAACAATTTTTTTTTTTTACCTTACAACTTTCAATATTTTATTTTGTTAGTCTTTATTATGCATCAAAATACTCACTCTGATAAAGATTGACTCAAGTTGGTTATATGTGTTTCATCAAGATTAGTTGTGGGTTCATCAAGAGCTAACACACCACAGTTAGAACTGAAAACCTCAGCCAATGCCATGCGTATTATAAGACATGCCAAAACCTACAACAAAATCAGTTACTTAAAGTTATAGAATAACAAAACATTAATTTAAACATGATCAGTAATAAAAATGTATAAATAACCCAAAGGGTTGAAACAGCTAAGGTTTGAAAATATTTTACTCATGTGGAATAGTGTTTATTACAAACAGTCTGTCCCCAGCAGGTTCATTGTGCTGATATATATTAATGAATTTTAATTAAAAAAATAATTTAAACTAGTGCAACAGTATATTGTGGGCCTAGGGCTGCAAGATAGCTTTTTATCGGATGATGTGAGATTATTATTTTTAGTTCCGATTGTCATAACTCTAAGATTTAATGAGCAGAATTCTGTATTAATTGTACCTCCCCATTTTCCTCAAAATAGTGGGTCAACACAGAAAGTTTTTAGGCCTCTACAGAAATCAAACATGAAACATGTGCAAGAGAAATACACACAAACAGTTTTTACACACAATAATAAATTTCCATGTCTATTATTGTTGCTCAGATTAAACTTGTATCTCTCCTTTCGTAGGCATATCATGACCATGGAAGGAATGTCCTCTGGAGTCTCCATTGAGCTCTACAGGATATCTGACAGAAAGGTCTTGAAGTAGATATTGAGGACAGACTTCTATTCAGTTACATACAGAGTTACGTGAAGGATCGATAAAGTAAACACTAAAAAAAAGGGAAGAGAGGAAGAACTACAAGGTCTGGTAATGGAGACTGCCCAATGACATACTTACATAGGAATAATAGTGTGATAGAACGAAGTGTCTATCAATTCTGTCGGTTCCTACTTGAAGAATTGGAACTTCAAAAAGAACAAATATGTATATAAGCAGTGAATCAAATTATTCCTATGGGTAGGATCTGTGAACATTTATTTCACAGTCTCATCTGGAAGTTACCACAAAAATGATCAAAATAAATGTTTGTGAAATTTGCTAGAAAAATGAAGAGGAAAATAAATAGGAAATTAACCTTTTGTCCTGCGCTGCAACGTCCTCTCATATCCATCTCTTCTTTGTTACGATATTGAACAACTCTGTAATTGTAAGTTTTGCGTTTTTCCGCTGAACCTATAAAAAAAAATTATATTTACAATTTTATAAATTAAATAGTAAATTGTGTAACTATATTGGCATGTGTGTGTGTGTGTGTAATCATAATTCATGTATCTATAACACACAGTAGCTCTCTGTGACCGTCTCCACTTCTTTTGACCAGCTGGAAGCTCCGGCTGGCTGGAGACCGCGTACACTTTAGCCGAATCTTGTCAGGATGGGCCAAGGAATCAGGTTAGGACGCTAATGAACGCACGCAACGCAAGTTAAATTAAATGTTCTCTTTTATTTTAGAGCCGAATTAGAAGATTACAGAAATAATGATAATTTATAAAAAAAAAGACATAACGGCTAGATAAAAACCTTAATAGTGGCCAAAAAGCATACCGAGTAATTTATATAGCACGTGGCCGAAAAATGGACTGACCTCGTCCCGTAGCGGTCTGCCGTTCAACTTTTTCTCACGGCTCTCGGAACAGACTCTCTCCCGGCTCAAGCCCTCCACTCCTCGTCTCCCCCCCTTCTACGTGATATTGCACTGCTCAACAAAATTGCAAGTGCCAATTGATATTTTATTTAGAATCCCTTCCCATTACATCCAATTTTATACTTATTATAGTTTTTGTTTGGTGGGCTCCTTGGCTGGGCCACATCTCAACTTTTTTATCCAAAAAATTAATACACAAATATCTCCATGAATGTTTAATACATTTTGTACGGATAGGAGGTACAAGCTTACATTGAAAAATGGTCCTTGGTATTACCTAGTAGTACACAAATAAAAAACCACAATAAAACACTAATCAGTAATTTCATGTTTTATTGTGTTATTTCTATTTGTATACTACTAGGACCACTTTCCAAGATAAGCCAGTGGTCCTAATGTAGGCCTGATGGATACATCTCCTATCCATACAAAATATGTGCCCTGTTAAACTCTAACCTAGAACTCTTAATAAAGTTTGATAACCAATTATACATGTGCACCATACCCAACCACATACACACTACTGGTTTGGACGATGTATCAGCTTCCTGCTATTGAGAAAAGAATTTAAGAACAAGTGAAACAAAGAACAGCTGATCCATGTGATGGCTGAATCAATTAATTATTTTTTTTTCGGCACTCTTCTAGAAATGTTTTACTGCACCATAAGAAGATTCTGGACGTTTCATTACAACAATACCGATTTACTACATCTCATATAGTGTGTTTTTTAAACATGGAATGGCCCAGATATCTATGCCCCTCTCCCCTACAGCTCAGGACTGGTTCCCTGTGACATCTAGTTTTTCTGAAATCTACAATCACTTTCAAGAGGGAAAATATTACAGATCACCAATTCAACTAAGGAGAACAAAACAAGGCAGCTGATAGTGATTATAAGAGATGGTTGCAGACTGTTTTTAAAGGTGGAAGAAATGGTGTGGTAAGTGTTAAGGTAAAAAAGAAACTACTTTGAAGGGAACCAAGGCATCATTGTCCTAGATACACTATACATACCTGGATACTATCTGGGACTCGTCTCATTAAATATATAACCAAACTACATTTAAAGATTTTGGGCCTTTCCAAATTTACTGAATCTCCTTCGAGTAAAACCTTCATAACATGTCATTGTTGGATATTTAATTCTTTTAAGATTACAAACTTATCACTGAATACCACATACAAAACCTATGTGAAGCCTATCTTGACTTATGGAAGTGAAGTACTGATCACTGCGTACAGGACAAACATGGAACAGACACAAAACTACACACTAAGGTTAATAACCGGGGCAGTAAAAACTACACCAACTGCAGCTATACACTAGGAACCTTCCAATATCTAGAGAGATTAAGAAACAGTGAGCAATCGAAGTGCTTAAACTGAAGGCCTTGCCGCATGCAGCATGGACAAAAAACCATCAAATACAACAACTCAAAACTCAAAATCTTCCGTTGGAATGTGGCCTCAAGTACTTGGAGCACCTTAAAATCCCCAGTCAAGTAGAAGAGCCCTACTGGATTGCAGACCCATTGGATTACCAAACTTACAATGTCAGCTTGTCTCTGCTCTCAGCAACTAATAAACGGGATACCAACCCTAATGAATTGAAGCAGTTTAGCCTTATCTACAATAGAAGAAAGATTTCCACCACATGAATAGCTCAGGATTTATACAGATGGGTCCTTGACAGACAGTAATCATGGGGCAGGGGCAGGAATATATTCAACATTCTTTTCACATTATGTGTCTGTTGGAAAACATAAAACAAGCTTTGATGCTGAAGTAGAGGCAATATCTACAGCCCTATGTAGACACACCAAACTATGTAAGATAGTCTTCTTGGTAGACTCAAAGGCAGCCATCCAGGCTGTAGCCTCAAACAAGTTATCTTTCGTTCAAACTGTCAGGGAAGCAATAGTTGCAATCAGACAGACGGAAAGACTGGGAAAGACAATCCATTTCCAGTGGGTGCCTTTTCACGTGGGAGTAATGGGGAATGAGATGGCGGATGTCCTTGCTAAGAAAGGATCCAATCTGCTTCATTGGAACAAATCCTTGAACTTGGATTCAGCTAGAAGACTAATCAGCAATGGAACAAAAGAGGAATTTCTGAAGGAAGCACAAGCCTTGGGAAATGAGAGGAGGTGGAAGTGCATAGAGAACGAATGGCAACACAACAAGAACAAGCTTAGGAAAGAGGCTGTTGCATATCTACGCCTTGGCACAGGACATGCTGTTTGGCGGCCCACTTGAAGAGGATCCATGTCCTGAATTCCGATCTTTGTGTGTTGTGCCGACAAACGGGGGAGCCAATGAATAGGGAACATCTTTTGAGGTGCCCCAGGCTTGGTTCTGAGCACCAGATTTCGAAGAATTTTCGTAAATTGTACTGGAATGCCAGGAGACTCATGGTTGATTCTCACATAGTCTGCCATTGGAAACAACAACAACTTATCACCTGATCCAATTATTATCGGCTGTATCTTTACCCAATAAGTACCTAATGAATTGTTTAGTTTTGCATAATTTTTACCTGTGGGGGAAAACTTTTTAATTATTTCATTATTAATCGACCACCGTTTTAAAAGTAATTGGAAAATTAAAAATTCACACCCATATTTATTTAAATGGAGGTCTTATGTGGTTCCAAGATTTAAAAAATAAGTATTGTGCATGAACTTAAGAGTATGTCTATTAAAATATTTGTGTAGATCAACTATTTACCAACTAAAGTACAGGTTTTCCCCAGGTCAATATATTGGTCTAACCACAGACAACCTAAGCACCAGAATGAATGGCCACAGACATGATTTAAAAATCATGTACAGTAGAACCTCTGTTAACCGGCCTCGGATTAACCGGCCTATATCGTAGTGTACTGGTTGGATGACAGTTTCCAAAAATAAATTGTAATTGAAACACCAAAGCGACTTTGTCAATAGCGGTATCCCATTGTCGGCGGCATAAAAACACTGCGGCATTGGCACCCGTCGGTATAGCAGACATACACAGACAAAAACGTTTGATGGGCCGCTCTTTTCCACGAATCAATCTAGTATACATTATGAAAAATATAACATTTCTTTTCAGTTTTCTTCTTGTCTTTGACTGGTTATGATCTACGTACAGTATATACAGTAAATAAAAATGAGTTACGAAAACGGAAGTGTGTGTTGGTTTCGTTTGAGACGCGGTTAAATGTGTCAAAAAAAGACTTGACAGAGGGGAATTCTGTAAAAAAGCTTTGTAGTGTTTATTTTTTCATGCTTGATGTATAATATACATAACATAATATATACGATACATTTATGTACAATAAAATGAGTTGCAATAACATCTTAATTGCATAATTCTTAGCGCTACCTGATTAAATAAGCTTTCTTTGAACGAAAACCGATTTTTCACGGGAACCTCGGATTAACCGGCCAAACGGGCAACCGGCCCGGGTGTCAGTCCCGACTAGACCGGTTAAGAGGGGTTCTACTGTATATAAAGAAACTAACTGCACAACATCCAGCAATTCACAACATTGATGACGGTTTCACGAAAAAAATTATAAAATTACTCCCTCCAGAATGTAATCCCTCAGAACAAAGAAAATGGGAACTGTCTCATCAATAGGTCGCAATATCTAAAGAACCGCATATCCTTAATCTTAGATAAATCATCCTTTGTCCTTTTTCTTCTCCCAACATGCTAATATTTTGTCTGTGGTTTAACGCTCAAAACAGATCCATCCTAATTTTTCTTTTTATACTCTCTACTGATTGAGAAAGTAAACAGTGTTTAAGAAATATATCAGAACTCTAGTGTTTTATTGTGCATTATTCTATTTGTGTACTACTAGGTAATAGACCACTTTTCAAAATAAGCCTGTGTCTCCTATCCATTACAAAATATAAATTACGAAATAATTAGTGAGAGACTTCTCTGTCTTTCTTTTGTACTGTTACTGAATTGATTTTTTGTTAATTAATTAATTTATATTTGAAAGAGTCTGTTGACATATAAGCTACAGAAAAGCCTATTAGTGGCTTTTTAAATTTAATTATTGTGAATGAGTATTAATTTTTAAATAAATAAACACAATCTTATCAGCTATATTCTTATCACCTAACCTTACCAGCTATTTTCTTATCTTTTAACCTTGCAAGTTATATTCTTATCTTCTAACCTTACCACCAGTATCCTCATCAGTCTTGATTGATATATAATCAATATCATTGCCAGAGTAAATTGATGACCACAAATCTTTTATAATTTTGTTCACTCTCTCCATCTTCTCCTTGTGGAATTGTATCATTGCCCATTCCATGGCTTTATAATAATGATTTAAGTCATTACGTGCAGTATCGTCAACCTGAAATCCAAGGTAAATAACATGATTTTTAATGGTATAATTATATACCAAAATGTTGACTAAGTACTATGTTTCTGTACTAAAAAGAGATTTGTTTATTCAATACAGTGTACTCCTGATTATCTACGAGTCTTGTGGAAAAAAATAAGTAAAAAAACTTTACGACTCTCTTTGCCTGACTAGTACAGGTAACAATCAGTAAAACTACGATAACGAAGTTGTGCAGTAGAGATAAGCTTACTGTCTAGAATGGTAGAGTTGTGACGCTAATGAACTGGGATTCGAGCGACTGACGGACCAAGAAATAGCAGACAAAGGAAGCGGGGCGATTGAAGAGCAAAGTGTAAGTGAAGAGGAAGAAGAACGTACACGCATGCGCGATTGACATATGAAGTGGCCTTGCATCAAATCAATGGATTGCTCCAGTATTTAGAGGAACAAGACGACGACGTGCAATTAGCTGAATAACTGATGCTAAGAAAAGTTCAGTCAAGAATCAAGAGATGGTGTTTTCTCAATAAGAAAAAAAAAACAATGTTTGATTTTTGAAAAACCATCAGATTTTTAAAATTGCAGTACTGTACTAATGTAGCGTAACGTGTTTCCTGTATTGTTCTTTTGTTTTACTATAAGAATATCTCCTTTATTACACTTTTTTAGTTTCATTTAAAATGTACATTAAAACATTTTTACTGCATGTAATGTATTGTATTTTACTTAGGTTTGTACTGTGTATTATGTGCTTTATGTTCAGAATATTAAAGTCTTTTTATGTCAAAACTATTTTTTAATTATTTTCCCTTTATTTTTAGCACTTTTGTAGATTATCTGTGATTTTCGTTATCAGCGATGTCTGTGTCACCAAATTTCGAGGAAAATCGAGAGTACACCTTAGTTCCAAACCTGAATAGTACAGTAATCTTATTTTATTTTAACTTTAAATGAAGAAAAAAATTCAAATTGTCTACATAGTGTACAATTATTTTTCCACCTGATAGATATCACTATCTTGAATTTTTAATAGAGTTTTTTACAGTTGTCTGTCAACCGACAATGGCTTCCACGGCTCATTTGAGTCGTATGCCAAAACCAGGGTTAATAAGGAAAAATGCTTTAGTAAATATTCCTTGATACATTTGAATTTAAAATATAATTAGAAAATAGATACTTATATTTTGCATTCTTGTTAAGCAAGAAATAAACTAAAGTATTGTAAAGAAAGATATTTACATGGAGTTTGATAAAAGCCTCTTTATATTTTCTGCTTGCATTCTTGCACGGATCTCTGTTGAGCTCAGCATGTAAAGACTCTATAGTTTGTTCCAATTCTCTTTGTCTTCCCTCAATGTGTGCTTTCTAGAAAAAAAAGAAGAAAAATCATAGTAATTAAATCTATCATAGACTCATACAGAGGCTAATTTTAACCATGTTAAATTAAATAATGGATGAACTTTCTCAATTTTATATGTCCAGAAACACAAAATAAAATGCAGGTACTTTGCCTCTACTAACTTGTTTCAGCAACTCAGGTCCTCGCTATTGTGAATGTTAAATGAAAACCTTTTGAGTACATGCTAAGTCTTAGTTATAGGGTTTTATTGTACTAATTTTCAACTCATATACTATTTATAACACAAAATAAAATGCAGGTACTTTGCCTCTACTAACTTGTTTCAGCAACTCAGGTCCTCGCTATTGTGAATGTTAAATGAAAACCTTTTGAGTACATGCTAAGTCTTAGTTATAGGGTTTTATTGTACTAATTTTCAACTCATATACTATTCATAACAATGTTATTGATATTGGCTATTTGTACATTCACCATCATTTAATGATAAAATTCACAGTACAGTAGAACCCCTCTAATCCGTCACTGGGGGCATGGTCGGAACGCAAAAAAGGTCGGATTACCCGAAAAAAGACAATATTTATTAGATATTACTGTATATAAAGAGTTTTTTTTTAAAGTGAAATAAGTGATATATAAACTTTTAAAAGTCTATATATAAACTTTGCAAGTACTATAGCAAATCAATAGAAACAACACGAGAGATGACACAGCACTGAAGCGGGATGACACAGCACTGAAGCGGGAAAGCGATAACAAACCGGAAAGAATGGCGCCAGACGGGCCATGTGTCATCGACAAGTCGGCAAAATATTGCGAGCTCGAGCACGGTCGGATTAACCGGAGTAACGGACCACCCGAGAGTGGATTAGAGGGGTTCTACTGTACTTTCAGAGATAAAGAATAAACTCTCGTTATAAAGGGACTATATATTTTTCATTGTAGTTTTAAGGTGAAAAATCTTGAGTATACAATAAAGATCCCTTGTTTGGTATAGTCATTTCCAAGTAACAGCTATTTCCTTTCCCGTTAGAGGTCTACCATACCAACTTCACATATTCAAGCAATTACAATCGCCCAATGAGAACATTCTCTCTTTCCTACCATTTTTGAGTGACAGTTTCATTGTTCCATGTGACAGAGGACATCACTTTCAACAGTCTTTTCATTAACTTTCTAGAAAAACCCATGCCAACCTATACAGATACATTCTGGTTTCGCTTCAAGAAGAATTACGCTGCATTCAATCAACTGTATATTCTATGACACTACAAGGTGTCAGGCTCGCTTAACATTTGATGTACTAAAGTACAAAGATGCTATAATTTAACTATCACCTATTTACTAATTCCCTACTACTGCTAATTATAATGCTTTAAAATTCTATCTCCATAGTTTTGCTAACATTAAACTTGTGTACTAAATAAGTAAATATTGAATGCAACTGAAGTGTAACTTTATCAAGTCAATTATGGGTAAACAACATCAATGCTTACGTGTAAAGTGAACTGTGTAAATGTTTTAGCTACCCAACACAAGTGAACATTAGCAAAATCGTGAAAGTGCCACAAAAAACTGCTCTTCTGCCAGAGACAATGGTAATACGATACTTACATAACATAGATGTCACAATTTCATGTTTCAATCGTTTCGCATAATTAAGTCAATTGTTAATTAATATCATAATTAACAATTATGCTAACTTAATTGACACCCCTAGCCCTCAAATACTTTATTTTCCCAATAGTCTACTAACTCAAAACTATATGAAAAAGGTATAAATCCAGCTCCTTGAGCAACCTTGAGATTGCAACATACTCACTACAGTGAACCCTTAAGGATTCAAGTGACTATAACCAAGTTCTGGATTTCTTACCCTTAGAAAGTGTAAGTTTCAAGCTTAGGGCCTAGGCTTGTTAAAGTTTATATTTGTTTATTTAGGCTACCTGTTGCAAGCTGAAATGATTAACTTAACAATGTGTTATTTAATATGTTCAGGCAGTAGCTAGCAAGCCGAATACCAGACTCTATGAGCCTGTATGTAGCTCTTATTTACGTCAGATGGCGGTTTTATTTTTACACAAACCCGTGTTGTCTTTCACACAGGATTTTTTGAGCTGTTCACAACATCTTTGTTCCTATTATTTTATTACAACTTACAAATGAGAAATTGATGCAGTGTTTGATGTTGAAAACGTCATACATGAAATTCAAACAACGCTACAATTTGGGAATGCAACATTAGTAGATTATGTAAAACAAAAAAGCAGAAGCGTGGGTAAAAATATACAAGTTAAATGACAATTATATTACAATATATTTATATTTAATTCATTTAATTATGCGTTTTACTCTCAATGGTAAATGAACACACAAATGGGTTTACAAAGTAAACAATCAAATTAAATTTTATTATATCAAAAACTACAAGAAAAACTATCAAGAATTAGAAACAAAAAATAAGTTAAATATTAAACGAAATACAATTGTTTGATAACAAGCACAAGTGAAAAAATATATTGTCTTTTATATATATAAAACAATCTCAGGGTAGGTAACGTGCCGACTTTATCCAGTCTCCTTGTCGTAATTATTGAAATTCTCAACCAAATATTAGATTAAATTTCGATTATGAAAAAATAAATTTGAAAACCTTGTTTTTGTAACATAAGTGAAGTTAATTCTTGAATTTAATTTAGTGAATCTAATCTTTATGAACTAACCCTTTGTTCGGGCGTCATTTGTAACATAAGTCTTTTAAGCTTTAAGAGCTTTTAAACAAAATTTGAGTTACCTATCTAGTTGTAAGTCTGCGTTCTTACAATTCTACAATTAAGTTTACTATTTTAATTTACCTGAAGGGTAGGGTTGCAATCTCAATCGTACTTACAGTTACTCCTACAGCATAGCACATGGTTAACACAATGATCTAGCCAGACATTTTATGTATAACAAGAAATCTCCTTTTTATTATCAAATTTAAAATAACTAAACATAACATCTCTCTCACACGAGAGTTAAATAGAGAATAAGATATAACATTGCAAGTTATTGTTCTTGTGTTCTATAAGTTCAAAGAGAAAAGTAAAAGTTTTATAATTCTTTCGTCGTGATTGCTAAGTTTAATTTATTCACTTTACTCACGATTACCATGTTTTTAAATGGTACCAAATTGTTCCCAAACTAATTGTCCAAGCTTCTTTGTTTGGTTCATCATCCCAAACCCTAGAAGTCCGCCATTGTCGTGCTGAATTTGAGTCTCCGCAGTCGATATGTAACGTTGGCTGCTCTCGAAGACTCTACGAAGACTGACTAAAGCCACGCTTCCTTCTTCCTTTGAAAAGCGCTCTCGCTGAGGCTCATGGGAAATATTGTACTTTTTCCGTTCTCATGGACTTCGGGTTTCGAATTGCTTTTCGCTTAATCTGCATTTCTCTAGAGGGTTATTGTCCATTGCATTTACGCGCACCTTTTGAGATTCAACTTTGTATTGTTTTTACATTATTTTAGCAATCGTTTAAATATTGTTTAGGAACACTTTACACTTTATTATTTCTATATAATGTTTATTCTGTATATTATTAATATTGACATTACTTGTATATTATTTAAACTTAACATTTATTATTTTATTATTTATTATTGGTTGGAAGATGTCCCATGCTTACATTTTGGACATTAGAAAGTTCAAAATATTATGGATAGATCTCACCAATTTGTCGTATTACAGTCCTGGTACTGTTTATTTGGAGTTCTGGTATTCTTAGCACTTAATATCCTATTGTCAAGAAGAAGAAAAAAAAAAACTATACTTTTCTTCACTTTTCACAATTGAAAAATCAAATTTTGTAGTCCGTCGCTGTATACGTTGTCATAATTTTTATAGGTTTTTTAAAAATTTAAACAGAAAGATATGTAAAGATTTTTATATTATAATTACATTCTAAAATTAATGAAGGAAAAAATAAAAACCCAAGCAGAATTTCTATTAACTTTTTGAATGAAAGACTCTCTTCAAACCATTTCACTAATAGTGACCATATAAATCTAAAGGGGAAAAATATAGTCACAGATAGGCTCACAAAACTGATTTTAAATTCAAGCAAGGTATTAGGGAAATGTGTAAGAAAACCTACATTGTTGGAGAAGTGGTTGATAGCTAAACCGAAAGCAACTGTGCAGCATTCCAGTAAGATACAACATCATTGTGTACCAAAGATGACTCCGTTGGAAAGGTGGCTACGGACTGGCAGGTCCACTTCAGGAGTGTTGGTTAGTGATTTTTTAGGGCAGTAAACTTCCAGCCTGATGTAACAATGGAACGGTCTAAGAATAGTAAATGTAAAAATTTAAACCGAACTGAGTTTGCAGTGTCCAATGATAATGTGGACTTTTTTTCTATTTTGCATCAGAATGCCCAGTTTGCGACCAATAAAGTGGATGAACTAGATATTCTTTTGGATTCTATGAAATCTCATGTGTTTGTCGTTACTGAACATGCTTTTAACCAGCATAATATCAAGCAATTTAATTTATTAAATTATAAACTGGGATCAGCCTATTGCCGAACAAAAAAGAAAGGTGGAGGGGTTGCTGTATTTGTAAGAAGTGACTTTGAAACAAACTCTTTAAGAATGTGTAACGATAGAAGTATAGAACAACATTTTGAGGTTACTGGTATTAAATTAACATTAAACAATCTTGTTGTAATAGGTATTTATAGAGCACCAAGTGGTGATTTTGATGTTTTTCTATCTCAGTTAGAAATTATTTTGAATCAATTATTGGTTAGTAAAGTTAAATTTGTAATAATTGGTGACTTCAATGTTGATGTATTGAAAGATGGTGTACTCTGCAGAAGGTTACAGGACTTGTTGAGAACATTTGACTTGATGTGGTTGATTGACTCTCCTACCCGTGTGACGGCAACGTCAGCTACAGCTATAGACAATGCCATCACTAATATAATCAAAGATCGGTTATCGGTTGGAATTGTCCAATCGGGTATCGCTGACCATTATGCTCAGGAGATTGTTTTATTTGATTATTATAAAAAAAATTTACTGCCTTTATATAACTTTTCTCGGCAGACATGTGCTCATAACATTGCCCAGTTGAAGTTTTTGCTGCGAGGAGAAAGCTGGTTGTTTCTTGAGCAAGTAAAAAATGTAAATGAGCAAGTCTCAGAATTTATAAAAAACTTTGAATATAATGTAAACTTGGCATGTCCCTTCAAAAAATGCAAGTCCAAAGTAACAGGTAATCAAAAACATTACTGGATAACTAAAGGTATCTTGGTGTCAAGTCAAAAATTAAAACTGTTAGCAGAACTAAATAAAATTTCCAGAGAGGAAACATTCAAGAACTATTTTGTAAAATATAAAAAAGTGTACAAAAAAGTCATCAGTGCGGCTAAGGCATATGAAGTTAACAAACAAATGGCAGCTACTGATAACTTGTCTAAAACCGCCTGGAAGATTATTAATGGTAATAAGGCTGAGAAATCAAATGGAGCAGTCACCTTGGAGGTGGAGGGGAAGCGCTATGCTGATCCATCGAGGGTGGCGAATATGTTTAATCACTTTTTCGCTAACATAGGTAATCCAGAGGGATCAAAGCCTACTAAAAATATAAATACTGTTTTATATTCCCCTTCCTCCTCGATGGCATTGTTTCCTGTGTGTGAAGCTGAGATGGCAGCAACACTCATAGGCCTAAAGAACTCCCAGTCTTCTGGATTGGATGGAGTGTCTACCTGGCTTTTAAAAAAGTGCTCTCAAGAGCTGATAAAGCCTTTCACAATTCTGGTGAACAATTCCTTCATGGAAGGTAGCTTTCCAGACTACTTTAAAATAGCTAAAGTCATCCCTATCTATAAAAATGGAGACATGGCAATGATGACGAATTACCGTCCTATATCCTTGCTTCCTGCAATCAGTAAAGTTTTCGAAAAACTCTTTCTGAATCGTCTTCAAAATTTCTTGAACAAAATGAACATTATTGTTAAAAGCCAGTTTGGATTCTTGAAAGGGAAGACAACAATTGATGCTATTATTAATTTAATCGAGTATATTTTAACAGCAATGGATGGGCAGGAACATACACTAAGTGTATTTCTGGACCTGTCCAAGGCTTTTGACTGTGTAGACTTTCATTTACTTTTTAATAAATTAGAAATATATGGGATCAGAGGCGTACCACTTGATTGGTTAAAGTCATATATGACTAACAGGAAACAAGTGGTTCAGGTCGGAAATACTTTATCCGATCCAGTTGACCTCAATTATGGAGTTCCACAGGGATCCATTTTGGGTCCAGTATTGTTTATTATATACATGAATGATCTACACTTCAGTGTTAGGAGCGGTGGTCTAATTCAGTATGCTGATGATACCACTATAAGTCTGAAAGGGCACAGACTCTGTGATACTGAAATAAATGCATTTATCCTAGTAAACACTGCTTGCCAGTATTTTTATGAACATAATCTTAAAGTAAACACATTAAAGACCAAGTGCATGCTTTTTGGTTTAATGCCGGGCTTAGAAGAAGGCCTTCATATAGTGTTGGATGAGCAAATAGTAGAGACAGTATCATCGTTAAAGTTTCTAGGGCTCATCCTTGACAGCAAATTGTCTTGGGCAGAGCACATTAGTGAGCTGTGCAAGAAACTGAGTTCGGTAGTTTTTCTGCTCAGGTCACTGGCAAAGTTCTGTTCAGAACACATTTTAAAATTAGCATACTTTGGTCTATTCTCTTCTCACCTAAATTATGGAATTGCTCTGTGGGGTAATTCATCAAAGCAAATGATCCGAAGGGTCTTCAGTTTACAAAAGCAAGCAGTAAGAATTATTGCTCGTTTGGGCCATCGTGATTCTTGCAGGGAAGTATTTAAAAAGCTAGGTATTTTGACCTTTCCCTGTATGTACATTTGTGAAGTAATTTTACATTACAAGTATAAGAGTTCTGTGACTCGAAACACTGATGTGCATACATACAATACCCGTCATAAAAATGACTTCCGTGGCAAAAAGCATAGATTAAAAGCTTTCGACAAGCTACCGTCTGAGACTGGAGTCCGTTTCATGAACAAACTCCCTAAAGAGTTTAAAGAAACGATGGAAGTCAGTGTTTTTAAAAACAAATTAAAGCGGTTGCTGAAGTTCAATGCTTTTTACACTGTGGGGGAGTTTCTTGATGCCACATTATAGCCTATTATTATAAAAATGAGTACCCATGTATAAATTAAATGTACTGGCTAAGGTCATAACAATGGATAGAAGAGAAGAAGTTTGTGGATTTTAAATTTTATGTGTGTGTATTTTGTGTTATCATAATTCTTAAGAATATGAGTTTTATTTGAATTTTGTAATTCTAATGTTAAAATTTGATTTTAATAAGCATAAAGATTTAAAAAGTTTGACTTGACTTTGAAATTTCTTGACCTAAGCTTAAAGCCACGTGAGAATTTTAATAGTTTTTAAGCCACGTGAGTTTTTTAAGAGTTTTAAAAAACTGTATAATTTTTCTTTTATATATATGTATATGTTATTTATTATAAACTGTATGTTGTCTCTATTTTTTAAATGATTTATTGTGTTTGTTGTATTTTGTAACTCATTACGTATAGCTATTGTATTAGCATATCTTATCCATGATTATTGACTTGTCTAAATACAAATGTATATTTGTCAAACAGACTAATAAAAAATGAAAAGGAATGAAATGAAATTATTTTTATTTTGTACGATCTCGTAATATAATTATTTCTCTATATTCCTAATAACGAAAATATCTTATTTCTAAAATTTTTACATTAAATATTTTAAATACGTTTGAAAAATCGACATCTTTTGTCCTTGCCAATGAGATCGCGTATCTTCCGCGACATCATTCGCTCCGCCCCGGTTGCCTGACATATGGTAGGCGTGGCCTTCCGTCTTCCTGGTCTGCTATATCCGCGATATTACATTTCGTTATATTTGTAAATATTATTCGATTTTATAATTTTGTAAAATTATGGAATGTTGCAATATACTGTCTAAAGCAAAAGCATGTAACGTCATCTCGCTCTTAACAGCATAATGACATCACAAACAAGTCTATTGTATGTCAAGATACACATTTATTATATTAATTATAATCAATTACATGGGGTGTATTTAGGCTACTTCTTTGTTACTTAGACTGGATTTCAATGGATCTGAAAGAAAGAACTCTACAACATTATGTAGCTGATAGAAATTTTAGATTTCTTTACTCATGGTATAATACACACATATACAAATAATTATATTTCAAACTTTCATTCTTTATAAATTAACCAAGATTCAAATAGTTCATACAGTTTTTATATTACAATTAAACAGTTCTGATTATGTAGAACTAATATGTGCCAACTTAAATTCATTGTCCATTTTTGACGATCACACACATTCGATGAATTTCAAACTAATTCTCTTGCTCACTACAAATAATGATGGTTCAATCTAATGATGAGAAATACTATTCTTTTCAAACTCACTCAGACGACAATTAAAATAATTTGATGACCAAGTAGTCTTAATTTCTCTCTTATGAAAATTTACTTGGAGAAACCTTAAGTACAATAAAAGAAAAGTTGACACACAATAACTTTAAAAGGGAAGAAGGAGGATGCTTTATTTTACTCTTTTTTATTTCAGAATACCTACTACATACAGTTTCATATGTTTTGTGTAGATGTCATTTTTATTTCAGGTGATGTTTTAGGTCAGTGTTTCTTAAGCGTGTGTAAGCCTCACTGCCTGTTAAACAAGGAACCAATTATAGAGCTATTATTTCTGACTGTTTCCTTACTTAAAAAATGTTTGGCCACCATTGCTAATTTAAAGCTGTGCAAAATGAGCTGTTGTGGAATGTTGTACGATGTGCAAGTAAAAAATGATTTTCATTACTGTTGAGACCGATGGTTCTTGGTGGAATTCCATGTTTAAAGATAATAAACACAATTTTTTATTTTGTACTATCCACTTTTTATTAGTCTAGCCGACCAATGGTTTCACCTGCTAAGGCATTGACGAGGCTGTATTACAGACTGAAGAAAAAAGAAAGAAAAAAAACCAGAAAACCTTAAAACTAGAGGGTGGGAGTTAGGATACAAAGAATGGAAGGTTGTGGAAATACCCAGCCTGGGCAATGACCATAGGAACAATACATATTGGGAAAACCAGTTGATTGTTCTAAGTACAAATAATTTTTAAAGGTTTTACTAATGGAGAGTTATACAAATCTAACTGGTCATTTAAAACTAAATTAGGGTTACAGTATCTTATTCTTTTAATTTCTAAGCTCTCCAAAGTATTCAATTTCCTACCTTTATTATCAAAATGTAATATCATAATAAAGATTTTAAAATATCACATTTTGATAATAAAGGTAGGAAATTGAATGCTTTGGAGAGCTTAGAAATTAAAAGAATAAGATACTGTAACCCTAATTTAGTTTTAAATGACCAGTTAGATTTGTATAACTCTCTATTAGTAAAACCTTTAAAAGTTATTTGACTTAGAACAATCAACTGGTTTTCCCAATATGTATTGTTCCTATGGTCATTGCCCAGGCCGGGTATTTCTCCAACCTTCCATTCTTTGTATCCTAACTCCCACCCTTTAGTTTTAAGGTTTTCTGTTTTTTCTTCTTTCTTTTTTCTTCAGTCTGTAATACAGCCTCGTCAATGCCTTAGCAGGTGAAACCATTGGTCGGCTAGACTAATAAAAAGTGGATAGTACAAAATAAAAAATTGTGTTTTATTATCTGTAAAAAATGATATTAAAAAAATATATTATTAATGTGAAAATCGGGTGCTATTTTAAAAATTACCTACATTTATTTGGTTAATATGCATTCCCAATAGTTTCTAAATACAAGCCTACATACCAAATATGAGCAAAATCAGACCCATATTACCTGAATGAGTAGGATCGGTGGACATTTCATGTCTTGGGTGTCAGTGTTTCTTTGAGAATTTGCTAATAGAACTAAATAATAAAGTTCAATTTTTCATCATGTATACAGAAATATATAATTAAATATATTACCTGTTTTATAATATTATCTTCTTGATTACTTAATTTTCGTTTTTCCTTGAGCAAAGTCTTAGCGTCCAAATTGCCAATCTCATTTTTCAAATTTTCCGTAATTTTTCTAACTTCACATTCTTCATCCATCTTCAATCGTAGTTTCATATTGTCTTCTAATTCTCGTAACCTAACCTACAAACATAAAACGTCAGTGAGGTTCCTAGACTGACTATGATTTGGACCAACTTTTGCCAACATCTGTTAAAATTTTTCTAATGATTTGTTTAGCACATTAATTCTATTTTTCCTATAAGGTATTCATTAACTAACAATTAGTTAAGAATAGTCTGTATATATTCAAGTTATGTAATTAGTTGAACTGTTTTATCTAGCCTATGTCATTATATTGGATTATCACAATGTATAAGATTAACAAATTAATATAGAGATCGGTTATAAATATAAGAAAAGAAAAAAATATTTACAAAATAGTTTATGTGTGTGTGCGTGTGTGAATTAAATGTTAAATAGGAAAATTATTTGTCAAATCATTAGTAGTTTTAATGACCCATTTTTATTTAAAACGTTAGCTGCCATATCGGTCCGAAACTAAGGTGACTGTACATGCAGCGTTACGGCACGATCGGACCGATAAAGTCACTGATGTAATGTTTTGTTTTGTGGTTCACAGTTCGATAGTGCAGCAACCTATCGGTATATTTTGGTATTCTCTGGATTGGGTAAAGACGTGTGTTAGACATAGTATATTGTATGCTTTAATAACCGTTACCATGGTTACTCAATATAATATTAAAATCAGTGGATATTTTCACTTTTTTGTCGGCAAGATCGGACCGATTAAAAATTTTGGTTTAGTAATGAATAATTCACAAAGAATACAGTTGTAAAATGAATATATGTATTTATAAAATAAATATTAGACAAAAAAAATAGCGAGCTTGCTAACATAAAGAAATGAAATAGCCCGTTTAGATTTTTTTTTTTTAACACGAAAATTACCTCGGTCAGATCGGACCTAAACGTTATACTACGATTAAAATTAAAGCCGAAAAATTGCATTTCGGTCCGATCGGTCTCGGAACTATATATGCATAAATGTAAATAAAATTAGTAAATACTATTGCCTTATATTATTTAACATAGGTAGATGCAAAAATAATAATGGAAAAATAATTTGGTAATCGTGGCACTCACGACAAGAGTATCGTATTAGACCTCGGCAGCTAAGGTGTTAAATGTGCTTATAATACTATACTTGTAATGAAAAGAAATAGGCAAGTTTTTACTACAAAGGGGTTATAAATAAATTTTCAACAAATATTGTGATTTAGTTAAATTATTTGTGAGGGACCCTAAATAATTGTTATTGATGAGCCATAATTATGACTATTAGAAAAAATACGGATACTGTAAAAGAGAAGAAAAGAAAAACAGTAGGCCTACACTTGACCCTGGATTGTAGGACTACCAGACATTCAAGAACTTCCTTGTTACAGCCTGAAGTATTAGTTGATACATATTAAACAAAGTACAACTAAACTTTAATAATCTTATTCAACTTTATTCTTTAATGCTTTTATTTTTAGTTATGCGGTAGGTTTAATTTTATAAATAAATTACTTTCTACTTCAAATAATAGTTTATTCTGCCACAAAACGAAGTATGTAAAGTGATGCTAAAAGACATTAGCAAATATAACTAAATATAGCCATCGTACCAACTTATTTGAATTCACATAAAAATAGGTTATGTAAGGTTTAGGGAATTGCTGTCACTGAAGTAATTCAGATGACAAGCTACTAAAGTGAATATCAACTAGTATCGATCAGACTAATTGAGCTTGTGTAATACAAATTTTGGCAATAATTTTATTTGACCAATATTAGAAATATTATTAAATAAATATAAAATAATTTCATCTTACATGACTTGTCTTTTTCATCAAAGACAGGTTAGGTTAGGCAAGGGTATATAATATTAATATAATTCAACTGTTATTTATATAAAATACTGTTTATATAAAAATTAAATTATCAAAAAATCGTATTTTAATAAAAATGGTTGACTCATATGACATTCAATGCGCATGTGTCATATGATATATGAATCTTGATATTAGTTTTTTAAGGTATTTTACTATATTGTTGTTTAACTTGATGGTTTAAATATAATCAAAGTCTTGGTGATTAAATTTGCATAATTAGATATTTTAATATAATGGGTAAAAAATGAGATACTTACGGAATATCAATGCCGAAATTTCAAGGTTGAAATTATTTCTTTTATAAAAGTGACCATTTTAGAAGTGGAAGTAAAACTTTCAAATTCCTATTGTGATATGTATATATAACAATATACACATGATTTTGGTACTTTTCATTATATATTTTTACAGTAAAAAAGTGAATTGCGCTAAAAAATATTATATTTTCCATTACATTATAAGATATTATACTAAATGAATTTGGCATATATTTGTAATTTAAACGGATGGTTATAAAAAGTGATTTTTTAAATATTTTATTTTAATTATGCACCCTTTATGTACCAAACTTTTATATTTACCTTACTCTCTATAAAACAATCAGAGACAAGTTTATATTTACAGTATTTTATACATTTAATCATACACAATATTAAATTTACACATTATTTGAGATAAATGCCCTTTTATTAAATGCCCTTATTTAAATGCATTTAGGGGAAATAATAAACAAAGAACAATTAATCAGATAATTGTGTTTTATTTTAAAGTTTCTAGTGATTGTGGTTAGGGGCAAATTCGAATCATTATTGTGAATTTCACCACAGTGCTCAACAAGATTGTACCTGAATAACAAATCGATACACTGGGAACCAGCTTTGATAATTTAGTTTCAATGATTAATAATTAATTAGAGAACGTATAACTAACTAAATATCACTAATCACAGTTAACTTTAGTTGAACGGTATTTAGGCCCTACTGTACCATATAATTGAAAAAAACACAATTTAACAAATAGCTGCAGGTTGAGTAATAATATTACAGCCTCCAGATAAACACTGAATGCCACTTTTAACTTTATTTACCCAATCATTGTAAAATTTTGAAAACTAGTTTAAACACAAATTAAAGCCGGAATGAAAAAGGCAGCCATCTTATTTGTCATGCTTGACTAGAATGTTCAAGAGAGCAATCTCCGGGAATGATTCTGATTTCGTGTTTCTTCATATCTATTTGTAGTAGATCGGGCCATTAGTAGAGTGACTTGCTCGCAATTTCTCCGGTATTACAAAGTCACAAGATGGAAAGAATAAGCATAAGACAGGAGAGAATTAATACTCCTATTATTTAAGGCTTGTAGTGCCATGAGGTAAGGTAAGATATGTAAGGAAGGAAACAGAAGTCTAGTTATTTTCCAGCTATGAATTTACTAACTTTTGATATTGTGTTCTCATTGTTTTGAGCTTCACTTACCTGCTGGTTAGATATCAGAGATTTAATAGAATCAATCTGATTTTGTAAATCAGCCTTCTTGACATTAAGAATGTCTTTATGTTTCTGTAGCTTTGCTAAGTTCTGTTGGGTTGTGGACAGTTTCAATGCTCCGCCTGATCTGTCATAACCTGTCACTTCCTTTTGTATCTTGCGGATTTCTTCACAACGTTTTTGCAACTCGTTCACCTAAAAATGCAACAAATTGTATGTAAATATAAAGAATAGACCTTCAGATCAAATTTGTGGTAACTGAATATTACGTTCATACTTTATCTAATTCATGAAAGGAAATAGATGTCAATAAGTGGCAAAAATAATCAGTTTTTCTACACCAACCAAAAATATGAATAAATACCATCCAACTGATACAAATATTGAAATTATTACATTTTTGTCTCATTAGAAACATATCAGTCTTAAAACAAAATTTTTAAAACTGGTGGTAAGATTGATTATAATATAATATATATCTAATAACGGTACTAAGATTTTCATTTAATTCTCAACAAAAAATTTTTTTTTTTAAATTTCCTTTTTTAAATTTTGCACACATTTATTAACATTTAATATAAGGCAGATCTTTTATAAATACAAATACATTAAAAAAATTTCAAACCCCCCTCCCCTCAAGAAACTATACACATATACAAATATAAACAAAAGATTAATAAATGAAATACAAATTAATAATATTAAACAAATAAAACTTCCATAGTAACAAATCATTATCCAGGGGGAATAAAATTATGCAGCCTCTAAGTTAAGGCCATTCAGAGGTTACAGGGCAAGTGTGGCCTGTGATTAGGAAAAAGAAAAGAAAAAGACAACAAATTTTCAATAAATAAATATAAGAAATGAATGAGGATAATTCATGGGAGTAATTACATCTACAAATAAAGTTGATGTAGCCTCGGGGAGGGTGTTTCTTTCGGCCTGTTGTAGCTGCGGGATGGAGAAATGTATACTGAGTTACGGGTAGATGGTTTGGTGCGGCGAATGATGAAGCGGTATTACGGCATGCTGTAAATCTTTTTGTTGGCGCTGAAAAAAGCCAGTCAGTCTAAGTCCTAGAGCACCACGTAAAATGGGTGGTGTAATAACTATCGGGGAAGGAGTGAGCGACCTCAGTAGCGATGCGCTTCATTCAGTACTGCCTCCTGGCATTATTACGGCGGACGATCCTCCTCTCTTAGTTAGTCTTGGGTATCAACAAGGTTGAATCCATCTAGTATTGCTGGCACCAAAGCACCTACAATTTCCTTTTCAGGAGGCGATATGGGGGGAGCAAGATGCTGTCGTTGCCCGGCATTCATTGTTTAATTTCTTCTACGGGAGGTCACGGAGTGACCCTCGGAGAGGCGGCGATCCTGGTGGTAAGGTGGCAAGAGTCAGGTGGAAGGTGTTCTCAATGAGTGAAGAACGTGTAAGGGCTGAACAGGCTGGTATGCGGCAGGTGGCTCAGGGTTCAATCATCAAGATGGATGTGGTTCTTGTCTTGGCATTCTCTGTTGGAGCAGGTGTCTGACTTGCAGGTGTAGTGAGTGAAGTCCTCCCACTGGAGGGTATAGGTGAAGTGAATTTTTGGTGTTTTCCGGTGTCGGTACTTATACAACTTTAGCTCTGCCAGCTAGTAGCTTAGCTTGCCTAGGACTGGCTGAGTCCTAAACAATTGTTTAAGTTCTCGATGCAAACCAATCAGCGATACGAAGTAAGTTGCGATTGGTTCGGAATAGTGTTGCGGAGCACTATTGTATGTAGATGCGGACTCTCGCAATCGTCGTGAAGCTGTCGGTAAATCAGAGACAAGTTGCGAGTGCGGGACGTGTAAGGTGATATTGGCCGAAGCAAAGCTGTTTGTGGCCAGGGAAATGATGTGTTCAGTCGGCGTGTGTGTTGGCAGGTTTTGTCGAGTGAATGTTGGGAAACGAGTTGGGTGAACTAGTTTCCGGTTGTGGTGACATTAACAAAGTAAAATATACAAAGGACAGATAGAACATTCGAAATTAATGTACTAGAAAACAACAAAAAAACAGAAAAGAAAACAACATAAAAAGTCAACCAGACATATTAAGGAATAAGGTTTAGTAGTATTATTAAATAAAAAATTGCTCTACATCTTGTTGTTCCCAATCATTATTTCTCACATATGTACATTCACTCCTAATGAAACTCAACATTTTCACTCTTAACACATACAAGTCCACAACTTACACACACACACGCACGCATACACACACACACACACACACACACACACACAATGTTTATTATATAAAGTTTATCACAATGTGATAAAGTTTTATTATATTTTTTGTTTGTGGGTTCACGTTTTCAATTTTCAAACATGAAATGACCTCTTTATGGTGTGATGATGTTTCTTTTATGACACTCCTATGAATGATGCATACATGTTTCAGAAACAGTAGTAGTGATATATTACCAAGTGGATCATCTGACTGAAATATCATGTACGGTAAATTTGCGGCTGTCTGCCCCAGGCTGTTATGTAAATAATATTAATTTGACTCTATAAATTTAGTTTATAAAATATTTAATACAAAAATTTTCAATTGTTGTTTTATGAAAAATACACTTACACCTTCAATACATTCTTGTAACGACTTTTTTCACATCGGTACGAGAAAATTACAGTTCTATTTTTACAATAGTCACTAAGCAGAAGATATCTAACGTAATCGATTTTGTATGCAACATTCAGTTTTTATTGTTGTGTTCTTTATTTTGATTTACAATAAGTTGTGTAATTTTATAACTGTTTGTCAAATGCAAGAAAAATGCTATCTTTGTTACATTCTTTAAATAAATATTAAAATTGTATAAATACTTCTGTCATTTTATTTAACTTTCCTTTCATAATTAGTATTAATTCTTTTATCATATGCTATAAACATGAGTTTAAATATGCTATGAAATGCTATGTTTAACAAATTTGGGTGTTGATTCCAAAGGATGTGATTTACACATCCAGTTTTTTTACTGTCCAGCCTGTCTGACCACATTTTCTACAACAAAATAAATAAGCTTAAATATTATTAATCTAACCTTCTGTCTTTCTTTATTCATTAACATTTTATAGTTATTGCGTAATTGTTCCTTTTCTTTTATCACAGCTTCCAATTGGTCAGACACAGGTACTATCTGTTCATTTGTTTGGTCCATTTCCTCCAACAGAACAATCTCAAATGCTTGCAACTCTGCAAGTCTATCTTCCAGCTGTTTCTTTTTCTGAACACCTCCTTGGATCTAAAAAAAACTATAACAGTTATCCACACATATTTATATTAACTTCATTTTCTATAGTACTTACTTGTTATTCTCTACTCAAAAATTTGTTTTTTGTTCGTTTGTTTGTATAATTCTTGTTGGACAAAAAAAGCCAGACAAAATACAAATTATAATAGATTGTCATATTAGTTATACAAAATAAACAAAAATACACAACTAGACTATCTAAAATATACATTAGTAAAAGTGGTAAGCAAATTGGTAGTGATTTGGGTTGTAGATTATATATCCAGACATCTTCCTATTTTATTATGGATTTGGTTTTAGATCAAATTAAAAAATATCAACGAAATTTTTCTTTCAAACTCTTTAACATTGTCTATAAGCTTTAATGAATGAAAACAAAATCTGCTAACATTTTGAAATGTACATGTTTGATCTAAACAGTTACTTATATTTTCACAGGAAATTTAACTAAAACCTTGATGAACTATACCTTACTGAATGTTTTTGTTGTTCATTAAAATCTGTATAATGGGTGATTCTTTTTTCATGGGCATTATTGATATATTATAAACTATAAATCTGATGAAAAACTTTAAATAGGAGACGGTTGTTACTTTTTCATATATCTAAAAAGTCGGTTTTTCAAACTGTGAAAAACGGCCGCCTTTTTCGAATATGTCTGCCAACTTTTTAATTTCTTATGGAGACCCCTATTTTTTTAAGGTGTTTTCGGATTTTTAAGGTGTTTTCGGATTCTGTACAAAATTTTCAGACTCTATTCTTTAACTAGTTTAGGAGTAATAGGTGTTTGAAGTTTTGAATATTTGATGTGTGGAGTATTTTCAAGAGGCGAATTTCCATACTTCCCATTGATGAATCAAGACTAAAATGTAAGTAGGAATAGTGTAGGATGTTTAAATACAGTAATGTAGCACTACAAAAAAAAAAAAAACCAAATAATTTGTGCAACAAATAAAAACTTGTTGCTATTTAATTCCTTACTTAACTTATTCTACACTACTACCTTACTTAACTCACACTACGTTTTAGCAAGTTTTTATTTGTTAGACAAATTATTTGTAGTCCTACATTAGTATTGCACATCCTAGAACAGTGGCCACCAAATGTGGACCGTGGAAGTTTTGTATGGACTGTGATGAAATTGTGTATTTTCTGAAAATAATAATGATTAATTCTCAGAAAATAAATCATTCTACAACCCATGTGACATCCAAAAGTATTGAACAAACTTTGAAAAATCTCTTAATAAATAAATGTATAATGGACGAGGTTGGGGCAAGAGTCGGAATTCTCCCCCTCTCCAACTAAACATCTGATTTATACTTCCCCCACTAACACAGCTACCGCTTTGACCTTGAGCTATGAACAACACCTACTCTCTCTCTTCTCTCTTACTCCTTTAATCTGGTCCAGCGGTTGTTATCAGTACATGCGTAGTGTTTATTTTTATTCTTATCCAGAGCTCTTGTTAATGTTCGGTTTGTTTGTTGCAACGATTATGTTTGATTCACCTTACTATAGAAAAGAAGAAAAGAAAAGTTGAATCGGGGAAAAAGACACTTGCAACCAGAATGGACTAACATAATATATTGCTTTACATTGCCAAACCGAGTTAGAACATGTACCTGTGTGGATTACATGTCAGCACACTGTAATTATAATTAAAAGACTCATTATTAAACTAAATACAAAACATCTGGTGAAAAATACCCGATTGTAAGTAGCCTCAGGAAAAGTAAAATTCAGAGTTTTGTTCTAATTACATAACATCAGCACAAATTTATTAACTGACCTATGACTGAACAAGAAAAATGTTCAGAGGCTTCTTAGATATTTCTTAGACTTTGGCCAAACATATGAAGCCATATACTGATGCAGATATTGTAAAAGAGTGTATGAGTGTATGTTATTTGCTTAAAATGCATTATTTTAGAAATAAAAAGGATATTTGTTGACACATTCCATTATCTGCTTCTTCAAGCGTAAGGAATACACAAGTTTGGCAAAGATAAACTATAAAACTTTGAAACAAATTTCAACTGTTGTTGCGCTGATTGCAATGCTTTGGCTTTGAACGCATCTTGTGACATTCATACACCACAGCTAGTTATTTTTGTGAGCTACCTTGACAGAACCTGTGAACAGAGAACTACTACAGGAGAGAATATGTACAAGGGTATTACAGAGTATTTGAGTATTTCAAGTTAGTTTAGATATGAAAAAAGTTATATCGGTAATAACAACGGGGCACCAGCAATGGTTGGATGTAGGAAATGTTTGGTTGAGCGACTTAGAACTGATCCAAAATGCAATACAAATTTGATATCCTACCATTGTAATATTCATTGTGATGCAGTCTGAATCACGATCTTCAGAACAAAATGGAAACAGTGATACAAGTAATTAACTTCATATGGGCAAAATCATCTCTTAAGCACGATCAATTTAAATCATTTCTTGAAGAGATTGATGCTCAGTTTGACAACTTGTTTGTCCACAACAATATAAGATGGCTAAGTAAAGGCTTGGTTCTTGAAAAATATTTGCAATATTGGAGGACATCAAAGAATTTCTTTCAACTAGTGATCAAGGAGTAACAAGTCAGCATTTAGAGTTTCTCCGTGACGTTGAAGTAAATGTGGCAACCATCATATTTTTGACTGATCTCTTTGGGAACCTGAATATCCATTGTGTTTTGCACATAAGATAACAACTGATTCCAAAGAAAAGTTTTACTCAGAAAAACCAGTAGTCTAGGCTAGTAGAGTAGTTGGTAACATGGTGCATGGGGGGGGGCGGTATAAGGAGTGGGAGGGGAGGCTTAATTTTTCTAAAGTTTGACAATGTTTTGAAACGGACCTTACAGCAAAAATAATTGCTGACCACTGTCCTAGGCTATGCATTTTTATCTTGATTCAACAATGGGAAGTATGGAAAATCGCCATCTGAAAATGTTTCAAACATCAAATGTTTGAAAATATAAATGTCCATTACTCCTAAATGATTAGGTTTATTCAAACATAACTAAGAATAAAAGTCTTGAAATACAGACAGAGAGAGAGAGAGTGAGAGAGAGAGAGAGAGAGAGGGAGGGAGAGGAGAGAGAGAGAGAGAGAGAGAGAGAGAGAGAGAGAGAGAGAGAGAGAGAGAGAGAGAGAGAGAGAGAGAGAGAGAGAGGAAGAGAGGGAGAGAAGGAGAGAGGGAGAGAGAGAAGGAGAGAGGGAGAAAGAGAGAGGGAGAGGGAGAGAGGGAGAGGGAGAGAGGGAGAGGGAGAGAGGGAGAGAGAGAGGGAGAGAGAGAGAAGAGAGAGAGGGAGAGAGAGAGAGGGAGAGGGAGAGAGGGAGAGGGAGAGGGAGAGAGGGAGAGAGAGAGAGAGGGGGAGAGAGGGAGAGAGAGGGGGGAGAGGGAGAGGGGAGAGGGAGAGAGAGAGAGAGGGGAGGGAGAGGGAGAGAGAGAGAGAGAGAGAGAGAGAGAGGGAGGAGAGGAGGGAGAGAGAGAGAGATGAAAGGGGGAGAAATGGTATGTACGCTTAATCCTTTATAAGTTGTCTCACTGTCACATTTAGATTAGTATTGGTTTATATCCTTCTGAGGATGGTAGTTATGTTACCACAATAATGTACATAAGGGTTTATTAAACTTTCCAACGTTAATTGTTTTTATTTGTGGGGATCACTTCTTTCATATTGTTATTAACCACAAGGCTCATTAGATGTTTGTAGTAATGACTCATGTAATCATTATTTTTCTTAAATCAATTAAAACATAAATGAAACTTCTCGGTCTCAAGAATATAATAATTCTCGTTCTTGCTCTTATCTCTAGGTCTGTACTCTAGGTTTTGCTAGAAATTTATGTCGAAACACTTTTTTTTCTAGTCTCGAAATAAATAAATCATTCGTGCACATATTTATCAAGCTAAAATATATGTACTGTACCTTCAATTTTTCTTCAACAATCCTATTTTTTTCTGTTTGAAGTTGATGCAATCTTTGATTATGAGCATTTCTTTTAGCTTGAAGGTTTTCAATAGTTTTACGTAAGTTTGCCAGTTCAGATCTGATCTTGGCTTGTTCGGCCAGAGCTTCTTTAAGGTTACGACCAGAGCCTAAAACCCAAACATAATATTGGCAATAACACAACATTTAGGTACGCTGAAAGTATTTTAATTTATTTCTAAAAAATAACTAATTTGTATATAGAAGTCTTATCCTGTTGATTAGTGGGTTTTCCATTTAGCTCCATAATTAGTGAGTTATTTTATATATATATATATATATTTGTAATTTGCTTTCATATTGTTCTTATATAAAAATATGAATAAAAGGTAAAAATAATTTGTTTTAATTATTTATAATAATTTATTTTCAAATATTTGTCCCCTAAACTGCCTTACCTAACAGCCGAAACATGTAGCGGCTGTGTATTTTATAAAAATAGATTACTCTTCTGTATCTTTTTTTATTACACTGAACATTACAAAAATAAATAATACAGTGGATTACAAAAATTGTTTATAAAATATGAATACAAATTACTTAGTCAAAAATTCCTTTTCGTGTGGTATACACGAAAACACTCCGGTAGAAAGAGCGGCACATCACAGTCATTCCAAATGCATATTTGTAGCAACATCGTTCACTATTTCAGTGAAATTCAATTCAGATTCCTCACTATATATTTCATCCTTACTCCTGAAATCCATAATATATCCCCGAGTGTCATCAATGCTAAGATTTTTACGATTAGCTATTATACAATCGAAAGAAGAAACAACAAAAACCAAACACGTCTGTAAACACAAGTTACATAATGACTATGTTAGAAACAGCAAGGTAATGTAATGTTTGGTAGGGAATGCTTGCACACCCTATCAGAATGAACTAAAATAGATGTTTTATATTACAGCCAACAGATCGCAGGATACAACTAACCAAATATTAGTTCAGCTGCAAAGTTGCGGCCTTCCTATATAAATACAAATATCAAACCGCAACAAATAGGGTTACAACTTGTAAGGCGAGAAAGAATACCAGGTTAATCTAAAAATGTTGAAATTGCTGAGTGGTGCTATTTTAATTTTTGCTGGAGAAGTGGAGAACATGGATTTTTAAAAATCCAGGAGAAACTATAGTGACAAAAAAACGGTTCATAAGTTCATACAAAAAACTACTCAAAAATATACTCACCGTCAAATCCACGATATCAGTAAAAGAACCAAGAGGGAAATGGGTGAAGATTACCAATCTGTGGAAAACCAACGGCCTGAAATCGAGGAAAGAAGCTGTTACAGCCTTAAGCTACTGGTCACATCTAGCAACACATCTGGCATGATTGAAGATCTACAGCTGTCAGGAGTGCACCATCTGCTGTGAACCAGACTCAGTAATGGAAGCTGATCATCTCCTAACCTATACTAGATTTAGCCCTACACTTCGGCAAGAAGAAAATTTGACAATTTTATCCTGGGATGCCAGAAACAAGATGGAGTAACTTTCCATTAGTGCTATGGGGAAAAACAACAGGTTATAGCGTGTAAATGAATCAGGAAGTAACTTGTAAACAAATCAGTAAATACTATTTGCCAGATTTCTATAACTTTACGAACCTATTTTATGTGTATTCCATAATTTTAATTTTCATGATGAAAAAGTAAATAGTGTGGTTAATAATTTTTTTACCTTCCAAGAAAAGGTATACTAAACGATTTTTTTTTTTTTTTTTTTTTTTTTTTTTTTTTTTTTTTTTTTTTTTAAATTGCATTATTCAATTTATAGCCTAACAAATTTTAGAGAAATCACAATCCATTTTGAGAATACAGCTGTAATAATAATTTATTTGTGTAGTAGTGGTGAGACAGGAGGTTTGATGCTTGGATTAGGCAGAGCTGTACATCGAAAAAGTTGCTCATTTGTATGGGGGGAGCAAGCGTTTCCAACCTTCCCTTGCTTCACCGGTCCCAGATTAAGAGGTAGTAATTATAATTGGATGTATAAATGCTGTATTTCTTACCTCCTGAGGGTAGTTTTGCTTTTATTCTGTCAATTTCTTTATCCAACTTGCGCAACTCAGTCTGATGTTGATCCAGCAATACAACATCTCCTTGTACATTCTTGGCAAGTTTTTCATCAGATTGCGGTACCATCAACTCCTCTTCTAATGAAGTAAGGATTTCTTTTGTTGTTTGTAGATGCTTCTCTGTGTTAGAGAGTTGTGTTCTGCAAACAGATCAAAATAATAAATAGCTGATGTGGACAGTAAAGGACTTTATAATTACTGTAATACAAGTTTATAAATGGTTTTGATGTCACCACATCAGTCCCTAACACCAGTGGTTTTGATGTCCAGTTCCCTAACAACTGGACTGGATGCCGCAGTGATATAGAATAACTTCTACCATCTACCATCAACTATTCTTTTATTAATAGATTTTTATCTTTGAGAATACCTTAAGGTGATGGTGAATCAGAAGGAGAAGACATCACTCGTCTTCTGTAATCTATCATCAAAGTGTGTCCAAAGACGCATGATGTTTTGTGTGATTTGGTTAATAGATTGGTGATATGTCATGATCTCTGAGGTAAATATACAATCATATTGAATACATTTTCTTTAGACGTTTCTGGTTTTAATGATAGATTATTCATATTTTGAAATATAACTTATTCAGACATTTCATTTTAGTATATAAAAATCATGTTTAATTATTTTCATTTCTTATAGCCCTAATTTTAGCTCTGGGTTTCATTTTGCAAACATAGCCCTAGGTTCATGCTGTACACTTTATTAAAATTGCTGTATAATAATTGGAATACAGTGGAATCTTTTATCACCAACCTCAATATGAAACATTCCTCTATAGCAAAATTTTTGTTAAAACCATGTCAATATCTCACACATAACACTCAGTGGCGGCGATAAGAACCCGCGAGCCCCCCTGCAAGTTTGTTCATCGGGCCCCCCTCTCCCGATGTTTATCTTTTCGCCGGCCAGCGCCGGTGAGTCACCACGATGCGCGACGTAGCGATAGCTGCAATACTTATCGGCCAACGGTAAACAATACGCATACTTCGTATCATGACATTAAATAATAAATACTGCTCTCTAAAAAATAATGGTTATTGCCGTTTTGGATGCACGATGCACAATCTTGTCTGTAGACATTTTACCTTATTTTAGTAATTTCTTGACAATACTCATAAAAATATTGTTATGATAGGGGGGCCCATGTGGCAGGGCCCGTCGTGGGTCCGGGTCCCGGTAAAATTTCCCGAAAAATCCCGGTCTAGGCTCGCGGGCCCTCCTAGCTCACGGCCCCACGCACCGCGGGCCCTGCGGGCCCGCTATCGCCGCCACTGATAACACTCAATGATAAAAGTACCCTCTACAGCTCGAATTATAGTGTGTATAACCTTGATTAGACAAATATTTGACCATCTCAGAGCAATAATGATAAACTTTGATAACACAAATTTTCTCGATGCAGAACTTCTATAAGACAAAAAATCCAACTTTAACACGAATTTCCCATGACCTGAACCTCAATATGCTGAATGTTTCGAACGAAACAATGATTCAGAGACATGTCGTAACATGAAATTACTACAACTGCTTTTGGTAATTCCTGGCAACCCCCTCACTTTTTACAGTCAGTTTCTTTGTCTTTCTTGAATAACATTTCTCATAGTCACAGTCTAAGTATTGACAAGATGTTGTAAAAAGGAAGAAGTGTGCTGCTTTAATTAACTGTAGAATTTAAACCAAAGTATCGTGAAATCTACTGTACTGGATCACATAAATGCTACTACAGGTACACAACTTAAAATTAACGACTTTTGAAAACATATCTTTTGATTCTTTACAGAAAAATACTGTAAATTTGATTTATTCATAAATTACTACAGCACTTTAAATCTACTTGTTTACATTATGTATTTTTTACTGTATTATGTTCCGTACTTTGTAGAGCTATTTTCTTTTAAAAAACTCCTGTTCATGTGTTTATTTATTCACCATCAGTAAAATATAAAACAATTTTTATTGAGATGAAATATGGACAAATTCGTGCTATTGAAATTTGTACAATGCAATTTACAAACCTTGATAACACAAACTTTTTGCATTGTAACCTTAATACTGCAAACCTCGATGTCTTGAATTCCATGATAACAAGATTTTTTTAAAGAATTCCCTTGAAATTTGTGCCATAAAATTACAAATACCGGTATAATTTACAATTATACTATAATTACAATTACTAATACAAAAAGTGTATAGTATAATTTATTGAAAATAATTATCTTGTATTTTTGTATAAAGACTTTTGGATTTTTTTAGTATTAAATATATTCACTTACTTTAACGCAGGGATTTCAGTAGTCTTTAATTTATCCATCCTTTCATATGTTGGGAGTAGCTGTTGAAGCTTGTTTTGTTTTACTTGTACTTGATCCACTTCTATGACTTTTCGTTGCAATAAACTTGGCAATTCTTCCATCTTTGAGGTTATCTGAAAAATAAACAAATATAAAATTATTCTAAAAAAAATAAATAATAAGGAATATAACATATACAAATTTACAGAAATACTAGAATTTTTTCCCTTGTCTTTTAAAAACAATAACCCTTTTTTACTTAACGTTTGCCCCTGGACTGGTTAGTAATAGTATTATAAATATCTTATTGGTTGTCCGCAGTCCGTTAGTTGTAGGCGTTGCTACAACGCTGTTTCACTGAACACAGTCGGCTTCGTCAGGATCAGTACTAACACGTAACACAAACACTGATTACTTAAAAATAATCTGATTCGAGCTCTTCATTATACACATTAATCATGTGGCCATATATATATATATAAACTGTCCTATCTATCCTGCCACAGGTAGAAAGTTTAAAACTGGGTTCAAAATTTCACTCCTGGAACAAAACGAAGTTCAAGCAAATGGAAACATGCTCAATCTCCCCCTCCAAAAAAGTTTCGACACACTCTATCAGCAGGGAAAGTTCATCCCAAGGGGAACAACAATTACTGAAGCACCTTACTGTGAAACCTTGAACACACTAAGAAAACCAATTAAATACCACAGTCCAGGAAAACTGTCAAAAGGTATTGTGCTTTTCCATTACAATACAACCCCTCATTCTGGTTGTCACAAAAAGCCTCATAAAGCAGAAGATCAAATGGGAAGAGTGGGAACATCCTCTTGCATCTTGTGGGTTCCAATGAAAGAAGCTCTTGCCAAACAGTGATTCGGAAATGATGAACAAGTTAAAAATGCAGTAAGAGAATGGTTGTCAGAAGTCAGACATGATTATTTTAATGAAGGAGTTGAAATATTTGTGACTCAATATGATAAATGCTGAATTGATATGGCAATTATGAAGAAAAGTTATGTTTTCTCTTCCTGAGTAATGTGGAGTTTTCTTTTAACTATATTATATTTTCTATTCAAGTAAATGTTTTTTTATACTTTTAGTTTAGATAAACAAATGTTATAGATATAAGCTATGTATATTGGTTTTATGTATAGGTGTGTAAATATGATTGGGTGTAAGTGTATATATTTAGAATATGGTACAGGTCAATGTACAGTTTATGTCTATTGTAGATTTTCAAATTTTTATGTTTGTTTCTCTTTCTCTTTTTTCACTCTCGCTGATTACTATTGTATAAAATAGCTGTAATAGATGTGTTAATATTTTGTATCTGTATTGTTTCTGGAGGGAAATAAAATATTAATAATAATAAATAAAAATAATAAGTAGTTTTAGAATAAATAAAAAGGTTAGAATTTAATAGGGCACATAGCCTATTAGATTGGTTAGATTTTGTATGGACAGGAGACAGGCTTACCTTGGAAAATTTAAGTGTAAATTTCGTAAACACTGTGTATTATTTTTGAAATAATAATCTGTGGTTCAACACTCAGTCTTCAGTCTTCTTCTTAACTCTACTGATTGAGAAAGTGAACAGTGTTTACGAAATATTTCAAAACTATAGTGTTTTTTGTGTGTTTTCTTACTTATGTACTATTAGGTAATACCAAGGACCATTTTCCGAATAAATAAATAAATATTCTTAATTTTTACAACTTGTATTTTTTTTAAAGATAGTGTAGTTTACTTTTTGACTCCCCCTCATACTTTTACATACTTTAATGACAAAATAACTTCATATTGTAAAAAAAAAAAGTAATGAACCTTGTGACCAATTGTTTATGTACCTAAAAGTACTCTTTTAACGACAAGTTGTATACAATAGAACCCCTCTTAACCGGTCTAGTCGGGACTGACACCCAGGCCGGTTGCCAGTTTGGCCGGTTAATCCGAGGTTCCCGTGAAAAATCGGTTTTCGTTCAAAGAAAGCTTATTTAATCAGGTAGCACTAAAAATTATGCAATTAAGATGTTATTGCAACTCATTTAATTGTACATAAATGTATCGTATATATTATGTTATGTATATTATACATCAAACATGAAAAAATTAAACACTACAAAGCTTTTTTACAGATTCCCCTTTGTCAAGTCTTTTGACACATTTAACCGCGTCTCAAACGAAACCAACACACGCTTCTGAAAACTGAAAAGAAATGTTATATTTTCCATAATGTATACTAAAATGATTCGTGGAAAAAAAAGCGGCCCATCAAACGTTTTTGTGGGTGTACAGTATGTCTGCTATACCGACGGGAGCCAATGCCGCGGTGTTTTTATGCCGCCGACAATAGGATACCGCTATCGACAAAATCGTTTGATATCGCCGCCGCTTTGGTGCCGCGGTGTTTTTATGCCGCCGACAATGGGATACCGCTATCGACAAAGTCGTTTGATATCGCCGCTGCTTTGGTGTTTCAATTACAATTTATTTTCGTGTTATTTTATAAGTTGTCGTCGTTAAAATAGGTTTGTTAAATATGAAAAATCAAATATATGAAAGAATATTAAGATTGTCCTTCTAAAGATATTCGTCCATTTTCTGTATGGACGTCATTTTGCAACACTTAAATATGTAAGCTTTTATTAATTTCAACAATTTCATTGTCTAGTCTATATAATCTAGACACAGGGTCTATATTTTACATTCTTATCTTGTGTAAGTATTTTCTAAGACCATAATAAGAAAATATTCCAAATCCAAGATATACAAAATGTGTAACAATTGAAACACAGATATTATAAATAATTATATATTACAGGTTATTTCACAAGCAAAACAAACACAACAATGCCACTTCTACGAACTAGTCTTTTCTAATTTTTGATTTACCATAAAAAAAAAAATTAATTAATTATGAAATATCAGCTGATAAAATGAAGAAGAATAAAAGAAATACCGTTACTTAATACTCTACAATTCAAGGATATCAGTGTTTACCTCCTGAATCAGTTCTGTTGCGTCATCATCACCTTGAAACCCTCGATGACACAGTGGACAACATGGATCTGATTGTTGCAGTTTGCTGATGTACCGTTTATAAATAGACTCTGAAGTTGACAATATTCCTCGTTCTTCCTGAAAAATGGAAAACCAATGTTAACATTTTTTTGTTTCAGAAATACCTTTTACCATAATTAAACCAAAAAAGTTCCCAATCTTTATGTAAAAACCAAAGCTGCGAGTTTATCCATGATCAATTGAAGGGATCATTATTTGGTGATAAACTCCATCTCGAAATTGTGATTGCCACATTTTCTTCCCCATGATATAGAAATTCTTATTTAATGCATAATGACTTATTATGATATCTACAATCATTCTCAGAACTTTTCTTCCTAACTCTTTAACCTTAGTTTTGGCACGCGGCTCATTTGAGCCGTAGAAGGCATTAACGGTTGACAGACAACTGTAAAAAACTCTGATATTGCAACTCGACATTAGGGTTACTTCAAAATATCCTACCGAAATAAATGTTATACCATTGTAAAGCTGACGTTTCGTAGATGCATATACATGTAATCAAAAGTTCATAAAATGCTATAGAAATATTTAATTAATTGGTAAAGTTTGGTGTGTTTTACTCGTAAAAATGGCGACTCGCCAACTCGCATTACAATATAAGCGTCCTACTTTGTGTAAAGGTCAGGAACTGTAAATTATTTCAAATAAATGTGCAATTGTACTGTTTTTAGTACAAATCTTTACCTATCCAACAGAGTTCGCCACATGTCTATAACTTTTATAGTATTCAATCTATAAATTAGTTACGACAAAAACTCATTTTACAGATGTATTCAACAAAAAAAAAAGTTGTTTTCTTCAACTCAACCTTTAGCCTAGTAAATGGAGTCGTAGAGAAATGAATTATACACCATTGAAAAGCTCGTGTTTCAATCTTTCAAAGCTGTCTAACCTGAATTTCATAGAGCGAACAGAAAAGACAGAAATATTTCTCGTAGTTCGGCGGTTTCGCGAAAGGGGGCACCATGTTACGGCAAAAGTTAATGCCAATTCCAGGGTTGTCGCTTTCCGAATAGCTCGTTTAGTAAAACATGGTGATTTATATACACATATTAACTGCATACCCTGGTATTAGACTCACCTGTAATTGAAGCAGCTTAGTACTTGTCTCCTGTAGCACAGCTTCATAATCTTTACTTCCACACATTTCATACATCTGTTCCTCATCTTCAGCTAACAGCTGTTTTTGTTGTCTTAATTTCTCTGCTTGATGTTTCCTCTCTGTTTCTAATGTTGTCAACTCTTTTTGTTTCTCTGCAATCTGACTTTGTTTGGTTCTTATGTTTTGACTCTGCAGAACAAAACAAAAAAATATTATGAAATCGGAAATCTAATAAACTTTACCTGATATTATTTTTATACTGCTACAAATCCAAAACACCACATAACAGAATAATACTCTCTCTGAACATAGCTTGAAGAAAGATATTTGATATAAAAAAGAGCAGAGGTCAGACATAACAATTGCTAAAATAACTTTACTTTGACATAAATATTTATTACAAAAAATTAAAAACCTAATTACAATTTGTTAGTTCGTCATATGTGAGGCGGAAAGTAATAAGGGACCTCATGTCTGCAATTTCCGGTTTTGAGTTATTATTACTTTTTAATAAAGCAGTAAATTCTGAACAATTTAGTAAAAAAATTATGTCTCTATGATTTTTTTTGACTAAGTTACGGGGTTTTGAAATTTTTAAAATGAAAAGAGGCATTTTAAGAAAAACACATTTGAAATTTCAAAATAGCGCAGAATCTTTATTTTTCATATTTAAGAAATGATTTATACATTAAAAAAAAGGTAAAAGTGTCCTTTTTCAAATGGAATGAAAGAAAGTCCTTAAATATTTGGGTTTTTTTTTTTAAACTGAGCGCTTCCTCTTCTTTTTTGAAGATCCTGGAAGGGGCTGAGGTATGTCTGGGTCCAGGCCGCCATTTGCTTCAACCTGCTGGGGCTCAGCTTCCTCCAAAGGCTCTAGTTGAGGACATAACACATCCTTACACTCTTCCTTGCAGAAGTCTCGAATATTTTTGAAGAGATATATCTTGCGATTTCTAGATATTCCTTCTGGGACTATCTCCTCTGGAAAACCACCAGGTCCATTTTCATCGGGAAATATGTTGTGAATGAATTCAGTTCCATTGATCTCAATTTTGCAGTTGACTTTGCCTTTTAATTCCGTATTAAACTCAAAGTGGTTGTATTTTGTTATGAGGGGCACTTTCTTGGCACCATAGGTATGGAAAAATTTCAGCCAGTTGTAAGTTTTAATAACAACTTCGCCTTTCTCATTTGCAATAGTTGAAGCGGAATTCACTTTTGATGTTGGAGTTGATTGGTCAATACAATCAGCTAATTCCGATAATGATGATACGAAAGAGACCCTAAATTTTTTTTTCAAAAGACCGAAAGCCCAGTCACATGCAAATTTCGTATGGCCTACAGGCATGAACGACAAAACTATTTTTTTATTTTTTCCTTGGCATATTCTCCAAACTAAGTAACCCATGAGAATGTTGTTCTTGTTCTGCCCCACACAATTATCTGCATGTATATACATTGTGTCTTCACCCAAAGAGTTGTTTTCAAGGTGGTGGTGAAAGAGACTTACAATAAGATTAGAGCCTTTCGTTGTACTGGCACTCTCAGGGATGAGATAGTTGCACTGTTTGTTGGTTGTTTCGCACATAACTCCAAAGATACCAACTTTGAATGGCACTAAAAAGTAGATAGGGCCTGGCTGTAATGGATTAGATGGGATATGCACCTGCTGGGCCATGTCGAAACTATAGTGCATAGTAGATGTGTCATCATTTTTAAAACTATCTCTGGTTTGTTTTATGACATCATTGTAATTTTTTCTTTCCTGGAAAACAGTCTGTAGATGGGCTCTCATTTTCTCAATAGTTTTCAGTTTTTCCTCTTCAGACACTAATGCCATAGCTGCTCCTGAAGTAAAATGTTTTTGACACAAAGTGCACAAATCGCTTCTTGGCTTCATAATAACTATGTCTGGACACAAACTCCGCCATATGTTAGCAAAAACCCTAAAAGTTACAGGTTTCTGAGTCATATCATCAGGAAATGATGCTTTGTAAGTGTCGTATATTTTTATTTTCGAATCACTTGAAGGTAGTAATCGTAGGCTGGTTTGATATACCGTGCTGCTTCTACCTGGCAAAATTATTGCGTGCTGCTCAGCGTAGTTGTGAAGAAATCTAACAACAAACTCAGTATCTGGAAAAGATGTCGTGTGATTTTTAAGTACTCCTGTATTTCCGTGCTCTTTTGCAACTAACCCTGTGGTATTGTACATTTTTGTCAGACGTTTTAATCTTTTAATTTTAATGTTTTGTCCAAACATAAATGTGTTCTTACAAACAGACCTGCCTTTTAACATGTAACTGGCTCGTGAAATTTTTCTCTCAGTGTTTATTTTCTTAGTCCTAGAAGTTAATGTAGAATCTAAAGTGAGGCAGCGAAGCTGACCTAAAATAACTTGATCTAGAGTGTTTGTGTGGTCGTGGTAGTGGTCGATTTCCGCGCATTCATATCGCATATGCAACAGTTCATCAGCAGAAAAAAAGCGGCAACAATTTTCTTTGCAGCCACAACCACTCTCAAGAAAATTAGTCACTAAGTTATGGTCAGTATCAGGATTATGAAAAGCTTCAACGTCATTTACTACAACAACGCCTTCTCCCTCATCATTATAATCAACTACCTGCTGATCATCGCCATTTGCTTCAATTTGTATAATTATGTCATCAATGTCAATAAGATTATCAATGTTACTTACAGAAAGTTCGTCCAGTTTCGGTATGCTTTTTAAAAGCGAGGAGTCTGAAAAGCTAACATTAGCTTCTGATTCTTGGGGCTCTTCACTGTCACTCGATTCATCACTACTTAAAACCCTTTCAGTAAAATAATCTTCATACACATTGTAGTCTTCATCACTTATATTTACAGTATCTAAACCTAAGTTATTTAAAATATTTACAACTTTCTCTTCACTCATTATAAACAACAGATTCAACCGGCACAGCTTCAGTAATAAAACTCACATAACATTGAACAAGCTCATACAACTACAGTCGTCCGCATTGCAAGTAGCTGCTTGTATGGATGCCAACCTACGCTACTATAATACTCGTATTAAGATGTTTTAAATTAAACAGACGAACAAATGTTTTGTGGATTTATTTATTCATAACAGTAATAAGTAATAGCTTATGAGAATAAATTCTCAAAGAATTGAGTGTGAGGCACTAGCGTGACTGTAGGCCTAACATTAGTGAAAGAAAGAGGGTTTATACTCTTGAAAAGGAAAAGGTACCTGAAGTCGGGTAGGGATATTCATAACTAGAAAACATTTTGTTTTTACGAGAAACCTGTTGTAGTTCTCTCAATCACCGCTAGAATTCAGGAGAGATTAGTTTCTAAAATAATACAAAGTAGTCTGTGTGATTGAGAAAAGGGACCTCTTGTCGGCAATGTTATTTCTCCATAAGCGACTTGAGGTACCTTTTCTAACAAATGGCATTAGTTGCTATAACAATTATTTTCGGTATTTTATCGAATCGAAACTGTTTTGTAATCGATTATAACCTGTACAGGACGAAACAAAGATCGAAGAATCGCAAAAATATGAGAATCGATAATTTCGACCCGTTCGACTTATTTCGACTGTACTGAAAAATTTACTTTGCCGACATGAGGTCCCTTATTACTTTCCGCCTCACATATAGTTTATTATGTTTATAGCACGACATATTCTTACCAGTTTATCAACGCAAGCTTGTAACTCATGCTTAATCCCTTGCTCAGGTATCGTAGTCAGCAAATGTTTCAAAGTATCTTCATGTTTGTTTTTGCTGAAAAATAAAATACAATGTTAAAAATAAAATTTGGTACCATACTGCAATTCTGCACAGTAGTATTGACAAAGGAAACCTTGACATTATAAAACAGACATGATAACAGCTACTGAGCAGTGGTGTGAGATTAAACTAAGAGAAAGTTAATAAACATTGAACAAACTCTTTCACAAAACAAAACACCATCCAAGCTCAAAATTTAGAAAGGAAGCTGTCATAACATAAAAAAACTAAATGTTCCCTTTATATTTTATATGGATAATAGACAGGTTTACCTTGGAAAGTGATATTACCTAGTAGTACACAAAAATAAAACACACAATAAAACACTAAAGTTCTGAATTTTCATAAACACTGTTCACTTTCTAAATAAGTAGAAAGTATAAAAAGAAGACTAAATCGTTGTTTACAATAAGAATAAATTTGAATATATATTTATATTAAAATACAAAAACAAACTGCAAGACTAGATATAAACAAAATGAAGAATATCTATACACAAAACGACCTAACATTCCCCACAATTCTTTTCCTTGCAATAGGTCAAGATGCAAAATATACAAAATACACCTTTCCTCCAACAACTTCAATAGTTCCTTCTGTAAAACAAAATTTAAAATTAAAGTTCATCATACATATACCACAAAAATGTATTCTACCAACTACTGGACAGGTTTTGCACAGCTCAATACATAGAGCTAACCACAGACATGATGTAAAAATTATCGATATAGAGAAACTAACTGTACAACATGCAGCAACCCACCCACAACATTGCCACTTTTGATGACGGCTTCATGACAAAAATTATAATATCACTCTATCCAGAATGAAACCTATCAGAACTAGGATGATGGAAACTGTCTCGTTAATGGGTCACAAAATCTAGAGAACCCTCTAACCTTGATCTTAGATAAATAATCCTTTTTCATTTCCCAAGAAGTTTAAAATTATTATATTTAATTAAAAAATCTAATAATATCAAGAACAAAAATAATAAAACATTCATCTCTGGTTCAACACTCAACATAGATACCATCCTCTGCAACCAAATTACAACAATTGAGTCTTCTTTTTTACTCTCTATTGATTGAGAAAGTGAACAGTAAATGTATCAAGGACACTTTTTAAGGCAAGCCTGTGTCTCCTATCCATACAAAATCTAAACTTATACATAAAATAAAATATAGATAATATAGCCTCAAATAAATTATAATTTCTTTAAAATAAAGGAAAGCTTTTTCAAATAAACTTAAATTACAACTACTTAAATTGAAGATACATAATTACTAAATATATATACAACATATTACCTTTAAACTTAACTAAGACAAATTGAAAACAAATAAATTAAATATACAATTCTTCCAAAACACAATAACATTTTCACTCTGAAGAGAAACAAACTAGACATCTCAAAAGGCACTGCCTGTGTTGAGGTTTCTCATAATATCCTTGGATTTATTCGCTTCTTAAACTTAAAACACAAATCTATATTTAGTGGATCAGAAAAATATTGATTAATTAAAGCCTCACGTTCAGGTGTCAATTTTACAACAAAACAAAAGCCCTACCTTGTGGTGCTAAATTTGCAACAACTCTGAAATGAAATTATATGAAACAAATAAATTTAAATTCTCAAATTTATTAATAACAATAAAATAACTTCAATAAAAAAACAGTTACAAAATTATTTTCTTCAAAATCAGAATTCAATAAATAGTTCTTAAACAGTCTCTCTTTCAAAATCTTAATTATATATTTATCGACGAAAATTGTTCAAAATTTAATTAACACAATGTTGTCTTTCTCAGAATTAAATATACACATAAACAATATTCAATTAGTCTTTCATCTATTAAGAGTTCTTAATCTCGGGGTTTGGGGTTGGTGCCGACTTTTTCTAATCTTTTAGAAAAATAATATACACAAATATATACATATAAAATAAGAAGCAAATCTAAAATAAGTCCCAAAATATTTAAATTAAATTAACTGCTTTATAAAGGGACATATGTATTGAAATATAAGTAAGAAAAGGTCTATTTCATTTGAGAAGTTTTTGATCAAATTGAATTGTCTATATCAATTTTAAACAATGTCTATATGTAATTAATCAACTCCACATCAATTCTGATCACTTGGTAAGTGAAAATTAATACTTGTCTTTGGAATATCTTTATAAATTTAGTATAAGAAAATGGCTGGATCTCACCAATAATTCTGTTCAGCTTTTTTTTAATTGTCTCTTCAAGATTCGGAAAATATTCTACTATATATTGAACACGCACTATTTAATACTTTTTCTAGTTTTATTTGACAACCTTATTCGGTTCATGTATGTTTTAAAATCTTATTCAAAAATCTTCAGCTCTGTAGGAACGTCCTTTTCATCTATGAGACGCTAACAACAATCCATTCTTTTGGGAAAGTGTTACTGGGTTTCAAATCGCCCGCCTTCTATATGACCTGATCTTTTATGTATATACTTTGTGTGTGTGTTTTGCATGCTAAGGGAAAATTTGGTTAAACTATTAATAAAATGTTCTAAGGTTTTCAATGATTCAATTTGGAAAAATGGGACTTTAGGACTTTAAATAAACTAAATTTTATTACTAAACAAACAAATAACTTCTTTTTTACTTTGAAATATTAATGGTTAAACTAAATAATCTAATTTATACAAATTGTATCACATATCTACGATTGGTAATTTAATTCACCAATCAGAATGCGAGTTTGGGAGAACTCATTGTGACGTCAGCTTGAAGTTCAAAATAGATCAATTTGACGGCCATATTTAATTCAGGACTTTGTTTAGTTTTTAATTTCTACCGATTGACTGATATGTCCTTTGTATTTTCCTAAACGACTTTTCTACGTAGAAAATTCTAATCTATCCGTTAAAATTACTAGTTTCTCCTGATAGATTTTAGTTTTCTTAGAATCTTCACGATTCTGTGATGCCCTGTACCGGATTCTCATGTTAACTATTTTAGAAAGTGATTTTAAAATTTAAATATTTTGTTTTAATGGTTGAATTATGTCTTTATAATAATTTTCCTGGATTAATGATTTAATTTTGATTGATTTTGAGGTGGGAAACATGGTCTTAAAATATCGGGAAATATTTTTAAATGGTAATTTTCTTTTCAGATTCCTATGCCTATAACTAACTTATTACCTAATTATTCAGTTGACGTGTCGGTTGTGTACGTCAGATCTCGTGCGTGTAGCCTCATGTTTGAATGGAAATTCTACAAATATTTATTATGCATAGATTTTTTATTAAATGACATTCTGAATTTTTTCAAACTTCAGTAGTATTACAAAGTAAATTCAACACTTTTATTATGATAGTTAATGACACATTATTTAAGATTATGTTCTACATGAAATGCCTGCTATGGTTGTCCTTACCATTCAAGTTTTTTGAAATCCAAAAAATTATTGACGAGTTAGGTTCACATTAACTCAGATAATCGTAGTTCTACTGTATAAAACATATTAGTATTTTCTAAGTTTGTCGCGAAGTACAATTTTCTTTCACTTGGGTTTGGTAGATTGATTTGTGTTATAAATAATATTAACATTTCATCGAGAAAAAAGGAATAAACTATAAATATTTCACTATCGTCCATCAGTCATGTTTGTTCGAGTATTAATATTAATTTTAAATTGACCATTAACGATTTGTCTGTCTATCCAAAAGTGTTAGAGTGTTTGTTTTGTTGGTTGGTTCACCCCAGTTGAGCCTACAAAATATGAAATGATTGTATTCCGAATCTAAGTTGGCACATATAAAAATATAAAATTCCTTCCTCACATAATCTAACCCTAATTTTCTTTCGCTTGTGATTTGACACTTTGGTGAAAAATTGAATCTTTTTATGAAAAATTGAACAAAATTGATAAAGTTTAACAAAATTAAACAAAATTGATAGCCGAAATTGAACAAAATTGATAAAGTTTAACAAAATTAAACAAAAGTTTAACAAAATTAAACAAAATTGATGTTTAAAAATTAGATCTTTTATAACATCCTCTAGAGGTGAGTTTTTAGTGATACTTCCAAATCGGCATTGTTGGGATCATGATGACCAATCGATAATCTTTAAATCCTGTGAGGCTATATTTTAACACAATTTGATAAATTTTACAGTTCATTTTGAGAAAATCAGAATTTCGTGTTATGGTTTTTCGCAGCTAGCCTAAAATTTTGAGTTATCGAAAGAATTAAAAAATTATTTCACTATATTACTAATATCACAGTTCTGGTTTGAAAGTTATTTGATAATTACGGATTGTTCATATTATTAATTTGGTTTATTTGGACAATTGCCATCATTTGTGTATAGAAAATTAATACACGACATTTCAAGAGTATAATCAACTCTTGTTACAAGTGTGAAACAAGTTGATCGAAATTGGTCCACTCTTGGGATGCAGATAACTGCATAAAAGACATCCAGATATTCGACTGAGGGGACTTGAAAACAGAAATATCCACAAAAACTGACCATGATATTTTAACCCATCGCATAACTTTATACTATGTATGTATAAGATTTCCACCGGTTAACTGCTTGAAAAAATATTGAAATTTGTGCACTGTTACAAAGGATATTCTGTATTTACATTATATACATGTGCAACCAACCCTCTTATCATATTAGAGATAAAATACAAAATGTACACTTTACACAACGTTAAATACACATATAAAACTTACAGTTTTCTGATATCTGCTTCTCTTGCTGACTTTGCATCTTGTTGTAAATCCAACTCAGCTTGTAGAGTGCTCATGACTTGTATATTCTGTACTTCTTTATCCACTTGGATAATAGACTCTTCTAAACTGTAACAACAGGTAATCATTTTAAAATATTAATACGTTAGTTGTGTTATTGAATAGTAACAAAATTCTAAGTGTTGATACTTTCTCTGAAAGTTCAAGGTTACCTTGGGAGATTGAATAGCATGGTGTGTTACACAGATGGATTCAGGTTCAAGAGCAAGGAAGGAACTGGTGTAGGCTTGTATGTACCAAATATGGAACTGGAGAAGTTTAGAGGAATACATTGCAATCTTCCAATCAGACGACTTTCCAATCATACAGTGTACACGTCTTAATGGACTCAGGAAAAGTGGAGTTGGTTAGGGGATGATTTGCTCCGACAGGCAACCTTGAAAGCTATGGTTTTGGAAACCTTGCTTGTGGATGAGTGCAAATGGGCACTCAACATATTAACAGGGAGAAAATGGTGGAGTCTAGTATGAACTCTGGGCCTTTTTTGAGTGAGAAGTCAGACAAGTTAGTAAAAGTGGGAAGATAAGGCATCTATCAGATTTGTAGAGATCTAAAATGATACTCATTGTGAAAAAGTGCAAGATCATAAGATTAGTTCAACAAAAAACTATCTGTTGACCATGCATCAGTAAAAAAAAAAAATAATAATAATAAAGACCCCTTGCCTTCGAATACATTAATAGCAAAGATGAAATAGACAAAGTTCTGTGCCAGCTTCAATTTGGGAATATTACAGTTAAAGCAATAAATTATCTCACACTGGCCAAGTGGACAATTGATGGCTAGTGACACTGTCTGTCAGATACCACGTAAAAACAAGTTGATGAGTGTCCCATCATAAAGTTGGTAGTCATTTCTTTTTCTGATGTTAAACCCATACACTTGTCTTTCCACAGTAGGGATATATTTAAACTTGTAGTACATAATTACTACAAAAATATACATACTTGGGAAAGTCAAAGATCCTTAAAAGTGTGTTTACAAAATTCCATTTGAGTTAGGTCTGCTAAGTCTCACCTCTTTTTTTTAACATGAGTACTCATTTCATATTGTGACTGATTGATTTAAAGAAATTTAAATAAGAAATCATTAGAACGTAGTATGCCATGCGCTGGGTACTAACAGTGCAAAATGTTTTCACTGACTTAATCAAATATATGTTTGAAGATAATTTTCTACATATGCTGTTTATGTGTTCCTTCCAATATAATTGATTATCAATAATCAGACAAAGGAACATTGCTGAGTGTGCTTCTTCAATTAATATCTCATCCGGAGCAACACAAGGACCACTGTTGTTATCTTTCAAAATAATTAAACCTCTGTAATTAAGTTAAGTGATAAAAAACTATTGTATTAATTGTAAAGAGCTTAAATAACCACTGTATCAAAATAAATGTATTGAGTTGTTGATACAGATTTAGAGATTGATATTATTATATTAAATACAATTAATTGAACAATTTGATTGTTATTTAATGAACCCTGATCAGCCGTTCTATACGAATAATACGTTGATTTTATAACAGTTTCAGGAGGAGCAACGGGATGATTTCTAATAGAGTTTCAATATTTTGACTTTGAATGTGGTCCAATACGAATTTTACTCCCATGTGGTAATTTTATTTAATGTGGTATATTTCCTAATTCTACTCTCTTTTAAAATATAGCATTATTTTTGGAGAAAATTCCAATTTAAATTAAGTTACTTTTAAGAACCAGAGCTGTACACATCATGAATGGCAAGAGTCAGGCTACACTTTTTAGGAAGTTGAATATTTTATCATTACTGTTTTTTTATTTGTCAAAAAAAAATTAAGATTATGTTCAATAAAGTAATTTTTTTTTTTTTTTTTTTTTTTTTTTTTTTTTTTTTTTTTTTTATAGAGGGGGGAATGCATTAGGCACCATCAGGAGACTAGTCTCCCGGTGTGTGGGACTCCCGGTTCATCCGGTTTACCCACTAAACCCTAACCTCTTTTCCAGGATCCTAGTCCGGAACTACTCTCGCATTGCATCAGACCAGGTCATCGTGTTTAGTGTGTAAGTACGTTTTGTGTCTCTACGGTAACGCAGGCTTGTCCTCTTCTAGTCCTCTAAGCATGTATCTTCTTTCTTACTTAATAGTACGTCTCTTACATATTGTGCTATAGTTCTCCAGCCCGACTCGTCTGAGATCATTCGTGAGACGATATTTCCAACAGTTATTTTACCAATAACGTTCTCCACTTGGTTTCGTTTTTCATCCCATCGCGTGCATTCAAAAAAGGAGTGAGCAGCGTCATCCTTCTCAGCTCCACACATCTGACATTGCGGTGTTTTGGCTTTACCTATTTTATACAGATAGTTTCTGAAGAAACCGTGTCCTGTAAGAAACTGTGTGATGTAAAAATCTACTTCTCCATGTTTTCTCTGAAGCCAGGGCTCTAGGTCCTTGATAAGACTATGTGTCCATCTACCTTGTATATCCTCATCCCATCTCCTCTGCCACGATATCATGGTATCCGTTCTAGCTTCAACCGCTGCTAGCTTTCGTCCCAGTATTTGGCTCCTGTCGTATATCTTCTTTTTTTCAATGGCTAGCAAATCCACAGGAATGGTTCCGGCGACTACTAGAACCGCAGCTTCGGATACTGTTCGGTAAGAGGAAGCAATCCTCAGGGCACTTCTGCGTTGTACCGCCAATAGTTTCTTTCTGTACTTGGTCTTTGTAACAGACTCTGCCCATATCTCCGCTCCATAGAGCAGAATTGACTGCACTGTTCCCATTAACAATCTTCTCTTGGTCTGGCTGGGTCCTCCAAGGTTACACATAAGTCTGCTCAATTTGGCAGAAACAACTGAGGCCTTGTCAGCTGCCTTCTGGATATGGTCCCAGTAGGTCAGTTTATTGTCGAGTGTTACCCCCAGGTACTTGACTGTTCTGGTTGTCATTATGTTTTCACTTCCTACTTGCACATTTACTAAGGTGGGAATTCGTTTCCTTGTAAGTATTACTACTTCCGTTTTTGCTAAAGCTAGTTGCAGGCTGTGTTCCTCCATCCACTTGCCCACTCTCCTCATAACCTGGTTCAGTTTTAGCTGAGCCAGTTCTGTGCTACGGGCCTTGATCAATACCGCTACATCATCAGCGTACGCAACAGTACAAGTTCCTTCCGGCATCTCTATTCGGAGAAGGGTATCATACAGAGCGTTCCACATGTCCGGTCCCAAAATTGACCCTTGCGCTACTCCAGCTGTAATTATTCTTCTTTTTTGACCTGCTTCGGTGTCATATAAGAGCTGTCTGTTTCTTAAGTAATCCCTGGCCATGCAGAGCAGGTACTCCGGAATTCTGAACGAATGTTCAAGAGCGCTAAGAATATCTGTCCACCTCGCAGAATTGAAGGCATTTTTAACGTCCAATGTGACAAGTAAAACAATTGGTCGGGCTCCATGGCAAATTCTGTCCGTTTCCTCGACTGCTAGGGTCACTTTTCTAACTGCCCCGATTGTTGACCGTCCTTTTCTAAAGCCATGCTGGTTGTTCGAAAAATCTCCCGCTTCCTGTATGGCGATGAGAAGCCGTGTTTTGAGTAGCTTTTCAAGGACTTTGCCAGTGGTGTCCAACATGCATAGTGGTCTATAGGTAGATGGCAACTCTAAATCTCCTTTCCCTTTTTTAATTAGAACTAGCCTGGCTTTCTTCCATGACTTGCTAAAAACTCCTTGCTTCAGGCAGGCGTTAAACATATTCAACAAGAGTTGTGGAGCTATTTCTACCACCTCCTTAAGTACTTCTGCTGGGATACCATCTGGGCCTGGAGCTTTTCGGTTTTTCAAAGAAGATACTGCAATCTTCAATTCCTCAATGTTAAAGAGTACTATGTCTTTACATTTTCTATTTTGAATAGGTTCTGTCCTGATGGGATGTGTTGGAAAAAGTCCGTCAACAATGACTCTCATTTGAGTTTCTCCGAGAATGCTTGTTGGTCCTCTGGCCCCTAATCTCTGAAGTACTATCTTATACCCGAGTCCCCAGGGGTCTGAATTAACTTCGTCGCACAGTGCTCTCCAGCATTTTTCCTTGCTGTTTTTTATGGCATTCTTCAAGTTCTTTCTTGCTGCCCTATGGTCATTTGATGTTTCTGACCTAACTAAACTGCTTTGTGCCCTCTGAGCTCTCCTCCTAAGCTTAAGGCATTTCCTTCTCAGCTCTGCAATCTCTTGTGTCCACCAATATGCAGGCTGTCGTCTAGATGCCTGTTTGGTAGGCATGCTCTCATTGCAAGCCTTCGTCAGTAACTTAGTACTTAAGTCCACTAAGGCTTCAGTTTGTTTCCGTGTTTTGGGTTCACGATTTCCCTGTTTGAACCACGGCTCCTTTAAAATAACTTCTCGTAGTTTTTCTTTATCCATTTTTTCTATGTGAAAGCGTCGCCTTCTGGGGTTTGGTGCTTTCTCTTTTCTACTCCAGAGCTGATAGCTTATATACTGATGATCGCTGCCGGTATAATCTTCTAGAACTTTCCATTCATCCACTTTTGAAGCAAGTCGCGACGAAGCCAAAGTTAAATCTGGTATGGAATATCCAAAACCAGGCCTTCTATATGTTGGTGTAGTTCCTACGTTCAAAACAATCAGGTCTTTCCTGGCTGACATTTCTAATATAGCCCGCCCTCGGGTGTTCGTAGTTGGCATTCCCCACTCCAGAGCTCTTGCATTAAAATCTCCAGCCACTATAATGTCGTTTGACAGATCTTGCAATAAATCTTCGAGTTCGGCCAGCTTTCCCCTGAAGGTATCCATGGTATCATTCGGGGAGAAGTAGCAACTTAAGTAGGTGGTGTTGTCTACCGTTATCCACACATAGTGCTGTCCTGAACCATTTTTTTGAACGTTCAGCTTTCTGCTATTGCATACCCATATTGCCGCCTTATTTGAAGAGCTCGAGTACCAGTTTCCATCCTTCTTGTTCTCATATTGCTCGCTGATTATGCATATGTCCACTTTCATTTCTCTGATGATCTGGGTCAGGAGATTGGAAGACAACTTGCAACCGTTCATGTTTCCTTGTAGAACCATCACCATGATGTTGGTTTTTTCTTGATTTTAAGCGCTTTTCTAAAGACGAAACACAACCCTGTACCTGGGGCGTGCTCTCGTTCTGGTGCATCGGTACAATTCGCACATAGCATGCAGAAAGGTTTATTTTTGCACTCTTTTGCCTTATGGTCTGCTTTACCACATTTCCAACAAAGATTTGCTCTATCTGGGCCGTCGCAGTCCTTCTTGAGGTGACCGTATCCCAGGCATCTAAAGCAGCGTGAAACGGTCACTCTTTTCCTAATCCTGCAGCGATTTATGAATCCTATTCTTAAGGAATTTTTTTGAATTAACTTGTTGGCGTTGTCAATGTCCAACTCTGCCAAGGCCATCCTCTGCTCCCATCTGTTTGGTTTTAGTAAAGTGACCTTTACTCGTCCCTTATTTTCCTCGCCAATGACTCCTCCGATAGCTTCTAGTACCTCTTCCGCGGTTGCTAGGCAGTCTAAGTCCATTATTTCTAAGACCGTTCTTGGGGTTACGTCGCGAACAGCTCCTTCATCTCCAACTGCGGCACATATCTTTTCGTAAAAAGCTACTGGATTTTCACATGATTTTTCCAATTCGAGAAGAATCTTTCCGTTTTGGGTTTTCCTCACTGCTCTTATATCCACATTTCCGTCTCCTCCGACCTTTACACGTAAGCTGTTGACAATTTGTGCATATGTTTTTCCCTCCGCTGGTTGGATCAACAAGGCATTTGGTCGTGGTCTTATCCAATGATTGTTTTCGGGCGTTTTATTTGGTACGTTGTTCCTAGGTGTCACTGATTTCATTCCTTTGGCTTCTACGCTCCTTTCGCTACGAGGGGTTTGGATTTTCCTTTTCCTTACCACTTCAGTCCAATTGTGTGGTATGCTGTGTTGTATCTCTTTTAGTTTTTTCAGAGATCCTGTTTTTTCATTTGGGCTTATTATTTCCGCCCTTCCTCTTTTTTTTGTCGATTCCGGCAATTGAGTTATTGCTGGATCCTGGCCTAGTTCTGGTATTTGCTGTATCTGTAGGGTAGCAGCCATACGAAGGTCTCTGCTTTCTCTTAGTGCATCAAGAGCTTCCTCCAGTTTGTGGAGTCCGTTCTTTATATCCATGCTGACATTCTTCTGCCGAGCTGTGGCTTGTTGCATGGCACATATCAGCTTCGTCATGCTATTTAGCTGTGCCTCTTCGTTTTTCTCTGCTCTTTCCACTTGTGACTTCAGTTCTGCATATGGAATAGCCACGCGCCTTAGTCAATAAAGTCATTACTTTTAATTCATATAATGTAATGTCCAAAATTACCAAAATTGTAGTGATGAAAAATTCACAAAGCTAGACTTTAAAATGAATTAATTTTACTGGTGTAAAGTTCCTGAGGAGATCAAGGCGATTCATTGTGTAAAAATATTAAAGACAGCTTTGCAAAAGTTTTTATTGGGTAATTGTTCTTATTCTATAGCTGATTACACGAGCAAGATATGCTAACAAATAATTTAAACATGTTTTATTAATTCTTGTTTTAATTTTTTTATAAATTATTAAGACTAGTTATTTCCAATTTAGAATTTTAACAGTTTTGAATAACTACATTTGTGTCCATCTCTGGCATTTTCTCACCGACCAATAAGTGTTCGACGGTTTCCATGCAGCCTTTCTGCAGCAGGCATTTAGAATATCTAAGCTCCCACGCAATTACTCAATAAGCCGTATAAACCAATAAGTTTTACAAGATGTAAGCAATATATCAGAAATAATATACTTGCTAAACAGTATGTAAAAGTTGTTAACTTTTGCGAGATAAAAAATTCAGACCCAATTGTCACACATTCACAATAAACTGTGTAAATTGTTTAGTTCTGGAAAATGTAACCAATTAAACACAACACAACTGGAATCCCCATAAATAAAGTAAGCACTATATAAGTGAACCTAAAAATTATTTAAAACAGTGTTATAAATTCACAAACAAAACACCAACTTATTAACTGGAAAAACTGATATTAGATTTTTGGGTGCACAGATTGATCACCATATAAATGGGAAAACATATATAAAGATTCTAATTAAAATATTTAATACATCCTGTTTTCAAATGAAATTTTTTTTTAATGTCACAGATATTAAAACCAAAAAACTGTGTACTACAGTTATTTTTTCCCACAAATTAAATATGGGATTATACTCTGGGGAGACTAAAGAAGCAAACAATATTTTTTATAATTAAAACTAAACAAAATCTTAGAATCATGTTAAATACACCTAAATTTCACTCTTGTAAAGGATTATTTAAAGATTTCGAAATTTTAACGTTACCATCTCTATTTGTTTGAAGTCTTATGTTTTCTGCACTGTCACAAGCAGTTATTTGCAGATAACTGTGTATACCACAATTATGGCTCAAGGAACAGGGAAGCAATTTTATACCCGATTCACAGGCTTACCCTGCTGGAAAGGAATCCTTTATATAAGGGCATCAAATTTTACAATCACTTAAATTCTACATTTAAGATACTATAAATATCACTATACAAAAAAACAAAAACAAAAAACTGAAGCAAATATGTAGCTGGAGAGAACATATAACACAAATTATTTCTTCCAAGATAGGAATCTTTTACAGTGTGTAATGTATGTTTATCTGAGAAATTATCAATCATGTATATATTTTTACTGTCATGTTTAATACTTTTGTTTGGTATTATTATGTGTGCGGATGCAATGTGGTCATCTATATGTATGTGTATTTTTAAAGATATTTAATATTTATTTCTTGAACAGACTAAAAAAATTGTAGAAACGATTAATTGAGTGACATGACTAATTTTATTCTTAGTCATGTAATGTTAAATTAATATTGATTATAGTATTGTATTTATGTGTTGAGGACAAGCTGCCTACCTGTAACAACCTCAATGTTATCCAATCATGTGTAATGCAGTGAAATGAAATATATAAAATAAATAATCAAAATAAAACTTATTTAAGAATTTAAAACAGCTGTTTCAAATTATTTTCTTTATGAAACATGTTATTTAAATGATAAATTTATTATAAATAAGTGTTTTCTAAGAAAAAATAATAATATTTGGTAAATATGCAGGTAACACTCTCATACTTGACACCTCGATTATTAAAATTGGCCCCATAGTAAAGAAATACGCAACTGGTATAGAAATTCCTTAGCAAATTAAATACAAGATGAGTTTACATGGTTGTTTAATCCTGCCTGTAATTTTAATGTTTCATAGATTGATGTTAATTTGTTTATTTATTATTTTGGCTTAAATGTAGAAAAGTTGTTGTTGTTGTTATTTCCTTTTATCTCCTATTGGAGCATAGGGCATCCAGAAGAGCTCTCCATCTGTCCGTCTCCAGCAAGTGCCTTCACTTCTCTCCAAGTCTTATTAACCTCTTTTGCTTCTTTAATAACGGTCCTCTTCCAGGTTTCTCGGGGTCGACCTCTTCTTCTGACACCTTGCGGGTTCCAATACAGGGCCTCTTTCTCAATGGTTCCGTCTGGCTTCCTCAGTGTATGTCCTAACCACCTCCACTTCCTCTCTCGAATCTGCAGTTTGACCCGAATTTGACCTGTTTCTCTCCATAAATGTAGAAAAGCCTATTTGTAAATTTAAAATGTATTTGTGCATGTTAAATATGAAACTATGTTATTTTAATTTTAGTTGTAAGATACATTATATTAAATTAAGGCCTCTTGGTAGACAAATATGCTTTGTCAAACAGCAATAGTAAAATAAATTAAATTAAATTTTTGGTCCTAGTGAAGAAGACTACCAAACAAATTGAACAGTTACCTATCTTTGCGTGCCATATTATCCTTAACAGAACGATCCAATTGTTCTATGTTAAGACTGTTGGACAGTTCTTCATGATCTGTATTGATTTTATTGAGTCTATCTTCCAGTCTTGTAAGCTTCTCAGTAGATTGATTTACCTTTAACCACAATTTATATTAAATTACAAGTTCAAAATATTATTTTTAAAACTACTAGTTCAACAAAGTTTCATGTTTTACACTCTTCACATTAAAAAAAAAAATGGAAAAAAGTTGTGTGATGAGACAAAAAAATCAACGTTGAATTTTCACATTTAAAAAAAAATGGAGGCCATTTAAGCCCAAAAAAATAATTTTTTGGAATGATGTCATTCATACAGTATGTCCTTACAAATGGTTGGACTGAGTGGAGATGTTTGGCCAAATCTTGAAATATATTTGTTAGTTCTAAAGAAGCCTCAATTTTTGTTTATTAAATTAAGACCAAAATACAAAATTTAGATTTTTCAAAATCTGTTCTAATGGTGCTGAAAAAATGTATTTGTTGTCATAGTTCCAAAAAAGTTGACAGTTCGCAAGAAATCAGTCGAAAAATGAAAAATAACTTTGCCTTATAACACGGAATCTCAAAATCACCCCAAGCTACTTAGATCAATTTTATTTTCTTTTAATGTAAACATTTATGACCCAAATAACTGTACCAATTAGACTCATCAATTTGAAGTATGATTGTTCATTCTTCACAAAAATCTGATTGAATATTTGGGCTAATTTTAAATTTCTAAGACGGCATTTTTGTTTATTTTTTGCAACAAATACTTTTTGTTGCTTAGTATCTGGTTTTGTGAGAAGTTTGTAAAATGTTTCTTACTACTTATTTTCGTCAAATAAAAACTGAATTAAAACAAATATTTTATTTAAATTATTTAACATTCAATCTGGCAACATCATTTAACATTTAACATTAACAATCTTATTTCGACAATTAAAAATCATTAAAATTAATACTTATTTTACCTCATCCACTTCCAGTTTAACTTTGCGCGCTTCAGTTTTATTATCCTTCAACTGATGACCCTTTGCTTGTCTAGCTTGTTCTAATCTCGCTCGTTCTTCTCTCAAAGCATCAATCTTTTCTTGAAGTTTCTTCTCTTCTTGATCACCCTTATCTCCAAGAGCAAGCATTTCATTTTCTAACTCATTGATTCGTCTCTCAACATTGCCTACAGATCTCACAAAATCTCCTTCGCTCATATCATCAGAATCATTACCTGTAAATTCAAAATAATTATACTACATGGAAAAAATTTACTTTCTAAATTATACAAGATAGAAGTGTAATTTACGAAAAAAACACGAAGAGCATAGGCTTGGTAGGCGACAGTCGATGTGTGGTTACAAAATTGAGTACCCATCACTTTAATTCTAACTTTCATAACCAGATTTTGTACCAATCGTTGTTCTCCAATTTTTATTATGCTGTACCAACCCAGTAACTATGTGAGTTCCACAGGATTAAACATGGTTAGAAAGCTAATCACTTACCACCAGATGCAATTTCAGATCATTCTTTTCACCTATCCTAAAATCTTGTCCTAACCTAACCTTAATTTTCTTTTTGACTATTTTCCTCTGTGTAATTCTGGGTCTGCCAAGTTTTCTCTTTCATTATAGATTCCACATCAGAGCCAACTTACTTGTATCACAGTTGTCTTTTATAAAGGTCAATCCCTTCATATTTCCTCCTCTCGATAACCTCACCTTCTTTAAAAAAGTTCTTCATGAGTAACTCTGAAAGACCAATATATGATGAGAATCATGTTTAGGCTTTTGTTGAAAAGGTTTAATATTCTTTGTGACATTTCATGTTTGGCATCTATACAACAGAAAAGACTTCGAGTTGTGTCAATCCAAATAAAGAGGTCCAGCATAGGTTGTTTGACAATTTAAAAAAATGACACTTTTTTGTTTTGGTAAACGAAACAATTTTTGGTACTTACGTATTAACGCCACCGTAGCAGAAGTTGCTAATGCGCATGCGCCAATATTTGCTTACTTTGCAATATAATTATATATCACGACAGGTTTGGCCAGGTAGCTATATATATAAACACCTGGCCAAACCTTGTATATATATATATATATATATATAATTTATACCAAGTATAAACATAGTTAATACTTTTGTGTTTTTTTATTATGGCAGACATCTTTAATTTTTACAGGAATTAAATTTTACAACATGCAAAACAGGTGCCTAAGGAATGTATAAATACAAATCGTAATAAAATGAGTACAGTTTCCGAGAAATCAAACTGTATTCTTTTAGAAACGGGACCCAAAATATATGAATCCACAAAAATCCCAACATTTATATTTTTACCCATAATACAAAGTTCATTAATTAATCCATAAGGAGTTTTGTTCATTAATCCTATGGATAGAAGACACCCACACAGCTTTGTTATTGTAATATTTTTTGTAATATTTTATTATCTAATTTGTATTTTTATTTATTGTTACTCAATTAGAATTTGTATTTGTTTTACTGTGTGTAGTTATATACTTCCATTGTTTTAATTATATTTTAGTAGCCTAGCATTAATGTTTTTATACTTGTTATACATACAAAATTTTTGTAACAACTAAAGTAACAAATGACATGATATTAATTTGTTAATTTAAAGGTCTTCCATTCCAAATTGGGAACACTATCCGACTTTTTAAAGTAGCAGAAAAGATGGGACTATAGGTGAATGAACAGAATACGTGTAAATCCCATCTGTAAAACCTGGAAGAGAAGTGGATCTGTCAGTGGGAAAGATAATATGTTGAACAATGTAGCGATAGATGTTCATATACTTGAAAAGTGTGATGTCACTGAGGATGTGGATCAGAAATGGATGTGGAGAGTAAAATTGAAAATACGAATAGGGACCTTTCTTGTCTTGTACAGTTGAGACCAATGTGGTGGTAGAGAGCAACTGACAGCAAAGAAAATATGGGTATTTAATATATACATTAAGTCTGCATACATTTGTATGCATGAGAAATTTGAAAATAGAGTCTGTGAAGAATTCTGAGAATATGGAGGCTAGATAAGATTAGAAACATTTCTGGAAGCAGGCAAAACCAAGAACGGGTTAAGAAGATATAAAAGACACTCTTTAAAAAAAAAGGCATGGAATGGGACCTCCAAGTCGAAGAAGAAACATGGTGAAACATGGAGGTGGAATAAGCTGAACACGAGGAAAGAGCTGATAACTGAAGGGCCTTGCAGGAAACAAAAATCCATTGGAGTGTTTGTAGAGGTCCTTGCTCCACAAGGAGATACAGTACATAAGTTATTCCAAATTGTCCTAATCTACAAGATGTATTACAGAAGCACAACATACCCACAAGACCTAAATCAGAAATAAGTTTCTGCAGAGATTTGTTCCTTTGATTTATTCTTTCCTTATTGCGTTCTGCATCTCTTGAAAGTTGACCAAGTCTAAGTTGCTCATCACTCATACTCTTGCCTAAACTTTTCTCTTCCAAGTTGGTCTTTTCAGTTTCTGCTTCTAGGCCTTCCAACTTTGACCGCTGTTGGCTGGAAATAAAACACAAGGAATTAAAGAAAGAGAATTTAAAACTTAGGACATATTAAAACAGATATCTTGAGATATCTTTGAAAAATATTTTTCGACCTTATAATATACAGAGGTAAAATGTCTAATCACGTAAATAAAGGAAATAAATTTTCATTCCTATATGATTCTAATAAAGAGTTTCTGCATAGTAACAATAAATTTTTATGATGTTTTGTAGGCTAAACCCCAGCAGCCAATTTCAAAACTAAAGACTGAATTTATTTATGCATGATATAACATTTTTAATATGTAACAATATTTAGGCTAGGGATCAAAATAAATAACTGTATCTAGGTTAGGGATCAAATGAACAAGCTTATAAGATTAAATAACAAAAACAGGAATAAATAAAGAAAGCATAATATAAACTAGAATTTAGAACATGAAGGCTAGGCTTAGACTGACAAAAAGTAAATATATGTCAGAGAAATAAATAAAAGTACAGACTAAAGTATAAGCAATGAATATACTGAAAACTTTAATAATAATAATAATATAAATAAAGAAACAATAAAGTACAAACCTGAATAAATATCTAAACATTAGATTACCAACACGGTTTAAACCATCCGTGGAGTGTAACACATGAAACACAAAAGATTTTATTCTTGGAAAAGATAGAATTATAATACGATGTAGATGTCAATTAGGGAATAAAATCCGAGCAAAAGAAACAATGATTTGTATTAGTAATGATTTGTATAAGTAAGAAAATTTTAAAATAAGGTATTAGAAAATCGGAACTGCTAAAATATGGATCGTCTTGTCAGAGATTTTGAATGAAGTCTGGTGGCAAAGTTGTTAAATCGTCCGAGATTGAATGTCGGGAAATTTAATCATATATAACAAAAAACTGGATATAGGCTATCAAAATTAAATAATATTGAGTCTAATAATAAAATTAGCATAAGATGAATAGATATAAGATAAAACTATTGTATTTGAATAATAGCATTGGAAATGTCAAGTTAAGTGAAAATAGTAACATTAGTGAATCAGATCCCAATGAGATTAAAAACAAACTGAATAAGAAGAAGCTACACTAATTGTTAAAAAAACTCAAGCTCAAATTTTGGGCAATAATTGAAGAAAAACTCCTATTTACAGTCATAAAGACATGACCTATGATTTTTATCTCCAGGACTTTAGAAAATAACTTTGTAAATTTGCACATAGGAAGTGCAATCAGGTATTTAAAACAGTGATAAGTAAATAGGAAAAGTATTCATTATTTAGACTAAATATACAGCAAACTGTAAGCGTAAGACAATAAATCTGTAACAACCGGACAGAGGGAATATTAACCAGTACTTTACCACATCTAAAGCTTGAATTAACCTTTACGCTGCGTAAATTGACTATAGTCGATTTGACGTTTTTACCGTTCACTGCGTAAATCGACTTTAGTCCACGACTTCAGAAAAACTTCTCATTTGGCTGCGTAAGTCGATTATAGTCCCAACTGAACAGAAACAATGTTATTTAGCCTCAAGTATGTGCTACTTCCTGTTGGAAGCCTTTGAAACTTTGTAGTGTCACATGTTTTTGTTGACGTTCCATGCGGGAGTTTAGTGAAGAATTTACTGTGTTTTCGATGTTTTTCAATTAGTTTTGTGATTGTTTGTAATTATATTTATTTATGATACTAGTAATTGTTGCAGTGTATATTTTTTTAAATTTAATCAAAGTTCTGAAGTGATTTAGTGTTGGCTTAATAGGACATATATTATTATAAGGTATGTACTGTATTGGTGATTAATCCTAACCTCTTTTCATAAAGAAATCGTATTTAAAATAACAACAGAGGAGCTTTATTCTATAAACATTTTTAAGTATTCAAAATAACAAATTTATTATTACGATATTCTATACTAGAAGCATAATTTATGAACATTTTTCTAAAATCAAGAAGTGTAAAGAAAGGTTAGGATCAATAAGGGATCCAAATAAAATTTTTATTATGTAAAAGAAAACTAGAAGCAATAAGTTTATTTGAACTGTTACTTTGCATATTGTAATTAAAAAAAACAAAAAAAAAAAAAAACCTGAACTCATAAAAGACTAGGCCCTAAATCAATATTTAATATCAATCTTTCCATTAAGAATCTAAAGACTCTGATTTCAGGTATTGTTTATGTATGTTCCTTTATTTTAAGAATTATTTAATTAGGACATGCAAATGTATTAAAGTCCGAATCTGAGAACACTGGGAAAAAAGAGTAATTATTATTATTTTTATTTTTTTTATTTATTATTTTTTTTCAGAACTATGTTTTAAAACACAACCATAAATCAATAATGAAACAAACTTGTATAATAATGATAATAATTTCAGAATAGAAGCTACTAAGATGATGAATAAAAAAAAAACAAGTAAATTTAATTTGATTTGATTGTAGCCTGGTGTAAACATTTATTGTTCACTCCTAAATAACTAGTATAATTTAAAAGGAGGTTGTTCTTAGCATCACCAGTATTTTTTATTTAAGTTATAAAGGACATATAGTTCTCCAATAATAAAATATACAAGTAAACTTATTTAGTTTAACATATTTTAAATTATTTTTTGTTTAAAAATGTACACAATCAATTCACAAAAAGGTAGGTTAGTTTTAGTTTATGATAGTAAATAAAAGTTTTGTTAAAAATCCTTGTTTGTTTTAACCCTTCATACGCTACCATGAAAAGAGTAAAAAATCACTCTAGCGCTTAGTTAGGCGAAAAATTTAAAAAATATTATTTGTTAAAGTTTTATTTATTTTTTTAGTTCTATAGGTTTGTTACCCCTGAAAAACAAAAATGATTAAATTCAAAATGTACGGTACTATAAAAATAGTATAAATTGATAGTGTACTCACTAAACAACTGTTCAGTGTTCACTGCCAGCCAGCGAAAATATCCGCTTCCAGCGTACAAAGGGCAACTGAATGCGCGCGCACGTGACAAAACAAAGGCTTCTCTTGTTTGTCAACAGCTGTGATGCGTCATACAGCCAACAACACGTCATCTGACTACTCAAGGAACATTGTCACGCATTCTATCGGTGTTTTGGTGAACTAAAATTAAAAACCTTCCTAACGGCCAAGAGCGGTATATTCCGCTTAAAAATGCGTAGGGTTATATACGAGTGGCGGAATATTCCGCTTATTGCGTACGAAGGGTTAATCATAAAATAGGTATATCTTTCCGAATGGTTTATGTGCTGGATTAGCCTTATGGCTATATGGCTTTTGAAAGATAAAAACAGGTCTTACTTTGTGGATGACCATTATAGATTTTTAAAATATTTCTTTTGTTTTTAAACGGACCTTACTTAGAAAATATTCCCCATATAATCTCTACTACCTATATTAATACATAAATGAATACAATATAATTATAATACATACACAGTGACTTACTTGAATTGCAAATGGAAATTATCAATTTCATTCTGTAAGTCTGTCATGCTACCTTGGAACTCAACTCCAATGCCTGACTTATATTCCTGGATACTTGCATGTATTGATTCCAGTTTGGTTTTCTTAGATTCATATTCAGCAATTAACTTGGAAATATTTAATTCTTTAATAGCCAGGTCTTTTAATTTATCTGTACACAATAAACATTTATTAATAGAAAATAATTAATACTACACTGTCATTGATGATGTAATGTTTCACTTTTTTGTGCCGATCGTGTCAAAGTCTAATAGAAATCGGCTGATAAATTCAATTGTCGCATCAGTAACCAGTAGTATAATCCCGGTTGTGAGAAAAATTAGCAGTTTATCTACAGTTACATCAGCTTATCGGCGAAATATTGGACTTTGGATTGACCACTTAACAAGGAACAATATGTAAAATATTCAAAACGAGATATATAAATCAGACAATTTTAGTAATTTCTATAAAAAACAGTCAGGAACATGTGTTTAAATATAATGGGTTAAATAAAAAAATGAATATTATGGTCAATCTGACAACCCTGTTAGTATGAATCATAGAAAAGATATCTGACAACACTTGCAGACAAAATCCTTTGTATCGCTTCTGTGGACTAAGGAAAAAACCTAGAAGCTTCCATAAATGATATCATGCTAAATCAGACAGTTGATATAAAAAGTAGGAAATTCGTGACTTGGAGATAAGAGGAATAAAAGCCACTTCTCAAGAAAACTCCAACCGATGCGGTCTGTCTAAGTTAAGGGCAGATTATCGCATGGTTGGGAGACGATTATTTTAATATCTTAGAATAATAGCACAAGTTGTTATTCTAACAGAATATTCAGGTTCAGTATTCAAACTAAAATCATATTAAACTCGGAGCGGTTAAATTCTATTAGAGTGATAAATTCAATAAAGGTGTGTTCGGTAAAAGTTTTACAATTATCTATATATTCTTGGAAATGAATGATTTATTACAGGAACTGAATGTTTACGAATTCCAGTTTTGATTTAGAGACATTAATTAAAATGAAAGGAATAACTTAGATATATTGACTTTTGGGAAATTTGTGTTAGCTGTTTACAAAAAAGACTTGAAAATTTATTTGATTCGGTTAAATTTGATGAACATTTATTTTGATTTTGTCGAATATTAACACTATTTTATGAACATTTTGATTTGGTTTTATTTTATGAACATGTGTTTCAGGTTGGAATAATGTTGTTAATATGAAGTATTTTTTTGTGTTCTAATTCTGATAATAAATTTATGCATTTCAGATATCATGACTGTGTTTTAATTTAAGTATATTCTTCCAAAGAATTGGTGCCCCGGGATTAACTTCATTAAAAAAAGTACATTTCCTCAAACACATGTTGGTGCCCTATTTTTGAATTGAAAAAGTATAAAATTGATTTGTGTACGGAGGTACAAAAGTAAATTAATAATAGAGTAAATAATGTTAAGTCAGTAAATTTGTTACTGGACATTACAATAGATTACGAGTTGTAATTAAAGCAGTGAAAGATGAAACACTATCCACTGTAACTACACTTAGACTAGTAGCTTGGTGGAGAAAAAACATCAATCTAAGTGAATTCCAATTAACTACCATGGACTAGAAGGGGGCAAGCAATAAGTATATTGCTCAACCTTTCCAAGGCTTTTAAATTTGAAGGTATGTTGACATTTAAAATTTGTTTTGTATTTTAGAAAAGTATGAAATCAGAGACCTATCTCTTGACTGGTTTAAGTCATTACATGGCAAATAAAAAGCAATTGGTCGATAGTCAAATTTCTCTAGGGATTCTGGGCTCAGTGTTAATTCTTTACAGTAATGATCATATCAAAGTCAACAATATATTATAATGAACCTAGGCCGTCATAAAACCTCAATTTTAATGAAATGCGATTTACAATGATGACATGTTTATAGCACAAGCAAAGCAAGTTTAGACCCTTATTAAATATTTGTTTATAGACAGTGTGCATGGTTCATTTTCACTCTTTGACTGGCATCTACCGAACTGACATTTTTGGTATTAAAAAGTTTTATTTGTTTTTGGGGATGAGTGAAATAATCAATTAGACCATCTGTTCTTCAAATAATTTATAACAAAAATGCCACAGACAGAAAAGATTCATCATTCTGAAAATTATTTAAATTTGTTTTTATCACATACGGTAATAATAATATCTAGTAGAACTTGAATTCTACAGATCATACCTCAGATGTGGGATTTGTAAAGTATGAAATACCTCAGAGTTCTGTGTTGAGACCTGTTCTTTTTCTGGTGTTTATAATGATTTGCCTTAAAATTTATCATATTTACTATATTTTCCTTTGTTGATGACACTACAATTCTAAATAGTCATGATAATTTGGAGAAGTTAAATAATATTTCAAACAAAGTTATGGTTCAATACAAATAATATGTTTTTAAATTAACGGAAAACACAATTTATTACTTTTTCTGCAAAATGTAATCCATAAGATAAAGTTAAGCTTTTGTGTATCAACATAGAGTCTAGTCTTTCATGGCAGTATCATGTCATATATACTAAAGAAACTGGCAAGGACTATGTTCTTGACTAGGAATTTAAAAACATCCCTACAAAGTTAAATTAAATTAAATTGTATAAATTTCTATTGGAACATCTGATGTATGATGTAAATAAATTCCTTAATGCAAACACTGTGATTGATGTTGAATTAAATGTAGTAATTTGTAAGATTAATATTAGGATTTACCTTTGTTTATTAACATTACTAACAATGCTATTGTTTTACATGTTTAATGACAACAAAGATATAATAATAATAAATAAAACTTACTTTGAATTGGCTCCAGCTGACTCTGGTAATCATTCACTTCTTTAACAATTCCTTCCATACGTTGTTCTGATTCTCTCATTTTTTCAGCTTTTTCTAAAGCTTCTTCTTTCATCTGTTTTATATATTTTATTTCCCTTTGTTGACATCTCACCACTAAAACACCACGCAAATGTTATAATTAAAACTTAATGACGATAACATTATTTTTGAAGAAAATACATACAATGTACATATTTTAGCTTTGTTTGAGGTTGTCTTGTCTCATATGCAGAACATGGCCACATATTAGTGGTCTCATCTGACCACTAATTCCTTACATAGCTTAATAAGGTACAATTTGTAGACATTGAAAATAGACAATTTATTTGTAATTATAAGAATGTTCCTATAGTTAGATAAAGTGGTGGTATTTAAGCAAAACAATAAATAAGCTTGACCCCAATACTTAAACCTAACATAACTAAAATTAAATCTTTGGAGTTGCATCTTTCAATATCTCTTGGAATTGATTGGATTGATAATCTTTTGATGACTGTGTAATATATTTAATTACAAATATCCTGAATTTATGTCTGAATATTGATTTAGCAACTTTTCCTACACTAACAACGTTCACGATTGTCTGTTATGCTCAGTGTCATGTCCTACCACACATCGTTTTTCAGTTGGTAAAATGCTCGTCTTTTTTTAAAATATATATACAGTTAGTTTTTTTTTTTGCACAACTCATAAACATTGAAAATGTTATTGGAAACATCCATCATTCACTCCATAAATTTGGCTGAAATAACTACTTACTGGAATAATTTGACCAGCATTGTCTGCGCTTCAGAAAAGATAGAACCAAGATAAACGAATTTGTGCCTGTTTGAATTTAATATAACAACTCAATACAACAAAGTTTCAGTATTGGAATTAACTAATGGATCCTGAAACAATAAATTGTGTAATAATAAGTTTCTAGAGTTTGTTACTCTAGAAATACCATATACGTATATAAAATTTAATACACGATGTTCAGAGATTGTGGATCTACTCTTTTTATGAACTGAATAAAATTGAAAGATTAGAACACTTTACTCTGAACATAAAAATAACGGAATTCTTTGGTCTAAAAATCATAAATTTATCTGGGAAAAAACAAATATTATACACTAAGAAAAAAATGTTTAATGAAAAATGAATAAAACTTGGTAAACTGACAAATGATATTAAGCTAACTGACATCCTAAAAACTAAATCAGTTAGAAATTAGGCCCTTATGGCTTCCATTAATAAAAACTGAATTATAAATAGAAGATCCTTTATACAATACCTTCTCCCATCTCCTTCACCATCTTACGGATATATTCTAAACATTTGTTATACTTGACTGTATCAAAAATAGCATCAAATCTTTCCTTCACTTTCTTTCCTTCATCCAATGGCCTGAAACAACAACAAAAATATTTAAACGTTAAGAACTGAAAAACACATGACAAAGTTTTAAATAGACTAAGATTCAAACAAGGAACCTTGAATTATGTTTTTACCAACTCAGCTACTGCAAATTTAAAACCACACTTAAAAAAAAAAAAAGAAAAATTTCAGAGTCCAAATTTTAAATCAAAACATCCTTTTTTTTTAGTTAATATATATTGATTTCAAATAAACAAATTCATTTTACACAAAACATAAAATCCTTTAAAAACTAAAGTTTCCAATTAATAGAATTTAGTAATAAAATTGTATTATCATTGGAACAACTGGGACAATTAATTACCTCTTGACAGTTTATGTATAAAAAAATGGTTGTGAATAGTTTTATCATCTAAAAGAGAAAACGTAACATTAGCCCTACACGTACATAACAAAAATTATATATATATATATATATATATATATATATATATATATATATATAATAATGTTTCATGAATCTAATTGTGCCATGAATTATTGTATGGTTATTCTAATGAATCAGTAGTTATTAAATTTGTCAGTTGTTCTCCTATAATGAGTATGGGTGTGCCAATCCAGAGGGCGCCACTAACAGCTCCCTACACAAAGCTAATCCCCGAGCAAGCCTACTAATGTCTTGCAATGCTAATAGAGTTGGGTAAATAAGTAGTTTTATTATGTTTGCATAGTTTTTTTATGAGTTAAACGAAAGTTATTTGTTATAATGATTTAAATATATTTAGTCTAACTGATAACATTATATCAGCGGTACTGATTTATTTATTTTAAAAACATTTTTTCCTTTAACGGTAATATCGTTTACACTGATGACCGACGGTACTTGATAGAATTCCATTTTAACAAATAAAACACAATTTTTCTTTTGTAAAATTCTATAATTTATTTGGTCTAGCCGGCCATGGTTTCGCCAGTTACGGCATTGACGAGGCTCTTACAAGACGAGACAGTCTTGTAAGAGTCTCGTCAATGCCGTAATTGGCGAAACCATGGTCGGCTAGACCAAATAAATTATAGAATTTTACAAAAGAAAAATTGTGTTTTATTTGTTTAATGGTAATAATTATTTCCCCTGTGGTAATAATAATATTCTAGTACAAAAATAAATATTATTTTAAATTGCAGTTTCTTGTAATTTAAGAGGAGAGATTTATATTATATTTATTTATTTAGTCGGAAAAATATTGTTTTTAGTTGGGATATTTCTGAAGATTTGTTTACATGAAAGAAAAGCAATTACGACTGCATTGTTTTAAAAATTGTTTGTTAAATTATTCTCTTTGCAACTGTGATGCAAAATGAAATGGACTATCTATGATTTTTCCTAACGGCTTAACCCTTTTAGTGCCAACATCTGTATATACGGACGTCGCAAAAAAAATTACTACTTTTATTTTTTGTCAAATTTCATTAATATTACACCAAATTTATTCTTAAAGAAACGTAGATTACAGAAAAATATACACTTTTATATAATTCAATAATACTAATTGGCTGTAGTGAAGATAATGAAGGCTTTGACATTTGTGCATCAGCTGTTCAGTCGAGACTATTCCATGCACTGATGTTTGTTATGTGTGATATTACTAATTCGTTTAAGACTTAATACTATTACCAACTTGTGTTACCTTATGTTATTGTTACATTGTGCGGTAAAACTTTAAATATGGAAAATCACAATGCAACAAATGTAAGAAAGGTGTTCACCACTTGTGCTAACAGACGCCTGAAAAATTTAGGTCATCAAAACTTGTATAAATAGTTAAATTAATTACAGTTTTATTTCAAAAACTAAAACAGTTTGTTTGTATTATTTATTAAAAAAAAAAAAAAAAAAAAAAAAAAAAATTTGATTACTAAGATCTAAGTAAAATACATTCAGATACTTTAATTTGAATGTGCTTGCTAAAAACTGAAAATTTTGTGTTTATTAAAAAAATAGTGTTTCCATGTTTATTTTTTTAGAAAAACCTAAAATTTAGTGTGTTTGTAAACATTTAGTTACTGTTTCTTGTGATATCAATTGTTATGAGCAAAGAATTTTTTTAAAGTGTGATTATTCATGACAAATTAAAAAGAAATTGGAAAATATTGGTGACTAGAATGATATATAAATTTTTGAAGTATTTTACAATTAAATAAAAAGCAATTGCATAACATATAATTGTAGTAAATTTACTTCTAAGCAATATTTTAAAAAAAAATTATAAATTTATGTGGAAAATTAGGACTTTTATGTAGCTTTTTGTAAAACGGTAACAAATGGCTTAAAACGGTCTGGCATTTTTCAGCAGTACCAATGCAAAAATCTCTGGCAATTTTCAGACATTTTTTGTTCAATTTTGGTTCTGTCACTAAAAGGGTTAAATGAATGTAACTGTAGAAGAATCGCTGAGAGTAGGAAATGAGTTGGCAAACCAGCATGGTCCCTATTGTTCAAGGTCAGGCTGTCTACTGGTTCCTCTCTCAACAGACTTGACTCATGGAGGCTTGTATAGCTGGATCAACACCTTTTCCCATTTAGTCTTAAATTAGATCCCTCCTTTTAGTTTTCCTACCAGGTCTTTCCTGACCAAATCTTGTATTATTCCAACCCTGATCCAATTAAAATATTCAGTGGCTAGGAGTCTCTATTTTATAAGGATGACTGAAAGGGTTTTCACCTTTAAGTAACAACATAAAAAAAAAAAAAAAGTAAAATAGGTTGTTATGGTAATAAAAATAAAATTATTTATACTTTCAAAAACAGTCTTCTGATTTGTAACTTTCTATAAGCTAAGTGCATTTGAAAATTTAGCCAATCAGAACTTTTGAGTTGGATAAGAAATTAAAATTCTGCTTCCGACACAACGGACATTGTCAAGCTCAAATTGTATGCAAAAAAAATTGTGACGATCGGTTAAATACACTCAGGGTTATACTGTTTGACAAAACTTTTTGATTTCATAAAGTGATTTTTTTTAAATCCTTAATTTAAACTAAAACATAATAAACTGTATAAAGATAAGAAGATTAGAACTTGGAAAAACTTACCAACTTGCGTCCTCTTGATGACAGAAAATAACATAATTGAGGATTGGTTTTGAGACACCAAAGGCACAGCATAACTCCGAATCTACATTAACACATCGTCCACTGATGCTAACAGGCTTTATTATAAAGGGGGAAAAAAATACATATATTATAAAAAATAAACAAAGTGATTTAGTTTTATATAAATATTATTTATCTAACCATTTTGTGTAGCAAACTTTTATATTTAACTTACTCTGTATTTACTATGAAACAATCAGAGACAGGTTTATAATTACAGTATTTTATTCATTTATTCATACACAATATAAAATTTACAAATTATTTGAGATCTTTTTTTCTTCGGGATTTCTATGGGTCAAGTTTTATTTCAATATACTTGCATATTTTTGACTGGATTAATTACATGCATCATGTTTAAAAATAATAACTTAACTATAAAAAAATTTGTTACAATATATTTTAATCAGAATTGACAATTAAAAGATTTGTTTTTATTTTTAAATGACTATTAAATTACCTTTTTCAGGTTGAAACTCATATGTGTTCCTAAAATTGTCTTTTGCTGTTTGCTGACAGAAAATGTAGTGAAATCATTCAAAAAAGAAATTTACTGTAAATTTGGCAACATGTATAACGTTTTAACCCACATACAGAAGAAAGAGAATGCATTTTAAATTTGTGGATATTCCAAAAATAATTACAAAATTTTAAATTTGAAAATGTTCCAGTAAAAGGAACTAAGTATCTCTCATTGGTGCATCTTACAGCACATAATAGGCCTGTTAGCTGGACACTGGCCATTAACACATTCTTAACACGAAGAAGGAAAAGGATATCATTCAATTGTGACGAATGAATTAGTTCAAAAGGTTGAACAAACTGAACTAAAAAAAAATGCTTTACAATTTATCAGATGATTTCTCTAAGATTTTGAGTACCACTCCTATATGCAATTGCACCTGGAAAATTGAAATTTCGAAAGTATTGTGGACGGTGAGTGCCTAAGCAGTTGACTGCTTATCACATAAATCAAGGGAGTAGGTCATGGATTTGGATTTGACATTTCTTGATCTCTATGATGAAAGTGAGAATGAGACATAGGTTAGGTTTGTAAACACTGAAATCAAGGAACAATTCAAACAGTGGATCCATCCTCAGTCCCCCAAACAAACACTTTCTAATCGGAAAACAAATACTTTCATTGAACAGTAAAAGTGGGAAATTTTTTACCTCCTAGCATGCAGCCCTGAATTGCCACCAAGTGATTAATTACCATCTCTTAACAAAGATGAAATCCTGGCTTATTTCTATATATTTTTAAACAAATGAAAATTGGAGTTAATTTCTGGCTGAGTTTTTTGGGGGGTAGAGTTCTTTGACAAGTGAATACAAAAGCTGGTGTCATGGTAAGACAAGTCTCTAATAGTTGTTGAAAAATAATGTAGATATGTACACAACATTTTTGTTATCTGTATTGTATTTAGTTTCATTTACTGGCCAAATGGAAGTTCATTTCTGAACAGTACTTGTACATATGAATATAATACAAAACTATAAACATAACATATATTTGGTTTACATTTAAACAATTTTAAATAAGAGAAAGAAGGATTATATCCATAAAATTATGACTTTTATTATTTTTGTTTTTATTTTACTGGTTTAAATTATTTATTTTAAATTATTTAAATTATTAAATTATATTAACAGCTGTAATTAAATAGCAAATGATGGGTTTTTTTTAGCATGGTGAAAAATAATCAGTCACAAACTTAATAAAAATAAAATAATACACGCAAAAGGACCCATTTGAAATCTTGACTTACCTTTCCATCAACTCCTTTCCTTGTAATTGTCTGATCTAATGACTTGAACTCCAATTTATTGTTTCTCTGAGTAGCCTGCATCGAACGACAAACAGTTAAATCTTTACCTTTTGTGTCTTTTATTCGTAAACGTATCTGTCCCAAAACCTAAACATAACACAGATATATAAATTGAAAGTTTGTCTGTACGGATTCATTTAACATTTCGAGTCCCGGTTTTTTTCTTTCTCTTTCCCCCCCTTTTTTTTCAGGGGCATTCTTCTGACCCCGGTTAAAAAAATCAGCTTCAGTAGAAAAAGTACATAAAAATATTAAAATTAGCCTTTTTATTATATGAATGTTTTCTTTTTATGAGTATTCCATTGGTGTACATCAACTACTACTTGGTCTACATGATCTGTTCTTTTTCACTACTGTCACTGAAATCATCTTAAGTAACATTGTAAGCATGGGACATTCTTCAACCAATAAAAAATATAAATTAATTAAAATATTAAGGATAATTGGTCAGATAATTAATTAATTAAGAAGATGTATTGCACATAGAAAATAAGTATTATTCAAAATCAAAAATTGTTGAAACTTGGACAAAACATATTTTAAAGATAAATAACGAAAATTAAACAATTCAAAATTAAGTGCATACTGTGCTGATATAGTGTGATACCTACTCGAACTAAATTAGACAGAGGGGCGAGCTCTCATTGGTCAATGAGAGAAAAATGGTGGAATTGGAAGAGGAACTATGGGTTGTGAAGCGAGTTGGCGTCTCTGGGCTTTCCCCACTCTTTGTAAGCTTGTCCGAAAGACTGGACGTTGTTCAGAGTTAACATGGTGCGTTATAAGAAGAAAGACATTCGGTAAAGTGAGGACTTTGTTCTTAAAAGAAGATGTGTTACACATAGAAATTCATACTGGACATGTTAAGTGAACAATATATGAAGGTAAGGAGTTGTATTATTTAAACTATCTGAGATATGAACGATTTGGTTTCAAACATTTTCTTCGTGCTAAAGCTCAAAACATTACAATGATTTTGCATAACGTTTGTAGGACTGTATAGAATTTAACATGCTTGTTTAGGATAAGTAAAATCTGTAAAGATAATGATTTTTGTAGATCTTGTAAAAAATATGATTTCAGTAAAAGAAAGGTTTCTTTTAATACCAAGCATGCTAGACTAAATTTTCATTGAGTACATCCATCTATCCATGTTTCACATATAGCCAACCTGGTAAGTACAGATTAGAGTCAGAACCCTGTTTTTTCTTAAATAAACATTACATAAAATAAAGACATTGTATTAGAAAATAACGTACATACAGACTCAGTCAAATTAATAAAAGCTTACATATTTAAGTGTTGCAAAATGACGTCCATACAGAAAATGGACGAATATCTTTAGAAGGACTATCTTAATATTCTTTCATATATTTGATTTTTCATATTTAACAAACCTATTTTAACGACGACAACTTATAAAATAACACGAAAATAAATTGTAATTGAAACACCAAAACGGCGGCGATATCAAAGGACTTTGTGGATAGCGGTATCTCATTGTCGGCGGCGTAAAAACACCGCGGCACCAAACCGGCAGCGATATCAAACGACTTTGTCGATAGCAGTATCCCATTGTCGGCGACGTAAAAACACCGCGGCACCAAAGCGGCGGCGATATCAAACGACTTTGTCGATAGCAGTATCCCATTGTCGGCACCGTAAAAACAACGTGGCATTGGCACCCGTCGGTATAGCAGACATACACCCACAAAAACGTTTGATGGGCCGCTTTTTTTCCACGAATCATTTTAGTATACATTATGAAAAATATAACATTTCTTTTCAGTTTTCTTCTTGTCTTTGACGGGTATATTACAGTAAATAAAAATGAGTGAGTTACGAAAACAACGGAAGCGTGTGTTGGTTTCGTTTGAGACGCGGTTAAATGTGTCAAAAGACTTGACAGAGGGGAATCTGTAAACGAGCTTTGTAGTGTTTAATTTTTTCATGTTTGATGTATAATATACATAACATAATATATAAGATACATTTATGTACAATAAAATGAGTTGCAATAACATCTTAATTGCATAATTCTTAGCGCTACCTGATTAAATAAGCTTTCTTTCAACGAAAACCGATTTTTCAGGGGAACCTCTGATTAACCGGCCAAACGGCCGGCCCGGGTGTCAGTCCCAACTAGACCAGTTAAGAGGGGTTCTACTGTACTCACAACCAAGTCACTGTTGCATCGCCTCGTGTTTACAAACAAAAGCTGATAAATACACAACAAGGAGATAAAAATGAATACAAATATGCTGCAGTGTAATTAACAGAAGAAGGCTAAAAACATTACACAAATTTATGAAGATTCCTGAACATTACCGATTAAATCGTAGCCTTGTATATGATAGTTGTATATCTTAAAATTAGAGCTGAAATGAAACATGCACTAATGCTCGCTTATACACGGTTACAGGATAGGTAGGAATACCAACCGTTAGCATATAAAAAAAGCGTAAGACTCAAAAGGTTAAAAGTACAAATGAAAATTATCATAAACAATTTTCGGAAACTAGTATACCATCCAAGAGAATATTTCAAAAATTGATTCACAAATGGAAGGAAACTGGTTCTGCACACTTTTGGTTCAGGTGGAAGCGGTTGCAGAAAATTATAGCTAGGCCAAAAAGTGTGTCAGGAAGTTGTCCAAACAGAAGGGTGTTAAAACCTACATCTTGTTATCGTGTTGTTCAGTTCCTATACTTAAAACCTAAACACACATCTTGTGTTCAAAATTTACCAACACTTGTCAAAGGAAACTTGTGAGTAGCATCTTAAAAACATTGTGGATGATGTACTCAACCAGACATTATATTTCATGAGGCATAGTTTTAACTTTCTACCTATCTAAATAACCAAATTAATCACTACCAGTCCACGTAAAATCCTCACAATCTATATCATGTTTGGCTTCATGATACAAAAATTTGTATGTAATTTCTACTAGTAGAATATACAGCCTAATACTCTATGAATATAGAGGTTTGTATTAAATTTTTGAAAACTTCTACTCCTAACAGACTGAAAATGAGTGACAATATTGTTTTTTTTTCAACAGGATGGTGCTACATGACACACTTGCTGAAATGTATACACAGCGGAACGCATAGTAAGCAAACGTTTGTGGTTACATTATTTATAAGATGTATCTACATGTGATTTCTACATGTAGAGATATTAATAAGGAAATGTATGTGAGAATAACCCTAAAATGGCAGACGAAGCAGAATACATAAGACATTAACTTAGGCTACTATGACATTATGAACTATGATCAATGTTGGTTATCAGTAGATTACCTGTCCTTGACCAGTCAGCTTGGGATCATGTATAAATCCCCCACCTCTACAATTTGCAGGCAACTCTCCACATGTTGCATATTTTAGAGATTCAATAATAGTAGTCTTGCCTGAACCATTTTGACCTAATATTAATGTAAGTGGTTTTGCAAATTTCATTTTCTGTGCATCTTCTTCAGTGGGTCCGAAACTCCGGATACCCTGTATCATTATTTCTTTAACAATAGACATCTGCAAACCAAAAAAAAAAAGTTTAAATTAAAAGATATAAAATATTCCAGTACCTTATGCAACTGATAAGCAAATATGGTAAGAATACTTTTGTTATTTTTTGTTGTGTATACAATCATTTGTCAAATTTGTCGTTAATATTTGCTGATCAGTAAGCTACAAAATTAATTATTATAAGCTTATCGAGGACTTACAGATAAAAAGGAACTACCCAAACAATAGTTTGAAAATAGGCTTTTCTTTGAAATTTTTTAAACTATTATTCTTTATATTATGGTGTAATTTATTTTGGTTATTTGCCCTCATTTGTGTATATGAAAATTAATATACGACGTTTCAAGAGTGTGGACTCTCATTATCAAGTGATAAAATATAGAAAATATGAAAAGAGAGCTAACATAGGCTACGACTATGTAAGAAACTAACCCCTAAGGAGCTCACTTATTGTGAGCAGAGATGTGGAGTCCTGAGGTATCTTAGCTGGATCTATACATTTCATCGTCTAGTCATGGGTTAGATCCTTTCTTTCATCTGCCTATCAGATCTCTCTACCAAGTGACATGTTTGTTTTTTTCTTCTGATGGTATTAGAGTATTTGATGGCTAGAAGTCTCTATTTTATGCTCTTTATTTGTTTAGACGTTTAGACAATGATGATTGCCTTTAAACTACAAAAGGAAACAATATCAGAGACTAAAAAAAACCTAAGAAAGGAACTAGGGGCTAAAGCTAATCCCTGAGCAATTAAAATAACTAAGAGTGTAAAGAAACTAGATCAGGAAAACCATAAGTCAACAGAATTACACATCAATCAACTGTAATGAGCTAGCTACATTTGAGGAAACTTCAATAACCAAATGAATGAAAATATAATTTTCCACAAAAAACCACTTTATTTGTGCAACACAAAATAATACAAGATGACATTTCAGTGACTAATACATCATCCTCAGTTGCTACATAGACACAAAGTCCACTGTCAGTAGGGTTTGTGTGGGTGTGTTTTTTTCTTATTTGGTTACAACAATACATACCCTATGGATGTATGTTTTCACTTATTTGGTTAGAATAATACATACACTATTACAAGAAATCAGAAGGACCAAATTGAACAGAGTCAATGCACTGATCAACTAACCAAAAGGGGTTAGGTGCCGATGAGGTAATTACCTAACACCATTTTAAAGATGAAAAACCTTTGTCCTTCACGTCAAGAGTTTAGCGTGAGATCTCAATGGTGAGAATTAACCGGAAAAATGTCAGCCTTACTTAAAGAATAGAAATTTTCAATTCTATTGGATACCAATACGGTCTATTTCTAACTGATTATACTCTTTAAGATGTCAGTTAACTTAATATATTGAGGCTTCATTCATTTTTCACTTAGTTTTTTTTTTTTTTCTTCATCGTAATACCTTTAACTCATAGACCAAAGATGTTAAGTTAGTTTTAAATTTAGAGAAAAATTTTCTAATCTTTTAGTTTTATTAATTTGATAACAAGAGTAGATCCAAAATGCTGTATATTAAATTTTATATATACAAATGATGGCATATTCCTGAATAAATTGTATTAATGATATGAATAATTTATCATTATCCAATACACATAACTTTAAATAAATTAGGATGTTTTAGTAACAATAATGTTCAATGACTGGTAAAACCTAGCTCGTGTGAAAAAATTGACTAAACCTCTCTTGGAAATATTATTGTACTTTCAAGACCTCTGACTTTGACCGAATAAGGCCAATAGGTCGGAAGGTTTTGCTCTTTGCTTGTATGTAACCAAATAACATACAAGTCAGATATTGCAAATTGTGTTCAAATAATTTTCTCTATATATTTTTTCTACAATAGTATGACTCAAAGCAATTTTTAATATTCTACAATTCATTTATTATATAAACATAATGTTTTCAAACCTTTGAATCTATTTAACGAAATTGAACTTTAAAATTGTATCAACTGCAATCTTATAATCTGATTTAATAACATTCAAAACCAAAACAACATTTTGTAAACTCACTGTATCATTAGACCAAAGGTTTTTTTACATGTTACAAAACAAATAGGGCAGGTTACGTTAGCTTGGTTATATATTTCAATTCTAATTTTTACTCGACTATGAATTACAGATAACTAACCGGTTATAAATAACTTAAATTAAATCTGTGCAATTCTACTGTTGTATATGCAGAGAGTAGACAAGATACTATTGTTTAAAAAAAATATTAGTTAGATTTTATGATGACTTTTGTCCAAAGTAATATGTTTTATTCAGTGTTTATATTTTAAGCGTTGAACGAGTTCTAAATCTGGAGTAGAGTACTGTAGTATATACCAGCACATATTCATATTAAGAGTACGTAATAGATGAAGAATGAGCATTAATAGATGAAGAATGACTTGGTGAATTTACAATTGTAAACACTAATTCCCCTACCATAAGTTAGGTACAATAACACATACAAATAAACTTATGGCAAAAATTTATTACCCTAAATATGTTATTACAGTTCTCTGATGTACATTTCAGTAACTAAGTTATTATCATCGAAGGGTTCTAAACTAATAATTAACAAAATAAAATAAAAGTTACAAAACTAAACTGACAATCTCATAAGTGTTCGTAGTTCCTGCAGGTGTCCTGACAAAGAGTTTCTACTAAAATATGAATAATGTGATTATTCTAATAACTAAGTAAATAATAGTTATATTAAACAAACCGAATCTATCCTACATACCAGTTATTTGTTGTGGTAGTTATAAAACTCAATTATTAATCATTTACATAAATGAGTATCAATAAAGAAATATTCCCATTCACTGGAACAGCTGTATTGTATTGACTATACAGTTCAGTATTTGAAACAGATCAATTTCTTTTCATTCAATATAGAAAGTTAATTGATTTACTAATCAATATTTGTGAGGTATTTTTACTACACTTGTCGACATTGTAGATTATGTTAACCCTTCAACGCGGTGAACCGTCTATAGACGCGGCCAAACTTTCACCTTCTGGCGCGGTCGCCCGTCTAAAGACGCTAAATGTCGCTGCGGTACGTGCTGGATTCTAGCGTCTAAATAAAGAACTTTTATGAACTGAGCGTATACCCAGAACATTGCCAAGAGAAATGCCATCTGTTGAGTTATTGATTTTTATTTCTAGACCACCGTGACCTTCAGAAAAGGAAACAACACGTGGCTATATACAAACAGCTGTAGCGGGTTCGTGGAGGGCTCTCGTGTATTATAGGTTATTATAACCTCATTTATTTATAAGTGTAATATTTTTAACAGTTTGACAGTAGATCGTGTGATTAGTTCTAGTGATAATGTGGGAACCACAAAGTGATAATATTCGCGAGTTTTTTTGGATTACGCTCAAATAGAGTTCCATTGTGATCCAAATATTGAAGGTAATCATGATAGTTGTGATGAAGTTGTAAATATATGCAATGTGGCTAATGATACCACAATAATCTTAGATAATGAGGAAGTTACAGTAAATGTAAATACGTATAATGTCCCGCCAGACAATCCACAAGAGAAGGAAATGTTAGTCGACGATTTTAACTACCGCACCAGAGGGTCTAGCGCTAGGAACGGCTTACCGCGTTGAAGGGTTAAAAAAAACTTAAAAGTCATAACGTATTACAAAAGCACTACATAGTAGAATTACCGATAATTATTTATTAAGTCGATATAAGATTATAATTATCAAATTACCTTTATGTTACCACCAAGTTATATGTAAAGGAATAGGTAATTATGCATTGAAGCTCGCCTTAAAATTTATTAGGTCTTGACTATCTATCTATATATATATATATATATATATATATATATATATATATATATATATTACGGTATAATACACATGCAATTTATATATAGGTATATATAGTCATCTAGCCAGACCTAATAAAAAAAGTGATCATATATTCACTAACTTAGCTGACGTAGTCATAAATATTAACGGTAATTGTTTACAAAGAAAGTTACTGGTACTTTTGGCGATTTTTTAAAATACATGTTCTACATAGTACCTTATTTCCTAATAATAAAATAAGTTTTCAACGCAAAGCTAACCTTGTCACCAAAAAATCGCAATTTCAAAACTACAGAATTCAATAGCGCAGTTAGTACTAGGATGGATGACTGCTTGGGAAATAACACACAATTTCTATTTTTAAACAAACTTACACGTAGGTCAGGTAAGGTGGCTCTATATATATATAGCCACCTTAGTTGACCTTGTAAGGGTAAAAATCCGTGTACAAACCTATTTCAACGTGTAATTCACTTAATGGACCTTCACTTAGAAAAGTGGAAATTATTTTTTTCCATGAAAAAGTTAGCTCTGTGTTGAAAACTTATATTATTAAGAAATAAGGTATGTAGAATGATTTTTTTTAAATTGCCAAAAATATCGGTAACTTTCTTTGTAAACAATTACGGTACCATATCAACATATGAATTCATATAACCTGAGCTGTATTTCATACTTTTATAATTCTTATTTTTTACAAATGTATTTTGGTACTTCAAAAATGTCTGGCGACAACTAATATGATCTCACTTTTTCAAAATAAGTTAGGTAGAAAATGATTTCAACAATTTTCTTAATATATTTTAAGGCAAGCTTCAATGCACAATTACCAGGGAATATATACTTTTTGAGTCAAGAGAAACTGTTCATTTTAATACAATGTGTAAACTTTTAGATCTTCTTATTGCTTACTAAACTATATGTTAGGTTTTGGAAACCTAATGTAATAGCTAGGCCTTGTAAGTTTCCATTTCTACTGATGTTTCCTTGGTATATTTACAACATGGATCATTTTGTTTCTAGAAAACTTAATTACCCTAGTGAATTTTTATTAGAATGTTAAAATTAAGAAATAACATTAGGCCTAGGCCCAATATAGTGGAAACCCCTACCTAGATAATTACTTTAAAATATTAGGTATCTTGAGGTATGAACACCATGATTTAGTGTTATCAATTTTATTTAATTAACAAAATATATTAATAGGCATAATTAAAATTTGAGGCTTAGTATAAGTTGAATCTAGCTTAAACAAAATTAAGTAAAACTAAATTATAATTTGAATTTGCCCCTAACCACAATCACTGGAACTTAATAAAACACAATTATCTGATTGATTGTTCTTTATTAATTATATCCACTTAATGCCCTGATGTACATTTCGATAACATGGTTATCATCATCGGAGGGTCTTGCTTATAAACTAAATCTAACCTTACATAGATATGTAAGGTTAGATTTAGTTTATAAGCAAGACCCTCCGATGATGATAACCATGTTATCGAAATGTACATCAGGGCATTAAGTGGATATAATTAATAAAGAACAATCAATCAGATAATTAATTGTGTTTTATTAAGTTCCAGTGATTGTGGTTAGGGGCAAATTCAAATTATTATTGTGAATTTCACCACAGTGCTCAACAAGATTGTATCTAAAACTAAACTGTATATAATTACGTTTTATTTTTGAGCTGCCACTCTTCACTTAAAGCTTGACTAGATAAAAACTTATGTAGCCTAATAACTGCAATACTATTGTTTCTTTATTTTGTAAAAAAGTAACAACTTCTGACATCTATGTACTATCCACACAACACACACCACACATGTCATAATACTCATAATGTGGATATAATATTATAATGGCGGGAAACTGAACCTCAGCTGTTCTTCTCGGAGGTAAAATGCCTAAAAGTTCTTTCACCAGATTTTTCAAATGGTTTTGGTATCACTCAATATAGGCTAATCACCGTTTAGATCACATTTAGGATTTGTGCATGTATAACAACGTATGTTGGTTTTATTTGGAATTACTTATTTTCTTTAATTGATTACTTATTTTATTTAAAATGAACGCCATTAAAACAAATTAATTAAATTTATAATTAAGACAACAGAATCCAACTATTAGGCTTTTTATGTATATTATTATCTCTGAAAATCATTTGTCTTGGTCCAAGTTTGAATTTCAAAAATAATGTTTCCATTGGCTTCGGTTCAAAACAGCTGATGAATATGTTCAGTTGGGATATCATACATAACAAATTATATCATGTATAACATGGGTCCTACGAACACCACCTACATGAAATATAGGTGGTGTTGGTTCTATTGTCAGCTGTGTAAGAGTTGGGAAGCTGGCGGTCGTTTTATTCAATAATTCAAACTTCTGAAACTTTTTAAAAAGTTGGTTTTTATAGTCTCTACGTCTGCCTGTGAGATCACCTTGCAAAAGCACGCCATATATTTTTCTTTACACTTACAAAACAAAATTGACTCAATTTCATTTATATCTTTTGAAATTTTTGACAATTTTTCATACTTAATAAAATCTTTAAAAAATGGGCTTTGCAAACTGGCTACCAGACAAATTTTAAGTTTGAAAAAAATACATTCAATTTGTTTTATACTCTATAAAACACTGAAACCCCTACCACAAGTTTGGTACAATAACACAAACACAAATAAAATTAAAAAAAATATTTATTTGCCTTATGTTATTATAATTCCCTGATGTACATTTCGGTAAGTAAGTTACCATCATCAGAGGGATCTGAAATAATACTCTTAAATAAATATTTTTTAATTTTATTTGTGTTTGTGTTATTGTACCAAACTAAACTTGTGGTAGGGGTTTTTAGTGTTTTATAGTGTTCACATTCAACACAGCGCTCATTAAACATTTATTGTTTTATACTGTTTATCATTTTATAACAGTAGGTTTCTAACAATATTTAAAGAATAAATATGAAGGGCAGACCGTTCTGTATGTCTAACATCCAAAAATGAGAGAGAAAATATTTTTTATACGAGAGTAACATAAAGAATGTAAGCATGCAAGTACGAGAGAATTAAATGAAAAATCGCATCACCACGCTTTATTTAAATTTCAATTTTAACATACTTAAAATGAATAATCTATAATTTTTACTGTGCATCCTAATCATTAATAAGTAATAGTCGACAAAGTATGCAATTACAGTAAACTTTACCCAATAATTAAAAATTATACTTAAAACAACTTGATTATAAATATTATCAACAGAAATTATAGACAACAGGTTATATTATAATTTAACAAAATATGTGATAAAAATAACTTTGTAATCAATTGAAAAGGCTGATTTTGTTTTAAATTCCAGAAATCAGTTTAAATTATCTAATCTGCAGATGTTCTTGAGGGAAGGAAAAACTACATGTCAATTACTTTAAAAAAAAGATAAATTTTATAAAATAAACAAGAATTTCATGGCTTTGGCCAATCATCTTATCAATATGAAACATTTTATTCTAAATTGAGGAATCTTCTTTTAGTCTGTCATTCCAGACTTCATTACATATTTGACAAGTTTAGTTTGATGTGTGGAGGATTATTTCCAAATATGCCATATCCTCCCTCAAACTGCAAATGTTTTTGTACATCTATAGTAACTTTAATTTCTTTTGTTTTTAGTACACAAGACATTCTGTAACATCCTTATTCTTAAACTTACATTCAACAGTTGTTGGACTCCATTATTTGAGTAAAAGCCTCACAACCATTTCTGCTTTGACTCCCCCCCCCCAGATAATATTTATTTTATTATTATTATTTTTTGTGGAGGTGAAAATCTTCAAAAAGACACCATTGCACGCAATGGTAGTGTGGGATTTTTACCCACTAAAAACACCCCCGGTTATCATAACCAGTCCACCAGACCGACAAACGATTTTATTTTCCTACAAAGAGTCGCTGTGTATGAGAGAATTAATAGCTAAATACTCTCCGCTACATTAAGCCATTAGATCATGAGGCTTCTTTCTGCTAAGGCGACGGATGTCACCGCCTATGTTTAGTACACTTAGCATGTCAGGATTTACATGCTTCCGCAATCGCATGTCATGTCCACATGCATACCTCTTCATCTCCTCCGTTACCAGGCCAATTTGCAGGTCACGATGGAGATCTTTATTTCTTACGTACCATGGCGCGTTGACCATTCCTCGCAGTACTTTGTTCTGAAATTTTTGAATCATCTGAGCATTTGTGTTCTTTGTACAGCCCCATAATTGAATGACATACGTCCACACTGGCTTCAAAATTTGTTTATAAAGCAAGATTTTGTTTCCGATCGACAGTCCGGAGTTAAGTCCGAGCAGCCAGTAAAGGTTTCGATACTTGATGTTCAGTTCCTCTTTTTTCTTTTTCACATGTTCTTTCCACTTGAGCTTTACATCCAGGGTCATACCCAAATATTTAGCAGTGTTAGCACAGGGTATGATTTTATTGTGAATGGTAATGTGGGCATTTAGAATCTTCTTGTATGTGAAATTTATATGTGTGGATTTGTCTTCATTGAGTTTTATGCGCCATAATTCTGTCCAGTTTACTACTTTGTTAAGAGCTTTTTGCAGCTTATTCCTGTCACAATCAATGTTGGTATCGACCGCGAGGATTGCTGTGTCATCCGTAAATGTTGCCATCATAGTTTCGCCATCATGTACTATGTCTCTGGTGTACAAAAGATAGAGTACAGGGCCGAGGACACTTCCCTGGGGAACTCCTGCTGCTATATCTTTCAAGTCTGAAAACTCTGAGCCGTATCGAACTCTAAAGCATCTGTCTGCTAGGTATGATCTTAGAATTTCAAAATATTGTTTAGGTAGATCTCTATGCAATTTGTAAATGAGGCCTTCATGCCAAACCTTGTCAAAGGCTTGCGCAACGTCAAGGAACACTGCAGAACAAATTTTATTTTCCTCGAGTGCGTTTTCCACAATATTGGTTATGCGATGCACCTGGTCTATTGTCGAGTGCTTGCTTCTGAAGCCAAACTGATGGTTCGGTATCAGCTTTCTTTTCATTATGATACGCTGAAGTCTTTTCATGAGTAGTTTTTCAAAGATCTTTGACATTACAGGTAATAGAGAAATTGGTCTATACGATGTGACCTCTGTGGGTGGTTTTCCTTGCTTTGGTATGACAATAACCTCTGCAATTTTCCAGAGTCGAGGAACATGCTTGAGATTTAGGCAGGCGTTTATTATGTATTGTAATTTAATGAGTGCTATCTCTGGCAGCTCCTTTATAATCCGTCCTGTAATAAGGTCGAAACCAGGTGCTTTCTTGTTGTTGAGGTGTCTACATATGTGTTTGAGTTCTTTAAGAGAAACGAGAGGTATTTCAACGTCGTCTAAGATAATATTTATGTAATTTTTTTCTTAAATTACTATAATTTACATTATCAAAGCCTCATCAATGTGTATCAAAAGATATCCCCTAGCTTATTTGACTCGAGATCCTAGGCTACTTTTTTTTATGAGGCCCAAAATATTGCAATGGTTAAGAGGGTGGATTAAATAATTTATAAGCTCAACAATCATTTTAACATAGCAACAAGTTAAAGTATTAAAATGTGTACAATAGTTTTATAGTACACAATCTGAAAAAAAGTTTACAGGTGTACACATGAATATACCTACAAAAGTGCTTTCCTACTTTTGGCAGAGTTAAATTGATCAATTTACAAAAGAAAAATCCAAAGTCTCTTTCAATTGATAAAATCGATAGTGATGAAAGTCTTTTTTGGTATATTGTTGGGCAGAGATATTTCCGCAGATACAATAGACACTGGTATGGTCAAAATGATTTGTAAAGACATGTAGGGATTTGGGTATACTTTTACTAGACCTGATTCTTCAATGACTGATTAATTCTTACAGCCTCTGGTAGAGTTCGTCCATATATCCTCAGTTCTTGAGCAACTACATCAGAATAAGATGTATCTTCAGAGTATATAGTATTTTTGAAAATTGTGGCAGCTATGAAGAAGTTTCTCATCAAATTTTTCTTTCCAATAATTCACTTGAATAGAAAGCCAAAGTTTGCTTCATATTTTATTAACTCTGTAAACCTTGACTGCTTATTTCCAAAGACCACATCAATTACCATAACGAAATAATCCATGCTGAAAATGTCTTCTGCACATGAATTTATATAATTTTTTATTCATAGCCAAAAGGTTTATGTTCTTTTGATACATACTTGTTTGGACTCTCGAAATTTTAAGCTTGTCAGGTCTCATTTGTTGCAGATAACAGTCCAAATTTTCTGTATTCTGCCAATCAAGGACAAAAACTACTTGAAGGCCAACTTCATTTAAAACCCTTTCGCCATATCTTATTTTTTTATTAAGTTGATATTTACCATAAAATCATACAACACAATAATAGATATGATAAACTCATATGAGTTTATTTTATTCAACAATGAAATGGTCTCACTTGTAATTTTAGAGTTGGTGTTTGTTCTTGAAAGTTCAAGCCTTTTTGCAATTTTTTAAGTTGATAGCTAACCGCCAGAACATTTTTCACTGTAAATTAATTACCACACAGAACTGATACTGCTTTAAACAAATTTGTCCATAGAACCACTAATTTTTTTTTCTTCCCAAAGTTTTTCTTTTCTGTGTCCTGACTCGAATATTTTACCAAAATCCTTGTTACTTTTACCAGTTTGAAATTAAATATATGGAACAGTGGATATAGGTGTTCTATCTATGAAAAATATGGTGACACATGTGTACTGATAATAATCTGATGTGAAGTAGTAATATTTCAATTGGCGATTCTTAGTAGCTAGCAGTCAACATACGCCATGTAGTGATCACTAAATATATATTAGGTAGTGTGTCCAAAGATTTGTTTCCACAGAATCAAGGTTTTAAAATCTTCAATCCAACTAATAAACTATCCAATAAGATACCTATCCGATTTGTCAAAAAATCCTGTCCGATTTTGATACTTTGGGATATCTTTTATGTGTTCTATTCAATTAGCAAGAATTTGTACATTACTGATATCTTAACAATGCTTTAGGTTACAAGAAAAATAAGTATAATTTTACGAAATATTGATCTTCATGTTTAGGGTTAAAAGGCCAATAAATGTTTTCTCTGGTAAATTTTGTATAAAACCATAGATGTTTTAAAATATATTGTTTTACAAATTTCTAAATTAACACCATTTTAAAAGAGTTTTGTTAAAAATGATCCACAATGATTAAAATTTATATTTAACCTAAATATGTTCATTAGTTATTGTATTTTTAAAGTGAATACAAAAAGACAGGCATCAAAGTAAATATTTTCGGACACATGTACTTTAAAAACTATTTGCTTATTTTGACTGCTTGAACATACAAACCAAATACATAATATGAATGTGGTGTAATATAAACTTATGGTCTATTATCAAATCTCCAAATTATTTCATAAACACCTAAAAGAGCTAAAAGCTGATAAAAACATAAGTTTAAGTACTAGTTTTAAAAATCTTACCTGAGAATGAATTCTATATTCTAGTTTTTTCAACTATTTAAACTTCAAACAAAACCATGAACTTCTTCCTATGAGCTGTGTCTTATTCATCTCTGTGTGCTTTTACCAGTCTTACAGCCATATTCAGAAACCTTTCTCAGTAGATAACCTTTTAAGTTTACAAACCCCCCCTATCATATACCCTCCTCAATAATCAAACTTGCTGAAAATAATTCTACTCACCTGTTAGGTCGTAAACTAAATCATTATTCCTCCATGTTGGATTATCTTGATGTTTAAAAATGTTATTAAACATATATTGTAATACTAGAAATTCAAAACTATATTCTTTGTGTAATGTAAAGAAGGAAGTTGTTATGCAATTTTAGCAGAGTCTCCTGTTTTGAGTGAACTCCATTTAAAATATCTAGGGGAAAGGAGTTTATTAATACAGGAACAAAAATTTATTGGTGCAAGATTAGTTTGTTTTTTAAACATGTCTGGAAATACAGATATGGACTGGTAAAGGAATTTAATTACAGTGGAACTACCAAATAACGGATACTGCTTCGGACCACATAAAATGCCTGCTATTGAGAAGCTTCCACTATTGGGAGAGATGCAGTTATATAGGCCGGCTGATAACACACGGTAAATCACCAGAATAGCGTCGATATTGAACACATTAAGAAAAGAAATGGTGAACCTAAATTATATGTTCATTAAACTACTGTATAAAAAAGCGCATTACTACGGTCAATAAAAGTGAAATAAATTAAACATTGGTATTTATTCACGACTGTCTACTGTATTATTAAAGATTTTATAGTAAAACAGGTATAATGGTTTTAATCTCGCAAAAGTACACAATTAAACACAAATATGTAAATTAAATAATATTCTTTATTTATTAATAAAGTTAAACTTTTTAGTTTGACAAACATCACAATACACAACTATACTACACACTGTTCTCACGGGAACTTTATTGAAATTGAATTCTTAAAAGACAAAGTCAACTTCCGGGTAATACTGAACAGACATTGCAATGTGTATTTTGAGAAATCTACAATTTTCTGCTCCACTATTCGGAAGTTTCAACTGACCCATTGGCCATCAATTTTGTGTCCGTGTCCGTTTTTGGGAAAGTCCGTTATTTAGGCCAGAAAAGCAATACGACGTATGCCGGTTGGGGAATACAAAAATGTCCGTTTATTATAAGTAACCGTTAAGGGAAATTTCACTGTACTTTGTATTAAAAAAAAATCACTAGAACTTTTTTTAAAAATTTTGAATGATTTTTTTGTCTTTTATGCAATTAGTGAGCTTAAACTTCTGTAATAACTTTATTTTGATGTATTTATATTTTTGATAATGTTAAAATTTTGACAACCCCTTTGATGGTTATACCAGGATTATTGTCTGTTTTCAAATTATTATTACTTTTAATAAAGACACTATTATTATAATATTGCCGTTTCAAATATAAAATTTAACCTTATTTTAAAATTTCCTAGCTCTTCAAGAACTTGCTTTTACTATAATTATATATATATATATATATATATATATATATATATATATATATATATATATATATATAGAGTAAAAGCAAGTTCTTGAAGAGCTAGGAAATTTTATATATATATATATTTGTATGGTGGCATGTGAATGTAAATTTAAGGATTTTTATTAAATTTCTAGGTTGTATTTAATTTATAAATAATAATAAAACTATACCAGATAACTCCTAATAATTATTTTGAAATTCCAAAGGGAACACATTGAGCAAGGAATCCATCAGATTTACGGATCAAAAAAATTAAGTTAAATATTGGTGATTAAGTACAAGGTAAGGTTAGGTTATTTTAAAGGAAATTAATATTTTTTTAAAATAAAAAAATAATAGCTGTTAATAAATTTTGTTTCCATCATACTATGATAGCTTGAAAATATTATAAGTAATAGAAAATGTATTCCCGTATTTGCAATTGTTCAAAACTTGTTTCATATTTTATATTTTCTTTTTCTATATAATCACCAATCTTTTATGCTTTTTTTTCTTTTTTAATAAACACCTATCCTGGACACTACCATCAACAGTTGTCATTTTATACCATTTGTTATCTCATTGGTAGAGGTTACTGTGATGTCATTAATTTTTAATATCAAACATTATTTCAAATTTATTTACAAACTCACTTGAGGAAAGTGTGTTTGTTTTCTGTAACACAATTTTGACTGACCTCTGTGAATCTGCACCACTGTGAAACTAAATTTCTCGTCAGTTGAGGAAGGTTTCTGATTGATAGTCTAAGATTTTTTATTTTACCTAATTTTGTACAAGACTAAGAAAGTTTGAAACTTGGTATCTTTATAAAATTTCGAAAGCTTTTTGATATTTTTTTTTGTGACACCAGACAGAAGTATTCTGTTTGTGAAGGACACAGCTTGTTGTGTCATATTACAAAGTGAAAAGCTATGTAAAAAAGTAATACAAAGTATGATACTTACACTTCTTAAGGGTCGGGAAAAAAAATCCTTTACACAAGTTTTATAAAGCTTGAATTTGTACATATCACTAACCTCATGATCACGACATGGTGGTTAGTAGATATACATATATTTCTACTCATTTTTAACTGTTTAATATAAGGTTTCTCTGAAATACAAGGAGAAAATTAGGCAGTTAATTCTACACTCATAAATAGTTTCACTTTTTCTCTAAAAATTGTATAATTTCGGAAATAGATATAGACAAGATTTGTTTACACTTCTTTTTTTTTGTTATGGAGACTTTTAATAGCAATCCAAAAACCAAAACTTTACATAACATGTGTTCACTCAATAATAAATAACAGGTATAATAAACTTATGGGTTTTGTAATTGTACTAAAAAATTAATTGTTATTTTTTATTGATACTGCGGGTATCCTTAGACAATTAACAGCAATAAATTTTGTCTGTTGTAAATGTATTGTGAAGTTTATGATTTACCAACCCTCCCCCCTATAAGTCCAAAACTCGAAACAGCCATTTCCAAATATTTCTTTTCCTGTTAATTTGTCTACTGTAATTTAAGTACATATAATAACCTAACCTATTTGTGGTGATTCTTGCTACCACAAATCTGATCTACATTTTTTTTTTTTTTTTTTTTTTACCAAAAACTCAAATAGGTTAGGTTAGACCAGGTTATGTTATATATTCCAATAGACTTATGAAATTGTTCTGTTAAAACCAATATAAGTAAAATCAGCAAAATAATAATTAATACAAACTGCTATTAAAATACAAGCAATGATTCTCATAAGAATGTTGTAGTAACACTGACCTGGTAGTGGGGCTGTCTAGACTGGAAGAATGGCGGAACTTGAAAGGATGGCAGTGGGGCGAATGAAAGTTGCAGTTATGTTCTTTTTGTTTATTATAGCAGTAGACAGATAACAGAACCTAAAAATATTCGCAAAAGAATGTTTTGAACTTATAAAAAGGTCTTTCTTTTTTTATCATTGAATTCTGTATTTAAAATAACAAACATTTAGTAGTACTATCATTAAAATTATTAGTGGTGTTTTGGCCTAATAAAAATCGTGTCTACGATTAACCACGTTATTTCATTAAATTTTATTTTCTGTAAATTGTAGTAACATAATATAAACTATAAAATAAATAACAACACTATGAGACTGGCAGACAGTGATGCCAACATTACGTAGTGAATAACAGTAGAAACTTATTATAAACAGGTTTCTGTTATGTGCTGCAACCATGATGAGAAACATGGAATTACGCTTGAACGTGATATTTCGATCCAATCCAAATGAGAACGGCTATTTCAATATTGTCTGTAATAATTCGGGTTACTTCATTTTTGGACAAATGCTGTCAACGAAATATCTCGGATTAATTAGAAATTGTTAGATTATGTACAAAATATTTGACCACAACAATTAATTGTAGTAATAGTACACATTCAGGAAACAAAAAATGATGAGCTTGTCACAAGTCTTCTTTTTTTTTTACTTGTCCCTTGTGAAACTTGTTTGTTAAATAAGAACAAGGAATTAGTGAAAGATCAAGGAGATGGATGAATGATTTGGAACAGGATTTACAAAAGATAAGTCAACAATATAAAGTTATTACCAGATGGCCACCAAAATTATTACTTAGTAACTTATTAGTTGGTTGATCTTCATGGGGATGAACACATGTTCTTGTGTGGAGGTTGGAACTTTCCACAGGCTGTAATGGAGTAAGTAAACTTCCTTGTTGTCATACCTCTAGAATCTCCCCTTAGCTGAAGTAACATCTTCACAATACATTACCTGCTCTGAGAATTAACAACATTGAAAAGGATATAAAAATAATCAACTAAATATTCTTTATGCAAAACAAATGTGTATTTTTGTTTCCAATATACAATTAATTCTATATTGTTAAATATAAACAATAACATAGCACACTCCCAGAATATTTTTAAACTTACTGGATTAAAATTGTTAATTAAATATACCCTCTTTCTAACACATACAATAAACAGTATATTTTTAAAACCTAAATATATTTGAGCCTATAAAAAGACATCTACAATTTCTGAAGCATTTATCAAATTTAACTAAACATTATATAACTTTGTACACTCTGAAAACAGTGACTGGGGTTAAAAAAAAACACAAACAAAAAAACTACATTCTGTGCTCTACTATATTCAATTTTCTAGATTGACTACACAAATTTGTATTGTTTTGCATCTTATTTTAATAAATATTTAAAAAATAAAACTAATTTCTACAGCTTTAGGCAGTGATATAAGAGGATGAAATAAATTATGATAGATAAATAATGACATGAAAAGAAACATAAACGAAATTAAACCTATTCGCAAGTATTTACGTATACCTAAGTATTTTGTCCTGGAAAAACAGTTGACACGGTAAATTTAGTTGTTAATAAACAAATTTGATAATTGTAAAAAAAAAAAAAAAAAATAACTATGGTGTAAAGGTATTGATAATAATTTCTGAGCAAAAACCATGGACATGTTTAGTGATAATTAAAGTAAACATTAAACGTAATAAAAATTATACGGTGAAATTTCTGCTTAGATTTACATGATCCTTGTATATAGGCTGAATAAAAATCATAGAGTTATACATGGTTGTATTCAGCATAATATTATTAACACATTGAGAGAACGGATTACTTTTGTTGTTGAAAAGTATTCAAATGACTCATATGAGTGTATAGGAAATCATTTATTTAGAAACGTGTTAGGTGCGTGAAAGTGCACGGAATTTTCTTCACAGGAAGGTCCGACATTTAAACTCAGACAAGCACATTTCATAAAGGTTGATGGAAACAATGTTTGGCTCACTTCCAAGCTAACCTGTGATTTACTAAAGCTTTCTACAGTATATGACAAAACATTTTAGTCTTAATTTTTTTATCCTTGATAAAAACTCATGTCTGAAACAAACACAAACAAGCTTAGTCTCCTGGCAACATTATCATGAACGAACTAGTTTTAACATGAAATTTTTCTAGAAACTTCTAGATCAAGTGTATACAAAAATTAATTTCATAGAAAAATAGCAGCATGAACAAGATTATTGGTTTATGAATGTTAAACAGGAATCTCATTGTCAACAAGTTTCTGAAAAGCGTAGATCTAAAACTTATGCCATCTAGATCTAAGAATTTTGCTGTTCTTTACAAAAACATTGTTCTATGGAGGTTGATCACATAATCAGTGTGTTAATAAGGACCATTACTTTATGATATAGAAAATAAAATGAGTGCTTTTTCATTAAGAAACAAAAGTAAGAAAAAAATGAGGATAATAATTTTGAATTTGGATAAATAAGCTTTTTCCTATGGAATAAAATTAATTGTATGTCTTAAATTAATCAAATATAATTTTATTTTGATCTATTAAACAAATTGCCAAAATATTTTGAGAAATTAGTTTAAATTGTTTATCAAATAGCACAAAAGAAAACAAAATGTAACTTGTTAAAACTCCGGAACCCCAGTCAAAGTTCCCCACACTGGAGGAGACAATCTAGGTGCTTCCTTCACTCCATTTTAAAATTAAGAAATACTTAAAACAAAAATAAAAACAATTATATATACATAACTTTTATAAATCTGTAATTGGACAATAATCTATAGCACTTAATATTTTCAAATATTTACAATTGGAGGCTCTAATTCTAATCAGACTAATAATCAAGAAATATTTCTTGTTTTTTATTTTTTATTTGTCTAAACAAGATCAAAATTCCATCATGTTTAAGTTTGAACAGTACCATCGATGTCAAATTCGATCTATCACAATAGTTTTATTGTGATTTAAATATCCACAAAAGTAAATATAATAGCCTTTTTAGAATTTGTAGTCTTCAATTGCGAACAGACATTAAAACTACTTAAAAAATAAAATAAAATAACACAAACATCTGAATCGTTCAATCAACGCTTGAATGTTAATTAAAATTTTTAAAGAACAACATTGTTGAAATTTGTTTTGACTAAAGTTGTCTATTATAGTTATTTACTAAGTCAATTATTCATAAAACTTTTGTATATACAATTTAAAAAACAAATTTGATACATTAATTAATTTACTACCCTGGATGGGTTTATGTAATTGCCAAATTATAAAGCCTGTTCATAGCTTTTTTGCTAAATAAAAGTATAATTAGTATTTAATTTGCTAAAAAGAACAACAGAAATAACCATAGAACAGACAGACAGACAATATAAAAAACATAAATTCTCTCGTTGATTTTACACCCTACTTCAAAAGATGAAAAACTGAGTGTAAATTAAGAGTTGTAGAACAGCCAATCAGTAATCAGCATTTCATGTGACCAACGGACGTCTGCCTCTGTGATGATCACATAAGATGTTGCTAAGTTTGTAGTTAACTACCAGGTGTCATGTGATGTGCACGAAGCTGCAATGCTGCTGAGCTGGACGAAATCTCAACTTAAGAAGTAACATGTAAAGGTGTACAATGTTAATTTGCCATTCAAAAACACCCAACCATCTAATTATCAGGACTGAAGAAACAAACAAAACAGACAAAATGAAAACGCAAGTTTTTTATGAAATTATTAATTATAAAATGTAACTTTCTAGCTGCAGCAGAATTTTTATAGGTCAAATATGTTTTTACCTAATTTAATGAATAAAAAACAAAACTTAACCTAAAATAAAAATTACATTTCATTAGTGAAACTGCCCACAAGTTTAATAATGTTGTTCTTTAAATACTACAATTGTTACTCCTTCATTTCTTTAAATCAAACCATTATATAAAAAAATATTCTGTACACCTAATCAGTAAAACTACCAACAAAAGATTAGTTATTTTGTAAAATTCTATTTACAAGCCTTACCCTGTGAAGACAACTGGAAAAAATTGACTACACAAAAATACATATTTTAATATATGCCTAGGACAATATTGTGCCAGAGAGCGTATGCTACCGTATACAATGTAAAATAAAATAACACAAATATTAAATATAAATTAATAATAAGAAAGAATGATCTAATGATAAACAATGTATGGGAACGTTAAACTAAATAAATTGTTATTTATAAAATTAATAAAAACCACGTAGACAATGGTATGCTATCACTATTCAATAGATTAACTTTTTTAATTCACCAGTGATGACATTTCCCTTTTTTTAACTCTAGAAATCGACAAAAGTCATGTCCTGGAAGAAGTTTTTTTTAAAAAAAGAAGTCAGACAATAGGATTTACAAATTCTTTGCTCCCCGTGTTCACAAAACTAACTTTATTAAGAGGCTCTATGTTTTTCATGCTGGTTTGCTTAAAATCAACTAATTACAAAAAATTAGGAACGCAAATCAGAGTTGGCAAGTTGATTCAGAGTCCTTAGTTTTAATTAAAAAATTTAGTAGGTAAATGATATAGATAAAATAGTGAACTAAAAAGTATAATGTTCATTGTTGGTGTCCAAGTCAATAATGATTAACAATTAATATGTAGTAATAAATTACCTCATTTGTTCCGTCATATGACTTTATTTGTCTTGTTCTCAAGACGCGTTTCGGAGTCGGGACTCCATCTTCAGTTGTATCTCTGTATAGGTCGTCAAAACATTAAAACATTTACGAAGGCATAAATATACAATATTACACACACACAAAATGCACATACACATGTATACATAGTTACTGACATAATGTTTAGTGTAGTCCGTGGACCGTACAGCAGTGTGCACTATAAACATTATGTCAGTAATTATGTATACATGTGTATGTGCATTTTGTGTGTGTGTGTGTAATATTATATATTTATGTCTTCGTAAATGTTTTAATGTTTTGACGACCTCTACTACAGAGATACAACTGAAGATGGAGTCCCGACTCCGAAACGTGTCTTGAGAACAAGACAAATTTAAGTCAAATGAGGAACAACAAATGAGGTAATTTATTACTAAATATTAATTGTTAAAAAGTATAAATTAAAAAAATACAAATTTAATAAGAAAGAGTCCGAAACATACCAGAATTGGAATGAAAATTTGTTCTAACTTAATAAAAAAAATTGCAACTTAAAATATATGGGACATTTTATCGTTTGGGGAATTTAATAGATTAACCTTTGCAGATTATCATTGAAAACTGATAGTTTAAAGGAAAAATTATAATGACAAACATTAAAAATCTTTTCTTATTTATAGATTTAATGAAATCAGGAATTTGTTATGGTTAAATGAAACAACAGTTTTCAGTTCATACAATTGCTGTTCATAAGATTTTACATTATTATTCTACTAGCCGGGTAGTGCAGTCATTTTAAAGCAATTTTTTGATTATTGGATAAAAAATACATAGACAAAAGACTATACATCATTTTTTCACTCCACTTAATTAAAATAAGCAAAATTTTCAAAGATAAACCTTGTTATTATGAAATAAAATTGTTGTTTACTTAGATAGAAATGTTCAGATGAAAATTATTTGCAAAAAGTTCTGTATATTTGGCGTTAGAATGAACTACAGTGGGTTCAAATAAAAATTAGTAAAGAGATGATTTGTTGATATAATAGAACAAGGATTAATAACCTCAATTTATTATTAATATGTGGACATTACCAAGCTTTATTATCCAATGTACAATCTACAAATGAAATAAAGTTTCAAACGACCACCATTTTTAATGTTTTGTAAAAACATGTTATGAAATTAATATACTACTTATGTGATAAGCTTAATTTAAATTTTACTAAAATTCTGAACATTTTGAAACTTAGTTTTTATAATAGAAAACACAAATAGATATTTACTGGATGCAGGTTTTCAAACTACATAGAATAAAAACTATTACACAATATCTTAGGCGAGATCATATTTCCAAAAAGTTCTTTAAAACAGCAGCAAATTTGAAATTTACCGTTCAATTATTTTGGTCAATGAATTCATCCAATCTACACATTTGCGGTAATTTAGGCTTGCTCTCTGGACACTGTCTAATAAATTACCACCTTAAACATGTGAGAAGGCTGAGACTGAGTTTTGCCGTTTCAACAGAGACTTCTCTAGCAAGGAAACGACTACAATGATATTTGTAATTGTGAGTCTCTATTATAAAAGATCGTTATGGTTCACGATGACAGGAGCTAGAATTGTCTCAGACCCTAGAGTAACATAACATCTGTGTCAATTGTAACATTAGAGTTGATATTACTTAGGATTCAAATTGGTTAGAAAAACATTCAAACAGAAGATCTCACAAAAACTATGTTTACTTAATCAAACGTAATTCAACGACAAAGTCGCCATCCTCAGTGATACATGATCTACAATAACAGAACTAAACTACAACATGAGTTAAAGCTCATGTATCACTGAGGATGTCAACTTTGACGTTGAAACACGTTTGATTAAGTAAACGTAATTTTTGTGAGATCTTGTGTTCGAATTTTTTTCAATCCAATATTATCTCACAAGTCAAGCTGAATATTTATTTATATTCAAATTGGTGTTGACTAATTTAACAAATTTGTAAAGGCTTGCACTATAATAGATTATTTAAATATAAAACATTTTCCGATCAATAGCAGTTAAAAGTAAAGAGAGAAAAAATCAATTTTTAGCCAAAATTTTCCAGTATGTAGTTGTAGTACAAAGTTTATCTTTGAGAACTTTTGTATGTCAATTATGGATAGAATATAAACGTAAAATTTATTCCTTGTTTAAGTTTATAAAAATAAAACAACAACCTAAAATGACTGATCTACAAGCCAAGCAACAATGTTTGGCTCTACTAAGCTATATTTTCTACATTGGTATGTCTAATGCAGTTAGTAGATCTGCTCCCTGAAGTAATAAATCTACTGGAGCATTTACTGAATAATCTTGTTCCGTTAAATCCATGAGTTTGATCGTACACTCTGGGTCCAGCAGCGATAACGACTTCAATCGCATCCGTCCCTCTGAACTGCTTTGATTTAGTCCACTGGAAAATGTTATTCTGGTTAAGTCAGGCGGGTTACGCATGTTTGTTACTCCCTGAAAACAAAAACAAAAACAAACTGATTGTAACATTTGGGCAACAATGAATTAGCAAATGTAAAATATATATTTATATAAACAATATGCAGTTATTAGTTCAAACATTAAAAAAAAAAAAAAAATAAAAATTGAACCACGAGTAAACAAGTAACAACATATACTAGGTTTAAAGGTATTGATAATAAATGGATTGTTCATATTATTAATATGGTTTAACTGGACATTTGTCAAGTGACAACAAAAGTTGATTTATATTCTCGAGATGTGTATTAGCTTTTATACACGCAAATGAAGGTATTGTCCGATTAAACCATATTAATAAATATACTTAGTGTCCTGGTAATATACCATGCTGCCTCAATTTTGATTTACTTTCAAGTTAATATATTATTTATTATTAATGGGTGTTGTTATAATGATTATCTCAAATTTCAAAGCTGGGGAAAATTCAACAGTTGTTATACTTTACAATAATCTGGCCAGTTGATTACTGCTGCCCAGATATCGTGCAACTCCTTTTGCAAGTCTTGCCCAACAGAAATAATGTGTGTTTGGATCCTTAGAGAGTACCACAAGTGGAAAGGTAGCCAGCCAGACTTCTGTGAGGCATGGCAAGCAGTCGGGAGATGTCTCCCAATGCTCTTGGAGGCAGGTATATAGAATTATACAAAAATATAAAATGGATGTCTCTATTTTGGTTCTCCTTTGTACTTTGCAGTGGGAATTTTATACTATCTCTCCTGGAGGATGGAGTACAAAAAGCCCATCGTAGCAGGGGGGCAACTAGATCTCCATACATCTTAAAACAGAGTTTTTGGAAAAGAGTTGTAATATTGGGTTTACAATTTAAAAAAAAAAAAAAAGTACTCATCTTAAAGCTTATACAAGAATTATGTACTTTTTTCTTGTAGGAACAGCTATTTTTGAGAGAAAAGAGGTTCAAAGAATTTGAATTTTAAAAGTAGTACATTTAACAGGAAGTAAGGAATTTTATAATTTGTTACATAAACTACTAGACAAAAAAAGTTAGCGTGGGATGCATCCCATATGGTGGTCCAAGGACAACTACTATCTCAAGGTTATGTAATCACACGGTGGCGTTACTAGACAACCCGTTATCTTGCATACTGATAGCCGTGTCACTATAAAATTAATGTTTTCAGTGTTTGTGTGTTTTATTAAATATTTAACGAGCTCGTAAGAGCGATAACGATTCTGATGATGGAGATAATCTCCGAAATGTGTCATAGTAGAAAAAGGAAGTCACGTGACGGACAAATAAAAAAGTAAGTAAACTTTTATTGTATTACGTTGACTTGGATAGGTACCAAAAGAAAAAGAATCTTAAAAAAGTTAAGTATATTTTGTCTTTAATTTTTTTACATCCTACGAAATACTACCCCATCCCCCGTGAAATATAGTGTCTACATTTTCTATACACAAATAAAACTCCCCCTATAAAACCATAACACATATATCTAAGTTGTATATTTTTAAATGTCCTTCAAAATAGTTTATGCTAATGGGCAAAAAAATTCCATAGCCCTTTCTTACATAAAATTTATATATGTTTAAAATTATACCAAAGTACAGTAACAAATTTGAATTTCCCAATTCAAACTCTTTTTAAAAGATTAAAAAATTTAATTCAAACTATGGGGGGGGGGCTATTTCACCATTAAAATTAATTGGGCTAAACTGATTTCATCAGGACTTTCTTTATTACACATATAAATGATAGAGAAAAGAGTACAGGTACAATATAAGGGAAAGCAATAATTTTAATTATATTTAAAAATAAAATAATGTAGTTATTTTTTTGTAGAAATCAAATAAAATATGTTAAACTAAAGAACAAAGATGAAACTTAAAATTATATGAAATACCTATATCAAGGTAAAGAATTTATGAATAGGTAAATTAAGCCAAAATAACTTTAACTTTTTAATTTGTCTTAACCCTTGAAGTGCACATGTTTCGTATGTAGTGGTTTTTTTTGCAAACTTTGTAATAAAAATATTATGATAATTAATGAAAAATTTAGTATTTTTGGGTGTGAGAATATCAAAAATTGGAAATTTTGTTAAGATTCACTCTGATATATTTCAAACTCACAAAACTATTTTGTTTATGCATAAAAATATTATACGGCTAAAAATGTTAATAAAGTTATGTAATGTTTTTTAATATTTCTCATGTATTATCAAAATGTTCATTGTAATAATTTTTTCTAAACTGTTACCATGGTTTCAATGTCTATTAAAATGCTTTAATTGTTACAAATTAGTAACAATAATCTTTACTACTTTCTACATCTAGTGTCGAATATAAATTTAAAATGCTATGTATAAATGTTAAAAGATAATTGGGTGATTTGAAAAAGTAGCAAAATGTATGATTTTGTTGTTCCCATACTATTATTCACCACTGAAAACACAATAGCTGATTTTATTTATCTACAAATACAAGTACTACATCAATACAAATTCAGTTTAAAACATAGTTTGAATTTTTACTTATTGATTATTGTTACTTTTAAGCCTGATTTACACGGGTAGAGTTGTTGGTAGAGTAAAGTTTCTAGTCGAGTAACTCTACTCATGTAAACACTTACTAGCGTCTAGTAGCTAGTAGGTAGTAGAGTATAGTTACTAGCAGCATGTGGGAAAGTAGCTCTACTCTACTTCCCCCACCACTAGCAAAATTGTAACTCTCCTGCACACTATACTTGTGTAAACGTGATCTGTCGGCAGTAGAGTAGAGTTTCTGGTAGAGTGACGCTGTCTTGTGACGGGTTTTGTTGCTGTTTTGTTGACTTTTGTTAGGATTTTTTGACTCTTATAAGGATACTTAAAAATCTAGGAATGACTCTCATTAATTTCCTTTTCTTTACAACAACACTCACTTTGAGGAATTGAGGAGGAACACACAGTTCACAAACTATCATCAACACTTTACTATGTGTGAACAGTCGCTTGTTTAAAATCGGTAGAGTGGTCAAGAAAGTAGCTCTACTAGAAACTCTACTCTACCAACAACTCTACCCGTGTAAATCAGGCTTTAAAAGGGTTTTCATTTATTTATGTCAGTTTTAAAAACAGCTGTTGAACATCTAAGAGCCAGATATTGCATCAAAAAAATATTTGGCACTTCAAGGGTTTATCTAAAGACAACATTATTAAATAATTTACAAGTTAAAGTTTAACTTCTAATAATCTAAAATTAAAACAAATGATGGAGCGTGAAACATTCTCAGACATTGTTTCTCAATTATAGCAGGCGATGCTACAAGTAAACATCTAAAATAAACAAATATTTTATTTACTTGCATGTTGCATAAATAAATGAAATTATTTTTATCCTAGTTTATTTCAAGAAACAAACTCTACTTACCATTTTTTTTATAAACATACTATAATAAATTTAAACACAATTCAGATGAAATTATTATATCTGCTAGGATCTACGTAATTAATTTGAGTACAATCTTCTGCTAAACCTGGCATTTTATTATTTATATTTGTCAACAAGTTTCGGAGTTCCTCCATCTTCTTTGGACAAATACAAATAATAGGAAAATGCTACAATTGTCAAAAGATTGTATTTTAGATAACCTTAATTTTAAAAAGGTTTCCAGGGTGTTGTAAATAACATAAAGAATAAAAGTGTGTGTTTTACAGAATGATTATATTTCGGTATAAACAAAGGTAAAGTAAGCATGTTTGGGAAACACAAGAACTTAGATAGAATAAAACTCAAAAACAACATCTCACAAAAATTATGTTATAGTTTAGTTATTGTACCAACAACTTTGTTGTTGAAACACGTTTGATTAAGTAAATGTATTTTTGTGAGATCTTGTGTTCGAATTTAATTCTATCTAATATTATCTCAAAAGTCAAGTTCAATATTTATTTACAAAGAACCTACATTTTTTGTAAGATAAAATACTTTTATGCCAACCCAATTGTTTGTTCAATTATAGTTTACGCCAACTTTTAAAACTTTAATTGGATATGAAGAATGTACATATTTTAAAATTTGATTAAGTATGGACAAATTAAAGGTGTTATAATATATTTTTAAAACTGCCAAAACCAAAAAAGTTGTCTAAAATATAAACCCCCATCCCTCCTTATAGTCAACATTAAGATTTTTTAAACCCTTCTTACTACAAATCACAAGAGTATGTGTAATTAGAATTTTCTATTTAATGAAATTTAGGGTAGAAATTTTTGTTTTGTTTAATGATAACTGCCAATATAAAGTAAATATTTCCTCGTAACGAACATCATACTCAGTAAGATACCATTTAAAAATAATGTGGTTGTTAGAATGAGATATCTTTTGATTCGGCTTCAATGAAACAGAGATGACAGATACTGAAACTGACACACAGTCTTATTTAGTCTGGGGATGATTTTAAGGTTATGAGACATGTAAATCAAAAATTGAATATTCTGGATTATTTTTATTAACGGTTTTTTGATTAACGCAAAAACTGGATATGACAATATTCTTTCAACATAAAAAGTCAAAATTGAAAAATCAGGTTTGCATAAGAAGAGAATATTTAAAATCCAATGAAATTCTTTTTAGTCTTTTATCCAAAATGTAGTCTATATAGAATGTTCAGAAAATGATGTGCCAAACTTGAAGCGGTGTATCTATTTTTAGTGTTTAATCTCCGGAATAGGGTATATGATTATAAATTTAGGTAACATAACTTTTTTATGAAATAACGTCAATTCCTATTTCTGTTTTTCTCCACGGATGACCGGTTTCAATATCTCTATTCAGATCATTATCAAATCCAATAATACACTAAGGTTCTGTTCTGAACTTTGTTAAGATATTTTACATAACACATGACACAAACACAAAATACATCATAAAACATTTAAAATCACCTGTGTATTTGTAGAGGACATATCCTATATATATATAATATATATATATATATATATATATATATATATATATATATATATATATATAAACTGGGTGAGCCAGAAACTTGGTTTTATCTTACGAATTTACCACCCAAGAATTTACATTAAATTTGAGAAGCTGGGAGGAGTATATATGGGGGGGGGGTCTTTTTTTAGAGACTTTCAAATGTAAGCATAAGTCAAATTATGTCTTATTTTAAAAGTTATTGAAACTGAAACATTTTGGCTTAAAATATTTATAATTTCTTGAAATACAGAATTAGGTATTAAAATAAATACAGAACCTGAACCTAGCGTTGTATAATTTTCTAGCTGATAAATCATGTATAATAAATTGTGAGACCAGCTAAGTCTCTGAAGAGTTATGAACACGATGTTCCTAAACATTCACTAACAGGTTATGTTGCCATGGTTATCAAGACATCACTGTACTTCATATATAATTCTATATTTAAACTGAATAGTCGTGAAGACTGGTCTTAGCATTGCACTTACTCTTTGTTATCTTTATTGTTTGCCAAACATATTCCGAAAGTATATAAAGTTTGTCTGTGTTGTATTTGTGTTACAGAACGTAATAACATTTTGTATATACAGCGCAGATTTAACAATATGCATTAATTGACCAAGATAAGCAAGGTTATGTTTTAACTCAATGATTATTTCATCTGTGTTTGTTTGTTGTAACACAGTTACACCAAACGTATGTGCCTATTGTTAAAAAAATTTAGTACAAGTGTTTGCAACTACGCCAAACGATGAATATACAAGATTTTATATTTTATTTTTAGTTTTAAAATTAAACAGTTACTACACCAGGATGACAAAAAATAAAAAACTTCATTTCACTACTTTTTTGCATTTTCATTTATATGAATTAAAATTAATTAATACCCTTTCAAGTTTTATAGGGTAACATAATTATCAATACCTGTTATAGTTTTATTCCAGGAGTAAATTATAAACTGTAGAGGATAGTTTATGATTTGAATGAATTGGGTCACCAGCCACTGAAGCCTACCATTGGTGGGATACTATTTTGTTAATCAGCTAAGGCAGTCTGTATTCGAGGGTATATCAATGAGTATAGCATAATATTTACTTCTGTCATCCAATGAATAGTAAATCACAATGTACAGAACACGCCACCCATAAAGATTTAACCTATCTCTTCCTGTGATTTATGTGTTGTTCAAGTGTACAGTTACGGTAAGATTTACTATTACTCCTTGGTTTATGAATAATGTTGTGTATCACATCGTACATTACGCAGTAGTTCCGTTGTGTTTACATGAACTATCGAGTGTATTTAAACATGTTAGGAGTGAGGACTAACGTTGAACCATTAATTATATAATTTAAATAAATTATGTAGATTAAAATAACCATTTGAATAAAAGAATTAATTGTAAACAATCAATCTATTCAACTGTCTAAACTCTAAACGATTATTTGAATTAAATTAATTGTTTTGAGGTTATAATTTTTTAAGTGTTATTTAAAGTTATTTTATTATTTGAACGATAAATGTTTTTATGGAGTAGAGTCATGATGAGACTTAAGCCACAGACTGCTAAAATTGTACTGACCTTGGTCTGTATATCCTTTATTGCAATATTTTGCTATATTTGTCATTGTATTAGCTTTGATAAATTTATTTATAGCAGGGAAAATTGAAAAATTAGAAATTGGTTGTTAGTAGATTATTATCTATTTTTAACAAATTAACCATTTCAGTGATTTGGTAAGTTTTTGGAAAAGGGAAAAATCAATTTTTTTTTCTTTCAGATTTTAGTCAATTAAAAGTTTTTTAAACATCCAAACTTGTGATAATTAACACCAGTAGTATTTCATAGGATTTACTTGACTTCGAAGAATTAATTTTAATTTGATCTAATTATGAAAGGAAAGTTCAAAAACCGATGAAAATATATATAAAATTTTACCATTTATTTATAGAATGTAACAAAGATTAATATTGGGCAACATATTTCTTATATATATAATTCATATTTATTGAACTGTTATAAAAAAATTACACAAACATTCATAAGAATGCACCAATAAAAACAGTGCAACTGATCGCTGTGTACTGTAAAATAGTAGACCTGTAATCTACTTGTATAGTCATGAAAAAAGTTCCACACATTGTTTACACAGCTACAGTGATTTCTTTGTCAGAAAAACAATTCTAAAAGCAAAACGGCTGCAACTATTTGGTATATAAAACTACACAGAAAACGTGTAATGTGGTTATAGCCGTGCAAGACAGAAAAGGATTGTAATTTAACTGTTTTATAAACTAGATTTGCATAAATCTGTAGCAGTATAAATTAATATTATTTAAATCACGTCTGTATAGTCATGAATCTGCTATAATTTTAGAGAAAAATTTAAGATGATATATATATTTTCTAAAAAGTGTTTTTTATGTACTTGTATGATTTTTAAAATTGAGATTTTTTACAAATTTAAAATCACTGCCATTTAGATTCTCAGAATATGCGAGTTAATGATTTTAACCAATGCTTTCATAATACAGATCAACTCAAATTAATTTTGAAGATAGACAAAGAATGTTCAAGGAGTTACAGAAGAAACGAAAATTGGCTACACATACCTACGCAGAAAAATAATTAAAAAATGCTGAACATTATTTTTGGGGTATTACGAGCGTAGATACGTAGGTAGTTAGCTAATGGTAAGCTATTGCTAAGTAATGTTATACTGGGCTCAGACGTATTTCTGTATCCTGACATCGCAACACAAGTAGACCTTTTGTGACTAGCTTACTAATATTATAGCCAGTCCCAACCTAAACCAGTTGAAATGATGGTGTTAAAATTTAGGGAAATGGATCTTTTATGCATATGAATACAATTCTGATGATACAGAAAAAGGCTCTCAAGATTATCTTCATGGGTGATTTCCGTGGAATTTTAAGCTATTATTCAGAAAACAGAGTATTTACCATTTTCTCACTGTATGCTTATAAAGTAACCACACAGACTAAAATTTTTTGAACGTGGAATATATTACTCGGGTATTAAATTGTTCAATGCACTACCGGAAAATTTTTTAAAAAAACGGATTCTATCCAGAGTTTCAAGAGTTCCCTCAGAGGCTACCTTCTAGAAAATGCATTCTACTCTGTGGAAGAATATCTGGCCAGAAATACTCAAATCAATTCTGCTAATGTCGGGTATGACTTATGAATGAATTGATCCAGTATCTGCCCTGCATTTGTCTCAGTTATAGCCTTACTTGTTAAATATGTATTTGTGTGTATGTAATATATATATATATATATATGTATATATTTGTTATATTGTATTGTGTAATTATATGTTTGTAAATATGTGATTGACTAATGCAGGAATGTAAACTGTATTTAAAAATACTTGTGAATTACTTGTAATATAAGTTATTGTAATTATTATAAATTTAATTTTTTTATGTGACTCCTGCTATGCGAATTATGTTTGTCAACAGCAACAGAAATAAATAATAATAATAACTTTGCTTACAGTTGAAATCCCTGTTAAAAAAAATTTTTAATTGCCAAATTTACGGCTATAGTAACTAAAGAAATATAAGTTTTTTACAGGATAAAGGTGAAACTGAAAATATTAGATACAAAAACCATTAATAGAGTTATGTGAATGTTTAATATGCTCCCTATAGAATTAATAACACTAAGGAATGCTTAATTTAAAATGGAGTTAAAGAAGTTTTTATACAAAGATGCCTGTACTCTACAAGTTCTTTTTAATAGTTTTTTCAATCCTTTTAACTTTATGTGTGTAAATTTTTTAAATAAAATTGTTGTAATGTCCATTATAATATCGTAACTATTAAGGTTGACATTTGTTACACAACTGTAATTTGTTTACAACAAATAAAAGAAAAAAGAAGCTTATTATGAAGCTAATGATCATTCTAGGGTGTTTCTTTAACTTCTGCAACTGTGAAGAATATCTAACCAAGTTATAACAGTCTTTTATAGGTTAAGAATATTCTAAGTCAGTATTTAGCCATTTCTTTTCTAGCAGAGTCTTTGCAGAAGTGGAACAAATCGGTCTCAATCATTCTCGTGTATGGTAGTTCACTCGGCAGTGTCCAGAAAGCAGCTCATACCTTAACTCTTACTTGCTGAGCATTGTGAGTTGTTGGGCATTTCTACTACTATAGAGGTAACAATACTAAATGTGGTTGATTAGCATTTGTGTTGATTAATGTTAATTGAGTGAAAGTGATAGTTTGACAACTACGTTTAGTTAATTCCTCTAATTTTTTAAAGTATCTAAATCTACTGTACAAATATAAGGATGTTGTGATGTCCACTGAATATGTTTAAACATATATTGGTACTTTTTCATTCTAACCATTCTTAAAATTCAGTAAAAATACTAGACTCTACAGCCCAAAAATTGAAACAATTTTCATTTCATTTTCACTAAATTTGCTTCTTTGGCAGTGAAGATTTTTGTAGTTTTGTCATGTGGTCTCTCAATACTTGGAATGATTTTCATGTTTGTACCTCAAAAAAGCCTACTGAAATTTGAGGTTTTTGTATTATGCAGTTTTTCATAAATTAACGTTGGAAGTTACATTTTTCAGATGTCTAAATGTATCGCTCACCAATTTCAATACAGTGTAGAAAAAGATAGTCCAGAATAAACTATTTTTATTTTGCAAACCTTTAAAAAAAAATTCAAAGCTATGCCCAAAATGTTTACCTTATGAAACTCAGTAATTTTTTAAGTGAATACTTTTTATTAGATGGTACAAGATTTCGTATGTGGGAATTCATCGGAGAGTCACGTCACGCGAGAATCATCACACCATGCATGAGTAAAGCGTTGATAATAGTATAAATGATTGAAAAAGTATTTGTATAATTTTATTTACTTCCATCACGCATAGTGTCGCTACACACATATTTTTCATTTTTTAATGCAGTATAATATTTTGTTTAACAGCTCAAATAGCTGAACTGATTTTCAAGCTGTTTTTATGAAACTCTTTCTTAGGTGATTCAGTTGAAGACTACAAAGCCTATTTTTTTTTTTAAATTTGGGCCCCAAAAGGTTTTTTTTTAGAAAAATGTCTTAGGATTTAAATAAATATTTGCTTAGGCCTGGATGACTAAAGTGATATTCATGGGATTCTACATTCTCTTCTTTAACCCATTGATGACCAATTTAACTAGGCAACTGATATTATATATTAAATAATAAATCTTAATATTAGAGTACATTTTAATATTCATCCATATGTTTTAATAATATTCTATTAGCTCACCATTGATTCACTTGGCAGAAACTTTGTTTTAAAATCATAACAATACTTTGAAGTTACTGTCACATATTTTTTGAAGTTTATCCCAAACCTCATACTTTTTTGAGGTTAAATAGAATATACAAAACATGTGGAAAGCAAACCTTAGAGAAGGCAAAACAGGTGTGCGAACTTAAATAATAAGTAAACCTCAGGGGCTCACTTATAGTGAGATAGCAAGGCATCCTAGCTGAATCTACACCCTTTTTTATGTTGTCCTTCATCTTTCCTATCAGGTCTCTATTGACTTTTCTTGTTATTTTTCGACCCGTATTTGAGGAGATAGTGGTCTTTATTTTATGTTCTTTTTTTCTTTTCTTTTTTATAAGGCGATGATAGTGAAGAGGTTTTTGCCTTTAAACATCAAGAAAAAAATTATAACAAAAAAAAAAAAGTAACCATTGAGTTGTATACTTTAGTATAACTTATACAATATGTGAAACTATTTCTCCTGTAATAGAGCAATAGTTAGCAAAAGGTTGTCAGAAATCATTGAATGATTATCATTGGAAACATAAGTTAGTGCTGCAGACATGCCCAGCAAGTCACTATGCTAAATCTGTTCATGTTCCTTAATAGGCACTAAGTAGTCCAGGTGGGTGTAAACCACGAAATCTAATTTTTATATGTTAAAAAAATTAACATTTTATGAATGCCATTTTGAGTAAATAAATTAACATTGATTTAAATGAAAGTTACTCCGCTTAAAGATATGTCCATATCATCTTCTTCATACACGTCAATATCCTGGTTAATGACGTCCAGAAAGCAGCACCCTTCACCACTTTTTGACTTCTCATCGCTATCATCTTCATCTCCTTTAGTGATAGTGATTATCATCTTGTTCTATATCTTGCTCCATAAGACCTTCTTTGTCCCACGCTTCGTCTACGATCCTCTTGATGTGCTCAACAACTTTATTCCATTCGCAGAGGAAACGTGTTCTATTGTTAGTATTTTCTTTCCTGTGAATGTAAATTATTTATTGTTCCTCGCCACATACCTCTTAATCTGAGCTCAGATGAGTTCAATACTGTTGAAGTGGTAGTGGTAGGGTCGCTGTCGAACAACTTTGTGTTCACCTTTTTGAGCCAAATCGTCAATGATGTAGGTTTATCTGTATGGTGGTTTATTTTGCCTAATTCCTCCAAAAGCTCTGCCATTGTCATATCTTCTTCGAACATTACATCATATCGTTGAAGCCATTCTTTAATCTCTGCTTTTTTGGTTGATGTATTCGGAACTTTATCCAAAAGTTTTGAGTGGTAGGAGATGTTGTCCAAGACGATTGTAGAGGGATTATTGAGTCGTGGAAGCAGTGTATCCTTAAACCATGATTCAAATGTGACACTGTCCATTTCTTCGTAGTAGTCACCAGTACCTCCAGATTGATATAGTAAACAGCATCCCAGAACAAAGCCATAGGAACTCCTGGCATGGAGGAGGATCAGCCTTTCACCCTTGCCTATTGTGCCCATTGTAGAACCATCAGACCATCCTTTTGGTGGACAGTGGTCTGCATTTACCCATGTTTCATCAATCCATATAATATTTTCAAAATTTTCTTTCCTGATTTCTCTACCAAACTTGCAACTCTTAGCTACAATATCATTTCTCTCGAGTAGAATTCTTCTTTTGATTATTTCGTATTTAAAGCCAATATGTCTAAGAAGTGTGTGTGTAACGAAGATCTGCTTCTTCGAAATAAGTCGGCCTCCTTCAGAGTCGGTATCTTATTTAATATAGAGTGTTCTTTTCTGCTATAGTAAGCATAAATAAGTCGCCAGATTGCATCTTGTTAAAAAGTAATGAAGTCTTGTCACCCTCCCATCAATATTTCTTTTTTTGAGACATTGAAGCAGCCTTTGTCATATTTCCCTAAATGTAACAATACCGGTGAAAACCACAACGTCATTGGTCGAGCCCTTTCTCAAGCTGCCAATGTCAAGCGCCCTCAATACTAAAGCAGTTAAAAACAGACTATAGAGTGATGCATTTATTACTGTTGTTTTATGAAATGAACTTCCTTGCAGGTTGTTCCACCGTAGTATAACATAAAATTCAGATGGTTACTTTGATTGTGGATGGTTAATTAGTTTTTTCTGAACTTAAACCAATATTGAGCAAATATCCACATTTTGTACAGCAAACTATACAAAACTAATATATCCTCAGTTTATTACAAATTATTTGAAGTAATTAAATGTCATAATAATTTACTGGTATTCGTAGGGTTTCATCAAAACATTTGTTTTCATGACAGTGTCTCTCTATTCTTTCATTTGTTCAGTAGAAAGTTTGATCCAAATAAAAAAAGAAAGAATTTATAATTTATGTACATTCCAAAATTAAATGCCAATTTATTACATTTCAAAAACTTTGAGAGGGATATCAAATTATTATTTTTTTAAATGTGATTTAAGGGTTATTAGTAAAAAAGAGGCGTAATTTCAAAATATTATCTATTATGGACAAATTCCAGACCAAAATGGTGATTATAATCATAAAGAGACTTTCTAGTAAATGAAAATTGCTAGAAAATCTAAATGTATTTCGACATCATTACAAACTCATTAAAGGTAACTATATGGCATTCATATCGAGGTTATGTTTCAGACACAAGCTAAGTAAATTGAGGTTCTATTTAAATATGAACCACTAGGCACTACGATTGAATGGAAAAGATGAGAAAAGTGAGACAAGTATTAAAAAAAAGTTTCAATGAAGTCTGTAAGTATCAAAGCTCCTACAATTTTGTGTTTTATATTTATGGATATCTATAATAGTGAAAAAGTTAGTGCAATGATAGTGCATCATTTTGGTAAATGGATGATGTAGGGTTCTTCGTTAATTCTTACAGTGATGACTTTGGTGAAAACTATGTAAAAATCGACTATATAACATTCATCACAAGAAATTTGGTTTCATTTGTCATCTTTAGAAAATGGTACACAAACGTGGATAAAACCAGTCAAACATGATGAAAGGAATTTTGTTTAGACATATGACTTACGTAATATGTCGCTATTGTCCTAAAAATAAGTATGCATTCACTTAGTTCTTCACATACACACAAACAAAAACAATAAAAACAAATGAATTATTGTTCCACAGGCTTCATTGTTAGGTCATGCCACTAATTGACTCAATTGTTTAGTGTTTAGAAATGCTCGTAAATCAAAATCACAACTATAGATCACACTCATCTCTGTGCATTGAAAGATGTATTTTCAGATGTAATCTGTTATATAGGGTTGAAATTTATGAAAAGTCATGTTTTAAAGAAAAAGCATTTTATTCTGTTGAAGAATTTCTCAAGTGACGAAAATGAATGTAAATGTTCTTGTGATTAAATTAGGTCTAAAAAGATTTGTTTCTTGAAAAATAATTGTGCAAGCAATCAAATGAAATGAAATCTTACCATTATCTCACATTATTTATTAGTACCACATATTTCTAATGAAAAGTAAATGTATCCAAACTTTTCATTATCTAGTTTTGGATTTAGATCCTTCCATTTCATTTTTCCTATCAGGTCTCTCTTGACCAACTCTAGTTCTCATTTGACCTTGACACTACTAGAGTATTGTATGCTCTTTATCTAAAGCAATGATGACTGAGAGGTTTTTCGCCTTTAAATCACAAAAATTAAAAATTGCAAAACAATTAATTCATCACTCCTGTGGATGAAAACTAATTTTTATTATAACTCTTATAAAAGCCAACTTTATGGTGGTGGACACACAAACATTATATATATATTTTCTATTTTGGATTTCGATAGCAGTTAGCTTAAATGTAAATGTAGTTCTTGGGCAAGAAAGAAGAAAAAATTGAAAATAGTCTAAGGTTACACCTGATGTAATCAACTGCTTTCAACAAACTATACATGACATATTTCTTCTCTTTTCTCTATTTGGGAGTAAAGTAAACTATTTACTGGCAATGCATCTAGAAGTGTTTTAAACTTTTTTAACATTCTATCAACAGGTTATCTAACTGTGATTGTCAGGACAAGAAAAAATTCCGAAAAATTAAGTAGAAGATTGTCTTGTAAGAGAAGGCAGAGAGGCTAATTTTATACTATCCGATTGATTGTTTGTAGTATCCAGTACCTTTACAAATATTAATGAAGACCTGGAAAACGGGTTAAAAGTTTACTTTTAGGAGATAACATCCTGGTTTCAGGCAATCTAAAAGATTTATTGGTTTCTGTCACAAAAGAGAGTAACTCACAATGTTAGCAGGAATGAGTTGAGGCTGTCTCTGAATTCTGCCCATTGAATTATACTTTAAACACATAGGTAAGGCTGAGACTGGTTTATGCAGATTTTTAAAGATTTTTCTAGCAAGGAAACAGTGACTGTGTTATATGAGTCTCTAGCATATAAAATCTGTTATACCTTGCTAGTGCATTGCCCAAAGCTACACTTTAAGAACTATTGTAAGGAGACTTACTGGAGGTTTACTTATTGAAAGGAGGTTTAGCCTGGATATAATATTAGGAGATTAATATCAAAAGTGCTACAGGTATTGGAATAGACAGAAATAACTCATTATAACATAAAACGAGTTTAAATATGTTTTTGTAGTTATAATCGTATTCTGCGTTAGATGTAAGACCGGCCTCAATGGGTTAAAACAGACATCAGATCCAAATTTACATACTATTATAATAAATGAAATCACCATCTTTATAAAGGAAAAAGGTTTACCATAAATAAATGTCCTATATAACACAGTTCAATAACTAGTTAAATATTTGTTTATTCTCTTTTAACAACAAATATATTCCTTAGAATATTTAACAACACTAATACCACATCATAACATCTAGTCCTGAAAGTTAATGGTCAAGGTCTTCGCTAGCCTATTCTTTATTTTCTTAATTTGCAAGGAAACTTTTCTACATAATATCTTCTTCGATGAAAGATATAAATTTTAACATTTTAATATGAATATTTTATAATATGGCAGCACATTTATTTGTAAGACTAGTTTTTAGAATATGTAAGTTTGACTATTTTATGTCTTGATTATGTAGATTATAAATGAAAATTTATAATGAGGTTTGATTAAAATTAAGATTTTTCAAGGATTAAAATTAAGGAAGTAAGTTTTCATGGAGAAAACAATAATGGGTTTTCAATTATTAAATAGAAAATGAGATATACAATATATAATGTAAAAGAATATAATCTCAAAACATTACGTCAGGTTCTGAATAGCAAATTATAATAAATGTCAGTCTATAAAATATACAGTGCGATTGAAAAATTTCTCTGCAGTGAGCCCTGTAATCTAACATACTTAAAATTCCTTAAACATAGATCATTACAAATCAAAAATTTGTATCCATTCCATCACATATTACGCGAAAATTTTTGAATGTCTTCATAACAAATTGATATTACTTCTCATTCTGTAACTAAGCTTTCACAAGAAATTTTGTGGAGTCAGTTCATACGTCACCACCTCATTTTCCTGACCTGTCACCATCCGATTCATTATTTTTAAGGTACAGCAAAAGTAGTAATATCCATCCTATATTGCTTCCATTATATCTCAGATGTTAATCTATATATTTAAAAATACAATCAAAAGGAAACACTGTCCTTTGAGAAAAAAAAAAACTTCCCGTTGTAAATCCTTCTGGTGAACTAATTTCGTTTTAATAAAATAATAAATAATGATATTATATAAAATTTGTTTTAAAATAACTATAATACCATATTTGTGAAAATATATGTTTGCCATTCCAAGCTATGTCATATTGTTGCTGTCTGATACTTCGCCTTATAGAAAAATGAAAGCAGGAAGAAATGAGGAATTTGTAGAAATCATAGTTTTAAACCAATGACAGAGAGACTATTCTATTACACTGTATTTTAACCTGATGAAGTTTTTGTTACTGTTATTTTTTTAAATATTATATTCTTATACAAATAATACAATTTGTAATTAAATAAATGCATTTGAAGTTCAATAAATTTCTATCGGAACAATTTTTAAAAAGTTCTAAAACATGAAAGTGGAAACACATTTATCATGCTAAAAAAATATACCATATTTAAAATGAAAACCATATAAGTTTGATTCACTCCAAATAATTGACTAGATGTTTTAGGTCGCATGATGGACCTTAATATTTACAAAACCTTTTCCAATTCAGGAAGTTCTTTTGTCCTGCAAGGCCAAAAACAAATTTGTGTTGGGCACTTTCGTAACGTAGACGGACGCGGATGTCTGAGAATGTTTTACACAACTAACCATGATATAATCGCTATGATAACGGTTTATAAGATCTAGCATAAGGTTTACGCGCGTTTAAACATATATAGCCGGCACTCACGTCACATCCACTCACTAATAGGTTCATGAGTACGCTTCCGCTATGACCCGTTGAAGATTTCCCCCCACCATCTAACACTCCATGTCTTGGTATTGAAGGGCTTTGTTTACTACGTTTAACATTCGCCCTTCCGTTTGTATCGGGACCTGATCTCTTACGTCTCTCGCCATCACCTAAACGACAGAAAAATATATTAATACAATATAGAATATTCATTTTTTGTAAACTATACCTAGGTCTATATTTAAATAGGATTTTTTCCATCATAGGACTATAAGGTCTATTTTCTATAGATGCAGGACTCATTTCTATTATGAAAACAAATAATGAGAGGAAACTACATTCAACGTATCAAGGTTCGTTATCAGTAACCATTGTTGTAGGGTGCAGCAGTTTATCTTCAAGATTAGATTTTTGTTCATTTCCAAGCTAATTTTTAATCAGATATGACAAACACATGAATTTTCTGTTTAGTGAAGGATATAAATAGTATTTAGACTTAAAACTTTCTATAGTATATTTTTTAATCGTCCTATAACGGGAAAGATCCCTTAAATAATTCAACAGTTTTGTTATTATTATTATTATTTTTTAAAGAAGTCAGCGATCATATTAGCATGTTTACGATGATTTATAATAGTACACATAGGCTTTCAATTTATATGTTTCCTAACCTAACAGTTATTATTTAAAAATAATAATCCTACAGCACAACATGAAGGGCCTACGCCTGCTAGACGCCTTTTCAATCAAGTTATGTGTAATCAGCACATCAAGTTCTTTTGCTGTAATTCTATTCTTCATAGCAGCAGAATTCATTACTACTAAAAAAATGACCCATTCTTACAATGTTAGGCCAACACTATAACTTTTTAAACCCCATAAGGATTGAACCTGGGACCTTTTCATTCATCAAGCGACAGTGCTAGTCACTAAACCAAGCAAGTCTTTGACAATTATTATTATTAGGCTTCAAAAATTGATATTATGGTGTAGACAAAGCCAATATTCTTTGCTCATTCCACAATAAATTTTAGAAAAAGAGGACTATAAAATAAGTATTGAGTTACACTATTGAATAATGTGCTTAAAAAATTCTCTGCTTGTTGCTGACAAAACAATTTTTTTGTATATTCGTTCGTTTAGCAACCTTGTCAACTTTTACAATATAAGGTAATAGGCTCTTGTATACCTTAGATGAAAAAGGAACTAACTGTTTCAAATTGTTGTTATTTCATAGATTTTTATTACTTTATATAATAAAAACTGTACAATTGCACTAGAAGTGTTAAAACTAGTTAGGTGTTAAATTTGATCATTTGTGTTGCTATCAATTTTTTAAGCGTTATTTTTGTTTAAACAACATTTTCACTCATTATTTTAAAGATCTCTTACGATATAAAGCCTAAAAAAAAATCTATGTTTAGTGATAAGTTGAATTGAAAAAATAAATACCGTATCTTTAAAAATGTAGAAAAATTCTTTAAACTTCCACATAATACCACATAATTAATCTTTTTAGGTTAGGATGACATCATTGCTCAAAATGAATGTGCATAATATCTGTACAGTGCCAGATAGTTGTTTAATAAAACGTACATCTCGTTTCTTTTAACATTTCAAACGGAATTATGAATGAACAAATAAAGAATTAGATGTTTACCTTTTTTACTTGAGAATGTATGATGAAAATGTGTTGAGGAATTCTGGTGTGTAAAATTGCGTAAAGTATTTGAAGGCTCTGCTCGTAAAAGTTTGGCTAAACTTGAATCTAGATCTGGTTTGGTGTCTGGAATGAGAGGCGGAGGCGGTGGTGACCTTATAAAAAAAGAAAGAAAAAAGTTTACATTTTATTGAGTTACAAAATAAATGGTGCAGAAATATAGTACAAACTTTCTTACTGATATATATATAATCAGAAACACAAATAAATATTTATACATATTGACGCTCAGTAGAGCGGAATCCTGCAACGTTCCTAAACAATGAATCCAGAATGTCCTAATAGACCATGAAGTTATTCAAGTTTAAATCAAATTCATTAAGTATTTGGCATGTCAGAATGGTAGCGAGTTTTTTAATAAAACCTTCACTCTCTTAGCTTTTGTCGGCAACTAGGCTCTCGTGAACTGCGTAATTTTTAAAAAAATAAATAGACTAGCTACACTCATGTCTTAAATGAATCTAGAAACCAACAATTGCATGAAATATATGTTTTTACTAACAGTAATTGAAGTAAAATATTTTTTGCCAATCCCTTTTAAATAATTATCTTTTTATTCTTGAAATTGGTGCACTAGTTGATTCACTTTTCAATCAATTTTTACTGAAATTGGTAATGTTCACTTTACGTTATTTTATGGATAACTACAAAATCACCATTTTGTTTTACGAACACTAGAAAAATATCTATAGCTTAGCGTTTTACAGAGTACATTTACGCAAAATTGTATAAAAAATATTAGAAAAATGTTTAGCAAATGTAATTTAGTATTTTTTATTTACGTCGGTTATTTCCCAATTTTGAGCTTCAATGACTATATTTTATGTATATAATTACGAGCCGAAAAACCTCTAGGTACATTGAATTAAATTCAAGGTTTATTTTAGTTTTTTGTTAGTTACTCCCAAAACATAATCTTCTAGTTCTTGTAATTTAGCATACTAGTAAGTTATTATTAATCTTTACTTTCAACAAAATTGTACTGGATATGGAAATATCAATTTAAAAAAAGGTCTTTTTATTTATATAGTTTTTCATTAAAAATTAACTGACAATTTTCTTGAGACGGCAACCAATTTGTATTGTACATTTTATGCAAAATTTCATAAAAATATTAGAATTATTTTTTATCAAATATATATATATTTTAAATTTCTGGTATGCATTTATAATTTTAACGATTAGATTTAGGAGCAAAAAATCCATAAAATTTGATAAGCATTGGTTACCTATTTGGTCTGAAAGTGCTTTACACCAATGACTAACAAACATAAAAAAAAATTAATTAAAAAACGATATTTTTGGACTCAGAAGAATCACAAAATGGATATTTCCGTGAAAAAACAACTATGATTTATTTTAGACCTATCACTGAACTTTCCCTATGCTACTTAAATGTCAGATAATAAACACTAAATAAACGTAAGAAAAAAATATCTCACCATCCACTGCGAGTATGGTTAGTAGGTGATGGAAGCCCAGCTCCCCACATGAGGTCAGTAGACATGAGCAAAGGTAGTTCTTCTCCTCCGCTCATAGGGATATATGGTGCTTTAACATTGAGATCATCCGACTCAGGTGAGTCTACCAGGTCTAGGCCTAATAGTGTACTCATCGCTGTGTCTTCTAAAGGTGGCGAGTCTTCACCTAAACTACAGAGAGAGGGTAGACTGCAGCCCCCAGGACTCTGGAACAGAGGACAATCATAATGTAATGTAACATATTAAAAAATTGGTAATAAATTAAAATACTATTTATAGGTTATTTCCCATCATATGTATCAGTTACAGTTCCACGATTTGGCCGTACTTTTTAACCTCACTAAATCTGATGTCTCATTTGAATTTACTACTCATATTCAAAATTATATAATTAATTTGAATATATAGAATAATGACTAATTTCTGATACGAATAATGCAAAACATATAAATTAAAATATCTCTTAACTAGATAATCAATTTTCAGTCTTTCACCAATTTCTTCAGACTAAATTTTCAAGATTGTAGTTCTTGTTTAGGTCATAAGAAAGTATGTTTAAACTAAATTTATTCAAAATTATAAGAAAATATGTAGAAAGAGTAATTTGTATTTTTATCTTGTGAGTGATTCAACCAAATTTTCAGTTACAATTCATCATCATGCATACTCTCAGAAATATAAAACACCACATACCAAATTTGATAAAAATTAGGTACTTCCTTTGAAAGTACAGAATGTATCACATTCAATTTGGATTTAAAAAATTTTTTTTATGGTTCTCTCTTCAGCTTCTAATGAATTAATGAAGCCTAATTACTTGACAAAGTATATCGGATGTTTACATTCGTTTGAAGTGGATAGTAATTAAATAATGATAAGATAACAACAAATCTGTCTTATTAAGGAATTTATGTGTAATAGTATCAGAGATATGTAGACATCATTATTTCTAAAGACAGATTCTTCTTGTTTCTACCAAATTACTGATAAAGTATGGCCTTGAAACAACGTTTGCAGTTTTGTATCATGAAATACTGCGACTTGAGAAACTAGAAAAATACAGCCTATGCTGTCATCAAAATATTCCAAATTGTCGTAGTCCTAACTATGCTTAATATTTAAAAAAATAAAGTTTTTAAGGAAAAAACATGTTACAATAAAGAACATAGTCTTTTATGACAGAAAACTATACTTAAAGAAATTATATAAATCATACTAGAAGCATACAATCATATTGTTTGGTCTGTTGACGACCACAGATTTTAAACATGCATAAGAATGACCAGATAATTCATTGATTTTTTTAGATTCATCTTAGAATACAAAATTTCATTAAAAAATATATAATTTAAGTTACAATCTCCCCAAAGTAGAAAATTTGGTGTTCACACTTGACAACACAAATACATAACAGCTGATACTTTTAAAAAAACTAAATTTGTCACATAAATTAATAAAACAAGAGCAAACTAAATTAGTTTCAATGAGTAAAAGCTATAAAAAACTAGTTTGGTCCAGATCTATATAAGTGACATTGTATGTGCCATGCATAATGATGACTGTGATATCGTCTGGCCTATTACAATGTCTGTAAGAGAGAGCTTGACCCGTTAAACCTGCTCATCCTTGTTTTATAATAAAAGAATATCAGTTCATCAATAAAGAGGAAATTTCTATTTTACAAAATTGAAATTTTGTTTTGCATTATTCTCTCGATGTTATAATTTAAAGAATTTGTGGGAAAAATTAAATTAGGAAACAGTCAGGGCTTCTCCATTACTAAAAGTTTGCACCTAGATGGTTGTCTCTTAAAGATTTATTTAACATGAATATTTAAAAAAACTCTAGAGAAATGGAAGAAAATGAGTGGTCATCGGAAGCAATGATTAGTTGGCGATAGCCGGATGATTTATAATATACTCTATAGCGAGGAAAATTATGAAAGAATATAAAAACTGAAGGTTAAAAGTAAATTTATATAAGGTTAATTATATGATATTAGGTAAACATGTGAGAGAATTAGTATTGGGAGAACAGGTAAAAATAAAATATGGCATATATGGAAGGGTATTTTAGGCATTAATAGAAATACACAAATTTTAAAAATAATTATAAAAATATATCCACTGAAGTGTGAAATGTGCACAGATCTTAATTCATTTATTAATGGATGAGGGTGTCAAATGATCAGAACTCACCACCTATCAGTCTGCCAAACTATAAGAAGTAATTCTGGACATGAAATATAGAAAAAGTTCCTATAAACATATATCCAAAAATCCTTTGTGTTCAGACTGTCAAACAAGATATAACTCCAGAACGAAGTTGATATAAAATTTTCCAGAATGTTTTAACTTTTAGTTTATAGAGTACTAACATTTTTTTCACTAAACAGTTTAAAAAACGGTCTTTATTAAAATTTTTAATGCCAATTGTCTCGAAAACCTGATTTTATACAAACTATTTACAAAACCAAATAATTAGTCCTTTTAATGCTGAACAAAAAGATATCTTTATTTTTGTTGTATGTTGAAGGACAGTTAAGATTTTGGTAAAAAACTATCAAAATGAATTCTTGGTAAACACACTAGTGCATTTATTTTGGTTTTGCAGCTCTCAACTTTTAAAATAGTTATTAAATTGACGGCTGAGTACATAAATCATTATTTAGGAGTATGCTGATTTATAGTGTGGAAAGATGTATATTAAATTAAAAAGTTAAATCTCAATTGGCATCTACAATAGATTTCTTCAGAAGATCTGCATAGTGTTCAGGATGGACGGAATAAGAAATGAAGAAATTAGAAGGAAGATGGAATATCAAAATTCTATTTTTGAGTTTGTTCATAGTAGGACTGTTAATTTGGTAAGGACATGTTCAAAGGATGGAGAAGGATAGCCAAAACAGATATTGGATTGGATATTGGAAACAGAAGGAAAAAGAAGAAGACGGGAAAGACAGGGGAAATCACTGACAATAAAACAAAGGATTGCAGGAAGAAGAATGAAAAGAGCGGTGAAAGGAATTTGGACATAAAAAGAAAAGATTTATTTAGAATGTTAAAATGAAAGAGAAAATAGTCAGATTTAAAATAACATGAAAAATTACAATTTATTTAAATTTCATGTTAAAAACAAAAAAACTCACTTTGAGCACACAGTTTATACCTACACCTGACTTTATTCCCAATTGATAAAGGTTAGGAGAGTTAAATTTTGTCAGCCAGTTGTACCAATCTACAAAATGATAAACAGACTGTGGGTGTTTCTCATTTACACAATCCTAAGTTTGGTTATTGTAAAATAACCAAAGCCAAATATGACATATTTAGAATGTTGGTCTTTTAAAACGTCCAATCGTAGGATTTGATTTGGTATTTCGCCCAATAACCATTTTTATATAAATTCAAATAAATAAAAAATGTCCGTTTTATAATAAACTTGAGAAAGTAATAGAAAAACAAAATAGTAAATATAATTATGTTGAAAACTATAACAGAGGCAGTGGGAGTACAAGATTGGACGTGGCGGACTACCAGGATAGATTTCAAACTATTTATGCTAAAGACCGTAGGTACTTGGTGGTATTCTATTTTAATAATTAAAACAAACACTTTTTACTATAAACCACAACTTTATTTCAAATTTTCCGACCATGGATTCGCTAGTTACAGCATTGTCAAGGTAGTTTACATTCATGTTTTAATTATAAGAATAGATTTCAATGGAAACTGAAGGTGGAGAAATGGTGAGAGTTCATGAAAAGTAAATGTAAAGAAATTGCAGTTGGTACTACTACTACACATTTATTTTTCAAACTAGTTGAGCATATTTTAAGTTAAGATTATTAACAAAAATATTTAAAACAATTTCAGTTTTTAAATGATAAAGTTTACCAAATACTGTATTGTAAAACACAGTCTATTTGCCCAATGAAAAGATAACTGTTCAATAATTACAACTTCTAAAAATATATGTTCATTTAATACTGGACCATAGAAACACATGACCAGAGAACCCAGCAATCTATTCCTGGCATTAGATATAAACATCAGCATTACTTACAACCAGCTGATCGTATGTATAATTAATTGTTGGCTCATTGATTATAAAATATTTTGCTAGATATTGTTGATGTGAATCATCGCTCACCTAAGTTGATGTATTGAATATATGTTTGGCAGTAGTGTCTGGCAGGGTAAGAAGCTTTCAAGGTTAGGCTATATGTGCTAATAATGTGCTGTAAATAGATTGCACAAGATTGGAAGTAAACATTTGTTAATTACCAATGGAAACCAAAGTATTATCTGTATTGAAGAGTTAAGAAGGAGATGTGATATGCTTTTTACAGAGATGAGATATAGTATGGTCCCTTACTCTGCTATAATAGGTTACAAATGCTGCAGTTTTAATCCATAATATTGGATTTGAAAGTACAATTTTAATTTTAAAAGATATATTTTTGCTGACATTTCTTCTAGAAATAAAAGAATTGCAAGCACCTTCTCAACATAGATTCTGGATCATTAAATAAGCACTAATCAGACTCCCAGATGATGTTTTGAGTGTTTGTTTTTAAATTCATCAGATAGTTCTGAAACCCCTTGATTTTAACAAATTTAAGTAAAAGTTAGTCTGGAATTGTTTCAGAACCACATCATAGAATGACTCAACCAAGTAAAATTTTGTTGGGTTCCTGAAGATGCTGGAATCAGTAGGAATGAATGTACAGACATGATTCCGTCAGTGATGAAACTGATCTGTTTTGTGGCATATCCAAAAGACTGATTGGATCTCAGGATTAAGGATGAGTAAACTTTCACATCTGGCTCTGTCCTGTATAAACAAATTTCATTTGGTTTTCTTTCTTTAAGTAGGTGAAATATATTGGATATATTTGATTAAACCATGGAGCTAAAAGCTGTGGGCCACACTGAATTTCTGGGAATAATTATTGGTAGTGGCTTGACCTGGGAAGATCATTTCAGTAAGGTGTGTGAGGGGTTAACCACAGTCATATTTCTCTTGAAAAATCTTTCTATGAAATGTACATTAGACACCACGAAGATGCTATACTATGACCTTACATACCCACACCTGACCTACGATATACTTGTTTGGGGAAGGTGTGCTGGTATCCATTTCAGAAGACTTTTCATTCTGCAAAAGAGAGCTGTTCGGGTTATTTATGATCGATGGCTAATAAATAGAGCCTATGTTGTACATTATTTATACATTTCACTTAAAGGATGATTTTAATTTGTTGCTATTATTGTTTATTTGTTTAACTAATGTGATTTGTATATTTATAGTTGACCTGTCATGTACAAAGGAAATTTATCTGAATGAAAAAAAATTGAATTTAATATTAATAATAATAGTAAGGTTGAAGGTTTCATTACATTCCAGGACACTACCTCACCTAAGACAACTTATGGATAAGAGGAGTATATTTACTGGGGAACCACTGTGCAGAAAATCTAAACAAAGGGACAGAAAATCCCAAAGATTCTAAAGTTTGTAGAGCTTAGAGGTTTTCCAGGGATGTCCAGGAAATTCATATTATTTTTTTATCTTTTAAGAGTATAATAAGCCCTAATATGCTAAATGGATAGACCATACAAGAAGAAGAAGAACCATGGATACAATCTTAAGAACTTGAATATCATGCACTCTTGCATCTCAAAATTGTACATGGTGATTTTGAAATTATTTTTATGAAATGAGAAGTTTTATGAGGCAAATATATGTGTAAAGTTATATGTATAAAAATTATTGTTCACAAATAAATTGGAGAAAACCAAAGTATAGTCTAACCATTTAGGATGGTTCATTTTGGTTTTACCCCATTCCTTTCGGAACTGTATTTTATTTCACATTATGCAAAAATTTAATCAAAATCAATTCACCTGATTCTTAGATATACAACCTACGACAATATCAACGATTCAATTTTAACTTTTGACACATAACTTTCGGAACTAGAGTTTTTGAAGAGATTGTGAAAAGTACTCTTTGTTTTCATAGGTTTAATTTTTTGCTTGAATGCGTGAGAAAATAAACACAATGTGTATGTTTATTTATAAAACAAAAAAAAGTGTATAAAAAATTGATTCGAATCTAAACAGCTGCTAATGAGAAATGTGAGACCAGACGGACAATTATTATGTTATATTTACAAAAGCATTAAGCAGGACAGTTCAGAACATTAAAAACTTTTGGCAATATTTCAACAGATGAGAAAGTCTACTTGATGGCTAACAAATTAAAAACACAAACCCATCAGGCTAAATTTAAACACGTCATCAGCTATTAATATATAAAACTGGACAAAGTTTAGACAGATAAAAGTTTGGATAATTGATCAAATATTTTTAACTGCTTTGTGGTTAAAAAAAAATTCTGTATTAAAAGTTATTAGTTTTGACTTGTTGGCCATACTTTTAGACTGACTACACGTTACTGAGGTTGGGAAACTGACACAAGCAAAGTAGGATGTTAATCAGGATTTATTTTTGTGACTAATATCACTACAGAGAAGAACAGTAAGTACCCTAATGCTCAGCTGTTCAGATCTGTTATCACTCATCTCTTAATTATAATCAGATCTTTATTTTAAATTTAAGTGTAAGCACATTCAAAATAGGGATTTGCATGATTACCATACTAAAATGGCTTGCAAATATCGGGGTAAAAAGCACAGGCTAAATTTATTTAGTAAGTTACCTTCGCAGGCTGGGGCACTATTTATGAATAACCTTCCTCCAGACTTGCTAGCGATAAACGATTATTCATGTTTTAAAGGCAGACTGAGACGACTGCTGTTGTCTGGATCCTGTTATTCTGTGGAGGAGTTTGTGAGGCACTGAATTTGGTTGTGTTATTGTAAAGTACTATATAATGTTATGTTTTGACGTTTGTTGTACAATTGTAATTGTCTACAACAAATAAAATGTTTGATTGATTGATTGATATAAACTTAAAGCAATAACAGAGTAAAAGACATTTAAAAATAAAATGTGAAGCTACTTGAAGGAAGGTATTTTTTATTCAATAGAAGAATTCATAGGATTGTCGTCTGATGAAGGTGTTTTTCTTTTTTATACGTCAGATATGTATTGTATTAGGAAAGTAATTTTTTTAGAAGTAAAAAATGTATTAAATGTTTTAAATGTAAAAATTCACTACCAGTCTAATAAAATCTCCTAGCTGATAATAAAATAAATAAATAAATTGCATTGTATGTTTTGTATATTCGAGTGTACGGTTTAAGTGTCTTGACATTTTGTTTGTTTGTTATTGATTGTTATTTTACATTAATTGATAATTTATAATACGCCTATTTATAAAGATAATTTTGTATTGTTATTGTTTTCATGTTAGAATTAATGTATAAGTCACATGACATATTTCATACAATATTTATATTGTCAAACGAGATTAATAAAATTGAATTGAATTGAATTGAATTGTTTAGGTTTGACGGCTCTCAAATTTGATTTATTTCTAATTTTCAAATAAATGTTTTTTGATTATTTAATATTGGTATTAATTCAAACACAAAGACCATAGTTTTAATATTTACCATTGGGGGAAAAAATCTCCCAACGTTGAACATTTAAAATTTTTTTCCTCTTGAGAAACCTCTACAATTTGAAAGGTTTCTTCTCCAACTCGAAATTTTGATACTTTTAACTCTGTAACTTAAAACTGTGGAGAACGAATGGTAAACATCACTTTAACCTACATGATTCACTCTAGTTTATGTACACAAACAAAACTATAACTCTTACTTTTATTTCATTGAACCTCTACAATTTGAAAAAGCTTTTGCTCTATACTTTTTAAGTTTATAGAATACTTAAAATTTTCATTGTTATTTTTCTTTAGAAAAAAAAAAAAAAAAAAACGAGAATCAATGTCAAAGAAGAAGCTTGAGAATTCTAATTTGCTTCTGGTGTTGATAAATAGATTTTCCTTTCCTTCCCCCCCTTTTCGTTATCATAAAATCGGAACTGAATCAACGATGAGAACAATTTTTCTATATCTTAGATATAAATATCAACATGCCGGTTCATATAACAGCTATCACTCTTGCTTGGTATACAAGAGATTCCAGCTTTCAACCCTGTGGTTGCTCAAAAAATTACAGTATTAACCGAGCATCGTGAAAAATAGTAGGGACCTAAGATTCATTGTGAAAAAAACACGGAGACTTGAATATTAACATGCTGACCCTACATTACTTAACTGAAAAGCTGTTATTAGGCCTACGCCTTTCACCGTTGTATCACAGTCTAAATGTGAATAAACCTTTTGTCAACATCAATACAAGGAAAAGATTTGAAGATTGAGTTTTCAAACTTTGATGAATCACAAAGCATACAGTACAATAATCAAACAGGATATTGTGATGATACCTTTTATGTAAATCTACTTCAGATAAAGATTAGACTCCTAGACATGCAGTATAAACTAAATCTATCTCATACTGGGTATATTTTATTAAATTAAAAAATACTTACTCTACAAAGTTTTTATCATTTCAACACAAATTCTATAACTTTCCATTATTCAACTTTAAACATTATTTTATGGTTTTATTGGAGATTTTTCATATGTATGAAATGAAAATTAATTAAATTGTTTAATGTGTAAATCTCCCATTTTGTAATCTATTAAAACCAAATACTCATACATTTGTAATATATTCACACCTATACATCTGGGGGGAGGAGGGGGTATGTACAATGAGTATATTGCATAAAAAATATTTCCTTGGTGCAACACAGTAATTCTAGCTTAGGATTTGCTACTAATTAACTGCCTACTTTTCTTCACAATGCTGGTTAACATCAAAAGTTTTTAAGTCTTTATGGAGATTGAACCCGGAAACTGGGAGCTCTTATTGTATAATATATATGAACCAACTAGGCTTCCCAACACATAAGAATGTTGAGATCAGTATTTTAAAGACTTCAGAGTGAATAAAGTCTCTCCAAGTATGTTAAATCTCCATTTATAAAATCGTTCACATTCACATAGGTCTCACTCTACTATCCTCATTATTTTGAGATGGTGTCCATTTCTAGGTGATATCCAGTTTTCAGGCTAATAGTCTACCTGCTCAGTGATACTTTTGTTTTAAGTATAACATTTTCAAGCTTAAAGCAGATGCAAAAATTATTTGATTTTCTCTGATGACATGTAGTCAACAGAATTAGCTATATTCCTTTTTTGAACTCATCTGAAGATCCTTCACTCATTCATACTAAGCCACAAATGTTAGAGTTTGGTGAATCCACTTCACAGTTAGGTAAACAGAAAACTAAAATTTGTACCTTTTCCACAACGCTTAGCTAAATTCCTCCCAAGGTTTCAGCAAAACATCCAATGAGAAGATCTTTCACTTAGTATTCTTTATTAATATAGTTCAGGATACAGAACCCTAGAGAGTTAGTTTAACATCTTACCTAGGATGATCAATTACTGTAGGCAGCTGACAAGAACGTTAGCGAGGGGACAGCAGAGTGAGGAAAAGGAAGAGATGTGACGCAGTTATTATTAGGTGAATATTTTTTGCAGAATGTTTTCACTGCACTATATAGCTTCAGAAGCTTATCAACAGTCATATTTTAAGAACAGATTGTATGTTCAAAGGCAGGCAGCGGTAACCAATAAGAAAGAAATTCCATTTGCTCCTTAGTTCCACAACTAATTGATAAAAAACTAATTATATTAATAAGTGTGCACTTCTCCTTTTTTGCAATGATATTATAAAACAAGATGCTCATATATTTGTTCATTATCAAACCTGTAAAAAAGAACAATACTTTTTTTTTCATTTGATGAAAGAAGTTAAATACTTGTTTTAAATGATGGCTTTACATATTTTTGTATGACAAATGGGGAACCTATTTGCTCGCTTTCCAACATTACTGACATTGACATACTCATTGATAAGACGTTATCTAAAACCAAGTTAAGATAAACGCTGCGTTTATGATATTTACCTCGGAGTTTAAATTGAAGAGCGAGAAAGAAAAGATAGTGAGAGAGAAAAAGGGAGAGAGAGTTTGTATAAGTGTGAGAGATAGAGAGCGAAAGTTGTTGTATATGCTTATTTATCTTAATTTATTGGCTGTTAATTTATAGTTGAACTGTCATTAAATTTATTAGCAAATTTTCAATTCTCAAGACTTATATTGAACGTTTGTTCAAATTTATAGATATGTATTACCTGTGTAAGTGCAGGTGATAGAGAGCCTGAAGAAGATAACTCGTCACGATATGCAAAGAATGGTGAAGATGATGGCGAAGACATCTCTTTAGACGCTTCGCTGAGGAGAGGACAGTAGTTGTCTGATAACATGAAGTGATCGAGGACTTCGCTGAATAAAGGACCTGACAGAGGGACACACGTGTCTCCTGCTGTAGGAGCCAAATGAGTGAGGTCCTCGGGTTCATCCTTCATCACTAAAAATAAACAAAATAATTGTAATGCACAAGTTATTGTTATTATGTTCTTAGGTAGTATCTTTTTAAATAAACTGTAGAGAACATTTTACACTGATGTAAATTTGTAAAGTTTCCAAATAAAAAAACAAATAATAACCTATCCTAACCTGACAAAATTACAAGATACTTCATCTTTATGATATGCTAAAAGTTTTTGTCTATATATAGTTTTATGGGAGAAAAATAGACATCTGTGACCAACTTTTACAAAATTTTTAATAATTTTGTTAAGTGTTTTAAGTAAAATTTTAAATATAAAACTCCATAGTGCACAACTACTATAAAGGAAAATCAGTGAATATCATCTAATAAGAGCAAAACCACTAAAAAACCCTTATTGTATTTATTGCTTCTACAATTTCCCTCCCCTAATATCATTTCTAATTTTCACTAATATCCACCTTGAGTGGTCTAGTTGTGAACTGCAAAGCTATATTTAAAAAATATTGAATCTCTAAAAAAGGTTTTAAAAACTATAAAGCAATTTTGCAAAAAGTTGGCAAGGTGGGGAGGTGCTGTTTACGGATAACTGACTGGGATCTACACCTTGTTTCATGTAATCTTGTAATCATTCTCTTTACTATCAGGTTTATTTGACTAACTCTTGTTCTTTTTCGACCCTGATGCTATTAAGTATTTGAGAGATATGGGTTATTATGTTATACTCTTTTTTTTATTTATAAGGTGGTGATGACCAAGAGGTTTTTGGCCTTTTAACAGGAAGAAAAAATCTATTATTTTGAACAAAAGCGTCAACTGTACAAAAGGGGTAATATACCAAAGGGGTTTTTCAGAAGTGAACAACTTTTATCCTTTCTCCCAAAAGAATGTCCTTGTATTCACTCCCTATGAAAAATTGGACATATTTCAGCCTTACCTACAGAAGATGTATTTTTAATTTGATATACTTTGAACAAATATTTAGCACAAACTTTCTAATTTTTTCATTTCATTAGAAAATACAGCACATCATAATATTATACTAAAACATCAAGAGATTCTAAAGAAATATATCTTTTAGGTCAAGTACCGCTCTTTATCATTACTGACAAGAGTAAAATCAGATTTTAACAAATGCTTTAAATTTTAATATTGTGCCTAGGAAAATTTTCCTCTTTAAGTGTATTAATCAATTAAACTACATTAAAACAACAATATTTTACAAATTGAATGAGTTAAAAAATTTACCCGTCAGTCTTTGGATTTGTAAATTTAATAAACAGATTTCCTTATACCATCATTTAAAAGTGTGAATCAATTGTTATAATTAATCAACTCGACATGTTGTTAGGTCTACAAGCTCCAGACAGTTTATCTGTGTTAGTAGCACAGCCTGGTTATACTTGGCCTAATTACCCCTTACAAGAATAGTAGGGTTAGGTTAGGTTGATTAAAACTAGAAAACATTACTGGTTTTACGGTAATTAAGATTGGTAATAGGAGTAATTTATCAAAGTTGAAATAGAAGTGTTTCTGTATTAATATGAATGCAAACGTGTCGAACTATATGTCGTAATAACTTGTATAATCGCTACCAATTTAACTTTGAGCAGATGTTCAGATGTTTTAAGATTAAGAGTGCATACTACCACAGAGAAAAAAAAAACAGCAGAACCATGTGGTGTTCCATGTAACAAGGTCTAGAAAATCACTTGCATGATCTTACTTCTGGGAAACTTACTTTTGTTATTAGGCGTACGTATAAATTTTGAACTCTAACATGCAAGTCATAGATAATCATTACAATGATTGATTGTTATGAATTATTTCAAGTTAAAGTTATGTTTTCCCTCATATACACAAATATCATTAGACAATTTAAAATATGTCTTTTTTAAAAACAATAGTTTGGATGTTTGTGAACAAATTCCCTCCTACTACATCAGTTTACATTTCTATGAGAAAAATATTAAGATCGTAAAGATGTGGGGGTCAGTTTCATCCAGATTCCCTTAAAATTGTTAGATGGCACAATATGACCATAAGTTAATATGCAAAAAATAATAGAATACAAAGAAAATATTATACAAAAATTAATCAATCTGATCAAAAGAACTAATTTGTAATGAATTTGGAATTAATTTGATTAAATGTATGTTTTCCTTCATTTTGTTCTGAGTTATGCATGGTCAAGTCAAATACATTTTGAAACCAATAAAGTCATACATTTCCAAGGATGTACAATATTAAGAACGATTCATAGAACTACATTTTCAATAGATGCTGTTACAAACCAATATCAGTACACTAAGTTTATTTATTAGTTTTAATAAGTAATACTGTGTTCCTGAAAAGCACAAAAAAAATTATCTTTGGATTCCTTGGCTTAAATACATTTTTATCAAAATCGTATTATTTACCTTAGACATTACAAACGCTTTAAAGTTGGTATTTAAAAACCGCTAAAATTTTAGAAATGTGCAGATGGACTACATTCAAATTTGAGACATTTATTTGTAGTTTAAGTTAGTAAACCTTTAAATGTTCTGTAGAATTTGTATACTCCAATAAATATATATTGTTACCTGAGGTTTTAGGAGAAGAGGGGATATAATTTTGGAGTACAACATTATTGTCCATTATAATATTTTTTTTTTAAATCAATAATTTTGTTGTGCACAAAATTACAAATATTTGAGACTTAATAAATATAGACTTAACCGATTTTGTGAAAATTAAGTTCAAATTAAATGTGCAAGATATGTATAATGCATATTTGTATTATCACAGGCTTAGATAGTGTTTATTTATATAAAGAAAACAGATGACATGTTTGAGGAAAAAGAAGAAGAAAAAAGGTTAATTGTAATTTCAACATTTTTTATTATTTACTGTTTTTTTTTTTCTTGCGTAATTATATGGTGTAGAGAAAGTTAAATGATTAAAAATTTGATGTTGAGTTAATCGGTGTATTATTTGTTTTTTAGGTCACTCGAGCTAAAAGTGTGGTTTATGGAATAACGTATAACCATGTGTAGAGTTAAACTAAAGCCCAAACGAGTGGGTTTAAGCAATTATGTAATGTGGTCATATTTTGTTTGTATCATGAGTTTCTTTTTGAACCCTTTTAAAGTTAACCTTGACTGCCATTGAAAAACTGGTTTCAATCAAATATAATACACACTTTGGATGAGTTTATAATACAAGTGAAAAAAGCTTAGGCGCTATAAATTTATTTTTAATTTTCTTTTCAGTGTTTAAGAGAGGATAATGCCTTGTTCCAAAATTAAGGGCATGAATCCCAAAAATGTTATTAAATAAACTTGAAGGTATATCAAAATTAAGTTAACTAACAGAAGTGTACCAAAAATTAATTTTCTCAAATTCAAAATTTCAATTTGATACACTGTAACTACTTATAGATTGACTTTTTATTTAAGTAAATTAGGTTAAATGGACTAATTTCAAGTCAAGGAATTGACAACAATTTTTGTTTTGTTTTCTGGAACATTCTATATATTAAGTTTATAAATAATTGTACTGAAAGTTAAAATACTTACTTGTCAGCCCCGATTCATCGTCGGAGTATGTCAGGAAACCGTTGAGCATCTCCTTAGTTCTAGGAGCAAAGATCTTGGAAGTTGCAGGTTGTGGACGTGTTTCTTGGATTACGGATATAGGAGAAGATGTTTTCTCAGATTTGGGAAAAGCAGAAAACAGTTTATCAGGAACGAGATGCAACTTTGGACTGTCAAACTCTTTGTCAGCGGTTGATTCTATTTTAGAAATTGGTTCAAAGATTTTCTCAAGTATAGGTTGGTATCTTGGAGAAGTAAATATTTTATTGGTTGATTGCGGTTTACAGAAAATTTTATCAGCTGCCGATTGAGGTTTACAAACAGGGTTGAAAACTTTATCAGTTTGGCTTTTAGATTCGGAAATCTTCAAAGTATCCTGTAGTTTGAGAGTTGTCTCTGGGACGATCTTTGAGAAGATTTTAGCAGAAATTTGTGATTTTTGTACCTCTGATTTAGCAGTAGTGAAAAGTTGAGTTACAATACGAGGTTTAACCTTGACTTGTTCTGGAGGTACACGCGGAACTGGACAAAATACTGTTCCTTGAGGTCGTGCTTTGGACTCTATGGATACTTTAGGAAGATTATAAGGAGGCGGAGGAGGAGAATTGGTATGATCTGGCAGAGAGGAAAACAACTTGGCAGAGATGGTGAATGGTCTGGACAAGGACGGTTGTACTTCCTTCTTGGCGGCGACGGTCGTGACGATCACTTGCTTCTGCGGGACGACTGGTATTGGTCCATTCTCTAACTGACTGCAGGAATAGACTTCATCCTTGTGCTCCAATCCGCTAGAAAATAACATTATTGCTATGCTAAATGTGAGGGGAAGGATCTCTTACACATACCACATAATTTAGAGGGACCAAAAATTGTAAGTGTGAAGATACATTTTTGAGAATATGTATTGTTTCAGCCTTTCTTGTTTTCAAAATTTAGCTCTCAATAAACACCCTTGCCTGAATTTAAAATCCTAGCTAAACACAACATACCTTTTTTAGCAAAAACATGGCTTGTTCATTAAGTACATTTAATAACAGGGGACGTACAAACAGAAACTCTTTACCATATTCTAATTTTGAACTCTCAAAATGAAAGTAAAGCCTCATTATAAATATATATATATATATATATATATTTTTTTTTTTTAAGGGCTATCCACCTGTTTACTGACTTCAGATTATGATTTTCATTAATATGTAATGCGATATCTACAACTTACTTCACATCTTAGTAAAATTACAAATTAAAAATATTTCCGAAATTGTAAAATTACTGGATTTGATTTTTTGATAAACGAAAGCACTTGAAATGACTACCAAACTAAAATATATATATAATGTGAGATCTAATAGTTAATTACAGAAAAAAAAGTACTTAACACAAAACACAAAAATGATAAAAATAAAAACCATTTGAAAAATTTACGAATCTTAACATTTTACCAATTTTGAAAATAAGTGTTTGAAATTAAGATCACCAAAAAAAAATAACATATTAATAATCATTTAACCAACAAAAAAGTTGTATTATTTTTAAAATTGCAACCATGAAAACATTAGAGAATAAGAGAAGTGTGAAAGTTGGAGCTAAAAATACCTATAAATTCAAGATCCCTTAAAAGTGAATTGTGAATTGACCTTTTGGTCAAAAACAGCAAGACACAGAAAAATATTTTTAATTAAGGAAATTTTTGTTTTTCAATTACTTGTAAAATGAGGTTCAACCTTGTTATTTGAAATTATTGAGATAGGTATTCAAATGTATCCAAATTTGGGGTTTGGAGGATTATGGATACATTTTCTAAAAATTGGTCATGCAATATATTATTTTAAAGCTATTTTAATACTTATTCTGTTTGTTTGTTTTGATTTTATATTATGATTAAGGTAGTAACAATAGAAAAAAAACAAAGTCTTAAATTAGAGATACTGTATTTTAAGTCACCATTTTGAAATGATAAGAGATATAATAAAAAATGTTTAGTTTAATAAGTGCTTTAAGGCATAGATTAACCCAAGTTTATGTTTTAAAATTTTGAGAATTAAACCTAAATGTAGGGGTGGGGGTGGTGGGTTAAAGTGTGGATTAACTTGAACCAAAAATGACAAATGATATATTTTTACTGCAGCATTCTAAGTCATAGCTTCAGACACTCACTATAATTAGTAGTGACAATCCAGAAGAACTCTGGCTAGATCTACATCATCTTTAACATAGTCTTGGGTTAAATCCCTCTCTTGATCAAATCTTGTTCTCTTTAGACTCTGACGCTATTAGTGTATTCGAGGGCTAAGCGTCTTTCTTTTATGTTTTCTTCCTCCATTTTTTTAAGGCGTCGATGACAAAGAGGTTTTTCGCAAGAAAAAAAAAACCAAGTGGTTCTCCCGTAAATAGATTTGACATTTTCAAAATTACTCTGAATACCATAGGAAGAAAACGTCAAATTATAGATAAGAATTTGTATGAAATTATATTTTGTACAACAAGAGCAACTATGGCAGACTTGCCTATTTCACAATGAATTACTCCACTTGGCATCGCGCATTTTAACACCTCCTTAATATTTAACTTGAAATTAAAACTCTCCCAATAATTTACAGTATTACAAAGAATAAACTGGTAGTAAGTGACTGTATTTTATTCTTGAAAGCTCTCTTCTTCACCGGTAATATGAATGGTAGAAGTGTGTGTGTGAATTATGTATATGTATGTGTATGTATGTGTATAGTTTTATTATTGTATTTCTATTTTTTTAGTGTTTTATGTTGATTTGAAATGGTTTGTCATAAAAGCCAAATCCTAGTTTTCTAAATGTAATTTGTGTGTGTATATGTGAGTTGGACTGGTCGGTCACATTGTTTCTCTCCCATCGAGCTATATTGTTAGAAATGTATAGAGTATTTCATCCCAAACAGGTTTTAACCTCGGGATGAAGTGACCCTTTGCTATTTTCTTGTAATACAGCAGGAAGTATTTTTTGTTATTATTATTGTTTATTACGTTATTATGAATTTTATTTTATATGTATTACATTTTATAATGTGAACAGTTGTCTATTTTATTTTAAGCATATAAGATTGTCAAATTTTTCCTGTTAAAATTATGTATAAAAGAGGGTCAAATAAATAAATTTTCATTTTTCATTTTCATTTCCAGTAAAGCCTATATTTTTCTTGTAATACTGAACAGCGTAAATTATGTCTAATAGCAAAGATATCGTATAACGTAACTAACCTCGGACAAGAACGAGTTATGTAAGCCGGGGCATGCGCAGTGCCAACAATTTATTTTAATCTAGAATAAATACTGTCAGTTCAACATCGCTGCATCGAAATGTGTGAAATTTAGCGATTAGGTGTTGGCAATACACAAAAATACAACCAAGGTCAGATAACAGCTGTATCTTGAGTTAAAATGGAAATGAATTAGGTTCAAATTAATTTGGCTGTTTTCAAATAATTTTGTTCCCGTTTTTTTAAAATTTTACACCCAATGATGCCCAAACATATTTATTGTTTACAATAAAAAAGGAACTTATAATTAAAAAACTAATTTTATAAATTGGGAAGAAATCCCATTTAAAAAAATACATCAAGAGAAAATACAACCATTAATACCTAAAGCGTTACCATGGTAATCAGTTTAACAATGCCGACCACATGATTTTTCTGAACAGCTGTTATATATTTATTACTAGCTTATTTTGAGATTACGATTGATTAGATAATTTCTAAAAACATATGCGCAGAACTCCTGCGCACAGTAGGTAGTTTACTTTAAATTCTCTGCGTCTCATTGTGTCTACAAATCACTTTAAATGCAAAACATTCAGAGGGGAGGGGGGCTGGGATTAAGTTGTGGTATGTGCAATAGAGGTCGTGATTTCAATTTAACTTTATAAATACAACTTGAGGTGGCTTCTTTGAAACAATTACGTAATCAGGGGAAAATAGAAACAAAAGGTAAGAATGCATTAAGCCTATACTCAAATTATTTTAGGACTTAATAAACTAAAATAACAAATTAACAAAATTGGATATTGATATCTTAACCTATATTTTTAATAGATTTTTCATTTAGTTGTAGTAGTTTTAGTTGGCTTGTACCAAATACCAAGTGTCCCGAAAGCCACCCCCCAATTAGTTTTTATTAATGGAAATAGACAGATTTGCTCTGGGGAAAGTTTAGATAACCAAAGGAGGAGATTTTTGAAGTATCAAAATTTTCAACCCTTACCTCCAAAATGGGGTAGTTTGGGGGTAAGTCAAGAATTTTAAATAGTAACCCCTATTGAGTGATACCTCATTTTAAAGGTCTTTTAAAAACAAGAATAATGGCGCAAACTAGAGGTCTCTAAGTTCATCCTACCCACCATAGCGCCGAATCGAATTGTGAATTTTACGTTAATAATTACACCGGAAATGTTACGAAATGTACAACATGCTTTTGAGTCCAGAATCTATTTCTGTGAAGAAGTAAATGGTAGTCATTTCGAGAACTTAATCTGAGCTAAAAAAACAAGGTAAGGCTCTTACCATCATTTTACCAACACAGAGCAGTTTGTAATGTAATAAAAACAACCGGAGTTTGTAGGTTAACATTCACAATTCGATTGGTCGCTATGTTGGATAGGATTAGAGACCTCTAGTTTACGTCATTATTCTTATTAAAAAAAAAAAAAAAAACCTTTAAAATGAGGTACCACTCAATAGGGGTTGCTATTTAAAATTCTTGACTTACACCCAAACTACCCCATTTTGGGGGTAAGGGTTGAAAATTTTGATACTTCAAAAAACTCCTTCTTTGGTTATCTAAACTTTCCCCAAAGTAAATCTGTCTATTTCCATTAATTAAAAAAATAATAGGGGGGGGGGACTTTTGGGACACATAGTATATTAAATACATTAAGGTTTACAATGTCTATAACAAACTTATTAATCGACCCCCCCCCCCCAACATTGAGAAATTCGAATATAGAGTTTATATCGTAAAAAAATATTTCATTTTAGTAGTTCCAATTTCTATTCTATTTGTAATGGGATGTTTTTAAAAAATTGGAATTTAAATTGACTATAGTAAGCTCTTTATTTGAACAAATTTGAAAAATAGTACACGGTTTTTTCCCTATTTTTGCTCATTTTTCATGTTCGGTGCTCAACATTCCAAACCGAATTTAATCAAATTTGGTTATATGGGCTATAACTAGACGTTTACTTTTTATTTAGGATCCCTGCAATTAGAAAAATGACAAAATTCTGATTTTCTCAAATTTGATTAAATTTTCTTAAAAATCAGGCCTCTAAGGAGCCAAAATAAAACGTATTGGTCAACATCTTTCAAAAAATGCCGATTTGGGGGTTATTGATAAAAGCAAAAATTCGGTTTTATGGGATGTAAAAACCTAATTTTCGTTACAATTGTGTTGGAATGTGAAGATAAAACATACAAATTTACAATTTCTTTACAGCAACCTACATTCTTAATTCATTTTCGTTACGGAATGACATGACCGGTGTGTACTGTGTAGTGAATCCTGACGAGCCAGGCAGGACCATGTGTGGGTACAAAACGCCACACTGCTCATCCCATAGCAGCCTGGACCACTGCCTAACTCTAAATATGTTTTGAATACTGAAATAGACTATTCACCTCTCTACCCTCTCACTCTTCCTACAGTCTACATATTAGTTTCATCTCACTCATTTTAGATTTCTCTAGAAAACATTAGACATTGGTTGTAGTCTGTAAACTAATAAAGCTTTTTCTGGTCTTTCAGTATTTGGAATCAACTTTTAAAATAGTTAATAAATTAACAGTTTAGAACTGGAGTAACCGTTTCGAAATGGCATCATTTGTTATTCCCAAATATATAGAAAACATCTGATTGTACAAATTTAGCTCTTTTATTGCTATTGCATGTTGAAAGATGGCAGAGATATTGGTAAAAAATTATTTTAAAAAACGATTTCATGGTAATTTACTAGAAAACGCAAAAGTTTCGGTACTTGTGAGTCAACTTTTAAAATAGCTATTAAGTTAACAGCTTAAATTAAGTTAATGTCAAATATATTGAAAACAGATGATTTCACAAAATATTTAGATCTTTTAATGGTCAATATTATGACATATACATATATTTTTGTAGTATGTTGAATGATAGTCGAGATACTGGTAACCATTTTAAAAACGAATTTCTGAGAATTGAACATACAAGCCTTCTGTTTTAAGTCTTCTAGCAATTGGTAATAAACTTTTTTTAATGCTTTGTATTGCATGAAGAAAAAAAAAAGAGTACTCAAAAAACTTTGTCGGCTACTAATTGTTCAAAATAACCTAGTTTTTAACATTACAATCAGGCCTAATTTCTAAAAGGCCAACAACCATTGAGATAATTAGGTAAGGTCATGTCATGCGCTGCTACAACTGCGCAGCTAAATCTGTCAAGTGTTACGTCATTATGATTGGCTAGAAAGTATTGCATGCGGGTGCTCCATTGGCACGGTGCCAAGTGCAGTTTTGGACTAACGGAATCAGCTGGGATTCTAGATTCTTTATTTATTTTTAACTAATTTTCTTAAAAGTATAGAGCTATTTCCAGTCGCCCTCATTGATAGTTGAGACCATAGAATGAGCACCGATCAGGACAGGGAATATTTTTTGAGCGCTCGTTATTTTTGTATCTTTTTCTCTTGACGTTTTAAATTAATGGTCGTTAGACTAATGTAGCGTAACACATAGAAAAGCGTAACAACCGCTCGATCCTGCGTAACTTGAACAACAGAGAAGTTTTCCTATCAATTGAGCCGCGCCGTTCTCTAATAAATTTTTCTCTGAAACTACTGAACCTATTTCAGTGAAACTGCAAATATATTTCCATAAACACTGGTAAGTTTTAAAATTAAATGAATTATTAAAAACGGTTAAAACTGACAGCGGTTTAAATATATTTATTAATCGTAGATGTAGCAACACGCTTTTGTGACACAACCCAGAGATAATAGCGACGCCTATTTTATACGGGTCTAACTAGGCTTAAAGTCTATTTGGACGTCCATTTATCTCTTCTCTCACTTTTACTTATAGCAAAACAAGCAGGTCCACAGACTTTTTTTTTGATGATTTCAAAACAGTTGCACGAGAGATGAATCTATACGTTTATCGGAACTATTCGGGTTTACTCGGTTGAATCCGTACCATTCATCTTAACGAACAGCGAGACAAACCGGTCACTAACAATCTTAACTAGCGATGTCGATACTCGGGTGAAATGGATACTCGAACTACTCGGTTTCAAATGATTTCAATACTCGTATTATTATTTCGAAATCAAGTATCTGTGCAGAATGATTTTGCGCATCGGATTCAAACTCAGCTTTACCAATCAGATCGTTTTAGATAAACCTACACTTTTGTGTTCTATCTGTTAGACTGATCCACCAAGTATTTTTTTTTTTTAACTATATGTAATGAAATGTTATCCTGCCTCGACACAAATTCAGCAATTTAACGTTAGTACAATTATTACCAACATTAATAACTTAATTGTTATTTTAAAATAATTTACTATATTTTTTATAAAGATGGTAACCTATTAATATTTATTTAAATATAAATAATAACAATTAAATAATAATTTAATTTACTTTTTGTTAATGTGGAAATAAATAAATATTATTATTTTAAATTGAACTTGTTACCCAATCTAAATAAAATTTTAACTCAAAATCGTAATGTTTAATTAATATGCAGTGAAAAAATCAGCTTAGAAACTAATATAACCAAAGTAGAAACACCGAGCATTTTATTTGGAATTGACACAACACTAACGAATATCGTTGTCCGAGGATTTTATTTCGAATTCATACTCGCACATTACCTTCTCCTTGTTCCTAGTTAATTTGAATATTACGGATTGGCAAAGTGCCGCAACATTTCATTCTCCCCCGTAGTTATATAACGAAGAATGACTACAATTACACATTACAAATGCCTACAGCTGATTGTGGAACAAATGGACGGCGGCCAAACAAAACAGTTTTGGCTCGGGGTGCGCGGGCGCGGTTGTTACACAATAGTGTTTATACGCGCGGCCTAAATAACCGAGACCTTTGCACTTGGCGTCCATAAGAGTACCCTACGTTGGTAACCGACAAATATCACTCCGCATAACTAGAGTCCTGTCCAGAATATAAATTGCTCTCTCGTGTAATGAATAAATAAAAATAATTTTAAAAAACAATAAAATCTAATGAAATCACGTTTTCAAAAGACATCCTAGGATTAATGAACTTGTTCCATTAGTAATCATTACATGCGTTGCGACTGCAGTTTGTATGTCTCCTGCCAAAATATACCCAATTACTGGAACAATATGGTAGACAAAATTAATATATTATTATTAGACAATAGTAATAGATACAAATACGACATCTATTTGGTCTAAAGAGCTCTTGTCTTGTGTGGAAAAAGTTCCGAGTTCGGTTATTATGAAGGCTCAAAAACTTGTAGTGTTGACCCAACATATTTAGAACAATTTCTTTGTTGTTTAAAAGCGACAAATAATCTCTCGGTCATCATCGCCTTATAAAAAAAAAAAAAAAAAAAAGGAAGAAAAGAACCATAAAATAAAAAGACTCATCGCTCTTTAATTACGTTAGGGTCGGTAAAGAACAAGAGTTGCTCAAGAATAACCCGATAGCAAATATGAGAGAGGGATTTAACCCAAGAGTACATGAATAGTGTAGATCCAGCTAGGTCTCTCGGGATTGCTACTCCAGTACCTCACTATACTACGAGAGGCACCTCGAGGAAAAGTGGCGAACTATGATTGGTTACGATATCTAAAATTACGGCGATGGGAATTCAAAGTGCTGACCATACATCACCCGGTCTAGTAAGCCTAATAATAAACAATCATAACGAATATTTTTCCGCGAAAATCTCAATAAAAACGACAAAAGCGCTACTAAACGGTTATAAATTTCAATCACGTTTCAAAATTCAAAGACTATCACTAACTATAGATATGCAAGAAACAAAAGAACGAGCTTATGCGCATGATCCAGCTCACCCACTCCATTATTTCTTTGTAATCCTCAAATCCAGCTCTTCAAAGGACTTTGCTAACAATTGTAGTAGGAGACGGGTTTCTTCCCCTCTGTTCCACGTACTGTTATTTTGTTTGTTGTAGGTCTATAGAGATATTTTTCTGGGAAAACATCAATAACAAAGCAGCGGCCGAGAGCCTTACTGTAAGATTTTTGCCTAGTCTAAAAGTAGTGTATTTTCAATAACACTTTAATAGTGTACAGTATATCGTCTAAAACGGTTATGAATTTTAAACACGTTCAAAATTCAAAGACTACCATTAACTATAGACCTACAACAAACAAAAATAAGTTCGTGCGCAAGATCAAGTTCTCCCACTCAATTATTATGTAATCCTCAAACTTAACTTTTCAGAGAGCTTTGCTTGACAAGTGTAGTAGGGGGGGGGGGGGGTCTCTTCCCCTCTGCTCCACTTACTGTTCTTTTGTATGTTGAAGGTCTATTGTTAATAAATTCCAAGAGGATAACTACGTTTTTAGTAAACAGACTGCCATAGAATAAGAAAATTAAATACAATAAAATGTTTCTTTTAATACGCTCTGATTGGTTTGGACTATTATACAACTAACTTGTAATTGACAATGTTGAGGTGTTTTGTCAATTTAGGGGGGGGGGGGAAGTGAAAGACCAATAAAATAGGATTTTAGGACGTCTTACAAAAAACTGCTTATATAAAGACATAAAAAGAGAAGCAATCTATAAATTAAATGGCCTTCCAACAACTTTCTACTATTTAGAAATGAAATTGAAAACAAAATCATTACACCAACTCTTTCACACAACTAGCTACAAAAACTATTCGTCGGGTGAAAAAGTGTAAATTAACTTAAAGAGGAAGTTTGCAAATCTTGGGGCGTGAGCCTGAGCAATAAAATAAAGAAAAAGGTTCCAATAAAGATATGTATCCCCCTCCCCCTCCCCAAATATTACAGACTTTTGTGTATTAGATTTCAGTGTACCACGAAATCTGAAAAGGTTTCACTCAACCGTTTCAAAATGGCGATCATTAAAATTATTTTTGTTAATAACTTTGAAAACCGTTGATTTTACGAAATATTTACAAGATATAAAATATTTTCGCCTTTTAATGCTGAATAAGATAACGTGGTTAGATTTATTGCATTTTGAAGTACAATCAGAGCATTGGTAAAAATAACAATAAACAAACTGAAGAAAACACGAGGTTTAGTTCTTCGCTATTAGATCTACTTGGTAACTATTTAAAAGTTGATTGCCAAGTGTTGAAAAGCCATGTTGTATTCTAGTAAATTAGCAACAATTAGTTAAAAAGTGTTTTTTTATCGATATCTCAGCAATCGGTAATTGTTAAGAACAGCGTGATAACTAGCACCCAATTTTGTTTAACATAGTCAAAGAGCACAATCCACTGAATAAGAAAAACATAAAAAATGAATCACGCGTGAGCCTAAAGTCGAGAAAGTGAGGTTAATATACCGCTTCACGAGTATGACAAACAGGTGATTGACTATATGAATATATAACATAACCTGGCCTAATTAAATCTATTCGCGGAGTTATCGCGCATTTTACTTTGCATAATTCTGCTAAACCTGATTTCAGGACAAATTAGTTTGTCAATTTCATAAGTGTATTGTAATAGTCTACCTAACATAACACAACTTGGCCTAACCTAACATAACCTAACCTAACCTAACCTAGCCTAACCTAACATAACCTCGACTAAATTAAATTTATTCGCGGAGTTATCGCGCATTTTACTTTGCGTAATTCTGCTAAACCTGATTTCAGGACAAATTAGTTTGTCAATTGTATAAGTCTATTTGAATAGTCTACCTAACCTAACCTAACCCAACATAACCTAACCTAACTAAACCTAACCTAACATAACCTCGTCTAGCTTAAATCTATTCGCAGAATTATCGCGCATTTTACTTTGCGTAATTCTACTAAACCTGATATCAGGACAAATTAGTTTGTCAATTTTATAAGTGTATTTGAATAGTCTACCTAACCTAACATAACTTAACCTAACCTAACCTAACCCAATATAACCTAACTTATATCCTTTTCGAGGAGTTTTTAATAAACAAAATTGTAGATTAGATGAATGGTAAATTTAACCTCCTAAACATGTTTCCCTCAAGTATAAAAGACATTGATTTTTCAAGTAATATTAGTTTTACTCAGTAAAAAGTTGGCCACGTTGTTCTTAACCCAGCAATCTTTTCATCTTTAAAAAGGAAGTATATTGTAAATCGTTTGTAAAATCAACAGTTTTTGAGTTATAGAATTTTCGATAAAACAAATAGCACCTCCCCTTTCCCTCTTAAATGACTTCATTTTTACTATCCTCTAATTATCCACAGCTGTTAATGACAACGCCATACACGGAGGAGGCACTATGTCCGTTTCATTAACAACTATAATTCAACAGTTTTAGGAACTTTGTTGATCAAGTTGGCAAGACATGTATGAACCAGGTTGATTTCTTATCGCCGTATTGGGAAACTAGACTCTCAATTATTTATTCGACAAGCGTCTAAGCCTAGTACAACACATTAACAGTAAATAGGCTAAGCTCGTGGACTTTCTCGCAGTGACACATCCAAACAGCGGATATAGTAATTTTGCTCAAAAAATTTGCAAACTGTTAATTAAAAGTAATAAAACGGCTTAAATTTGACCACGGACACTTATTAATTAACCTCAAAATTTAGGAAGTTGTAATAAAACCAAAATACATAACAGTAGTAAAAGTTAGAAAATTTCAAAATCTGCACAACCGATGTCAATGAATTTAAAAAAAAAATCAAATTAATTACGAACTGTAATATTCTTTGACTTTGGTTTGGGATATAAATCATCACATTTCACTAAAATTTTATCAAAATTACTTTTGCTGATTCTGAGGTATATTTACTTCCATTAAATTCTTTTTGTAACAAAAAAACTCAAATTTTTGAAGAGATATGGACCAAAACGTTGTATTTGGGTTTGTAAAGACAAAATATTTCCAAAATTTGATTAAAATCGATTGAGCGATTGCGATGAGATCGCCAAATCCCACGCCTAAAAGAGCCTTAGATTCTCTAACAGGGTCGGGAAAAAAATGGTCGTCATAAGAGATCTGATAAGAAATAAGAAAGAGAAGTTAACCCAAGTCTACACGACGAAAAGTAGTCTATAGATCCAGTATTAAGCGGAGAGCAAAAGAAACTCACGCGCTAACGTTACCAAATAGTTACACTATATTCTTACCACCCTGTAGTACACTAACCATGTTTACAGACCTAATTATACAAGATAATTTGAGAAAATATAAATATGTTATCAGTTGTGGTGATCTGATAAGCGACCGCTGCAAACTGTAAAGTGATAAGTAAATGAACTTCTTTAACAGAGGCTGGGGGAATTAATGTAAAAACACTGGATAGGCCTACAAAAGCAAATATATCAATAAAGCTCAAAAATATTGAGAAAGACACTGTCATAATACCAAAAATAAAGATTCTGAAACGGCTCAAATGATTTTTTTCCAATTATGGTAAAAAGTTCGAAGGATCCAAAACAAAACGTAATAGTTGACATTTAACAAAAAAATTCATGTTCGTGAGTTAAGGGAAAATGAGCCTTAGGCACCGACATAAAAGAGATGTTCATCTCTCTCTCTCTCTCTCTCTCTCTCTCTCTCTCTCTCTCTCTCTCTCTCTCTCTCTCTCTCTCTCTCTCTCTCTCTCTCTCTCTCTCTCTCTCTCTCTCTCTCTCTCTCTCTCTCTCTCTCTATATATATATATATATATATATATATATATATATATATACATGAAAGAATATGATTTTCCTCAGGGACGCACTACAGTGCAATCCTGAGATACGCTAACTGTATCTACACCTTTTTTTCTTGCCAATTCTTGTTCTCTCCAACCCCCACGCTAGTAAGGTATTCCGAGAAGTCATTATTTTATCTAAGACTTGTTTTTCACGAATCGATGTAAACCGAGTGATTTTTCACCTTTTAAACAACAAATTTCCATGTTTTGGTATCCATGGTGTCTAAGCCTGTAGAGGCTACATTATAACAAAACTTCAAGTCAATGTTGGAGCAATCAAAATGTTGAGTTTTCGTCTTACGATACCTACATCCAAATTCCGGATAAAAAAAAAAAAAAAAAAAAAAACCTTGAAATATTGTCAAATATATTTCGATAAAATTAATATCATCCATGTTTTTTAACCAACTGAATTTTAATTGAACACAATTTTTTTTTACGTAAATAAAAAATCATGTGCTGGGCACGTTAATGATATTCAAGGTCTTTTCTATTATACGACAGCATGGCTCAAATTATTTTCTATACTAGTTGTGTGACTATTTTTCGCTATTTATTGGTTGGTTTCCTAACCCAACCTAACCTAACCTAACCTAATCTAACCTAACCTAACCCAGACCTAACCGGAAGTGTAAAAGTCATAAAAACGTTCACATGTAATTAGTTTGTTAGTGTGTTTTTCTATTTTGTATACTTGTGTGTTTTGTAAAAAACAATAAAACCATTTATTTTATAGATGATTTCATCAATTGAGATTTAGAAAACCTACTTTATTATCATTCTGTTAGTATAGAAAATAATTAGAGCCATGCGGTCGTATAGTAGAAAAGACCCGTTATCCCTTAACATTGTACAGGTCACACACATTACGGCACGCCCTGTATATATCACAACCGTGTGAGTTGCAGCAGTCTATAAGCAAGGGGGGAATCTAACAAGACCTCTTCATGCGCAAATAAATATTAATTTAGCCTTGCATCATAATCTGTGAATAGCAAGCGCGAGCACACACAAACACACTCACACACACACATTAGCATAACAAATGTTTGCTTACATGAATAAAAACTGCCGCTAATTTAATACCATACTGATTATTTTCCTTGACAGAAATAATTATTTTAAATACCCTGCATAACGCTGGTAGGAATTGAATTTCTTTTGGTGTTATTAGAATATCTGACGTCTGCCTAATATTGTTAACAGGTACGGCATGTCCCACGTAAAAGCGGCCTGCGTGAAAAATATGTTGGGCTCCCAACTCTCAACATTTTGCGTCAACTTTGTTTGAATCTGATTATACGTGAAACGAAAAAACAAAAGTACAACAAAAATCAATTCCATCAATTCTTGTAATTTGTTAAATTCTGAATAATAAAAAAAAGTGAAAAAGATTCATTTGGCAAATTTTAAGTTTGTACCTTGTTTTCTTCTTCAGATATGCAGATTTGTATTTAAATAGTGAATGAAGACGCTTTTACATGGGACGGACTGTGTAAACCGATCAAGGAACTGCACAAAATGAGCTAGATAGGACGTAACTGCCGATAAATAAAACAATATATCTCGTCTATATTTTACGATGACTTAGCAATAAAATGCATGATAATTATCTAATTTTGGGAGTTATTTGAACACTTAAAGTCGTGCTTTCAGTTATAACCCTCTTTAAACAATTTTAATTGTAAAAAATGCTATTATTTGATTTTGATTTTCCACAAAATGAACTGTTTTTGTAAGGTCCTAAAGGTGAAAAGTTATTCTAGAAAAACTTTTTCATTAAATTAAAATTTATTATTTGATTTTGATAGATTACAAATTTTTTGACGAGTCTTATCTGACATATACATACATAAATATGCGTGTGTGTGTGTGTGTGCGTGCGTGCGCGCGCACATAAAATGGAACAGTATTATTTATATGGATAGGATTAGATGGAGTACATTTCGGAGTAGGCGTTTTTTTAAGAAAAGAACTCGCTAAAGTGAAATGTAATTTCAGAAATTCGCGAAAAAAACCTGAGACAGCAACGTTCTGTGTAGAAGGAAACTGTATTCTGGGCTTCATCACTTTCAATAAACAACAACAACAACAAAGTTTGTTTCGTTTTTATGATACTCGAACAACACGTCTCGAACAAAAACTAAAAAAATACGTTTTTTATAAAATTTACTCGAATTTCCAATTGGGATGTCGTGTTAGGGGGGTGGGGATATTATTTGTATTTCTCCGTTATATTTTGAGGTTTAAACAACTTTAATATTGTCCATTTATTTAATTTAGTTTCTATGTAGTCAGCAAGGAAACCATAGAGTACGCGTACAAATACAACGGAGTTACAATGTGTTGTAAACCTAAGTAAGTTAAGAGTTAGAGTAGGGGAGAGAGGAAGCGAGAGAAAAAGAGGGAGAGGAGAGAAAATGAAACATGGTGAAACAAAAGTTTTAGAATTAACACGTAGGAAAACAAGCTTGAGTAAAAACAAGTTCAGGTATTTAACATGTAAAAAAAAACTGGTTTGCGTATTGGTATGTAAAAAAAAACAAACTTATATATTGACATGTAAACAAATTTAATAACAATATTTTAAAATAATAATGTATCAAAACCATATTTTTCTCAATAATATAATAAAATATGTATAGTCCTATATTAAAAAAAAAAAAAAATTTCTCTAGCACTATATATATATATATATATATATATTTTTTTAAAATACGTTTGTTGTTAATTAAGTATCAAAACTAGTTTCTCTATGGTAATTTATACAAAACACGTTCCTGGAACAATATGTTGTAAAAATATATTTGTCTATTAACATAGTAAACAAAACTGGTTTATCCAGTAAAATAACTCTGTCTAATATAAAAACAACCTGTTCATTTAGTAATACACAAACATCCACCTTTGACTAAAAACACAACCGTCTATTAATATATAGAAATGAGGAATACAGTACCTTGGTTACTTCCGTGTAATTTGGCACAGTTTGTTATAAAAGTTAGGCTCGCATTCTGTGATGTAATGGTGCAACGAACTGAGGACAAATTTATCTACATTATTCAAATAACTCTTCGCCTAACGTCATTGGAGAGGTTATGCCATCTGTAAAGGTTTCAGATTGAAATGATTTCCACACTATCGCTCATTATGACAGACCAAACATCAACGGTATGATGATGGGAGATGCAAATTTATTTTGCGTTTTTTTCCCTATTCTAGGACTTTCTAATACAATTTTGTTTTACGGAAAAAACCTCTCGGTCATCATCGCTTTAAAAAAAAGAGGGGAAAGACATAGACTCCCCTCCCTTAAAGGGGGGTAATAGTCTACTCTAATAGCGACAGGATCGGAAGAGTACAAGAGTTGGTTAAGAAAGACCTGATGGGAAAGGTGTGTGTGTGTGTGTGTGTGTGTGTGTGTGTGTGTGTGAGAGAGAGAGAGAGAGAGAGAGAGAGAGAGAGAGAGAGAGAGAGAGAGAGAGAGAGATCTAACACAAGACTCTACTAAAAAGTATGACAAATATTAAAAGTAGCCTAGGACTATGCTGGAAACTATGAATATAGGTCTACAACAAACTAAATAACAACCCATAACAGAGCTCCCTCTCCATTCGTTCTCGTTAATTCCGCCGTTAACCTTCTACCTGTTCATTTATACAGTTCTGCTTGTCAGGTGTAGCGAGGGGGGTATATTACTTTCCTTCCCTTCCATATACAGTTCTTTTGTTTGTTGTATACCTATAGTCATCTAGATACAAGACCAGATTGGTCCTTTTCATGTTCTGGATTTTCACTTGATAAAGACAGTTGATCCTTTTTTCTTGAAACGTCGTGTATTATTTTTTTTCTACATACAAATGACAATGAACTATAACTATATCAAAATCAGCTGATAATAATAATGTTTTAACTACTATTTTAGGCGGCGTTTGTCTTCCCAAGCTTATAAAGATTACGACAAAATGACAAATGAAATCAAATGACGCTTAGGTTATTCACCAATAGCAACCGAGTTCTGCACTGATGGAGATAGATTGAATTAAACTAGGCTAAACCAAATTCACCCAATTGTTGGCAGAGATTTTTTCGCCGTATTTGTCGAACGCGGCAATAAGCCTACAACATGGCGACACGCCAACACCTAGATTTGCAGTTAAATATTTGTATGTTTTCTCTGATTGTTAAAAGCTGAATATCTTTCGGTCATCGTCGCCTTATAAAATAAAAGAAAGAAAACTGCATAAAATAATACTCTAATACGCTTCAGGATCGGAAAAGAACAAGAGTTGGTTAAGCAAATAGGAAAGAGAGGGATCTAACCCAAGATTACATGTCGTGTTTGCCACGCCCCTACTGACTATTACCCCGAGGTTTTTTAATTTGTAAGGTAGACTACTAAAGACCGAGTCCAGTGTAGTTATTTTTATTTAAACTTGCTTCGTTACTAATTGATTTAAATCTAGTTTTTAATTAGTGGTGAAGATTTACTTTAGATTACAGTATCGCCAACCTTTACACTTGTGGGAGTTATTTGCATATTTCACTCACTTTATAGTGAGTATTAAATCTGTATCTAATTTATGCCGTACCGGTATTGATCTAAATCTAAGGAATTTCAAACAATATCTAAGTAAAATGTGATGACCCAAATAGATTAATTCCCCCCCCCCCGAATTCAGAGAAACGTAAGTTTTTTACATGTGATTGGGAACATGGTTTGGTGTGAAAAACTTAACATTATCTCCAGAATTTATTTGAACTGTTTTTTTTTCGGTTTTGAGATGTCGAAATATTAAAACAGCCTTGTGGTTAGGTTAAATTAGATTTAGGTTGGTTTCTCACAATTAGTTTGAGGGACTAAAAGAAAGAAACCCCCAAAAATTGTACAGCCTTCGTAGTTGAATTTTACTAGATCAATTTCTAAACCGGGACTACAGAATTCGTGTAACAATTTATCAAAATCGCTCGAGGTAATTTTGAGACAATGTCAATATGTATTGGTCTTAAAGCCAGGTACTCGCCAGCTAAATTTTGAGTGTTATTTTCTTCAAACTTACTCAAGTACAGTAATTTCTTTTATTTGTTGTTTGGTACTTTGGTATGGAAAACCTTCAAATTTCACTGAAATCGTTTTGTTCGGTTCTGAGGTATGCAACTGTATATAGACAGTCTTCATATGGATTCATCCACAATTTTTAACTTTTGACATTTCTGGAGAACCGAACAATTATCCGGAAACCTTAGGGGATACATTTGTACAAAATCAATTGAAGGATTTTGTCGAAGTCAAAATTGTGTGTTTTACATTTACTTTGTTGTTGTTCTTTTAAAGGCAAAAAACCACTCCGTTATCGTCACCTTACAAAAAGAAAAAAGGAAGAAACGAATATAAACTAAAGACCTCTAGCTCACGAACGCTCTAACAGGATCAGGGTCAGAAAAGAACACGAGTTGTTCAAAAGAGAACTGATAGGAAAAACGAAATAGAGGGATCTAACCCAAGACTACAAGAAAATAAGTATAGATCCAGTTAAATTACCTCGGGATTGCCAAGCCCGTACTTCACTAAAATGGGGTTTTTTTTGGTCTTACATAATTGGTCTATATTTACATGTAGATCCCCCATATTTAAACTTAAAAAAAAATAATAATAATAAAAACAAAAATTGACATCGCCTCATAACTAACTATTTTTATAAAAACCAACTTTTTTAAACTGTTAGACTATGAACAGCAACCTATTTTTTGGTGCTTAACCTAGTTTTTTCACCTCGTCAATCGCAGAACCAAGCGATAGGTCTATTTGGCAACAAGCCAAATCATAGTCTTACAGTTAAAGATGTACATTCTCTACTAAACACCGCATCGTGACCGGCGTGCCCACCTCACTCAAGTCAAGACAGACGAGGAAAACATAACCGGTAAATTCCACATGATGCAATTCCTTGGCAATACTTCAACATCGGTAATTGTTAAGATAATTTGAAACGAAACTTGTTTTTGGTTTAAAATGTTGTCAAATTTATAACAAATTAGAAAAAAAGGAAGTTTTTATAACTTAGGGAATACACCAGACTTGACATATTACTTGGGCAATATAGGCCTATAGGGTATTCGAAAAGTTTGACGGTTTGAACGAATGCACACTAGAAAAATAAGAATGATTTTTCTTATTTCACCCCCTACGTTAAGATGATTTTGTTATTGGTTGTTTAAAAATAAACAGTTTTAAACGATAATGACTATCAAAATTTGTTGTTATTATAGAATTTTCAGCCCCAAAATCAAAATTAGTTACTAACAAAAAGAGTGAAAGAATATTAATTCAGCCAATTTGGTTCGAAATTAGTAAAATAATCATTTTGTTTGTGAAATCGGACTGTGGCCCCTTTTAAAAAACAAAATTTAAAAAAATTGGTAACTATTCTTCTTTCAATTTTTTAAATTTGAAGGTTAGTTTTTTTATCTTAGTCTGAAAATGCTATTATTGCAACATTTGAATTATTAAAAATGGTTTCCTTAAAAAAAAACTAACAGTAACACACTATCAACATCTTAATATGTAATTTTTAATAAAAGATATAGATTACAATTGAAAATTTTGACGCAATTTTGTTTAGGCTTTCGAAAAGCTTGTATACAAAAAATTGAATACAATTTGATGTACAGGGTGTGGCTCACATTATCGTTTATCTACTGATAGTCGTTCAAAAATTCAAACAGTATTGCAACTTTCATTGCTAAGATTATGGAAATATCACTATCATGTGTTTCTTAGAATATATTTTGCCGACTAATTTTATTTATCTAGGCATTATAGGCTAACTCATATTCCCAATTTAGCAAAAACTAGTTTTGTTTCATCATTCAATAAAATAAACGGTGAAAAATATTGCACTAAGTTTCTCAGAAAGTCAAATAATAATTTTTAAAACTACTCAATATGTGTTATGCGCTATAAATTACTTGCACGTGATAAAAAAAAAGTCATTTTATTTACTAGCTTACCGAGTTGTCCTAATTAAATTGGGTACAGAAAGATATCCCCCCCCGTGTTTTACAAATATTTTTAAAGATATTTTACTAGCGATTTTACAAAAGAGTTCAATAAACAAAGACTAGAGCACTGTGGTGACAATATATACAGATACACTTTCAAAAGTCCCTTACCACACTTGGGAATAAACAAAATAACAAAAAACAAACATTTTTTGTCAAAAGTAAAATGTTTATTCCTATTAGACCCTTATAGCTATTACAACAACAAAGTTGTCATCTTCAGAGGGAATCTTAACAAAGACTCAAGAGTCTTTGTTAAGATTCCCTCTGAAGATGACAACTTTGTTGTTGTAATAGCTATAAGGGTCTAATAGGAATAAACATTTTACTTTTGACAAAAAATGTTTGTTTTTTGTTATTTTGTTTATTCCCAAGTGTGGTAAGGGACTTTTGAAAGTGTATCTGAAAAAAAAGAGTTCAAGACATTAATTTTAAAGATATCGGCGATTTTTTGTTTTTAGAAACAACTAATATAGCGATGTTTTTGGCGAGATGTCTGACAATGCGTTTTGTTTGAGTTCTTACACATACATTTCATCTAAATCGCTAGAAGTGATGTTGAGAAAATCTGAATTTAGCGGTTTTAGTTTCATGACACCTAAATTATGAATATTTTTTGGGATTTGGGCATCTCAAAATGGAAATTTACCGACACACTCCACATATTTTTTTAACTCTTAAGAAAGTTAAAAGATAGCTTTATTAAAAAAAAAATTCAATTTTCCTCAAACAACTAAACCAATTTTATTGAAATTTGTCACATTTAAGTGGTGAATTTCGTAAGTTTGAAAAATTATTAAAATTTACTAACCCTTCCCTCCCCCCAAATAAATTTTTATATCCATAGATCTTGCTTAAATTAGTTCATACAAATTAATACATTGAATTAAATCAAATAAAAATAAAAGATTAAAAAAATTCCACTACTTGGTTTCCTCATTTCATTCAAATCCAGCATGTGGGTTTCTATAGCATGGAAGCGTTATGTCCATTTCATTGGACGCTTTATGCTTAGTCATTATAAAAAAGAAAATTTTATTCCGGTTTAAAGCCGACTTTTGCATGATTCTTAACCAATTTACATTATATTTGATTTTTATAATGACTTGAACAGAACTGTTTCACTATCAAAAAAAGTTGATAAATTTAAAAAAGTTAACAATTTTATAATTTTTTTTTAACACGTTATGGAATCAATTAGTGGATGATTTACAAAATAACAATTTGAGTAATTTATTTTTTTTAGTTTCAATGATGTAGAAGAAAAAAATATTCCAGAAAACTGGATCATTTCACGAAAAAGTGTAGGCCTACTTTAGAAATTATTTGATTTTGTATTTATAATTATTAATTTATAATATATGATTGGACATTTGATTTTATAATTCTGCTTATATTTTTAATTTTCATAAATTTAAAAAAACTAATCAGGGAAAATAACCTAAACAGGCCTACCACAAATCAAGAGTTAACCTGTATTGGGACAAATATTTAATCATGAAAACTGTTTAATACAATTACCAACATTAAATTCCCTAAACTTAATCTAAATTTACCTCTTATGTTAGTCCCCATTATTAAACTTTAAATTATCCAAAATATTTGATATTTTCAATTCACTCAGCTTATTAATCCAAAAACTGTATTGCACTCAAACCACACTAGATACACTCGTGATCTATAAAACAGCTGACTGTACTGGCTCTGACTGCGAATAGCGACTCGCCGCTTCACCCCACCACTAACCACTCTTTTCACTTTCGATCCGCGCAGGCGCGTACGATACTGAATACAGGAGCACGTAAAACTTGCACAATTTACGAGTGGTCGTAAATTTAGATGTATTTGAAAACTGGTGCTTCCACTTTGAACACCTTTTCTTTTTAAAAAGTTATAGATTAGTGTTATATTTAGAGCTCGCCTGTAAAACCTTTTTTTACAACTTTAAATAATTATTTATTTTTTTTGTACAATGACTAGATATTGCGATCACCCCCTAATGGAAACGTCCGACACCCACAGACCATTTAATGTTCACCGATCCTACCATTAGAGTAAATTAGCATCAATCTACCTGACTGAATATGTGTTTGTGGCAGTAAACAATCACAAAGTAGCAATATTCGTCTAATTTTGATAAAATTTGGAATGTATAATTGTTTTGACTGATTATTGGACAAGATTATTACAGAGAAAAATTGACTTTTAAGTTACAAAATGGCGGTCAAATTTGAAATTAAAAAAACATCGTTTTTAGGTTTTAACTTTTAATTAGGCCTATAAACGCCCAACAACAATACCCTTTTATGTATAGATTTAATTGATGACCAAAAGAGTTTTCTACGAGAATATAAACTGCGCAAAACATTGCACAAACATTCTTACTCACACATCCCTAAAATCAAAATTGTATTTTGGTAGTTGTCACAAGTGAAAATGAAACACTAATGACGTTTTTAAAAAAGAAATATTTAAATAAGGAACTAAACTTGCTTTTCTTGTCCATAAACAAGTCCTCAGAAGTCCTGTTTGATTAAAAACGAGCTCTTAATGATGTCAGTCAAGGTTCATTTTAGTTTTTTACCAATATATTCTTCAATCAATATTATTTTGTTTGCTTGAGATTTTACACTCGGATTTGGGTTATACACATTTCAAAATGGCGACTGTTTGAAACAGTTTTCGGACATTAGTTTTATTTCAGCCAATAATATTTCTGTTTTAACCCGCAGGGGCTCATAATAAGGGCGGTTGTTGAGTACCCGAGGACGAGCTAGATCCTAAAACTTTCTTCACTGTCCTGGGTTAAATCTCTCTCTTTCATCTTTCCAGGACACTCTTGATCAATTCTTCTTCCCTTCCGACCCTGACGGTATTAGGGTATTCGAGGGCTGAGTCATTATTTTATCTTATTTTTGTTTTTTATAAGGAGATGATGAATGAAAGGTTTTTCGCCTACAAAAAAAAAGAAAAAGAAAAAAAAATGTTTACAACGTTTTGAACTGCACGTAATACTTTAATCCCAACCTCGAGATCACTGTGAACAAATAAAAAACAAAACAAAAGAAGTAAAATTGTTTTCTATATCAGCGTGAAAGTTGCGGTAATTCTATTTCTCTTGCACAATATAACTTGAAAAATTGTTGCACCTTTAAAATCGTTTATTTTTCACCAAATAGAAAATTTTAATATAAAATGAGTAGCCTAGACTGATGGAGTTGAATCAATGAATTTACATCCTACACACGTACAACCCAATATTAAAGAGAAGAATGTTGGTCCTTATCCGAATAAAGACAAAAACGATGCTTGGCAATGGATTACAAATGCCTCAATTTCAAAGTCCAATCGAGAAAATGCAGGGGGGGGGATAATATGAACCCTCGTCCCAAGTATATTAACTCTTTTATATAGAACTTTATGGCGGAGACTGAAAAGGTTTGTTTATGGACAGGGTTTTCTTTTCTATACATTAAAGCCCAAATTGCTTTCATAGACACGTCGTAGAGAGTTATATCGTGGGTCAAACATCTACGGGTTTATTTTTGTTTTGATATCCCTTGATTTAAAAAAAATGGTCTGTCGTACGTGTACACTAAACGCGTGGACAGATTTTAATGAAATTTGATGGTAGCTGAAAAATTTTTTTTTTTAAACTTCTTTCCTCGTGTTATTGATTTTAATAAATTATCTCTTTTATAAACAGCCCAAACCGGTGTTTTTGGGAAGACGTCTTTAGAGACAACATATTAACAAAAAATTGATCAAAATCGAAAGAGCGGTTTTTGTGTGAATCAAAATTTTGTGTTTCTGTCCTATGGGGAAAAAAGCAAGAAATACTACTAAATGACACATATCAAATGACATCAATTTCTATTTACTTTTTGAATTGTAGACAACTGAACAAATAGACAAGCATTAAAAAAAATAAATAAAATATCTACAAAAATCCGAACATAGATTTTGTTTTTTTTACTTATCACATAACGTTCTCTTGAAGTGTTGTAATCGGAAGGACGAAGAAAGGATCAGAAAGGAAAGGTGAAAGCGACTGATCTTAACTTAACACGAAGAAAGATGTAGATCCAGCTAGGTTCCCTCGGGATTGAGACATGAGTGGAGGCGAGTGTTAAAGGCCACCTCAGCCTCTACACCTGCGAAAAAGAACCGCAATTTTTTTATACTAATACGTAAAAATAGGAAATAAATTCGCAGGGCGACTTCTGTGGATAAAATCCAACCACCAGAGTCCTTGTATTTAACCACAATATAGTGTGTGTGGTTTTTCGCTTAGCTTGATGTTGTGGTAGGTTGTTATAGATGCAAACCTCATTTTTATATTAGTTAAAACTAGCCGATTTCATTCCCATTGTATTACATACAAATACATAAATAAAAAAAAAATAAAACTTCATGTTTTATTTACCTAAACAAACAGCACACGACAATAGGTGCCATCGTGGTACTTACTCAGCCCAATTATACAATGTAATATAAGCTTAATTAATGTTCAAAATTTGAGACATATAATGTTAAATTGTGCAAAGATTTCCTCAAAACCAACCAAAACTATTCACAAAGAAAAATGTCGGTAGTTAATAATAAAAAAATGAAAATGAACCATTTAGGTTGAATACCGGTCAATTGCGGACACGGACTATTGCTGACACATCATTAAAGCGGTCATCTGGACACTAGGGATTACTGCTACCTGACAAGGGTTTGGCAGGTCTCTGCAAATATTTCAATACTGGAAATACTATGATTTTTCTATAGTCCAAAATTTCATTTTATGGAATTTAAACTCGAAAATATACAAAAAGTATACTTCTATATACATAAATATACAAAAATATACATATCTTTGACTTGCAAAACCTGTCTATGTTGCCAAAAACTCGGTCGATTTCCTATAATTCTTCTATCTTCCAAAACTCATCTAATTTCCTTATAACTGGAATTTAAACTCCAAAAGTGGTGACGTCACGGCTCGTTTCCCGCTTAGCAGCTCCTTCGCGCGGGAATAACAACGTTTAACAAATGTAATCTCATTACAAATCTCTATTACATTATACTCTTTAGAAACCATGTGTTTCGTTCTTACAATCAATTGATAGTCAAAACGCTGCTTTGAACGGGAATTCTGTTTGTACCTGTTGTACCTGTAAAACCCTTGTCAGGTAGCAGTAGTCCCTGTTGTCCGTAATTGCCCGCTTTAATGATGTGTCCGCAATTGTCCGTGTCCGCAATTGACCGGACACCATTTAGGTTAGGTTAATTCCAAGTTTTATCAATTTAAAATTTTTTTTCGGAACTTTTAATTTTTGAGAAAAACGGAAGGTAAAGTTAACCATCGGATAAGTTAACCAACCAAAAGAAAATGTTACACAATTTTTAAAATGGCGATCCATTTCCAAAGTTCAAATACTGTTTTTGTGAAGATAATTTTCCACCGTACTTTCGTAACTCATTTTGAGCGGTTTTCAAAATTTCCAAACGACTTATCTTATCAGGGGAGGTTTTGTGAACGCTTCTATCTAGAAATGTAAACAACCCGACTACTGTTACAAGTTACATGAAAAATCTGAGAATCTTAACACCCAAATCAGTTTACAAAAAAAAAAGTTAAAATAAGTTAAAACACTGAATTAAAAATCGGACTTAAAAATATTTTTACTCTAAATAAGACTGAAATATTACAGCTTATTCTACAAATGAGAATAATGACGCAATCGAGGATTAAACTTTTGAAAGTGGAGGTAAACGTTTGTTTACCACGATAAACAGTTAGGACAATTGTCTCTTGGGGTCCATCCCTTGACAATTGTTTGCCGTCCTCTGTGTTGTGTGGTTTTATCTCATCACGATTTCTATTTAGTTTTAACATTGACTGATCAGGCCTAATTTTAGGCTCGAGTTCTTTTCTTAAGTTATAGATTTACTTTTCTTTACAAAGATACTAGATTATGTTGGTGTTTTTTTTTTCTTTTACGTACTGGTTTGCCACTTGATAACGGGGAGTTGATTTATACCCTCGAAACGTCATGCATTCTATACACAAATGATGCCAAAATGTCCGGTTAAACCGTATTAATAATACGAATAATCCGTCATTATCAAATAACTTAAAAATCAGAATTAAAAAAAACCAAAACTACGATTATATCAAATCGGCAATAAAGATTGTAACAAAATGTATTTGCTACCTTATATAAAACATGCTGTTTCGTATATTATCATGAGGGGTTGGGGGGGGGGGGGAGTAAAAAGATGTAATTTCTCAAAATCGAGTGTACCGATTTCGTTCAATTTTTAGTAAGAAAATTGAAAATTAATGGTTCAAATCCGTAAAAAATATTACGATTTGATTTGATTTGATTTGCCTTTATTTAGGGGCGAGGTTAGGACTGTATAGTCCTCTCTACCACCTAACCCCATACAACATAACAACATTTGGGAATAATAGAAGGGGGGGGGTGAACCTTGAAAGCTGTTGTTAAAAGCTCGATGGACGTGTTTATGATACAAGAAAGCCAAGTTTAGGAATTCCCCCCCTCCCCCAAGGACTGTGTCCATTATTAATTTTCACTTTTTTATTAACAACTACCGTACTGATATTTTTAGTAACATTTACCGGTATGTTCAAGATGAAGACCACCACTAAGAAGGTTTTGTAACCTAACCTAACCTATCAACTTATTATGAATACCGGGTACACACTTTGTGTAACCTAACCTAACCTAACCTAACCTATCAACTTATTATTAATACCTGGTACACACTTTGTGTAACCTAACCTAACCTAACCTAACCTATCAACTTATTATTAATACCGGGTACACACTTTGTGTAACCTAACCTAACCTAACCTATCAACTTATTATTAATACCGGGTACACACTTTGTGTAACCTAACCTAACATATCAACTTATTATTAATACCGGGTACACACTTTGTGTAACCTAACCTAACCTAACCTAACCTAACCTAACCTATCAACTTATTATTAATACCGGGTACACACTTTGTGTAACCTAACCTAACCTATCAACTTATTATTAATACCGGGTACACACTTTGTGTAACCTAACCTAACCTAACCTAACCTAACCTATCAACTTATTATGAATACCGGGTACACACTTTGTGTAACCTAACCTAACCTATCAACTTATTATTAATACCGGGTACACACTTTGTGTAACCTAACCTAACCTATCAACTTATTATTAATACCGGGTACACACTTTGTGTAACCTAACCTAACATATCAACTTATTATTAATACCGGGTACACACTTTGTGTAACCTAACCTAACCTATCAACTTATTATTAATACCGGGTACACACTTTGTGTAACCTAACCTAACCTAACCTAACCTATCAACTTATTATTAATACCGGGTACACACTTTGTGTAACCTAACCTAACCTAACCTAACCTATCAACTTATTATTAATACCGGGTACACACTTTGTGTAACCTAACCTAACCTAACCTAACCTAACCTATCAACTTATTATGAATACACACTTTATTGTCTGGAGCCCAATAAATTGATGTCCTTCCAGATGGTGTCAAACAGATCTTCATCCTTATCCCTACGGCGCTACATGAATTCACACAACTAAGAATCTCTATTGGTTCCACGTTTTTCCTGTTCCTGGTTTTAATTACACGCCAACAATTCAGCTATTCTACCAGGTTAGGTCTATTCTACGTCAATTGAAAATTGTTTACGAGTAGCTGTCCTCTTCTCGAACAGACCCACAATTACCTTTTGGTTGGTTTTGACCCTCAGGTGCTATTTCTACGAATTTGAGAATTCCGAGGTTACCTAGCTGGATCTACACATTTTAACTCTTAAATTAGATCCCTCTGTTTCATTTCCTATGCGGTCTCTCTTGACCAACGATTGTTATCTTCCGACACTGACAATAGAGTAATTCCAGAGCTAAAGTATATTTTAGGGATTGGTGGAAGGGAAAGTTTGTGCAATGTTTTTGGACAGTTAGGAAATCGGGTTGTATTTGCACGGATTTCTCTTGCATCTCAAATAATTTCAAAATTAATAAAAAAAAAAAAAAAGAAGTTAAGTTTCAAGTACACATTGAAAACATAAACTCGTACGTCATCTCACGACCTTGATAAGATGCTGACATCAGATAACAGTGATCCTGACATGGACCAAACAGGTTATCTCCGCAACCTTCAAAACTGATTACGATTATTTACAAGTATTTATTTTTCATATAAGCAAAAATGCGACCAAGTGAAGTTGTTACGTTACAAATGTTATTCCGGAAACTAAACACAGGGTGTCGGTAAACACACGCTACGGTTCTATATTGGAATTAAACGTCTGCTACATCAAATGACACATTTGCACAAACATTCTCATTTACCAATCCCCATTAATACGGAAGTGCGTATAAAAAAAAAGAAAAAAGAAAAGTTAATTTAAAGGGTATTGGGTTAGAAAAACAAAAAATTAACTTGAATAGAAGAATACAACTACTTAAAGTAAAACCTTACCAGACGGATTGGTTTTACAAAACTACAACAATGTTAACTACTACGTGATTTTCATAATCAGCTGTTTGTTATTTAAACTTATTTCAAAGTTACGTTTACAGTTCAAAATAAATGCGCAGAACTTCTGCGCAGTAATTTAAAATGTAAATTACAATTTATGAATCAATCCTTCCTTCCTTCCTAAGGGTAAGTGTATGCAAAACCCCGCTGTTAAGAGTATTGCGTTCAGTAATATTGAAGGGGCGACTGAAACCTCTGTTCTAGGGTAATGTCAATTTAATTACGCCCCGTGGCTTTGTAAAATCAAAAACATCAACATCGCACGAATTTTCTATTATACAACCATAATGATTGTACTTTAAAAAAAAAAAATCATTGGTTCTTTAAAAAAAAAGCAAACAATTTTTGAGATTTATTAATCAAAATTATTTTTCATCACGTTTTAAAAAAATAATATGAAAAAGTAATATAGAGTGTTGCAAAATTGTGTTTCCAAAGTCCAGGAGGTGGTTTCCTATGTTAAAACTAAGAAAACGTTCCTATAAACTGTCCAGAATTGCCTTGTTTCCCAAATATCCGCCATTTTGTTTTTTCACAAAATATGTTTTATCTCCAGAACGGTTTGACGGATTGAATTAAAACTTTGCACGGTATCTAATGAGGTAAAACTATTTTGAACATCTAATCCAATACTCGGTTTCAATATGGCGGCTTCCTAATTTATTTAAATCTAAAAACTAAAAAAAACATTTTGAAACGAGGGTTATTGGATTAGGTTGGTTATTTTTTTTAAAAAATCGTTCTTTACCTTATAGGGACCATGCCTAGTTTCAGTACAATCGGTTAAACCGTTCTGGAGATAAACATATTTTGTGAAAAACAAGACCTTGCAGATATCTGTGAAACTAGACAATTTCGGAGATATGTTTATAGGAACTTTTTGCAACACCCTGTATTAAAGGCTCCTAGTCCTCGAATAATGTCAGGGTAGGAAGAGATAAGAGTTGGACAAGAGACGCATGATAGGAAAGATGAGAGGGATCTAACCCAAGACTACATGGAAAAAGTGTAGATCCAGCTAGGCCTCTCGGAATTGTCACTCCCGTATTCACTAAAGTGGGCTGAGATGGGTGTACATTTAATTAAACAAGTGTGTATATTGATTTACACTTCAAAAGTTATTTTTTATTTTCCAATTGTTCGATAACTCAAAATTTTGATATAAAGCAACCATAGGAACAAAACTGAAAACTCCGTTTTTCTTAAAATAGATTAAAAAATTTCTAAACAATCATTATAACGGGCGATATTTTAGTTACACTACTTCAAAAAAATGTTTTTCATATTATTTTCCTTGTCCAATCGACCCCTTCAAAATTATGCATGATTTGACCATAAACCATTTGAAATTTTCTGTTTTGCTCCCTGCTTTCTCTACCCCAAAGCTAATAAAATGGCGCAAAACTTTGACTCGTTACATAACTTTCTATTATATACAGGATGTTTCAGTAATTCAGGAGCTTATTTCCGACACCAAAAACAAACATATTTCCTAAAATGCTTAATCTTCTATATAGCCGCCATTTTGTGTTTTTAACAAAATAAAGAAACAAAATCATATCTTTTTAACGGTAAATGATATAAAGTTGAAATTTTTCATCCTACAATAAAGACCTAATTTGTGAAAAATAATCAACCGATTTAATTTACTTATTTAAAAAATGGCGACTATTAAAAATTTTAACGTCAAAAATCTTTTAATAACTACTAACGAGACAAAATATTTTCCTTTTTCAACGGCAATCAAAATGGATTTATTATTCTTCCTGTAGCTTTAAAGGATAATTGAGTTATAGAAAAAACTGAAAACAATAGTTGTTGATAATTGTCTATAACACCTTGCACCTTCTAGGAAGCTGAGAAATCAGTACAGCTAAAAATGTTACCGCGGGGCATGGGAGTCCTGGCGGAGCTTCACTCCGTCACTCATGTAGTGGAGGTTGGACTCAAAAAAAAAAAAAAAAAAAAAAAAAAAAAAAAAAAAAAAAAAAAAAAAAAAAAATGTCTACAGCACCGAAATTTGAGCTGCAATAAATAATTAATTCCCCCCCCCAATGAAAATGCACTTTACAAATTAAGTAATGGAAAACAAGATCTGTAAGAACAAAATTGAAGAAGCTCTTCAAAGTGGGGCGCCACTCTTTCAATACATGCGTTCCTACGAAACACACAAGTTTATGATATTAGTTACTACATATTATTATTTAGTGTGTCGGTAACCCAGTTGTACTTTTAGTTACTGGAAAATTTGCAGAATTAAAATTTTTTTTGATTGTAGACTAATCTTGGGTGTTGTAGCCAATTAATCACCAATTTTTTGTTGATAACTCAGTTATTTTTTAAGGTCGAGAAAGAATTAAATTTCTTTTGTTTATAGTAAAAAAAGTAAAATATATTGTTTCTTGTAAATATTTTGTGGAACTATCGGATTTCGATATACTCAAACTTTACATGGCCGCCATTTTGAAATGACTACAGGAAATCTGTTGACTACTTTTCACAAATTGGGTCTTTATTACACTAAGTATCATGCAAAATTTCAACTCTGTATCATTTACCATTAAAAAGACAAAACGGGGATGAGAAAACTGCATTTTAGGAAGTATGTTCACATCTGTTTTTTCATAGGTTTTGATGTAAGGAATAATTTTCTGAATTATTGAAACTTTTTTTTATTTATGAGAAAAATAAACTCATAGAAACAGCCCTTTTATGAAGGTTTTCAAAGAAGATTGTTGAAAACCTTGTTTATCTAATTTAATAACAAAGTAAAGTTAGATGCAAGTGTGCGTTCTGTGACTCTAAATAATGGAAAATATTAAAATAAACTTTCACCCAATAACAAATAGAACTTGTAATCTAAGTTGGACCCAACGGTCGAGTTGTGTGTTAATAGGTTCATATCTATTACAATGGGGGGGTCACACCCAACACCCAATGCTGTAAAGGAGAAATGTGACCTATAAAACTGTTCCGCTTCTTGCTTTGAGCTTCAACAAAAGAAAACAAAAAAACTGACAAGAGGGAGGATCATGTCAATGTCCTGTCGACACCACTTTGCACAAATGGCTTCACTTCCTTCTTTTTATTTTGTTTTCTAACCTCGAAATTAGAACCAACTAATATAATAATAATGAATTCAGTAAAAAGAGAAATATTACTGTTGATTTCAAAACACAAAATCAAAATTGAATTCAATTAAACTATATAAGAAGTATGTGATTAATTGATAGCAATGAGCATTTAATTCAATAACTCCAAACCTTTTACAAAAAACTAAAATGGCTAAAACTTTGTATAGAAAACACGGTTAAGTATTCACTAATTTACATGAATATCAGATAACATTAAGATGCCAAAAAGACAAATAAAAAAATTAAAAATGTAGAGGAGTATAAAACAATAAACCTATTTTATAGGAGTCTGTGTGATAAGCAAATGAGCGGATTACACAAATTAATTTTAGAGGGTGATTTACAAAAAGAAAGAATATTTGCCAATTTATTTCAGAGATTGGTAAATAAGACGAGAGTTTGCCAATTTTATATCAGAGGGTAGCAAATAAGCGGTGAAATTGTTAATTGATTACAGAGGTTGGCACATAAAAAGAGAGTTTTACAATTAATTTCAGAAGTTGTTAAACAAGAAGTTTTCCTATTTATTTCACAGGTTTGTAAACAAGATGAGAGTTTTCCAATTTATTTCGGAGCTGTTTATTGGAAATAAGATGAGCGAGATTATGAAACAAAAGATGCGAGTTTGGCCAACAAAAACAGAGTTTTAGAATTAATTTCAGAAGTTGTTAAACAAGAAGTTTTCTATTTATTCCACAGGTTTGTAAACAAGATGAGAGTTTTCCAATTTATATCGGAGCTGTTTATTGGAAATAAGATGAGCGAGATTATGAAACAAAAGATGCGAGTTTGGCCAACAAAAACAGAGTTTTAGAATTAATTTCAGAAGTTGTTAAACAAGAAGTTTTCTATTTATTCCACAGGTTTGTAAACAAGATGAGAGTTTTCCAATTTATATCGGAGCTGTTTATTGGAAATAAGATGAGCGAGATTATGAAACAAAAGATGCGAGTTTGGCCAACAAAAACAGAGTTTTAGAATTAATTTCAGAAGTTGTTAAACAAGAAGTTTTCCTATTTATTCCACAGGTTTGTAAACAAGATGCGAGTTTTCCAATTTATTCCAGAAGATGGCCAAAAAAGAAGTGAATTAACCAATTTATTTCGGAGGTGTTTATTGGAAATAAGATGAGCGAGATTATGAAACAAAAGATGCGAGTTTGGCCAACAAAAAAGAAAGTTTTACAATTTATTTCAGCCGTCAGCAAACAAGAAGTTGAAATTGTTAATTTATTACAGAGGTTGGCAAATAAAAATAAAGTTTTTCAATTTATTCCATATGTTGTCAAAGAAGAAAAGAGTTTACAATTCATTCCTAAGATTGACAAAACAAGAAACGAGTTTTCCAATTTATTTCAAATATTGGGACACAAGAAGCGAGTTGGCCAATTTATTCCGGAGGGTGGCGAATAAGATGAATGAATATAACAATAATTTAAGAAATAGATCGAGACTAGAAGACAAAAGCAGCGAGTTGGGCTTATTTATTTCAGAAGTCAGCAAACAAGAAGTTGAAATTGTTAATTTATTACAGAGGTTGGAAAATAAAAAGAGTTTTCCAATTTATTCCAGAGGATGGCAACAAAAAGAAACGAGTTAGCCGATTTATTCCGAAAGCTGGCAAATAAGAAAAGCAAATTTGGGAATTTAGGAAAGAAACTGAGATGAGCACACAAGGAAAGACAGTTTGATTTTTATTGTAAAGACTGGTAAACAATTTATTCCAGAAGATGGTTAAGGGAAGTAAGTAATCTTCATTCCTCAACCAAAATTTCAACATACGTCTCTTATTTTCATCGTTAGAGATTAGAAAAAAAGTTAAAGTAATTCAGCTCCAGAGCGTTGGCAATACCGCTGTACACGAAAACATTTTGAGATTATAAAATATTAAAAATAGATATTCCTAAAAATAGCAATATCGAATATCTGACCTACCCCAATAAATAAAATCTTGCATATCACTTAACACATAAATAAAACATTATAAATAAAAACTAACGACAGAGCGAACTACGTGCAACCCGTAACGTTATAGACCAGTGATACACTTCAAATGGCACGTAAATATCAAGACGAGGAAATGGTATAATCGCGTAAAATATGTAATCCCTTAGGTGGGGGGGGGACGTGTGAGGCTTGTCACGTAGGCATTAAGCCTACCTTCACTATAACAAGAGGAGGAAGTACAATCAGTTCAAGGAAAGCTTCTGATGAGTTGTAAAGGACAGAGGCTAGTGAGTTAGTAAGTGTTCAGGTTTAGTGAGTGATGGTTCACTAGTGTAAAAGGGTGAGTTTTAGAGGTACTGTAGTCAGTAATGCATGAATCTAATCTAGAAATGTGGACTAAGAAAAAAGTTATAAGATGGGTCAATTTTTTGTCTTGTTGTTTCTTTGGTCATGATCTACTTTATAGAGAATCCGGTTTTTTGTGAGTCTAAAAAAACCGTTTTAGAAAAGAGGTCCGTCCGTGCAGTGTCCTCTACAGCCCCAAAATCGTGAATCGAATTTAATCAAATTTGGTATGTGGGTATATTTTGACTCTATCCCGGGATATTTTTTCTCACAACTCAAAATTTCAGGATAGCTGCCGTAAGACAAAACACAAAATCACGATTTCTCCAAAAACGTTTTTAACGATATTGATTATCAAAATCGACTCTAATGATTTCGTTCAAATTTCACAATGTGAATATTAATGTGTACAAAGTTGCAAGTAAAATTGGTGGTTTTGGAGGTGTGTAGGAAGGACGAGTAAAATTAGATTAAAAAAGACTTTACATCTGGAAAGGGGAATTACATTGCTTAAATACTTTCTTAGGGATATTTTAAAGTTCCAATAAAAAAATGGGGTCTTTTCTATTATACGACCACACGGCTCAAATTATTTTCTATACTAACAGAATGATAATAAAGTAGGTTTTCTCACCTCAATTGATGTAATCATCTATAAAATAAATGGTTTTATTGTTTTCCACAAAACACACAAATATACAAAATAGAAAAACACACTAACACAAACTAATTGCATGTGAACGTTTTTATGACGATTACACTTCTGGTTAGGTAAGGTTAGGTCTGGGTTAGGTTAGGTTAGGTTGGGTTGGGTTAGGTTAGGTTAGGTTAGAGTTAGGTTAGGTTAGGAAACCAACCAATAAATAGCGAAAAATAGTCACACAACTAGTATAGAAAATAATTTGATCCACGCGGTCGTATAATAGAAAAGACCCAAAAAGTGTCTATTGGTGAGCGGAATTTTGTATTAACAATTTAAATCGCAAAATGGTACCTTTTTAAAGTTAAAATCTCGGTTACTTTTAAAGCTTAATTCTACAAGGCATCAAATTTCCTTTTCCTTGGGGAAAATGCACGTAAAATTACGTTTAACATAACTTCACTCGGAATTTAGCAAACTTGTTATCCTCTCTAAGACGTACGTTTTTGTTAAAATTTTAATAAAAATTACAACTGGTAATTTCTAAAATAAACTAAACTCACTGGCGCAAAACAGCCGTTGAAGAGGTTAAACCTGCTAGACGGTTTTTCATCGGGCACATTGATACTCCCGTCGTCGTTGTTCTAACGTTCTCAACCAGATTTCGCTACTGTAGCTTCTCAAATGTGACCAAAATCGTTTCAGCAGTTTTTGAGAAAATCGTAATTTTGTGTTTTCTCCAATGTCAGCGAATTATATTTTAAGTAATTAAAAATAAAAGTAACAAGCGTGTGGCTAAAACCATGTAGGCATATAGAGACAGTTATTTTTATAAAGTCGAAGTCTTTAAACCGCCTTAAAGTCAATTTATTCGTTAAATAAAAATACGGTACTTACGTATTAACGCCACCGCAGCAGACGTTGCTAATGAGCATGCGCCAATATTTGCTTACTTTGCGATATAATTATATATCACGACAGGTTTGGCCAGGTAGCTATATAATAATTATATATATATTTATATATATATATATATATAAACACCTGGCCAAACCTTATATATATATATATATATATATATATATAAACACCTGGCCAAACCTTTCGTAAGTTTATTGAAGTTAATAATTTGAAATTATCTCATGGATAAACATGAGCTTTAAAAGTAAAGTGCCGCCAATCTACGCCTAAAATTTTTGAGACAAATCATAAAATGAAAGTATATGAATCTCAAAGCTGAAAAAAAAATGGAATTCTGCTTCCCTTAAACCAGTTTGCTCTTTATTGGCGCATGCGCATTAGCGCAACTTCTGCTGCGGTGGCGTTAATACGTAAGTACCAAAAATACATATACGTAATCAGAATAACTTCTAGTTTTATTTGATACCCCACACATAATATTTCAAAAAAAAAAATTTCAACTAGATAGTTTTTGTTCCTCAACTTTCCCAAGGTTATTTTTTGTTACCTATATATTTTCCTAATATATGGGAAAATACAAAGAATATAAATGTAAAGTTTGAAATATATAGGATCTATCGTCTTGTCTGTGTAAACTAATTACGACTTAGAGCGTGATATAGCGTCCTTGGTTTTTATAAGACTCAAAAAAATGTTCTTATCATTGCTACATAGTATTCTGCATTAACAGTGTCACCTCGCCTATTAGCGTCCTCTAAACAGTAAGGGCCAATTATTCTGGAACTAATAATTACACACCACGTAACTCTGAATGTAAATAATTACAAGAAGGCCCAGGATTATTATCCGACCAATACGATTTTCGTTGTAAACAAAACCCGTAAGATAAAATATCTGCTTCATCGGACACAGATTATCTACTGCCAACAACTGTTCCCTCTCTAAACACTTTTTTAAATTAATTACAGAAACAAACCCTTTTTCATAATCAAGCTACTGATCTTGTAAAATAATGATAACGTTTCTCGACGCATTCAAAGTTCTTGCGCCGACAAGAGTCGGATTCTGCAATAACGCAGCACATTTTCGGGATTGTGCACAGTTTCGGAATTGTGCACAGTCTCGGGATTGTACAGAACCTGTATCACGCCACTTTTTTCACCCAATCAAGAATTGTGTTCCTCTTCAGTTTACACCACGAAATTGCTACCTAAACCAATGACTACATAAATACTATAAGACACGACATGGCCATGTTAAATATTCTACGCTTATTCTTGAGTTGACCAATACCCGCTAGGGTGTGGAGCTGTCGCTCTGCTAGAAGTTGATGTGACTGGCGCTAGGTGGCTCTACGGTCAAACAATGTTTCAGTTGCGCACTGATGCCACATATGGGACCAGAGTTGCGAGGGAAGGTCGAGAATCGCTTATCTCAGCGCACGAACTGACAACACTGACTATGCTGTGTCAACAGTTGTACAGTCTCAACCAAGTGGGATGCGTACAGTCAAGCACCTGCTGCTAGCGCTTTCTGATAGCTGTGTGTCAAACTTGTGACGAACAGCACCCGTAAAGCGTAGACTATTTCCCTATCCTATGTCGTGCCTAAACAGACGTTGCACTATAATCAACGAGATAATTTTAGTAAATTTCATCATCCACACAAAAAACTCACTGCTGTCATGTAACCATTGGCATTGTTGATCAGCTGACTGAAGTTAGTTTATTCTAAATATTTACGCACTGCTACCAACATGAAAACTGTCAATTTCCCCGTACTCCACTCTAGATTATAAGAAATTTAAAACTTTTTAAATACTTAGTATAAAGACATTTCGTGCAACGTTTATTTTGTTTAATTATGTAAAAATAATTAAATAATTGAGTGGATTTAGTAGACGAATTGTGACGAGAGTACGTTGATACAAGTTGGCCTACTCCAACTATTGAACAGTGCATGTTATAGGCTATGCTCCCATTGAAGACAAAATGACCTATATTTGATAGAACTTAATCAATATTTTCAGCAAACCTAGAGATGGCTTCGCTGTAATATTAGACAATACCTTTCGTGTTTTACATAAATGAACCTTGTCTTAAAGTTTTAAAAAAAAATCCAAAGGATTACATGTGTGAAATGACTCGGATTAAAAACTTGGATTAATTGTGAATTAACGTTGACAAAAAGCATTAACTTTCTTAGATACCCAATTCACACATATACACACAACAAATTTCTCAATGACTCTTCCCCAAAACCAAATAAAAAACAATCAAAAACTATACTTCAGTAGAAAATTGAAAATGAAGCGTGGACGCCAAAAAAATTTATATTTTTAAATAGGGCCTTGCATCCTTGTTCCTTAAACGTGTCCTTTTATTAAATTTAATTAAAACAGAGCTTTTTGTGCTAAATATTCCTAACCGTAATAACTTGTTTATTTTATACACGGGTTGGGGTCATAAATCTTCATATTTTACTGAAATTAGAATGAAATCGGTTGAGATGTTCTTGTAAAATAGGTATTTTATAACAGTCTCATGGCTGATATTTTGATTTTTATCATTATCTATAATTTTTTTAGAGATGGCGACCAAAAGTTTTTTTTTAAATTAGAAGCTAGGCCTACACTTGACCAAAATTTTATCAAAACCGTTTACTAATTTTGAAAATCGTATTTTCCCCCCTTAGGACAACTATCTTCAAAATTTGAATTACTTTAAATTTAGAATCGTCCCCGATATATGGCCAAAATAAGCCCACATACCCAGTTTCATTAATAATCTGTCCACACGTTACACAAACAACAGACTACAGTCGCCAGACAGACATCATTTCAAAAATCACTTTTTTGGAATCTTTTTTGTATGGAGATATAATTTGGATTTATTTAAAACACCAGCTGATATTATTTATTTGTTGCCATAGCAACGAGTTTTCTCATTGTTAACCAATTTCAAGAACAGTAATCTAGTGGGTGGTAAACTTGTAGTAGTTTACAATGAATGATGGATTGTTTTATTCCGTCATGACTTTACCTTTACAACCACGTATTGCATTGATTCAGTGTTATTATGAATGTGAACGGAGTTTATCAGCTGGGTTTAAGAAAGTATCGTACTCGCAACTCAGTTTGTGTGACGGACCGTGCAGTGTAGTGACGTATAAATGATTGTTAATAAGTTGGAAACCACCAGATCAGTTGGAGGCATCAAGGGGCTTCCATCATAAGAGATGGTCAGTTGAAGAACTGGAAGAATTAATTCAAAACAACGGTGAAATAAATGTCAACATGTTAAGAGATGCCGCGCAAAGACTACTGATGCCCACTTCGTACACCTGTCTCAATAATCCTAACAAGTAAGAATTTCGTTTAATTTTAAGTTTTTTTTTTATTAAATCCTGTTTAATTCCAAAGGAATTTACTTAATTTTGTTCTATGTTAAAAAACAAACTATAATCAATTAAAGTTTTAACTTATTTTTGAAATACCCTATAGATAAATAGTGCCTAAGCTTGCTTTAGCTTGTGCCAAAAACACTAAGCGTAAATCACATTTGAATAAAATCGAGTTTTTAATGACAGTGAACAGTTCATTTTTGTGTTTTGTCGATTCATAAATCGATTGTTCATTTGTAGTTCGTCAGAACGATTTGGTTTTTAAATTTTCACATTTCATAAAAATTTGAAGGATATGTAGAGCCGATTTTTTGTATTACAAAATGAAGGGGGGGGGGAATAAAATTCCTTCCGTTTTGGTACATTATTTAGGGTTATAATTCTACACATAAAAAAAAAAAAAAAAAATTGTTGAAATCCTATGCGCCGATTTTGAGAAATGTCTACTTTTAATATCACGACTCATTTCCCCTTTTTGACCGCTAACTACTGAACTTTTTCTTTTCTTTAAAAATTTTTTTTTAAGCATTAGTAACCAATATATTCAGTTTAGTCCCTCAAAACTTACACTTCACCCAAAATGATCAATTTTGAAAAATCTGCAATCCGCACGAGTATATCTGAACGTATGTTGAGTAAGAAAAGTTTTATTTCTATTTGATTTTGATTTGCCGCCTCCCATATATTTTTACTTCCTAGAACAGCTTATGCCGCCTTAGTGACTAAGTTATTTGTAGCCCTCACACGTACAGACGTTGTGATCACAGTTACGGTTAAGGTTAGGTTTGATTCGATAGATCACGTGACCATCAGGTGGGCTAAGGGTCAAGATTACGAGCAGTGCATCACGCACAACAAACGCATGACCCGATAAGAAAAAAAAACAAAAAACTTTAAAAATTAGATCTAACGATTTTTTAAGAGACCTAGCCAAAAAACTGAATTAAAAACTATCTAAAAATTGACTCTAACGTTTAAAGACGGTGTAATAAAACCAAAATTATAAATATTCTATAAATTGACTCAAACGTTGGAAGACGCTGTAATAAAACCAAAATTATAAATAGTCTAAAAACTGAATCTAACGTTTAAAGACGCTGTAATAAAACCAAAATTATAAATTTTCTTAAAAATTGACTAACGTTTAAAGTCGCTGTAATAAAACCAAAATTATAAATATTCTAAAAACTGAATCTAACGTTTAAAAACGCTGTAATAAAACCAAAATTATAAATTTTCTTAAAAATTGACTAACGTTTAAAATAATAAAACCAAAATTATAAATTTTCTTAAAAATTGACTAACGTTTAAAGTCGCTGTAATAAAACCAAAATTATAAATATTCTAAAAACTGAATCTAACGTTTAAAAACGCAGTAATAAAACCAAAATTATAAATATTCTAAAAACTGAATCTAACGTTTAAAAACGCTGTAATAAAACCAAAATTATAAATTTTCTTAAAAATTGACTAACGTTTAAAGTCGCTGTAATAAAACCAAAATTATAAATATTCTAAAAATTGACTAACGTTTAAAGACGCTGTAAGAAAACCAAAATTATAAATATTCTAAAAATTGACTCTAAAGACTTTCATAAAATTTTGCTAAAATAATGAAGAATATTTTTCAAACTACTCACGAACGTTATGCCCTTTTAATTGCGTTAACATATTATAAAAATTATAAATCTTCAAATTTCACAAAAATTTAATCGAAATAAAAACTCCAAAACCGGAAGTTTGGTGAAATACGGTTTGTTTGCGTCTTTGGGACTAGATTTTGGCAAAATTCAATCAAAATCATTAGCTGAAATTGGAAATAAGGGATTTTTGTTTGTTTTTGTTTTATGACTAGGTCAAAAAAAACTACTTAGAAAATAAAACTGGAACACAATTTTTCACAAATACGTTTACAAAACTAAACGCGTTTCAACGACAATGTCGCCATCTTCAGGTTGATATCACTAAAGATGGCGATACTATTGTTGAAACGCTTTTGATTTAATAAATGTATTTGTGAAGAATTGTGTTAAAGTTTTATTTAAAATTTTAAAAACATCTCACAAGTCAAGCTCAATATTTATTTGTTTAAAGGTGAAATACCTCTCGTTCACCAATCGCCTTATATAAAAAAAAGAAGATAAATACACCCAGTTTTCGAATACCCTAATAGCGTCAGGATCGAGTTGGTCAAAAGAGATCTGATAGGAGAGATGAAACAAGAGGATCAAGCACAATACTACACGAACAAAAGGTGTAGATCTAGCTAGGTTTCATCGGGATTGCCAAGCCCATAATCACTACACGTGAGACACTGAGGGTTCAATTTATACAATAAAGTGAAATAAAAGTAAAGAAATTTAGGCCAAATAGGTATTTAACGTTTCAATGTTTAGGTTAGGTTTAATTGCAATTTTTATCAATAAAATGAACAAACAATTTTTTTTTTTAATTTTCTAACTTTCAATTTTTGAGGAAAATGGAAGGTATGTAGTCTCGGATTTACAAATCAACAGATAAGTTAGTTAACCAAACAAAACGTGTAAATAAATTTCAAAATGGCGACCCATTTACAAAGTTCAAATACTGTTCCCTCCGTACATTACTCCACATTTTGAGGAGTTAAAAAATTTGCAAACGACTAACCAGGAGTGGTTCTGTACACAAAAAATAGTGCAAGCGTAAACAATCTGACCCAGCTAAACTAGTTTAGAAATAACCCCATTATAAGTTTCGTTAATAAAAACTGAATTAAAAATCTGAGATAAAAATTCTTCTACATTAATAAGGCTGAAAATTTTCCGCTTACTCCATAAATGGGAATCATAACGCGATTGAGAACTAAATTCTTGAAAGTGGGGGGGGAGGTTTTTTACCAAGATAAACAGTTAGGACAACTTTCTCTTAGCTCTCACACCTTTTAACAATCAGTTGCTTGCTTCCAACATGGCAATGTTGGTGTTTTCCTCTTTTATGTTCTAGTTTTACACTTGATCATGGGAGTTGATTTACACTCTTGAAACGTTGTGCACGAGTTTTCATATATACAAATGATGGGAAATGTCCCTATTAAACCATGTTAACATTAAGAAAGTTGTATCAAGTTTTATAGAAAATTTCACAGGGGGTGGGGATAGTCTAAATGTCAATAAAATAATAATTTCATTTTTGTAACCCTATCATACTTGAAAAGATTTAATTAATATAAATGAAAACTTAAAATAAGTGACAAGATTTTTTTAATTTTTTGATACGGTACGAACTGTTTAAATTAGAGATAAAATTTTTAATTAAATTTTTTTATTTGAAGTTTTTTGTAGGACTGCTTGTTCATACTATTATGTTATGGTTGCTGCACTCCTAATCTAGAACTGGTTTGTAATTATTTTAAGTAGCAACCATTTTAAAACAGAAAACAATACTTTTACTTACCCCGTATACGAGTATAGGGTAAATTTGGAAATCGATTAAAAAATCGACGTCGGTTTTTGATTGATCTTCAAGTTTCATAGGCTCAGACCAAGTCCCTCCGTCCGTTGTCGTTGTCGGACGATTTAAATAATCGAATTAAAACTCGTTTCGCTCGATCAAAAATGAATCCTATTCTTAAAAATCCTACGTTTATTTCTCTAACAGTTGCCAAGCATATTATAACAGATTTGGAAAGGTATTAAACCAGGTGACCAAAGTTTCTGTGCCAAGGCAACCTTTGTAAAATAGGTCATTGTCACTCATTTGCTGCCAATAATTTCAGCTACTTTTAGCAAATAGCTTTTGTTATATAATACATTCATGTAATACCTTCAACTCCGCCATTACGCAGATATTTAAAATAGTATTGGTTCATCTCATTGTGCAATAACTAAATTGTAGAAACTCGTAACTAATTCCTTCTACTATGCAGTCTCAAATCCTCAGAGGCTCACTACAATGAATATGGGTTTGGCTATCCTGAGGGTCCTAGATGGATTTGCATCTCCTGTCTTTTATCACGTCTCTATAAACTCTTGTTCTCTTCCTGCCCTGACTATTAGAGTATTCGCAGGAGGGGAGGGGTCTTTATTTTATGTTCTTTTCTTCTTTATTTTATAAGGGGATGATGATCGAGAGGTTTTCGCTCATGGGGGAAAAAAACGATGCGACGCCGCGTAAGGGAGTTTTCTTTAAAGCATAAACAGCTGGACTGATTTTCGTAAATTTACATTCATCTCTCCCTCGATTGGTATAGTTGTGCACACAATGAAACTAGATTTTGTATTTTTTTAAATCGTGAAAAAAGATTTTTAAATAAGGGGGCCTTTTTATAATAATTACGATTATATAGCTTTCTCACAATCAGCTCTAAAAATTTTGATTAAATTTTGGTCAAGTGTAGATGCTAAGGAACCATCCCATCCAAACAGTAAAAAAATAAAACAAAAAACGTGTATGGGAAGGGATCAACCATTGTGCTATTATAAAATCGGGTCTACAGATTTCGTTGAAATTGTAGTGGAATGTGAAGATTAATGACCCAAATTTGCAACGCTCGTGTTGGCGACTCGGCCCTGCCGAAATTATATTTTTGACAATAACTTCGCTATTTGTCATCGTAGAGAGGTGATATTATACCATTGCATGCAGAATTGAAATGTGCATAGTTTTATCTAATTTAGCGCGTTACACGTTAAATAACATACGAGATATGAACCAAAGTGTTTAAAATGGCGCCATTTTGACATTTTCAATTAGATTTTTCTGAATTAAAAAAAAAAAGAAAAGATCCATAGCCTATAGCTAATCTCATGTCTCTGTCTTAATTATTTTGACCGCTATAGTGCTTACGTACAAACGACGACGACGACGGCGTGTCGCTATGAAACGTTTGATTCTGTCAAAAAAGTAGGAAATTGTAAACGATTACCAAACTTCGATACTGGGTGAATAAAAGCAGTAAAATTACAAAATGGAGTCAATTTGCGACTATTTCTCCTTATCTAGGTCCTAAATGAGTCTATAGGTCTACTTTATTTGCTAACAATTTAGTATGGATTCATAAAATTCTAGATTATTAGCTGCATAAAGTCAATCGACGATGTTTTGATTATCATCGTCGACAAAGATCGGATAAAAACGCCAACCTAAAATCGCGTTCCGTCAAGTCAGCGTATCAGCTAGCTGCGTGAAGGCGGGGGGGGGACTTATTAAGAACGTTCAAAATTGGGAAGAGCATTGATAAAATTGTAAAAGATCAACAAGTTATCAGAAAGGTTATCGAATGATAAATTAGGTCAAACAAATCAAATGAAGGGGGAAAAGATTTATAGAGAGTTTAAAATGTATCCGTGCGTTTTTAACGTCTCGTAGGTCAAACGGTCTTAAATTCTCAAGCTCAGAGTCTTGCAAGCCCCAGCAGAAACTATCTGAGATTAATTAACGCTCTCATCCTTCTACATACGTGGACAATATATAGCAGTTTTACAGTCATATTTTATAGATTTTATTGAAATTAATTACTGTTGAATCGTAATTCAATTTCGATTATAGGCTACTCATGTTTTAGATTTGTGTTTACCCAGGATACGAAATAGAGGTTAGGTTAGGTTAGGTTTGGTTGGATAAGGTTAGGTTATTTTATTTTAGGTTAGGTTATTTTAGGTTAGATTAGGTTAGGTTAGATTGGGTTAGGTTGGGTTAGGTTAGGTTAGGTTGGATTAGGTTAGGTTAGGTTATTTTAGGTTAGGTTAGGTTAGATTAGATTGGGTTAGGTTAGGTGAGGTTAGGTTAGGTTAGGTTAGGTTAGGTTAGGTGAGGTTAGGTTAGGTTAAATTAGATTGGGTTAGGTTAGGTTAGGTTGGGTGAGGTTAGTCCGGTTAGGTTAGGTTAGATTAGATTAGGTTAGGTTAAGTTAGGTTAGATTAACCTAACGGTTAGGTTAGGTTAGATTGGGTTAGGTTAGGTTATTTTATTTTAGGTTAGGTTAGGTTAGATTAGATTATGTTAGGTTAGGTTAGGTTAGGTTAGTTGGGTTAGGTTAGGTTAGGTTGGGTTAGGTGAGGTTAGGTTAGGTTAGGTTAGATTAGGTGAGGTTAGGTTAGGTTGGGTTAGGTTAGGTGAGGTTAGATTAGGTTAGGTTAGGTTAGGTTAGGTTAGTTGGGTTAGGTTAGGTTAGGTTGGGTTAGGTGAGGTTAGGTTAGGTTAGGTTAGGTTAGATTAGGTGAGGTTAGGTTAGGTTAGGTTAGGTTAGATTAGGTTAGGTTAGGTTGGGTAAGGTGAGGTTAGGTTAGGTGAGGTTAGGTTAGATTAGGTTAGGTTAGATTAGATTAGGTTAGGTTAGGTTAGATTGGGATAGGTTAGGTTATTTTAGGTTAGGTTAGGTTAGATTAGGTTAGGTTAGATTAGGTTAGGTGAAGTTAGGTTAGATTGGGTTAGGTGAGGTGAGGTTAGGTTAGGTTAGATTAGGTTAGGTTAGGTTAGCCACCAGATTAAGTTTGGTAATCGCAAAATTCAACACTGGTTTTACTAATCTCATTTCATGGGCACAGAAACAGAAAAGGTGATTTTTGACATGCCGTCCATCCATCGTCGTTTGTAAAGAAGGATAGCGGCCAGAAAAACTATGATAGAAAGATTAAATTTGATATAGCGAACTACAGTGTGTTCATACAGAACCCCATTGATATTCAGAAACAATCAATTGAAAAAAATCAAAATGGCGCCCATTTTAAACTCTTTTAAATTCATATCTCATGTATTATTTAACTTACGATGCATTAAACATTTCGAACCTCGACTTTCCAATCAAAATGTGAGCCAAGGTCGCGTCACTGACACGAGCGTAGCGAGTGGAGACACACATCTGCATAAAGCTTCGAGGCTCACTAGTGGCCACTAAGGCCCGACTTCAAGAAAAGTAATGATATACAGAGTTAAGAGGTTCGGAAAACCTGTGTAAGACATCTTGATCTATCAATACAATTATTTCCTACCGAACCCAAGAAAACAACTTTTAGTCATTACATTCAGAGGATATTCTTGTATTATAGGGTTGAGCAAGTACCATGATGGCCTCATCAACCTATTTAATTTTGAGGTTATGTTTTGAACAAAAAAGTGCACAAAACAAGGTCACGTTGGTGCTAGTGTGACCGTCTCCACTTCTTTTGACCAGCTGGAAGCTCAGGCTGGCTGGAGACCGCGTACACTTTAGCCGAATCTTGTCGGGATGGGCCAAGGATTCGGGTTAGGACGCTAATGAACGCACGCAACGCAAGTGAAATTAAATGTTATATTTTATTTGAACGCCGAATTAGATTACAGAAATATTTATAATTTATTAAAAAGACATAACGGCAAGATAAAGCCTTAATAGTGGCCGAAAAACATACCGTTTAATTTAGCTAGCACGTGGCCGAAAATGGACTGACCTCGTCCCGTAGCGGACTTCCTTCTCGCGGCTCTCGGAACAGACTCCCGCTCGGCTCGCTGGTTCAAGCCATCCACTCCTCGTCTCTCCCCCCCTTCTACGTGATATTGCACTGCTCAACAAAATCGCAAGTGTCAATTCATATTTTATTATTTAGAATTCCTTTACATCCTAATTTATACTTATTATAGTTTTGGTTTGGTGGGCTCCTTGGCTGGGCCACACTAGCTAAGAAGAAATAAGAGGGGTGGGGGAAAGAATTGATTGGCCGCCATTTTGCTATTTTTGCAAATCATATTCAAAGAACAGTAAGAACTTACTTGTTTTTTTTTTTTTTTTTTTTTTATTTATTTTTTTTTTTGACTGAAATTTTGTATTTTAGAGTTAATGATGGTGATTTGTTTCTTCTAAATTGGAGGATACGATTTAAAAAATAATTTATTTTAACTTTCTGTTATGGTAAACGCAGTTGAGAATATATAGATTTAGGTTTTAAATCTGAAAAAAATGAGTCATTGAGGGAGACTGTACGTCGTACAGGAACAAAAAAAATAACCTCAAAAAAACTAGTCTGCAATTTATAAATTAACCGCCATTTTAAAATTAATTTTGCAGTAAGAATCTCGAATTTAGTTCAAAACAATACAATATTCACAAAGATCAAATTATAATTAAATACCGATTACGGCCTTTTTATAAATGCAATACAAAATCGATTTCAAAAAAACAAACCTACAACCAACACCTCGAACAAAAAAAAAACCATTTTCTGAGCTTCATTTAACAATCCCAATGGATTTATTTCCATAGGAAACACATTGCTAAAGAGACGACCTTGCACGCGTTGACACTACCGCTACCGGAACCACAGGGTAACAGCTGATTGGATATACACAATAATGCAGCCATCGATTGATTGTTGGCTAACATTACAAAAGAATGTATTTCTATAGACTTTAGTTGCAGGTGTTTGCTATTTCCATTCCTTTACAAAATACACAGAAAAGAAACTGTCTACGCCTACAAAAATAAATAGGCTATTTATTACTATAGTAGTTATGAAAATAGTCCAGTGAAGACCAACTTGGTAGCTGTTGACATTTCCCCCCTCCAGTCCTGCAATGTTGCCACATTATCACAGCTGATCTATAATCTCCTCGTTAATTAATTACAGGTTCAAAGCATCGCTCAATAAAACAAGAAAGTTTGTGCCGATTATGAATTTCATTCTATGGAATTAAAATTAAATTGCAGTGCTGAATCATATGTTAGTTTTTTTGTACAACGAAAACAACCTAATTTACCAGCACAATGAGAAATGAGTAGCGTGTATGTTTTTAAAGCAATTTTTTTCTGAGATGAGATATCTTTAATTCTCTATATAATGCCAAGCTATTAAAATCAATATTAATTATATTGCGTTGTTTAAAGACGAAAAACTTTTCAATCACCATCGCCTTATAAAAAAAAAAAAAAAAGGAAAAAAACACCCCCTCGAATAATCTAATGATGTCAGGGTCCGAAAAGAACAAGAGTTGGTCAAAAGAGACCTGATAGGAAAGATAAAAGTACTCCGTCATTGAAAATATATTCATATATTTAAATAAGGGAAAAACTAATAGTTTTCGTGAAAGTTAATGCATTGTTTTTCCACCATTTATTTATTCACTGCCGGAGATGTTAGATTCGGTGTAATTGTAAATCACTTAGTTAAGATGTGCACAGTACAGGTTCAATGCTCTAGACTTGTAAGGCAATAAATAACTATTAAACTCAATACAAGAGAAGGAAACAACAGACATTAGTCTTAATATGTTGGGAGCGAGAGATTAGCTCGTGTTAAGTATGAAAGATGTGCAGATTTTCATGAAAATACAAGAATTTTGTTTAAGTGGAGAAAATTGTGTTTAAAAGTTTTAGTTTTTTCCATTTGAAATACGGATTTACGAAAATGTCACCTCGATTTTCTTTCACAACGTTCTTAGATTGTGAGGGTACCGGCTTAATGTAAACATGTTTCTTGTAATAAGCGGAGGAAACAAAACTGATTTGGATTTTTAGTAGAGGCGAGCGTAAAGAGAAAACCTTCAAAAAAACTGAATTCAATGAGTTTTTCCAATGAGAAAATGAATAGGTTGGTTAGGTTAGGTTAGGAATATTGAATGGGATCCATATTCGCTCTACCTCAACCCACTGTATTTTGTTTTCTGAAGATTTTCAAGGAGAAAGTGTATATGGTGAAATCTTTATTTATACGTACTTTCAAGAGTTTAATTTTCGAAACATTGAAGCAAAACTCATGAATTGAAAGGCAAAAATAAGGAATGAAAAATGGTAGGCTTTGAAAATGTATATCTGATGAAAGTATTTGTAAAATAGTATTCTTCAAATTGTTGGCTAGACTCGTACTTTTTTTTTAATATAGTTGCAATAATGTCATTTTTATTCCTCTTCAATCTCCAACAAACATAAACCATGCTTAGGGTTCTTGTCTAGATATTTTAATGAGAGAGTAAAAGGAGAAAAATTGCAGGAAACAATTTTATTTTTGATTTTGAAACTAATTCGATCGTGCTACTATTCATTGCATCTCAGTAGTTCCTCAAATCGATGCCAATCTCGGCGACTTCAAAAAGGTTAAATCACATGTTGTAACAAAAGGTATATAACTCATAGTCGCCTCGTCCACATACTTGGAAACTTTCCAGAAGCTGATGTCTTACTGCCAAAACTTATCAACACCAGATTATTTGCACTTGTTCGCATCGTATTTAACCTCACTTTACACTAATTTTATAAAACTTTCTCCGGCGCTGGAAATAGAATAAATGTGACTGTTCCATTTATAAAGTTGTTGGTTGATAGATGAATCTTATAACCATCACTTGACAATCCCACTGTAGCAATAAAGCCCTTGTGACTTCTATTAATTAATAAATGCTATACATATTTTCTGACAACCCCATACCCAAAACCAAATCAGTATTGGGTGGGAAAGAGAGTTGCCATACAACCAAAACTCAAAATTTTGATTTTCCCAAATTCGGAATTAAGGATTGTAATTCAATTTTACAAGACTATAGACTCTAATGCAAAGAAAAACAAATGCAAGGCATACCTTAAATGGCAGGAAGGTTTACACACTTTGTTAATATCAGGGTGTAATGAATTAAAATTATGAGGAAGTATATGGTCAGGAAGTTGAAAGAGTATACAGATAATGGGGTTTGGAGATAAATATAAAAAAGACAGAATATTTATGTATAGTTTCTGACAACAAGACCTGAAGATGGATATAATATAAAAGTATGCAATGAATACAATTACTTAGGACGATATTCGGGTATGAATGAATGCACTAAATAGTATTTTGGGGGATAAGAATGTATCTAAAGATAACAAAAAGATACCACCGTTTGCCTATGGCTCAGGAGTGTGGCCTGTAAAGTTGAGAGCAGAGGAGGATGCTGAATACCATAGAAATCAATATCTGGCGACAACAGTCTGGTATCTTTTGAAGAGATGAGATAACCAACTGGAGTCCGAGTTTTTTTAAAAATATTAAAACCAAACAGCTGGTTTGGTTATGTGGCCATGTGTAGCAAATGAAGAAGATCTACCGCAAAAACAGATATTGCAATGGACACCAACTAGAAGAAGATAATGGAAAAGTTAGAGGAAAGGAATTGATAGGGCAATGAAAGAGAGAGAAGAGGATTGGATCAATGGGAAGGAGATTATTGGAAGCTGGGCATCAAAAGACAGGGAAGATCACTATATACTGTTTTAAATATGTAATATAATAGGCCCTAAGCGCTCCACAAAAAACTTACTGGGCGCTATTGTTGTTAGGTAATGATAGATGAATCTTGTTGCGACCATTTAATAACACTATTGTAACAATAAGATGCTTGTGGCTCCCATTAATTAATAAACTGTGCACAAATATTGCACATACTTTTTAAACACCTGTACACATAACCAAATAACAACCAAGCTTAAAATTTAAAGGGTAAACTGACATTAAACAAAAAATTTAAATGTTCACTTTCTTAAAACTATCTCTAAATATTTTGTAAAATTGTGCTTAAATAAGGTTTTAAGGGACCAAACAAAACATGCTATCTCCATAAAAGTACTGATTTGGGAATTATTGAAAATTATGCGAGAATGTATAACTGGGGTACCAAAATAATGAACAATATTGACTACCACTAGCCTTGCTACTCAGTACTGCACACACAGAGTGTTGAGACGATGATGGAAAACCACATCATCAATATCATATGTATTGTCACTTTATAATCAAGGAGCTCTTTTAATGTCCTAAATGGCACCATGAGGTGCTTTTACTAAACAATAGCAACAATACTTTTCAACTTTACTTCTCAATTTAATGATTTCAGACATTTATACAATATACTTTGAAAAAATTATTTATTTATTTTAAAAATATTTATAATCCTGAAATTCTTTATGGAAGAATCACCATTGTTCTAGCTGAAGTCCATATCGACTCACAGCGTCTTTTACAGAATTAATTCATTACGCCTTTTTTTCATTTGTCTTCTTCCTTCCAAATTCCAATACCTACTGTTTTTTCAATCCTACATTTTTTTTTCATTCTACTGAAGATGACCATACTAATCTTTCCCCTTTTATTGTTTCCATAACTATGGCTTCTACTTCTATTATATTTCTTATTCTTTGTGTACTAGATTTCCTAGCAGCTCTTCTTCAGTAGTCCAACCTTACTGATAACAACTTCTATTGATCATTTATTATTTCCATATTGCCTTCCGAACTACTGATATAATTAATTAGTTAACATACCTTAATGTCAAAAGTAGTTCATTATTCTTATAGTAGCTACAGCTGTTTCGCCTCAACATAAGGCATCATCAGGCTTAGCACACGTAAACAAACTAACTAACTCGGACTCCCTTCTAAACGACAAACAACATTTCCCTTCCAACTGTATCTATGATACTATTACACAATAGATAATCAAAGGTAACCACACAAGACCAAGGTTATAGGAGATAACGTCAGAAGAACTCCTAATCAGTCATTCAAGAGCATTAGAAGTTGTAGGATGTGGCCACATCAAGGAAAAATAATTTTAAAAAAAAATTTTTATTATAAAACAAGAACCAACCCGGTTTACTATTTTGTGTGTGTGTGTTTTTTTATATACAAACAAGTTTTGTGTTGTGAACGTGTTTTTAGTTTGTTTACGTGTGCTAAGCCTGATGATGCCTTATGTTGAGGCGAAACAGCTGTAGCTACTATAAGAATAATGAACTACTTTTGACATTAAGGTATGTTAACTAATTAATTCTATTGATCCTTTTCTCCACAATATCAAATTTAATATTCCTATTATCTTTTGATCCAAACAAGTATTTCTCCTTACATCCCACATTCGCTTACCATTTCTATTGTTGATCCTAAATAATATAAATTTTCTTCTTTTTTTAAATTTTATTTTATTATTTTTTTTATCAAGCTACCACCTAAATGCATCTGGATTAAATTAATGTATTAAAAAAGCCAAGATAAACCATAGAAAATAATTAAAAAACCTACTATTGTTTTATTTCAAGCCGTCAATTTACAGAAAATAAACACCCCCAAAGTAAAACACAAATATTTTGTTAGAAGATTGACAAGAATCCAAATGGCTAAGGAGAAGAAGGAGGACTGGTTTATCTATTTTTATCCTCCATTACTATTTATTCCAACACCTTGTCACTCCCGGCCAAACTGGCAACGTTGCCAAAACATCACGTGGAAAGGGCAAACTGGCAACATTGCCAGAACATCACGTGGAGAATCGTCATAGAATTAAGTTATTCAATTCATAACAATTGAGATTTAGAAAGTTTAGCTCTGGATTGTACCTGACAATCATATTAAACAGTACAAAAACAATACACTAACTTTGTCAACATCCACTCAAAAATTCCGACTTTTTCCAAATTAACTTAGATGGTTTTGCTTAAATGTAGAGGAGGTTTAATGACCAGTACAAAATGTATTTGTTGCCATCTTAAGAAAAAAAAAATGTAGAAGAGTTACTGGTCAAGAACAAAAAATAAACCATGGGAGACATATTATAAAGGGACTACCATGGATCATGAGTAACTTTTATTTGGTTACTGTTTGACACATTGGGTTCAATTTTCTCTTTTTAATCAATAACTCCATGACCAGGATTTTTGGGCTCATGATGATCAATTTGTATTTTTGAAACCGTAGAAGCTAAAAACATTTTATTATTTTTTTTTTATGTAGCAAAATTTCATCAAAATAAAGCCGATTTTGAACAAATAAAAATTTTCAGTTTTGGCAGCTATAACAAATTTTGAGTAACAAAAAAAGCCTAAATATTAACTATTCGTTTTTGGTTGTAAAACACTGCACAGATGATAGACACAATAGAGTTTTAATTCTGAAACCGTTTTTGGGTTTATGAGACCCAACAACATTTGCTTTCTTGTTGTTTAAAGGTGAAAAACCTCTCCGTCATCATTACATTACTGTATTACAAAATAAAAAAGGTCAAAAGTGTGCTAAAACCACATGACATAGGCATATAGGGACAGTTATTTTTATAAAGTCGAAGTCTTTTACGCAGCCTAGTGCCAATATATTTATTTTTTCATCAAATAAACATTAATATTTGTTCGTAATCAGAATATACAGTTTTCTAACTCTATAGTTTTAGCTCTTTAACTCCAAGATTTTTTCTTTCTTTTTTTTTTTTCCCTTCCCCCTGTTTGATTTTTTTCCTATAAAGTGGAACAATACAAAGAACATAAATCCAAAATTTAGAAATATATAGGATTTATGAGCTTGTCTGTATGGTTAGCAACTTACCAACAAACAGACATGTGTATGAAATTACATTGGTTCTAGATTTTACTTATGGACCCTAATAAAGAGAAGTCAATGAAAATGCAATCCAACTTTAAAAGAGTATTGAATTGTTTGTCTCACATGTAATAACAACTGCTTTTAAAATTTATACTCTACATATTTCTCATTTTGTGGTTAAATTAAGTTGTAATCATCATACAAAAACAATAATATATGATTTCACACTAATATTTAATTTCAAATTCCTTTTTTTTCCCTTTCAGATTTGTATGTCATGCACTGTTCAAGCTAGAGGTGGGGGGGGGGGGGGACATGATATCTGACAATTTAAATTTGATTTGTCTAAGCACAAATATATTAATTTTTCGTCCAATAAACATACATATCTGTAATCAGAATAACTTCGTTTTATTCGATACCTTACACATAATATTTCCAAAATAAAATTTTTCAAGACAATAGTTTTTCCTCCTTTAATTACCCACAATGTTATTTTTCCCTTACCATTATTTTTCCTATATGTAGAACAATACAGAGAATACAAATAATGCAGTTTGAAATATATATGATTTATTGTCTTGTCTGTAGACGGGTTGCGACTTACGGACATACATGCATGTGGAATTATAAGGGTCCTTGGTTTTACCTACATATCCCAAGAAAAAAGAAACATAACAAGAAGAAGAACATGAATAAAGAAACCCCTAACCGTTGAATACTCTAATGGTGTCAGGGGTCATAAGAGAACAAGAGTTGGTTAAGAGAGACCTGATATGAATGATGAAAGAGGGATATAACTACATAATAAAAGGTGAAGGATCCGGATAGGTCTCTCTATATGTGTGAGCTCTTGACAGGTTTTAAAATGGTTTATATAACCAGTTTCAGTTCTAAAGTTGAATATTCTATAATTTCATCAACTTTTCCAAGTCACTATCTCCTTACTGGTTTTATGTAATTTTGGTTTCCAATATAGCTCTGGAGTAAAAAGCTTTGTTGGATTTTTTCATAGTTATCTTGACCTAGGTTTTTCTCTTGCTAACAAGAATTGAGCCATAATATTGAAATGTTTTGTATTATTTTTATATACACAAATGTCGCCAAAAACTATATCCTATTACATTATTAATTTGAAAAATAACAACAATTTTAAACTAACAAACTTTGCAATAGATTTGGTAAATTTAGAATAAGGCACTGGACAAATTTATTGCATTAATTATTTTGACATATCTAATTTCATAAAAATTTTTAGCATGACTTAATTTCCTTCTTCTTTATTTTTTTAATTATTAAATAGTTTTTCTTAAAATGAAGATTTTAACAATTATGTTTTGTATTTCAAGTTAATCTATTATTATTATTTTTTATATTAGTAATAAAAAGTACTAGAAGTAACTTAATGGTGGTTACAAGTAACATATCTGAGTATTTTGTATCACCAAGTCTGATTATCTGTTAATTTCTAATAAATATATATTAATTAAGAAACCTACTCCGCCTCCAGTCTATCACATTTGAAAACGACCTAATAATTTTGGAAAGTAAAAGGTAGTAAAGTGTAGTGGAGTTATAGACATACTGTAAAGACAGTTTACATTATGTGAATCTCCACTAACAACATAAACAACAACTGAAGTATGGCAGCAGGTGTAAATTACATTGATAAATGGCCGGCACTGAGGCTCAACACATAAAAGTCTTCTGTAATAGTTTTTTGGAAACCAACACAGAAGTATATCAGCAATGTATAAGTTATAAAATGCTTTGAGAATACATGATTTTATTTTTAACTTTTTGGCAATGGCGTTGAATAAAAAAAAAAACAAAAAACAATAATTAACATTTTTTATAAAAGCTATTTTTAAATTCCTCTCGCACGCACAATTTATTCTCAAGGATCCATTCATTCTATTCTTTATAAGAGACCATGCGAAAAGTTTGGATTGTCATTTGGAAAGATCAACCCAAGCAGTGCTCTCTATTGTGAAAGCACACAAATTATTTCATTAATTTACAATTTGGTGCTTAGGCCTAATAAAATAAGCCAATTTTTGACTGAAACTGTGGAATGAAGTTTCAAAAGACTTTAAATTTTTTTAGAGAGCTTTATGTATAACTTGGAGTTACTATCTCCATTTCAAAAGATTTTCTGGAATATTTACAAAACTAAAAAAGCTAGTAATTTATGCAACAGTTCATACTTCTCTTATTTACTATTTGAAGGTGCTCACTAATACAGATAAAACAGCTGAATGATGTAGCACTCTAAGTTACAGTCCCTTGAAAGGACTTAAGGCTCTACAGGCATAACCATCATTTTGGATTCAAGAACAATATTAAAGATTACATTGATAGTAATGGTTGGAAAATTATGTACGACCTTCATTTTAACGGTTAGAACAATACAAATGTGATAACTTTGTTTAAAGTTTTGATTTATCTTGATAATAGTTTAAGTAAAAAATGTAGGAAATTTTGCAATTTTTTTTGTACTTTAAATTTAAAGATATTAAAAATGTAAAGAGACCACCTACTCAGAATTTAGTTATCTTTAAAATGCTATTAGTTCCAACAAGTTCGGATAAAGTATAGCGAAAAAATTTGCTTCATAGTGGAGGAAAGTTCGCACAAGAATTTTCATAAATCATTTTGAACTGAATTTTCATTCAAATCATTACGATAATTACCTGATTTCAATTATTTCATCTTAAAGTAACATTTTCTAAAAATGATAGTTTGGATATTCATGGCTACATAGATCAATTTCATCCAAATACTAAAACAATTTATAACACCAACTAACCATAAAAATCCATTAAAATTAGAAAAAAAAAATTAAGAACTTGAAACCAGAGGATCTGGAACATATTCTAATTCAGTCATATACCACAATAACCCTTTTTGGGTCATACTGGAGAAAGACTATGACCTCAAAGATAAAAAAGTTTAAAGCCTTATTAACTAAAAGAATACAGCAAACTCGACCTCAATCTGTCTTGCCTTTCTAAAATGCTGAATAAGAAGTTAAACTGCACTACAGTACTTTAAGTTCCTTCAGACAAAACCTCTCATATATAGTAGAAGTTTAATACACTGTTGCTAGCAAAGATAAGACTGTGTACAATTAATTTTACAAAACATCATTTTATTTTCTCACTAAAACACAATTTGTTCGACAAAACAAACGGGCAGCAGTTTACCAACTCTTATCAAGATTGAAGCTAACATGGGCACAATGAAAATCCCCACTCTTATAAAATACTTTGTTTTTTATCATTCATACAAATAAGGGCAAGTTGAGATATCGTATTGACGAATTTTTAATATAAAAAATTTTAGTGATAGTGATTTTTTTTCAAGAAAACTCAAAACACCAGAGACTATGAAATGTTCATTGATCCTACTTAATTTGGCAACATTTGTGGCTCATTGTTTATATAATATGTGTTAGTAAACTCTCTAAAGCTTTTGAAAGAAGTAATTCCTAAACCACAAATAAAACACTAACACAATTAATGTTAAAAAATTTAATAAACCCTTATATAACAATTCGATAACATAGCTACCATTGTCAGAGGGACATAAACCAATACCTACTAAACCAAATGTGACAGTGAGATGACTTATAAAGGGTCAATTATGTGTAGCACCCCTCCTTCTTCCACACTGGTCAGACCCGTTTCCCTCAATCCAACTACACTAATACAACTTACAATTACATTTAATGAAGGAGTGTTCCAACTATGATCCATGAGAGCTGAGGTGTTTGGAGCTGTGGAATCGATATATAATAGTTTTCAGAGTATAAACATTGTAGACAAATGAGATTTGCAAGGGTCACAGGTAGGTTCAGGAAGAGGTAGGTAACCTTTAGTAAATAGGCAGAAAGAACTCATGGTGGTCTAACTGTGCAGTGCTTTACTTGGTGCAAATAAAATAAATTACGAGCAGAATTACGAGCTGCACATCTTAAAAGATAACATTGTGATAGCTCACTCCCGGAATTAAATTAATACTTACTTGTTTAGTGTATGCTACGGTAACAAACTTTGTATTATGTTGTTGTAAATTTTAGGTAATCTAATATGTTTTTTATTTATCTAATGATGGTGTAAGTACACTGAAACAACTATAATGAAATGAAAAAAAAACTACAATGACAAAAGTACTTACAGCAAATTAAATACAAACCATCAAAAAGCACTATGTAATTAAAAATACTAATTTTTAACATAACATTATATTACTGTTGTAATATAATTTCATCTGGGAATATTAATAAAAAAAGCAATCTACGTAACAAAATGATCAATAACATTGCATGTTTGTAACAAAAACTAAATAAACTTTTCACCAGTCATAAAAAACACGCAAAACAAAACAAACATCTTTATTATGATATATAAAGGGCTATAAACTTGCGTTCTGCAAGAATAAAACTGCTTTATTGCGGGCAAAGTTTGATATATTTGATAAATTCAATTAATTGTTATCAATCTAATAAAATAAGCCATTTATTAAATTAAGTCAAATAACATTAACTAATGGTATTTTTATGATTTTACTTCCATAAACAAACAGGAAGCTATGAAGTATATGAGTGTCTCTGTTAATAAATTATGTAGAAATGTTTTCACTTATAAATCAAAACACAAATAATAACTTTAATAAAGAAATTAATTAAAAAATATGTCATGTTTACAAGACTACAAATGCCGAGACAATATAATTCAATACAAAAAGAAAAAATAATTAACTCTTAAAATAACTAATAGATTTACAGATAAACCAACAAAACAGAAATAAACAAATAAAAGACTGAAATACTGTCTCTGTGAAGTAAAAGTCCTGTAAAATTAGTCACTCAAGAGGTAATGCCTGTTTTTGGAGCAGGTATTCACTAAATTATTATTATTATTTTTAATAAACTGAAATTCTAGTTTTCATGTTGTGTTGTTGTTCGTCTGCAATCTACGTAAACTGCATTTATTGTTCATATTTTATTGTGTGACATGGAGACGCCTATTGAGTTTAAATCTAACCTTGAAGCTAAAGTGCTTAAAAGCTAGACACATGAAGTAATTTCAAACATTATACACTTCATGGAACGAGAAGGTAACATAGACAGATTCATCATGCGAAAAAAGTGAGAAAATGAGTGGCAGCCGCTGTTAATGATTCTCAGAAAACTCTAAAGTGGAGAAAAAAAAGGAAGGTGACTCGTCCTTTGAAACACTAAATAAAAACAAAATCTACCCAAAAAAGTGACGGGTATAGAAAGTCTTGTCCTTGGCGTCATAAGGTGAATAATAAATCATTTTTATATGACAGAGAACTGGCTACCACAATTTAAAAAAATCCATGCTAAATTGCAACCCGATTTAAATGTCACAGTATGTCTCACAAGCATTGGAAGAATGATTTAAAAATAGATTATAAGTGAATTATTATAAGTGTAGGAAGACTAAAACAAATAAACACATTCTAATGTAATCATTATAATGTAGTGGCACATGTGGCCCAGCCAAGGAGCCCACCAAACCAAAACTATAATAAGCATAAATTAGGATGTAATGGAAAGGGATTTTAAATAATAAAATATGAATTGGCACTTGCGATTTTGTTGAGCAGTGTAATATGACGTAGAAGGGGGAGCTTGAACCAGCGAGCCGAGCAGGAGTCTGTTCCGAGAGCCGCGAGAAGGAAGACCGCTACGGAACGAGGTCAGTCCATTTTCGGCCACGTGCTAGCTAAATTAAACAGTATGCTTTTCGGCCACTATTAAAGCTTTATCTTGCCGATATGTTTTTTTAATAAATTATAAATAATTCTGTAATCTTTTAACTCGGCGATAAAATAAAATATAACATTTAATTTCACTTGCGTTGCGTCCGTTCATTAGCGTCCTAACCCGACTCCTTGGCCCATCCTGACAAGATTCGGCTAAAGTGTACGCGGTCTCCAGCCAGCCGGAGCTTCCAGCTGGTCAAAAGAAGTGGAGACGGTCACACACACAAGAATATAAGGACCCTGATATGATTTCATTAGTTTTTCTGTCTATATCGTTTCTATTTTTTTCGTTAAAGCTAAAGTGAATATTAAGATTATACAGTAATTATATTAATAATGAGAAACATATTTATTTATACAATTTGCATTTATATATTCCAAATGGAACCACTGTTGATGTTGTCGTCATATGGGTTGACTGTACTCTGTGCAAATGAAACAAAGTTAGGGGAAGTGGAGTGGGAGTATACACTATCTCTTTCTCACTATTCTCCCTCTCAAGCACCAAGTATTAAAAGTGTCTCTATTAAAAATAAAAATATGTCCTTCAATTTTCCTTATTTCACATACCCTTTATACAAACCTATTTAACCTCTAAACCAAAACCCTCAACATATGCTGAACATCCTGCAGCGTTAACACCAAACGTACAATTTTATATTAAATTGCTTCACTGAATTGACTGACAGTATAATAGTATTGACATATTGTAGAATTATAAGATAAAGTTATGTGAGTGGGGAAAAAAAACTAACTTTGTATTTTGTGGAACTTTCCATTTTGAGATCTCCTATGTCCAAAATAGTATTCCTTGGAATGTTTTCAGTCTTGTCATCTGTGCAGTAGTACTCCTACAGCCCAAACTAGTAGGCTGATTTTCATGAAATTTATTTTGCATATTTTGGTCTTATCTTCAGACAATTTTTTCTTTGATAATTCAAAATTTAAAGGCTGCTGTTGTATGTAGAAAAAATATGCAGCTGTTTGAATTTCACAAAATTGGATCAAACAACTTTAGCTGAGGATAAAATAAAGCAAAAGCTTAAAGTTTCAAATATTTTAATAATATAAATGAGCTACAATTGTTTTGCCTTGCGGCATCATCGGGCCGCAAGGCGAAACAATTGTAGCTCATTTATATTATTAAAATATTTGAAACTTTAAGCTTTTGCTTTATTTTATCCTTGAATATGGAGTTTCAACAAGAAATATCTGCTAATACATTAAAGTTAACTTTAGCTGAAGTGAAAACCAAACTAAATGTACTGGTCACCAGTTACCCAAAAATGCTAAATTATCAGTAAAAAAAAATGGAGCTTTTTTATAACCACCCCCACCTCCATTAGTCAAAACCGTCCTAAAGTAGACATTATGTAAAAACAAGCAAAAATAATCAAACATTTCACCAATCGGACAAAACAGAAAAAACAAAATGTAGTAAGATATATAAGGGTATATAATTTGTATTATTAATCTCTATCATAAAGAAACAGGAAAGAAAAAATAAATGTGTATAGGCCTATCATTTTCATAATTAATCTCTCATTTGACCAAACATGGTACAGCTGATTTTAATAAATGCTCCCTTTTTATAACAGCTTCCTATTTGGTATTTTAGTTTTTTACTGCCAATTCCTGAAGCAACATTTTTATGTAGATCATGACCAATATCTTTTGTTTGCGTCCTTTGAGACTACATTTTAGGGGGTAAATGTCAATCATCATTGTAACTAATTTTAAGAAAACAGAACTTTGCCTTTTGTCCTACAACAGCTACACCCATATATTGAGATATAAAAAAAAGCCTCAAAATATGGTCATACACAAATTAGGTCAATACCAGTCCACTAATTTGTGCTGTAGAGTGTTGCTAGACAACAAATCAACATAATTCGAATAACCACTTTTCAGCTCCCGAGACCCTAAAACTGATATTTTCATGAAAACTGTAACCAATTTGATATAATAAATTGTATGTTTATAATTTCTCGATAATAATATGTTTATTTATTCAAACATGTTTCAACGACAAAGTCACCATTTTCAGTGATGCACGAGCAATAATGACTAAAACTTTATCAAGCATACCATCTCACAAGTTTAATGAAATTTTGGCAAATTATTAGAGGGGGGGGGTGGAGTTCTGAAACAGTATAGAAGCTGTACAGAAGAAATTTGTACTACTCATCCATTGTTTGTATATACATTTAACTTATATATATATTTTAATTTTCCAAGTATATATTTATGTATAGTGCTTAGTTTGTATTTTACATACCTGTGATAACGTCTTAAACATTGAACAAAATTCACTCGGACCTTTTACGCAAACTCATAAAACAAGTCTCAAAGACTGCCAAGCAGATACCACTCTGCTCAGGCAAAACTGTGCCATTCTCCTGTAACGTCTCATGGCAAAAACACACGTCAAAACACCGTTATGATAGCGCTACTTGCAGAGTTTTCAACACTATTCACCCACCCACCCACACACACACACACACACATACACAACAGTCTCCTGACACGTTATGCTCAGGCCAATCTCCCCAAGAAACCAGCTCAACACTGAATGGCTTGTAAGCTCACCTCAGATTGCAAGACACAATGAAAATTCACACCTTCGTTTGACCCCCTAGGTCAAACATATAAATATGGCAAAGTCCCTGCAAAAATCATCTAGACCTCTCCAGACACAGAGCTTCTTGATCAGATCTCAACCATTCAGTCCTTCTTCTGGACACTCCGATCCGACACTTCATCAACACGACACCATCACACCAATGCTGGCTGATATTGGAGAAAGATTGAAGATATTTTTGAAAGGAACTGCCATCTCTTCTGTCTTCTACTACAACTGCTGAAAGTCGCCTCTGAGCAGTGAAGGAAATTTGGGCTTACATCCATTGACCTACTCTGTAAGCCACTCCCGTTAGGGAAGGCAAATTGGGGTAACACCCAGCGGTCTAGTCTTCTACCCGAACCTTCCTCTCCCCAATAAGCCTTACACCACCAACCTCCCCAACACCAAACCTCGAGTTCCATACTACATTCTTTTTCTGTTAACCTCATACCACCATTCGCCGCAAGGCCCATCCTCTATACAAGACCCAAGCCGGTGATATTAATACATATCACCAACTAGGTTTTCCCGAACTCTTCAACCCAGCCTACATCACTAGGTCTTAAAAATTCAAAATTTAAACAATTATTTATTTATAGAGTTTGATAGAATTCAAACTAAGCCTATTAATTTACAGTTATAAAGTCACTGTGTTCGAATTTTACTTAAACAATTTTAAAAAAACATTTTACATACAATAACTATTATTTTTAAATAATGTAATCCCCCCCAAAATTCATAAAATAAAATTCAAGATTAAACGACAAGCCTTTGCAATCATCTTGTCTGTAAAGTGAATTTACGTCACAGCCTCGATAAAATTTTAATATATTCTTGGCAGATCTTACGTCAATGTATTACGAAGAAATACCACCCAGTGACACTTTCCTGTGAAATAGTATTTCAGTCATAATAAATGTCACTTTTCTAACAGAATCAACTTGTTAATATTGGGTTACTGAATCAGAAAACTGTCAAAATATGTCAATCAGTTTACAAAAACAATTAACTAATGAAATCTGTCGATACAAAATACTTGAATGTTTTCAGAAATACTTCTGAGATCGTTGTATTTTGGAATTGGAAGCTAATTTAATTTTAAACAGAATGTATCAGAAATCCGTATAAACTTCAGGAGTAGGTTCTTTCCGATAAAATTATTAAAAAAGTTCCTATAAACATATTTCCAAAATCACTTTCTTTTCAGTGTATTTGTGTTTTTCATATAAATAAATTTATATCTATGGAATTGGATGAGATTTATCAGACTTTTACTGGTACAGGATCTCTTTATTTAGTAAATTTTCAATATTACAGTCATTTAAAAGGATTAATGTTGAATTATTTTTGCTCTCTTACATGTACATTGTTAGCTTCATTTTTTCTGTAGTTCAAAGGAAAACAGAGTTGTTGATAAAGAAGTAACAACATAATTTCTTGATAATTGACTACAACAACCAGAAGTTAATGATACCAGATATTCCATATTATTATTAGTTATATTATATGTTACACCTTAAATTCTCAGACGTGTTTACATATGCACTGGATACTTTGAACATTTGTTGTATAAACATACGTCCAAAAACGTTCTTTATCTGTCTTTTTGTGTGTTTTTTATTTAAAAAAATTAACTATAGAAATGAACGAAATATTCAGTCTAAATTTAATATACATTTTGTGTGTAACTTTATACCAAAAAATTTTATTTTGTAAATTTTAATATAGCAGCATTTAAAATTTGTATATCTTGAAAATTTTTAACTTTGCACAATAATATATTGTTCTTTTAAAGACAATTACAATGGTAGTTTCCATTTTTCTGTAAGCCAAAGGCAAACGAAGTTATCAATAAAAAAAAAAAATAATAAAAAAAAAATATATATATATATAATTTCTTAGTAATTGTCTACTATAACCAGAAGTTTACACCAGTCTGTTATTATTAGGTGTAATGTTATTATTATTACATGTTCCATTTTATGTTACTGCCAATGTTATTTATTTTCTGCTTCTAGCGGTCACTTATTTATTTATTAATTTATTTACGATCCGTAAACAAAATTCATTTTCGTGGCCATCACTCAATTTAATACTACATATAACCAATGAGCAACACAAGTACATCTGTCACAATAGTTAAATCAAAATAAATAAAACAAAAGAAACAATAATATTAATAATAACAATATGGCATTATAAATTAGTATTTTGTAATATAAATAAAATAAATACAATATATTTTTAAGTCCGAATGTTCACCAATGTCAGTATGGATAATGGGATTTATGATAGCTTAAAAAAAACGGAAGCGAGAGGGAACAAAAATGAAACACATCAAATTTTGAAACAAACAAAAATACAGATTTTATAAAGAAATAATTCAGTTTACCATTTAAAAGAACTTTAGAAAAGATTTTTGAACAGGTTTTGAAATCAATTCACATGATCTTTCCTTAAAAAAAAAAATCAAAAGTTGACTTGAATTACAACTAAACGTTATTTAATAAGAAATTTGCTTGTAGTGATATACTTCTTCAATTATTTTTAACTTTAAATAAGATTACTAAAGTAGTTCTCGAAGATGGCGGAACTTCAAAACGCATCAAGAAATATAAATAATAAGACAATGCTAGGATTGGCATTGTACTCAAACCGAATAGTTATAAAAATATAAGTCTAATTCTATTTCTCCTTGTTTTCCCAGTTTAAAATTAAAAACATCTTCCATTTATCGTGTACAAAAAGTTTTCCCAGAATATATTTTTTTAACAAATTTGAAATAATATATGTTATAGTATAAAAGCATTGTACAATGGATCTTCTTTCATAACACAAGTAGTTGAAACAAGGGAAATGACCGCAGAGTAGCTTTCATTTGATAGCATTCTCCATTATCACCCTACGAGAAAACATTACATTTTACCCCGAGAGACGATATTTTTTTATATCAGAAGGAACAGCACGTGGACGAATAACCATTACTATTTCAAATATTATCACATCGGTTTGGTTTCGTCTACCAACTTCATTAATTGGTTTATGTAATGCTTGTTTTTATGTATTCTTTTTAATATAAATATAAAAACAATATTTTGTGAATTTATTTGTAAAAGGAAACAAAATGTAATTTTCTATATTACAAAGTTTTCCCCTCATGCATTTCTTTTGACGAAATATTTTGTAAGATTTTGTTTTTTATATATTTGCAAAAATATATATTTAAATAGAGCATAAATTTTGTTTGTTTGTAATATAAACCTGTTCTAGGCGTAAATCGTACTTGATTGAAATTCACTTTTTAAGGAGACATCGTGTCACGGTTCATTTGAATTATTCCTGAACCGTAATTTTCCTTTACTTGCAAGTTAATTTACAAGTCTGAGATGCTAGTTTCATCAAAATTTGAACAAAATCAATAGAGATGATTTTGAGATACAGTGGAATCTTAATAATTCCAACCTTGATATCTGGAATTCCTTAATATCTCGAATTTATGCCATCCCCTTCACTACTTATAACCCCAATGCTAATTTTCCCTCGAAAAATAGAATATTTTAAAGAAAGAACCTCAATAAGACAAATTTGTTGGTTTCCTAGATGCACTGCTAAACCTCTACAACTCAAAGGTACGGCATTTGAACACTTCTACAAGTCGAAGTTTTGATAAAATCACTTCTATAACTGGAAGTTTTGTCCAGTGGACATTTTTGAAAGTTTAAGATAACAATACTGTATGAAATGATGAAATTTTCATCTTAAGAACATGAACTTCCCCTTCTCCCGAATCCTTGTATTTTCCCAGATTTGGGCTCAGTACAGTTCTATTGTTCACCCTGTGTGTACGTTATATGCCTACAGTTCTGTGTTTATTAAAGTTTTGTTTTTTATTAAAGCGATTGTTGAGTGGTTTGTGCTGCAGTAAATTAGTTAGGGATTTATTGCTATCACTGTATTCACAAAAAATAATGTTAACAACCATGTACAGTTCTTATCTGTAACTGTGCTGATTTGTGATTAAAATAAAATTAAGAACTGTTTATTAAAACAAAATACTTGTACTGTGGTGTTTTCTTTCACTTATTCTTTATTACAGCAATAAAAATGCAATCACAACACATTAAACGAAATGAATAAAGCTCAGTCAACTTGGGTCCCCTACAACTTAAAGTTGCTGATTTTTGTCCGCGGTAAGTAAAACTTAGCAATCTTGAATTATTTGATAACTCGAAGTATTAGTAATTCACTTGAGATATGAGTTAAGGTTCCACTGTATGAGATATTTTAAAAACAGCTCTTATGAATGATAGTTTTGTTTTTTACCAATAACTCACAAGATTCGTATTATTGGGAAGTTGGCAACAAATACCTTTCGTTTGGTTCTTTAGAGGCTATATTCTAGCAAAATTTGAACAAAACCGGTTGAAACAATTTTAAGAAAAGCATAAATTTTTCGATTTTTTTCTACACCCAAATTTTGAGTTACTGACATAAAATCACCAGATGTGATAAAAATATACCGACATACCAAATTTGATTAAGTTCAGTTCCCAATGGACCTCAAAATAGATATTTCCGTGAAAAACTCTTTTTCATCAATCACATAACTTTCTTTTTACTATGTATATGTGATTAAGTAAAAATTGGCCTATTCGTATCATTTTAACAATACTTGAAGAAAAAATATGTTAAAAATACTATTATTATCTAGCATTATCTTTTCAATGATAACCTAAACAATCTCACTACCATAAGTCATAGCTACAATTTTCTAGGAAAGTTACTGCAGAGAAATTATTTCAGGAAGTTCAACATTCTTAACTGACACAGCAGTTAAATATTTCAACAGTGATTGATGGCCCTCAAATATAATCTAAACCTAATTATAGGAACAATCAAACTGTAGCAAAAAATCTTATAGAAGTCGTATAAACATCACATGGGCACTTACGTATCTCTATAATACTTGAAAATATAATAAGAAGAGATTAAATGACGTATATTTAAACCACTTAGATACAACTACATGAACTTGGAATGAGATAAAGGGTGTGACTCTCATTATAAACATGCTCCAATCGAGCGAGTGGGCTTCGATTTTGAATTTGTCACTTATTTGTACTATACAGAAAGTTATGTGACAGGTCAAAAAATAAATACCATGTTCTTCACGGAAATATCAGTTTTGAGATCCTCAGCCCCAAAAAGTGGTTTTAAGAATAATGTTTGTCTGTTATCTGTGATGTCTACAGCCCAATCAAGTGGACTAATTTAAAAAAAATTGTTTCAATAACTCAAAATTTAGGGTAGCTGCAATAAGAGTAAAACTTAAAATTATTATTTTCTTAAAATTGGAGCAAATTATTTTGATGAAATTTTACTAAAATGTTAGAAATAAGAACCCCCCCCCCCAATCTGTAGCCATCTCCCCAAAAAATCCTGTTTCAGAACCAATTTGCAATAAACCAAAACGTCTAAATGGTGTTCTATAAAAGACATAATTTCTCAAAATCCAGTCTACCGATTTCATTCAAATTATAGTGAAACATGACCAAAACCAGTTTACATCTCATGTACGTAAAAGAAAATTACAATTTAAAAAATAGTTGGAAAAAACCAAATGACCGCTGTCTTTTCGAGCCTTTGTTAGATTCCAGGACATTCTTGAATTAGTGGAAATGAATGTGCCAGATACATTGGCTAATAGAACATCAGTGGGTTACTTCATAGGACATGAACTGTTCTCAGGGATATCCAAGAAAGTAGTAATTCAGGCCATCAGCATTTGCGTTCAAAAAGAAAAAAGTGGTAAACTATATTAAGATTAATAATTAATAAAAGGCAATCTGTACTTCCACAATATATTTTAATGAGCCGTGTCGACCAAGGTTTCGCCAACTACAGCATTATCAAAAGCAGCTTACAGACAAGAGTAACAAACAGCTGCTATTGACAATGCCGTAATTGGCAAAACCTTGGTCGGCACAGCTCATTAAAATATATTGTGGAAGTACAATGGCCTTTTATTTAATTATTAATAATGGAATTCCACTAAGTACCTACGGTCGGTAATATGAGTTATATTAGGATTGAGTAGGATTCTCATTTCATGCTCCTCGGTATGCAAATTGCTTCCGATCTTCTTTAGTTGAACAGGAGGAAAATCAGAAAAGAAGAATGTTTCATCACAGAGCTTGGTCACTTGTGTGCAGGATATGAGGCCTGTAAGAGCTCACTATAGTGAGTATGGGGATGGCAATCACAAGGGAATTTTGCTGGATCTACACTTTATTTAATGTAATCTTGTGTTAGATCCCAATCTTTCATCTTTCCCATCTGGTCTCTATTGACCAACTCTTGTTCTCTTCTGACCTGATGCTATTAGAGTATTCGAGGGCTAGGTATCTTTATTTTACGCTTTTTCTTCTTCTTTTTTCATAAGGCTTATTTTAATGACCGAAAGGTTTTTGCCTTTAAACAAGAAATAAATATTAAATTTTCTTTTCTTCCTTTCTTTTTATGGTGATGATGACAGATGTTTTTCGTCTTTAAAAAAACAAGTGGGGGAAAATGCACTGTGCACTTCCTTTTTGAGCGAAATCATCTCAAACAGGAAAGGATTACGACCTATGGGTTCTCAATAATTCAAGCGACAATTGCCAGGAAGACCTTGAAGTTTGTGGAGATAATGAATCTTCTAGGGGATGACCAAGAGGATAGTAAACTATTTGGTTGTGTGATATGGTCTTGCGGCTGACATGCTAAAGGAATAGATGAAGAAGAAAGGGCTTATGAGACCTTATGAAGTAGATGTAATGTCCTCCCAATTTCAGAATAAATGGCATGTTTTTTTAGAGAAACTATTTCTCATTATTTTCCTACATGTGAGTTATGAAAATACAAATTTTACTTCTTTAGGTAAAACATAATGGCTAAAATATACACAGATGAACGTAAAATTAAAAAACACAAGTGTTTCTACTTCATAGACTTACAAGAGCTATGTAAAAGCCACACACGTATCACATGAACACTTGAATTATGTATCTCAATGCCACTTGAAAACTAATAAAATAATTGTATATCAGATTAGGTGAAGTTATCTAAACTGATATATGGACCTCTTCACTTTGCACTATTATGGTATTTTTTGTAATCTTTACGCTTAGATAAAGAAAAAGAAAGCTAGTATTGTTTTTGCATTTTTCTTTATAAAAAACCTTATAAAAAATAGTTTTTATTATCAGTGGTAAGTAAATGCTTACGTAAGCTTCAAAGGCAAGAAAGGATGAAGTAAAATTTAGTGATAAAAATTAATGATGTATTAATAAAGATGATTAATATGATCAGGTTTATGAACTTCATGATGATAACGATGCAGGTTAAATGTAAACGATGTTGTGAAATGGCACAGAATTTTATTACTTCTAATTAGATCTTTATAAAAAAATGTATTTACTTAATTACTCAAGAATTTAAAAAAAAAATGTTTATTCTCCTCATTTAAGATAAAGTTAGTGGAGCACAAACTTTCTTACATACCGATTTGCAAAATCAAAATCAATCAAGCTCAAAATTCAGAGAGGGAAGCTGTCAAGACCAAAACTAAAATTTGGATCTAAATTTATAAATTTTGTCTAAAATGTATTCTTTGTCTCTTTGTATTCAAACAAAACATAAGTTATTATCTCAATAAAAAATAAATTTCCCTATATTTGAGCTAAGGCACTAGACAGATTTTCATTGGTTGATGTGTGGTCAGCATATGTATGTAGTATGTCTTAGGGGTTATCACGTACAGTTTCCGTTACTATAGCTAAGTTTTCATAACCATGATTTGTTACTAATTGCATCTCTCCACTGTTTCTCACGATGCTGCGTCAAAATCAAAATTTATGTAGACCACTACAGGACTTAAACCTAAAACCTGTTACACACAAAATGACAGTTCTAACACTTAGGCTAAAAGGAGAACCATTTGAATATATTAAAATTAGCTAAACCAAATAAAAAATTAGCCATATATTAAAATATCAGCTATAAAAAAAAACTTAAATATAATTTATATATTATACTGTACTGATTAATTTGAAGAGAAAAAAAAATCGTGAAGCCAGTAAGCTTTGTTTTAGCACACTGAAACACTATGGCCAGTTAAATTCATTGTGGATACAAGCTTAAGTAAACCAATAGAACAAGGAAAAACCCTAAACCACAAAATAACACAACTACACAAAACTGTATAATGTGTTTATATTACCTTATGCACATTTCGATAGCTCTGCTATCATCTTCAGAGGTACACTACATACTCGTACATAGTGTACCTCTGAAGATGATAGCAGAGCTATCGAAATGAACATAAGGTAAAAAAAATGCATTATACAGTTTTGTGTAGTTGTGTTATTTTGTGGTTTGGAGTTTTTCCTTGTTCATATACAATCACCACAGTGCTCTAGTGATTTATTTAAACCAATAGAGTTTTTCAACAAATTAGTTTAAATTTATAATTTATCATTTGCAAATCCATTGTTGTAAAGTGTACAGTCACACTATGAACATACTCTATAATTTGGTTTAGAAATATTAACTTCGTTACGATGCAAGACTAGGGCTAGTTTTGCAATAAAGAAACAATTGTTGTTTAGGTGTTGATTTTACTAAACAGATTGGACGAATGGTATACTTTGAATCTTAGAAATTAAAGATCTAGTGCTGCCATCTAATGGCCCACTTGTAACTTCAAGGGACAGTATGGCATAATGCATGATACTCCCTCCCACACTAGCACAATCTGAATCTTAACCCACAAATTGAACTTTACAGCTATGGGACTTCTCTTAGATATAAATTCATTGGTTTAAGCAAAGTATGTATAACGTTAATCAAATCATGTCTTGTATTTGATGTATTGGTGTCAGAATTTCACTGTAGAACAGTAGTTAGCAGAATGTTCAATTATGTACAATGTAATAACGTGACCTAACCACGCCTTGCAATGTCACATTTTGTCTGTTTTTCTAACCTTGCAATCCCAAATATCACAAAAACTCATCTCAATAAATATGGAAGTTAGTAATAAGTGACAGAATTTTAACTTTAAAATCTTCAAATTAGACTAAAATGTTAAACAAAACATTGTATTGTTTTCATTAAAATTTGACAGTAGGCTTTATAACATGCCTATGTACGAAGAAAAATATATTCATTGTCAACTACACACTGTAAAATTACGTAATTTAATTTGTTATGTTTATCAACAGGAAAATGATTGATTACATTGCAACGTAACATCATCTAATGTCACTAAAATGTTACGATGTTGACAAGGCCACAAATGACATTCAATATCTCATTTGAAGCGGGAAGGTGCGAGGAATTGAGACAGATCTGGGGATTGTTTTGAGTTATGGAGAATGATGTTGTTAGCAATGTGGTGTCCACAGAGAATACAAAGCAGGTAAACCAATGTATCTTAATTTGTAACGGATGCTTTGTTTTGATGTTAGTTCTGTTTACGACAGATGTTTGTTAGGTATTGTAGGTGTTTTGATATCTATAAACTAGGAAAAAGTTTGTTTGAATTGAGAAGTAATGTGAGTAAATTTTCATAACATTGTATTTTTTTTAAACGAAATAAATACTACTTTACAATCAAAGTAAAGTAATTGTGAAAATATTTACTAAATTATTCATTCATATGACTCATTTTTGACAAACTTTCTCAATCTTACAAATAGTCGTAACAATAATTAATTGTTTGAGTATATCCATTTATTAAAAATACAACCTTTTTTTCCTTTTTTTTTTTGTTCTTTCTTAAATTGTAATTTACTATTATTCATGATTTGGCACAACAGTATGGGTTATTATTTTCACCCTTCATTTAAGTTTAATTAAAATTGGTAAAACTGATTTCAAAAATTCAAATTTAAATAATAAAAGTATAGGGATTTTGTTTTTGTTTTTGTAGGGGGACCGTATATGATACATTTTATTAAGGTCTTTAATTTACATTCGAGTAAAATTATCAAAATAGTAATAATTGATTTGAATTGAATAGTTTTAATGTACTGGCCTTATAAAACAGGTATATTCTGTAAAAAACATAATTTTTTATGTAACAAAGCACCAAAGATAGCTCATGAGAACCTAATTTTTCTCCAATTTGTATTATAACTAGATGTAATCACCTTAAAAAGAGAGATAGATTGAAATTTCAGGCATTACTGAAATTCTCCAATAGTGTCAAGTTCTTAATAAAACCGAAACTGAATCTCATGTGAAACATATCGAACGCTTATAGAGTTTTATATAGCCCATAATGTAAGCCTATTTGATCAACCTCATGGCATTTTGGTGATGCCCGTGTATTATCTGATATTTCATATTTAATGAGTCACTACAAAAACAATGTCTAATTAACCAACATATAGGAAATTAGCTTTGATAATTTAAATGGACAATTAATCAACAGGGAACTTAAATATTAACTACAAAATATCACTGGACACATGATAAATCTAGTCCATGGTATACAGGTTTTTCTGTGCCGTTTAAACAATATACACTCAATATACAAATTTTAGACTGCTCCAGTGATCGGTTCCCTGGGAAGCTAGTCGCCAAAATCACTAAATTTAACAGGCCATTATAAAACTTAGAATACATTACGAAAACACAAATTGTGGCTGGGATAATTTACAAGCAGCCATCTTGTTTGGAGTCAGAACTAGAATGACGAGAGAGACAATGAGGAATGATTCTTTACTTGTTGCTTCGAATGGTATCTATTTGCCAAAGATTGGCAACCCGTAGAGTGACAGGCTCAACAATTCATGGAATCCAGTTCGCTATCGTGAGCCCGTCACGCATGAAATTGAAAGTGGCAGTTTTTTTTGTATGTATAAAACACAATACAGTTTTGTATCGCTAATTTGACTGTCTCAACTTACAAAAAAAAATCTCTGATATAAAAGAAATATTCCAATTTAAAAACTTGTATAAAATCACAGAATCTCTATAAGGACATAAAGAATGATGGGCAGAATAGCAACGTAATACAAATCATAAATTAGAGAGTTGTATCCAAACTTTTCCACTGCAAGTAACCAAATCGTGGATTATCGTATAAATAGCCCTTATAACTATATATACTCTACGGCTTCAAAAGTCAAGTGGAATATTGATAAATTGATGAAGCAATTAAAATAATATCTACAATAAGTGCCAATGAGAGTTGATAGTTCAAAGATAAATGACTGTTTCAATGTATTGTTAGAATTACACTGCTTGTTAGATAACAACTAGGCTTACTTGTGTAAGTCTGTCCTTCAGTTGAATAAATAACAAAATTATCCAGTAACACATGTTGAAAGTGCATTTTATGAACACAAATATGATTATTTAAACAAATAAATGGTGCACAAACATTGTACAATCTTTCTCAAAGACCCAAATACAAAAACAAAGTTTAAATTAACTTTGATAAAGTGTTGATTGTACGACTCAAATAAATAGTTGGGGAATATATTATAAAAAGGATAATCAACTATATATGTTGTATACAGAAATGATTTTGATAAATTTTTTGTGAAATGTAAAAATTTATAACAACAACTAATGAGCTAAGCTGGAGCTAAATTAAATTACTGGTTAGTGAATAATTAGAAAAATACCAAAATGAACTCTGACCATTTTTAAATAAACAAAACATTTGTATTATACACTAGCTGCTGTTCTCGTAATAGTGTATATTGTTGCACGTTAGATGTAAAAATTCAATGTGTACGATCATGCTACAGCAGCACATTTAGGTTAATTTCTGATCATATTGTATTTTAGGGAGACTAGAGGTATATTGAAACATATAAACCATATAAAATTCAACTCTGTGCTAAAACATATATACAAAAATGTTGAAGACTTTCATCAAATTGATGATATAAGAAATTTTTTGAATTTGATACCTATTTTTATTTTCTTCCCTACCTCTTAATCAATTTCAACAAAAATCTAATAATTCTATAGAACTCCTACACTGCAATAAACTTCAAATTTTGAATAAATAAGGATTTTTATGTATTTATTTTTTGTATTAACATCATTTGAGTGATATAGTCAGATTGTCTACGCCTTAATTTTTCTAACATTCTCTAACATTGTATGAAAATTCTAAACAACTGATCTGTATGAAACATGTTTTAAATGAATTCGAAAAATACATATAATCAAATAAAATAACACAAATCTAAATTTTATAACCCAAATAAAAATAGTTTAGGTTTTTAAAATAAAATTTGTTGAGGTAATGTGTGACAAAACGCCCAACACAGATACACAATCTTTAATTTTAAAATGTCAAATTGTGTTAATTAAGGCCCAAAATTTACAACTATGCACAGCACTTTTTCAAAATCACAATTTATCTTTTCCATATTTCTTTATTTCAATAACTTGTAGATTGTATTATTCTATTTTCATTGTTGTGGCTAATATCACATCAATTTTTAATAAAATCAAGGTATTCAACTTGAGATTTTTTTATTCATATATCGCCAATTTTTTAATAATTGAATTCATACAATTAGGTGTACAAGGCATTGTTAAATTATGTTAGTCCATTTTTTAAAACTATTTTTATAACGGTTTTAAAAAAATTAGTAAGGCTATGATTTTTATAATTAAGTGTTCAAGACAATCCTAAAAAAACATGCAAACACACAGTATATTTATGCTATAAGATTCAAAATTTTAAAATAAGCTGTATAACGATAAAAACATAGGAAGGGTAGAAAAAGGAATACATAATATATTTAAAGAAGCCACCATTATTTGTTGTTTAAAATTAAAAAATATGTAGATAAATTAGCAGAACAATTTTAAAATATAATAGGGGAATACAAAATTATGTTTCAAGGCATATACACTGTGAAATTGAAGTATAAATCTGAAAAATCAATAAACATTAATACAATAATAGAAAACAAAAATAGTTAAAAATGTTTTTCCATGATTGCAGATGATAGAAACAATACCCCTGAAACATTTATACACAAAAATAAAAAGCAGATATAAGGTTTGGAATATATTTCAGTTAAAAAGATAAAATCAAAATGTATTAACATTTTTCAAAATGGAAAATAAAGCATTTGTTAATAAGAACTGGATTTTAACTAGAAATTCTTTTTTCCATTAATCATAAAATACCAGATTTTAAATTAAAAAGACAACAAAGTAAAAAAAAAAGTGATTTTGTTATTGTATACATACCTGTTGATGTATCTGAAAAAATCAAATCAAAAATAAAATACAAAATTCTGCTGAAGAAGAGATAAGGAACAACACGGAGCAATATTTCGGTTAATATTTGATGGAGACACTGTTTGTATTGCTTTTCCTTTTTAGACAATATAAATCACTAATCTTAACTTTAGTTTTTTTGGTAAATTAGCGACAAAAATGCAGAACCATTTATAAAATACACAGGGCAATGTCCAGTATAGCCTACATATAAAAACATTTTCAGTTGGACATAAAACACAATAAAAAGAACATATAGATTAAGAAGGCATGCAATAATACAATGATGTTCCCTACCTTATGACGAAATGTACACAGACGACACTCTGCGGTTTGTGCCCTTTGGTATTGTAGATTAAAGTAGCTTGTGACAGGATCCAGACATAGCCTCCACCTTGAGCCAGGAAACGGTAACGACCAGTTTGTGTTTGCCCTTTTGAAAATACTGTAACAGTAAATCAAATATTTCATGTTACTCAAACAAAATTAAGCAATACTGTAAAGAAATTTATAACAATAACGTTCGCAATAAATAACTTGTGATGATGAAAATACATATCTTTTTCTTCTTGGTTAAAGCGAAAAAATATCTTGTCATCACCACCTTATTTAAAAAAGAGGAAGAAAAGAGCACACAATAAAGACCACCTAGTCGTCAAATACTCTAATTTCACCAGGGTCGGGAAAAAAACAAAAATAGGTCAAGAGATACAGATAGGAAAGAGAGGGATCTAAGCCAATACTACATGAAAAAAGATGTAGATCCAGGCAGGTACCCTCAGGATTGCCAATCTTGTAACTCCAAAATGAACTTTTGAGAGTTGCTGAAGGGGAAAAAACTAATATATTTGTTGTACTTACGTCTGCTCATCCAAAATTGTTTCAAAGCATTACGGCCGTTTCGACTATTTATTCAGCCATGGTCACATGCGTTATTTTCGGTACTATATATATATATATACCTTGTCAACATTATTATAAAATCATTTAAAACATTAGTACGTATTTGACACACATTTATTACACTAACACATTTATTTACACACTTTTAATTTCTTTTAAAAACACACTTGTTTAGTTTATACGGAAATAACTTTACATAATCGACCGTATCCGACTGTGATTAAAACTGTACTCCAAACTGTACTGTAAGATTAAAAGAGTACAGTACACTTAACAAAATAAATTGAATATAAAAATCTTTTAATTATTGTAAAGCCTGATAAAATCAAATATCAATAGAATACAAATTAAATTCCGACTGTCCAACACCCCAGTGCACCACTCAAACTCCTCGAGCAAACACAAACTCTCTTACAGAGACTGTGGCATAAAATGCGGCAGAAGAATAAAAATTGTTACAAGCTTTTTTTTAAAAAAGGTTATCATTTATATTTTCAATACTCGTATGATCAGGAAGTTGATTTAGAAGGCAGTGACCATAGGAACAATACAGAATGGGAAAACCAGTTAATTGTTCCAGGTTACAGACAACTTTTAAAGGTTTTACTAAGGGAGAATTATACAAATCTAATTGATCATTTAAAACTAAATTAGGATTATAGTACCTTATTCTATTAACTTCTAAGTTCTCCAAAGCATTCAATTCCCTACCTTTATTATCAAAATTAATTATTTTAAAATCTAAACTCGAATTAAAATCAAACACTTGACGTATTTTTAAATGATTTGAAAAACTGGAACTATCATATCCCAACCGCCAACTTCTTACATGTTCACTTAATCTATAGTTAAAATTACGTCCTGTTTGACCTACATAACATGAATTACAGATTCATGAAACAGTCTCAACATTTTCTCAGTAATGTAAATTTACGTTAGTTTATATTTGAAAAAAAAAATTAAAGAATAGTCTGCATTGTGGTTTGAAGTTTATCAAAAAGAGTGGACAGATTTTAACAATTTTAAAGAGGTAAGATAATTTTAGGTCAACAGTATATTGGATTTTTAAAGTTTGGAGTATAATTTGTAAATGTGTGTATCTTAAGTGGTATTCTTACTTTCAGATCCAGTCTAAGAGTACCAAAGAAGAAGCCCAAATACACCTCAGGTAAATGATTATAATTAATATAAAAAATGTGTGTTTTGATCATAAAATAAGATGACAAAATACAGGCGGGCCTCACACACAGTATTCCGAATGGCAGACTGAATAGGCAATCTTTCAGTTACTATTAAGTGACATTTAATCACCCGGAAGTCATGACGAATGTTATACTGATGGGACCATTTGTCTGTGCGCGCGGCTCTGATGCTACTAGCCGTTCTGTAAAAGTAGGGCTCGCTCACCCAACTATGTTTGTCTACCTTTCGCGAGACATAATTACAGTTTACAAGATTTGTAGTGCATATAGAAACATGATGTTTACAAACAACTCGAAGCTACATTGAAGACAGGTGAATAATCTACGTCCGGCGCGCCGCACGGGACCACATGTTTTTGGAAATGAGTGATAACCACTCCCCTCTTCCCCGCCGTGCCATAGCAAGCCGCACGCACAGACAAATGGACCCATCAGTACAAGTGAATATTCTTATTACAAATTAAATTTTGTTTTACTTTACCAAAATAGTTTCCTGAATGTAAATACAGGAGAGTGTAAGAATGTCTAACTTCCTGAAAGCGTCTTTACAAGTTTCATTTCTTCTCAATCCACATATAACCCTAACACTCTTTTTTGTAGAGTGAAGAGTCTCCTGAAGTGGAGAGTTCCACAGCCACCCCAAATAGCAATACTATAGGCCAAATGTGGATAAATTAGGCCATACAATATGCCAACATTAGTTGAATACAACTAGAAAAAATTACACAAAATGAATAGACTTGTGGTCAACCTTTTGAATAATACCTTAACCACAAGATCCTTCTAGGTTAAGTCACTGTCGTTGACTATGCCGAGAAATTCGGTGGAATCCACAACCCATGGAATACAATTGGCTCAACTCTGTTGGACATATAATAAGGAACTGAAGGAGAGCAGAAGCCGACAAGATGAGAGGAGGCAGAAATTGGAAGGAGAAAAGGGTCCGACTTTGGACTTTGGTAATGCAGTGATAGTATTTATTCTATCTCATTTAGAGTTCACCAAACTCGAAAAAAACCAAAACAAAAAAGAAGTTGGTTTAAAACAGTTCAAACTTTCCAATTTAAGGGTTGCAATTTTATATTGTTATTTAATATTTGAAATGGCTTAAAGAAGTGTCTTGGCTAGAAGACTAAAAAAAATCAAAGGTTGGCTAGAAGACTAAAAAAAATCAAAGGTTGTTATATACCTATTTTTCAATTTTTCACTACCATTATTATAATTTTGGTCAATATGTTCACTATTATTTGAACAAGTTAGCGAACAAAATCAAAAGTAGTTACATTGAAATTTACAACGGCACAGATAAAATAAGTTTAACAAAAAACAATACAAACACAAATAAGAAGTTTGTAAAGCTGATTTTATCAATATTTACATTCAAAATAAGTTTTTTGTTTAGATGAAGGAGAATATAAAGATATCCAGTTTGTGTCACTATACAACATTATAGTAAGAATCCACCTTACAGCAGTAAGTTGTGTCACTATACAACATTATAGTAAGAATCCACCTTACAGCAGTTGGTGCCTAAGATTAAGGGATTAAGTGTCCTTCCCATTACCTAGAACCATGGATTATTGTCTTAAACAACAAGGGTACTTGAATAATAAATTATCAATTTCAATAAAGAATGCTAACCAAGGAAAAGGAATTCTGTAAAAAATGTTAGTATAGTACATATCAGTAAAAAGTAAATATGAACCACAAATGAATCTCATAGGCTTGAATATTTGCAAAGAATCTGGAATTTGCTTAATTTGTGTCTAAGCATAATTATATTTTAACTAGAGTTTTTAATGACAGTGGTCTAGGTTTATTTTAGTTTTTTTTTTTTCCAATTATTTACAAAGTGTAATTCTAAATGTGAGATTTAACAGACTGGTTTACATTATTAATCATCACATTTAGCCAAAATTTTATCAAATTCGCTAAAGCCGTTTTTGATAAATTGAGTCTTTTAAAATAGCTCAATAATCGATTTGAAAGTAAAAATCTAATGATCTAAATATTTTATACACAGATTTGAGTCATTAATGTCCTCAGATCCCTAAAATCTGAACAAAATCGGTGAAGTCAATTTTGAGAAAATATGTATTTTATAACTGCTTCGAGGTCGATTTTTGATTCTCGACTGATAACTCACACACCGGCATTTTTAAGAGAGATGGCGACAGATATATTTTGTTCGGGTCCTTAGAGGCTACACTTGAGTAAAATTTGATCAAAATCATCAGAACTAATTTTGATAAAATCATAATATTTGTGTTTTTCTTATGGCAGCTACCACTGAGGTGTGATTCGGGTAATCAAAAAATTAATAATATTGATATCGGCATTCTTTCAAAAAAAAAAAAAAAAAAAAAAAAAAAAAAACACTGAAATATTTACAGTTTTATTGTGATTTTTAAAATGATTCTAGTGTAAAATCAATATTACTATGGTACTTTACTAGTTAAATTTTAATTCTTTTTCTTATTCCAGTGCATTAAAAAAAAAAAAGGTAAATTAGGAACTCGTGACTGCCTGTCTGCTAATGAGATCATGATGGTAGCCCTGACACAGGATTCCTCTTTGGTACCTAATTTCACTTTTGTTTGTTTAAATTTTCATTTTCTCTCTCTCTTTCTAAATCAATAACAATATTTCTAGTATTTCTAGCTTAATAATGATGTAATTTTGTTTTTTGTTTTATCTCATCAAATTGTTTTTTAACTTATTTCATACAATTGTGTTTATTTAAGTTTAACAATAAATTAGGAATGTCGTTTTTTGTTACAAGCTATTATTTTTTTGTTATACATTTTATTTTTTTCGTTTTTTATTTTTTCCTAAAAGATTGCTGAATAACTAACTATTCCTATTATTATATTATTATGAATCAAAAACCTCTCAAACACCAAAGAAGAACACTAACCATTAAACCAACTGGGTTTCTCGCAAATATTTTTTATAAATATTCACTAATGATTTTTAGTAGGTTATAGTTACAGTTCCAAACAATCAAACAACACAAGAAAAAAATCTCTTATTAAAAATTGTAAACCTCTTATAATAATTTCAAAGTTAGCGTAGTAGTTCAATATATTGACACAACGTGTACATATAAAAAAAACTGGACACTTGTGAGTGGATATTTTCACAACTCCACACTTTGTTATAAAACTCCCTCAGCTAGATTCACAACTTATTACATTTTATTGCAGACAATCTGAGCATTGTAACATGGTTTCACTCTATCTTTGATTATCATCCACCCTTCTTCCCTTTTTCATTATTGCAATAGATTTTACAAAATATCATAACTTATGTACAAGATTTGTCTAAAAGTATTGATACTAATTGTTTGTTTTTAGAAGTGGCAGCAATGTGAGACCAACAATGCCACAGCCAATAGTTATTCTTTAACTATATTTGACTGTGCCCATAGTTTATGTTTTGTTTATTAAAATGTCATAAAAATACACTTGACACAATCAAATTTTAATAAATTTAAAACAGTGAAAATTTTTTTAAACAAAATTGACGAAAATGAAGTCATGGGCTCAGGTTTTAAAGTGGCAGAAATCATTTTTGGTTGGTCATGAAACTGTGAGTATTCCATTTTACCAAATGTTAAAAAGTGCCTAAACATTTTTACTTTCTTCAAAATTACTGTAGTACAAAAAAAGTTATGACATGGGTGAAAAATGTTCAATTTTTCCCGATAAATCCGTTTTGAAGTCTTCTAAGTTAAAAAAAAAGAGTAATGCCTATCATCCAATACAGCCAAAATATGTGGATCAATTTTAAACAAATTTGATATGAGGCATTTTATTTATTTTTTTAATCACTGTAAATTTGAGGGTAACTGCCATAAGAAAAACCACAAAATTACATTTGATCAATATCAGTTCTAACTATTTTGATCAATTTTTTTCAAGTATTGATTCAAATAAATTGTATTAATAATATCTAAAATAACATGTTATGTACAAAATGTTTTGTGATTTATCTGTCAAAAACAAAAAATAATCAGGTAAATTTAATAGAAGACAAAATTTCTCAAATCGGCTATATCGATTTTGTTTAGTATAATATGAAGTTTAATAAAATGAACTAAGCCTGTGTGCAAAATCTCAAATAAAAAAATATTACGGTTCAAGAATTGACAAAAAACTAAAATCAATTAACCTTGACTACAGTTAAAATCTCATTTTTAATCAAATACAATTTATGCTTAGGACGTGTTTATGGCACAAACAAAACAAGTTTAGACCTAATTTAAATATATGTAAAATATTTGCACATGGTTCATTTTCACTTTTTGATTGACCCAACTGACATTTTTGGTGACCAATAGTTTTGCTAGATTTTCATTTGGTTTTGGGGATGAGTTAGTGAAAAAGTTTGTGCAATTCGGTTGCACAATTTTATTGTTTTGTTTTACCGAATACATGAACATGTCAGAAAGTTTTAGCACCATTACTTATATTTACAAAAAACTCAATTTCAATTATTGGCAAGGTTGTGTTTTGTACCCTGGGTTCATATGTCGGCTGCCTAATAAGATTTGCTCTAAGGAAAAAATGTCTTTTTAAAAGAGGTGTGAAGAAAAGGTTCGGCTCATTTTCAAAGCTATGGAACAGTCTTTGGTAGTAGAAATATTTCTACAGAATTTCTCAACTTATGTGCCAAGAATTATTTGGCATTTTGTCCAATATTAAAATAACCTGACATCCATTCATTGTCTTTTATATTTATCTACCATAACATTAAATGCATGAAACATCATTAAGTAAGAACAAGGATTTATAAATATCTGTCTATGGTTCGGTAAAGAAAGTGAATTTCTGTAATTTAGATGTTAAAATATTATTATTATATGTTAGAGATGGGTTGACAGGTGCAATGAGCACTTGTACTATCTAAACTACTATAAAAGTATCTCTGAACATACTTGCAGATGAAGAACTCCACATAGCGCTACTATTAGGGTGTGGGGAGGTAAAAATAAAATACCAAATATTTTGCTGGTAACTGAGAATCCTAGTAGAACACGACCAAACGTAGATAGTCATGTCAGTGTCGGATTGCGTATACAGGATCAACATTGAAGTTACCTTCCGAGATAGACCAGTGGACCCTAAGTTAAAGAAGATCCATGTAGGAGGTATGTCAAAGAATCCAGAATGAAAGTGTTCGGTGAATATCCTGTACGTTCAAACCTCTGCTTCTTTCTACAACCGCTTTCTAATTAAATTTAAATGAATCCTGCTCGACATACTAGTCTCCTATATTGAGATTAGTCCTAAACTCTTGACTAACTGTGTTACTTTTGACCACTTCCTCTTGTTCGGTTTGGAGAAGATGTTCCGCCATAACTAAATTGTTGCTCAGGTTCGCCTCTGTGACTTTTCCACATAGCTCTCAGCTTTATGGCAAAGAGCTTTTCTAGTAACAGAGTTAAGGAACTCACAATGATCAGCAGGAAAAAGTTAAGATTGATAATGGGCCTGCTCTCTGTACAGTGAATTAACTACCATCCTAAATAAATTAGCAAGGCTGACTGATTTGTCCCTCTTCTGCACAATGAAACTTTGGCAATGGAACGGCTGAATACTGATTATGTGACTACAAGTCCTTACCATACAAAACACTGTTAAACCTTGGCAGCGTAGTCAGTTTTTCAAATGCTGCTGTTTTAAAATCTAAAATACAAATTTTTCAAGAAAACTATTTGTTTTGCCTAAAATTTACGAGTGTAATAAAAGTTGCATAATTTTAATAACCTCAAAATACAAGGTTTTGAAAATTAACTGTTATATCTATGAGGCTTTTGAGAATACTGTACATTTGTATCGACGTACAATGTTAGGGACGTGTTCTCCTAAATATAAATGTGAATTTATCAATTATTTGAATTCCAATTTTGAAAACTTTCTATTTTGGGATTTGTACTGCAACTTTTTTGTCATACTGTATTTGTAAAATTTTATAAAATGGACAGTTTTTCCTGTAATTTAACATTAAAGATTTTACAAAGACACCAATTTGAAAAAAAAAAATCAAATTTGTTTCTATTTGGTACAGCATTAAGATATTTCATTTCATTTTTATTTACAGCCGTTAACAGATACAATATCTGTATGGCCATAGTCAAAACACTACACAAACAATAAAAGTAATACTTCAAAAAACAGTACGAAACAATTGATATAACACAAAAATAAATAAATATTTGATTAAGAATTGACATTACCATACAACGTAATACACATGTACTACAAATTTAATAGAAACCTTAAAATAACCATAACCTAGTGGAATAGGAATTTTTCAGAAATGACCATTTATGGATATGGTGAACTCACTTCATGGAATTATAGGATTCGGGACAACAAAGTCCATTGTAGTCTGTTTTTTAAAATTGTTAATATTTGATTCTACTTTTTTAAACTCTGGAAGTTTTGTTAAATAGAGCAATCCTACCCTTTGAGTTTAGAAGCTTACCATAAACATTAAGTCTATCCGGTTGATAACATAATAGTTTGCTCCTCTTGTATCGTGAGAATTCAAACTTCCATTATAAACTGGTATATATCTAGTCCAATAATACATAAATGTACAATTTTGGGAATGTTGAAATTTATAAATTCAGGAAAGATTCAAATACACTTATATACCAATACCACCCTAAGAGGCTCACCTATAGTCAATACGGGATGGCGATCTTAGCTGGATCGTTTCTCATGGAGTCTTGTCTTAGATCCGTTTATTTCATTTTTCTTTTCAGGTCACTTTGACGAATTCTTATTCTTTTCCGAAACCGTTGCTACTAGAGTATTCAAGTGTCTTAATTTTATGTTCTTACCTTCCTTTTTTTATAAGGCTATTATGACCGAGAGGTTTTTCACCTTTAAACAACTTGAAAAACAAAAATACACTTGTATAGCTAGTTTGAAGCTAATGTCTCAAATGAGGTTTCATTTAATATGTTTGTAGAACATGAATAAGGACACACAGACGGTACAAGATGTTCTTCTCAACAATATTTACGTTTTTTATTCTTTATAATGTCCCCCATCATCTCCAATAATTTTGAACTTTCCTTCTCAAACACTCTATACCAATTAACAAAAATATGTTGGAATTAACTCCAAAATATTTACTCCTTATTATTCATAATTTTAATAAAACGAACTCTATGTACTATTAAAGTTAATTAGACTTACATGAGTATTGAGAACTGATAAACCATATTTACTGTTTACTTCAGGTTGGAAACTGAGAGCAAATTAAATTGTGAACTCCTTGGAACTGTGAGTGGATGTTGGTAACTTTTTGTTATTGGAGACGTTGAGAAATTAAGATCAAAGTTTTAAAATTGTTCCCTCCTTTCAACACTCTTCATGTAGCTGAAGAATTTTTAAATTTTAAAAGGGTTGTGTATGTTTATCTTTAGAAATATTCACACTTTACTATTCAATCTTTAATGTAATTCATTATAAGTATTCTTGGATCACAATTAAAATGTAAATATTATCTTTATTGTTTATTAAATTTAATAAAAATCTGCACATTTCAATTCTCCATGTGGTACAGTACCAACCCCATGTGGTGATTCCAACGAGAATTGGCGATCACCGTATAAGGTATGCGATACGCGCAGTCAAAAGACGAGACACAGTTGTTCACAGTGCGCCGAAGTCAGCGGACGTCAAGTATGCGTTATTTTTTAAAACGTTTTAGTATTAAACCTAAATGACTGCCTAAACCACTAATTGTGGGGTCTGATCGACCCCCGGGTGTTACGTAGTCATTAGTAGGTCATCCGACTAAATTGAGAAGGAATTATTATGACCTAAAGGGTTAACGTAATTCTCCCATCACGCCTGTCCGATAAGCTATTCAATTATAATAATTAATAAGTTAGTTTAGTTATTAAATTATATCTCATCTTAAGCTGGCTGTGAACATAATGATTAGACTAAGCGTTAATTAACAACCCAATATATTTACTGGGTAAGTCCTAGCACGTTATTCCAAACCCTCCTTCCGGAACCTTAAGCGGTTGAGTCGTCTGGTCATATCTAATAACGAGTGCTCACGTTCGCCTCAGTTCGTAGCAGAGACGTTCGCCGCACCCATTATTTTATTTTTACTTTATATACAATTAATACAGACAATACACCTTTATAGGACCTGAGCTGTTCTGTGTTAAAGTCAAGAGCTTAGCAAGTCATCAGCACTTGGACTCAGAAAGAGCATGAGAAGTGGAGGAAAAGTTTCTAAGATTTAAGAATGTACAAACTTTCAATTCGAGCATCTGACTTTCTGTTTTAGGCAGGGGAAATATAAGGAAATGTTTATTACGGGGACACTGCCTCCCGAGAAAACATATTCACTCAGCATGGGTATTCACTCAGGATTCACTGTGAATGAATGTGGCATACAAGAGGATTACCTGATCTTCGAATCGGAATGCTTCGATTGGGAATGGACTGAGTTCTTTGGACATTCGGCAAAGGTGAAGACTCTTTCAAGACAACCTTGTCAGGAAGTTTCTAAAGTTCATAGAGCTTGTGGAGAATGTGGAAAGGCCATCAAACCATCTATTTCTATTTGGAAACGCAATAAGCCCTTGTGATTGACGTGCAAAAGGGATAGACTGAGCAAGGGAAGTAGAAAACTTGTATATCAAGTTTGAAGTGAAAAATACAAATAATTTTCAGATAGATTATTATTTTCTAAAAAACAAATATAATGAAGTGAATAATACAAATAATTTTCAGATACATTATTATTTTGTATAAAACAAATATGGATGGATAGACAAAAACTAATTGCTTTTAAAGTATCTATAAAACCGTTTACTCCTTATAACATAGTTTATTATATCTTGCAGTACCGACTCGTCCTATTCAAACACCCTGTATATTTTTTGAAACTATACACTATATAACCAAAAATTCATTTTCATAGAAAACGTAGTGCACCTAATAGTAGTAGTGGAACAGTTAAAATCTCAACTCAATAAAAAAAAAATTTGCTTGATAAGTATTATAATATCTCTCATCAATTTTTGTGTACAAATTGAATTTTCTTGTCGCGTAGTATCTATTTCTCTTACTGAGTTATATCATATGATATCAAGTATGAATTTATTCTTTAACAGAGAGGGGAAAGTAAACTGACTTCAGCTACAAAGACACAGCTTTGAATCATTCATGCCACTTCCTAAATGATGTAAGATGAACAATTCTTATTTAGAAACGGAACTATTTTGAGCATTGGTATCATCGCAATGTTTTTCGAGTATTAACACATAAATATACACCGTGTAAACTTTCTTCGATATATAATAACAGAACTATTAATTGCCATATTCCTAAAAAAATCGGTTTAGGAGTTATAGGTTAACAAATTTAATTATCTTGAGAAGATTGGATATATTAAAGTCAACACAATTTGTCATACACATCAAAATTGTATTTTAATTTTATTAACATTCCAGTAATTTATAACCTTGTGGCAGAGGCACTTTTCACGCAACCGGAGTCTTCATTTTAAGCCTTTTTCTTCTTCTTTTTACGAGATGATGACCGATAGATTTTTCATCTTTAAAAACAAAAACCTATATAAAAGATGGGTTACGAAAATGTTAACCAACACTCAAAGAGAAACTTGCAGCTTCAGCTCCCACAATTTTACTGCATTTTGCAAAGGAAGAGCGAATGGCTGTTTAAATATGTCACTGAAGATTAAACTTGGGTTTTTACACAATGTCAAGTCAACATAAAGCAATCATATTCTACTTCAAATATCATGACTATTGTTTTTTAGGATAAGAAAGACATCTTAATCGCTTGATTTTTGTATAGAACTTGAAATGGCTACTAGCATACTGTGAAACCCTGCGGAAACTTGGACAAGTTGTACAAGACAAAAGATGTGTGTTGAAATTGACTAGAATAATTGTTTTTGCAAAATATTGCTGTTCAAACTGTTCAAATCTTCAGGGGTGTTGACAATTCTGAAGGATCCTAGCTGAATCTACACCTTTTTTCATGTAGTCTTGGGGTTAGATCTCTCACTCTCTGATCTTTATTATTGGGTTTCTTTGACCACCTCCTGTTCTCTTCCACCCCAGATGCTATTAGAGTATACGAAGACTATGACTTTTTATTTTATATTATTTTCTTCTTTTTTTATAAGGCACTGATGACCGAGAGGTTTTTCACCTTTACACAACAAGAAAAAATCAAATTGTTACAAAAATTTGGCTCATAAATTTTCGACCACTTGTTCTAATCTTTGTACTAAATGATTATCATTTGTTCCTGCACTTAAAGAAATGGTTTAAACTGCAGTACTTAGAAAATGATGAACGGAAAGGTTCAAGAAACTAGAGATCGAAATTTAGGATGTATTGAGAAAGATGATGAAATGATATTAAAAATGTGTGAAAATCAATGATGAATATGTTGATAATTAAATAAAACAATCAAGATTTACTTGGTAACAATAAATCATTATCTTTTAATGTTTTTTTTTTTTTTTTTTTTTTTTTTTTAAATGGACCTTACTTAAAATACGTGTTACATCTTTTCGTTTGACAACTCCATTGTAGATTGAGTCATATATTAACAGAATTTTTTTCACTCAGATCAGAAATAGCAGCAAAAACATTAAACATGATACAAGTTATATTTGCCGCATGGAACAGCGTAAACATTGTGCGTCATGTCACATGTTTCTTTGGTGTAATCACATCATATGTCTTACCACACTTCAGTACTTTGACCTCTGAGTTATGTTATTTATATCGGACTTCTACTAATTACATTAAAACAAATAAAAAATATAACCCTCTCGCTTAGCACTTTTATGGTTTAAAATCTAAATTAAAATTCCCCATTTTATGTGACAGAACGAGGACGGAGAGATGAAACGTTAAACAATAAACTTAACGTTTTGCAAGACGCCAACACAAATATTTGAGTAAAATTTATTGGGAATATAAACCAGAGTATTTCAGACATTCAGCTAGTTTCCCTTGCCGCATCGTACGCAAACGCCTACTTTGTTTTCTTCAGTGTGAAACATACAGTCCAACTTGGCAGCACAAATAACATAAATTAACATTGTAATAGAAACAAGTCAGTCAAAACCTTTGCCAACAGTTTAATGAACTTACACTTGATAAATATATTTCAGAAAATTTAATAACAAAATTAATTATTATAATCTTCTTCATCATAACGGGACATAACAAAATCACCTATTTGTGTGTATTTAGGTCTGGTGATAGACCATACAGATGCTGTATGCAAATTTCATCTGGATTTTTGTTCTAAAGAACTTTAAATATTACTGTACTAGACAAAAAGTTCTTATGCCTACGATGGACTTATCTACTCACATCTGAAATAAGAAGTAATCATCCAGGGTGACTCTTCAGGAATACACAATCTTCCATTTACAAAAAAATTATACAGCTAGTTTAAAAAATGGAAACCTGTAGGAAAGCTTTCAAAGACTTGGAAATATTAACTATATATATAATTGAAACTAATGTAAAGAAGGTTATAATAAATATTTTCATGATTACAAACATCACAGGAGCAAACTGTTTATGGTATCAGGCTCATAGACTAAATGTTTACAGAAAGCTTTCCTAAGAGGCTGGTGTAACATTTATTCAAACTTCCAAACCACATAAGATGCAAAGAAATTTTTTAAATCAAAAACAGCCGAAGGTAACTTTTATTGATTGAGTTCTTCTACTTGTTGAGTGAGTTAGCTATTTATATCATGAATAAATCTTTTAATACATTCAGTGTAGTCGGAAACATTTTTATTCAATTTGTAATAATTTTCGTAAATAAAATTAGAAATTTTTAAATATATCGTTTTATGTTCTGTTTATTTGTAATTACTGTACTAATTTTATTGTACAGTTTTATTATTGAACATATTGCTCTAGGCTGCAATAAATGAAATGAAATTTAATTTACTATCTCTAAGATTTCAAAACCAAAAAATCATCAAATGAGCTGTTATAAAAGATGTGATTTCTCAAATCCAATATCAATCAAATTTCGATGCTATGTGAAGATGAATGACAGAAACTGGTGTGCATAATCGCAAGTAATAAAATTACTTTTGGAGAAAATGACGAATAAAGAAGAAAATGACTCACGTCATTAAAAACTTGATTTCGATCAAATGTGATTTTCGCTTAGAACGAGTTTATGGCATAAGTGAAGCAAGCTTAGGTTAGGCTATATTAAAAAAAAAGAAGTAAATTATTATACAAGATAAATATTCTCTATACCAACTTATCCCTTTAAGAAATGTACTGTACAGTTTCTGATGCTTTATAGGCGAGTAGTCTGATGTATGCATAGGAGGATTGAAATAGCTATCATTAGTGCTTGATGGTACATTCTTTGTGAGTTTATTTGAACAAGAACACCTTAAGAGAGAGACTGGGTGTGAGAGTAGGTAGGTTGTGATTGTACCAAACAATGACAGGTAGAATGAAACGTTAATGACAGAGAGACAATGGACAAGAAATTAATACCAGAGTGAGAAAATGGGTCAATGAAAGCATGGGGAAAATTATCTTTTTCCTTATACTATTTCTTGCAGGACATGGATGGTTTCGGTAGTACCTTCGGAGGATGAGTAGTACAAGTCAGTATGTATGCTACTCAAAGATAGATAATGGAATCCAATTAGTACAAGCATTAATTGAATTTATATATAGGAAAAAGTAGGCTACTATATATTTTTTCCATGTTGTTAAACTTTTCTGTCATCTTCGTCTTAAAAAAAAGGAAGAAGAGAAAATAACATAAAGACTCCTAGCCCTGAAATATTCTCATAGCATCAGGTTCAGAAAAGAACAAAAGTAGATAAAGAGAGGCCGGATAGGAAAGATGAAAAATGAGATCTAACCCAGGACTATATGAAAAAAGATATAGATCCACCTAGGTACCCTCGGGATTGCCAAGCTCATATTCACTAAAATGAGCCCCTGAGGATTATAAGATACAATAATGTGACACTCAAAATGTGGCTTAAACTGTTGTTATTTGACGAGCTTAGGTATAGAATGTACTAGTGTTGGAGTAGTCTGATCATATAATATTCTTGAAGTTACCAGAACCGAGCCATGTACTGACAACATTAGAGCCTTTAATTTCCCCTTCCATAGAGATATATGTAAAATCAATATTGCAAGTGATGAGAGAAAGAAAAAGTGCACTGTTGGAATATGATAGGATTTCTTACAACAAACGAGGTGATTTGTAAGAATTAGGACCAAGGTGCGAGAGCCTCAGCATACAGACTAGGACAACCTGGTGGATAAAGTAATGCTTAAGGGGTCCCTTCCTCGAGGACAGAAGAAAAAGAGGACATTTGTAGTAGGTGCAGGTCCCACATACTTCACGACACAAATTATAGAAATCTTCCAGGGATTTTTCCTCTCTCACAACAACAATAAAAAAAGAGGAAATACGTTGCAAAAACACAGGGAAAAACAAGAAATACAATTAAAAACACAGTAATAAAGAATATTACATATAAGTAGTAGGTAGATATTAATGAATGTTAATTTTTGTTAGTGTTTGGTTTTGTAGAAGTGTATCTGAGAAAGTTAGTGTAATGTTTTTGTACCTTTTATTTTAATTCCTACTGAAAACGCTTTAGTAATGCAAGATATATAGTCCTGAATTAAATCTAAATGAAGATAGTCTTAACATTGTTTGCATAAAAATTCTGTGTCTCGGCCTGTTTAGGTTTAAATTTATATCTCTTACATCAAGATACATTTGTTGGTAATACATTAAACTTTGCCGTTATCACCAGATATAAAAATCAAATAAGAAAGATGAACAAATGACATTTTGTCCGCCAGTCGTCGTCGTAAAAAGTTGGGAGCTGACAAAACTTTATTATTGGTTTAAAACCAATAGGCCTAAGCTTTTATTGCAAGAAGGGATACATCGTAAAATTGAAACTGTAGAGGGATGATAAATGGAGGAAACCGTCAGACTGCTTTGGTATTAATTCACATTCAATAATTATGTAGATAACAACTTTCATGATTGTGGGTAAGGTAAAGTTTATAAACTTCCATCTCGCCAAGTTGTTTAATGTTAACTCTGTCATTACAATTTAGTACCAACTTGACATTTCAATAGTGTTTACATTCTAACTTCGACAAATACTAGAAATTGCTGATGAAAATTCCAAATGAGAAATCAAAGTGAATGTTGTACAAACTATTATATTAGTGTCTCTTAGTGCTTGCAAATGAGAATAAAAAGAATAACTTTTTCTACATTTTAGTTAAATTAGATATTGGAAATAACTATTGAAAAAAAATAAAGTGCATATTGTGGAAAATAGTGTTTTTTTTTTTTAATTTGATGAATAAAGTTTCCACATTTGCTTATAATGAAATAAACATTTATATTGGACATATTGGTAAACAAGCAAATATTGTTTACTTAATTTGAAAGTTTAGTGAAGTTAAAAGTAGTATTTTATTTATCCTTTTGTAGTAAGTTATCTAGAACTACCTTAAATTATGTTAAAATTAGCAGATCAAGATTGTCCACCTAATATATCAACACCAAATAATTACAAGTTATAAATCTGTGGTCATGTCACCAGTAGAGCTTATATGAGGAAAACAATGATTCTCTTAACCACAAAAACAAGAAACAAACTAAGATTATAATAAATCCACATTCATAAGCAATGCAAATCAAATGGGAGTTTCAGCACTACTAGCCATAACGGAAATATCACCACTATGCTGTTGGCTGCACTGGCGTCTTCAGTGAATCGGTGAAACACCTACTTGACACCGTAAGTAGTTTGGCTATCTCCAATATGACACATACTGAAAGGTCGACATGAAATCAAAAATAGTATATTAATTTTAATACCCTTACGTACATTTTGATGACATAGTCGTCATCCTCAGAGGTTTAGAGCTAAACTAAACATAAACTGAAAGCTAAGTGTCAAAGTGTTAATACCAAAACCGCTCTTAACCGGCCAATCACAAAGAGGTAGGTCATGGCTCGGGTAACTGACCAAGATTGTTTTTTGGGATTGTTCCGGGTTAGTTGCCTGAGGCAAAACTCTTTGTGATTGCACGGTTAAGACTAAGAAGGGGTGCTACTTGGCACTTAGCTTTAGATTTATGTTTAGTTCAGTTCCAAACCTCTGAGGATGATGACTATGTCATCGAAATGTAGACAAGGGTATAAACATACTAGATTTACTATAATCTTAGTTTGTTTTGTGGTTTGAAGATTACTTTTTTCCTTATTGAGAATATCGCCACAGTGCTTCTTGAACATTTGAACTCCTTGTAATTTTTAATACATTCAATAATTCTTGCAACCCTGCTGTCTAGCATGTGTAATAACACAATATGCATAGATCAAGAAGAAACAGTAAATAATACCACAGCTACTGTACACTTGAACAAAACACCACACATATGGGAAAATAATAAAAGTTAAATGTTATAAACGTGACTTACTTGAATTGACTTATGATTTAGCGTTTATTGGGATTTAGTAGTAGTAAATATTATGATCTACGATAAACCTTGCTGAATGCCTTAACTGAAAAACAAAACTTTACCATCACCACTAGTGTTCCATGATGGCTGATAGCCCAATGCATTAGAAGTGTAAACAATGCAACTACAGTTAATTCTACTTCAATGAAGCTTATATACAAGTTACATAAATGTTATATAGAGTTTTAGAGGATATCACAATGAACATTGTAATTGATATTTTTGTAACTATGTGAATCTCAAAACGATAATAATAAATATAAATGAAAATATCAAAAAGAGTGAGTAATGTTTTATATTATTTTCTTCTTCTTAGTCAGGGCAAAAAACGGGATTTATTCTGATCCAGAGTGAAACTACACGAAATGACTTGTGTCATAGCTCATTTTATTAGTTAGAGTATCTAGATCAAAGATGTAAACAGTTTTTTTTTGTGGAAATTAATAATTTGTTTATTTATTAAATATAAACAATAAGAACGATGTCCGATTAAATGTAATATCAAATAAGAGACGGGGTTCATAAATTGATATAATTTTTTGATTTCAATGTTATTTTTTATGAATTTGGGGTCGCTCTTTCCGATTATGGTGTCAAAAAAGTGCGCATCCTAGAGGGGGCGCCACAGGAAAAAAATATATAAGATGCAGGTAATGACAAATTAAAATTAAATGAAATAAGGCATTATTTTGGTGAATTCGTGTCATTCTTCGATTTCAATGCCATTTAAATTCTCTGGCTCTCATTCCGATACTGTTACAATTGTGCGAATCGTAGAGGGCGCCATCGGCAAAACTATTACAACGTGAAATTTAACATTATATGAAATGAGGCAATTTTTTCATAAATTGATGTAATTTTCGTATGGTCTTTGGGTCGTTCGTTCCTAAGATGTCAACACTGTGCTGTTCTGAGAGGCAAAACCAGTACTAGGTGAAAATAATGAGTTTTATTCCTTGTTGGAGCACTAAGTCCATGTATTGGAACTGTGCAATAAATTTTTGTGTGGCCACCGTTTTAAAATTGTAAGTAGTATTTAAAAATCTTGTATATAGATCCTTCAACATATTTGCATAGAACCTCATTCATGAATTGCATAATGATTGGTGTCTTGTTTAGTCAAAACTGGATAACAAACATTCAAATGAAACAAAGGCAAAAATAAAAATTGATATGGGATGAAAATGTTGATTTCAAATAGTACCTTGCTTTGGTCGATCAATTACATTGAACTCTTAAATTTTAAATATAATAGTGAATATATAATATTAACAAAACAAACGTGTGTCAGTTAATGCTAAAACACATAACAAACATAAAATAAACAGTTAAAAAACATTATACAAACTTACTCTTTCACAAATCCACTAAAACCAAATATAAACCAACCAAACTATTTATCAATAAATAGAATGTTAATTTGGTAGTTTTCAATCAAAAAATAAAAGTGAACAATGAAAATTTTGAAAACAAAAATTTATACATTTTAATAGTGCCAAACTTTGCATACCTCTCTTCATGTTCCTCAAAAATTGAACAATATTGGTAGAGCAGATTTTGAAAAATTACATTACGAGATTTTAACAACTCTATGGTCGATTTTTAAACTGACATTTTTTTGAGAAATGGTGAGCAATATATTTTGTGTGCAAAATTTTATCAAATCATTTGATCAGATTTTGAGAAAATCTAATTGTTTGTTTCACATCCCCCCCCTCCTCCCAAGACAGCTACGTACCACCAAATTTGGAGTTTATTGAAAAAGTCTCGAGATATCACCAAATAATATTGATTAAAATCTATCCACATGTTTAATTTGTAGACTTCTGCACGTACGAATGACAGACTTCATTCCAGAACTTTTTTTGAATCTAGAGATATATCCCCAGAAATATCAACACATCACAGATCTCTATATACTACATAAACGTGAGGAAATAAAAACAGGGCCACATAATTCTAATTGGCTGATTAGTTCGGGTATTCTGTACAATAACCACACACCAGTGTTTTCCTTAATTAAGGAAATTTACTTAAAATATCATCGCAGCTAAATTAAGAAGTATAAACCGCATCGAAACTGATCAAACTAACGTAATTTCATTGATTATTTCTGAATATCAATTTGTAAGAGTAAACAAAATAATAAATGTTAGTTGAAAACAAACTTTATAAACAAATCTTGTATTTGCAGATTGGGAAGTGTAGTAGGGTGAGTTAATGAGTTAGTGGAAGGAAATGGAGGACTGTAAAAGGGGAAATGCTTGCAAAGCAGAACTATAGATGTGAGATGGTCCCCACCCTATTCTATGATCACATTCCTTCATCTCATACAGTACAATACAGTGCTGAATTTCATCAATTTGACTTGGTATTTTCTTTGTTAGATTTTATGTCTTTTGCCAAAGAATATAACTTGTTTTCTTAAGCTTTTTGAGACTGATTCGTTTTGAAAAAAACAAAAGTAGTTTCAGATAAAAATGTCACTGTGTTTATAGAATAAATTATAGGCTAGTTAGGACATTTGTTAGAATTTTACTAAAAATTCTTTTTGATAAAATAGATGTAAAGTTGTTTGTAGATATATCTATTTTGAGGTTCCAAAAGGGATTTTTCGAATGTATGTCTATCTATCTATTTATCATACGTGTAGAGCCCAAATGTGTGGACCAATAATCAAGTTTGGTACATGGATATATTTTCAATCTTTTTCACGGTTTCCATAATTCAAAATTTGGAGGTAGCTTACATAACTAAAAAAGTCAAGATTTTTCAAAATCTGCAATAATGATTTTCATCAAATTTTACACAATTGTATCTCTCAGGATACAAACAAACTGTATTCACCATCTCTCCAGAAATATCAGTTCGTTAGCCATCGGTAAAAAAAAAAAAAAGTCAAAAAACATATTTGACTGAAATAGAGTTTCATTAACAGTGGTCAGTGTTAGTTTTACTTTCTTTATCAATTATAATTTATGAATTGTAATTTTTTTTTTTACTTGAGGTAGAGCAACACTGGCTTCATACTTAACCAAAATTTTAAAAATATCAGCAGAATCAATTTTGAGAAAACAGGTCTTTTATAACATCAGACAACTTTTTTGGTTTTTAACAATAACTTTTACACTGGCATTTTGGGGGTGATGACACAATATTTTGTGTTTAAGTATATAGAATTTACATAACAAAATTTTATCAAAATGAATGGAGCAGAATTTGAGAAAATAATTTTGATTTTATGACAACTATTTCAAAATTTGGAGTTATCAAAAAAATAAATAAAACACACACCTAGAAATTTAGTCAAACCAACCCTAAGTACCAAATTTTATTGAAAACAGTCCACTGGTTTGGGCTTTACAGTACTGCACAGATGATGACATTTCAATTTTTTTGGTTTAGGGTGATCAAAACAAGATATTTCCGTGAAAACCCAACATCAATTTTGTTTACTCTACCTCATAACTTTCTACAAATGTGTGAAAGTAAACAAGATGAATAAATTAAGACAGAAGTAAAAATCTCTGAACAGTGTCACGATTATTAAAATAGTTCTTCTCTAAATTTTCTTAGAAAACATAAAACTAGAATAGTATAAATAGAACAAAACTATTTGATGGGTGTGTGGGTGGGTGGGGGATCATTAACTTTATATGTAACATAATTCAAGTGCCCACAAAGTTTAGATTGACTGAGGATAAAGATCCCCCTGGATTTGGATTACTTGATGCTATCAAAAGGCATTGTGCGGGACTTTACGACATCCCATCCCGAGGGGATTCGTCCTGGAAGCGAGGGCAACAAACTCATTCTCTCAACCTCTTCGACTTTCATTAAAGACTTCAACATTTTACTGTTTCTCCGATATTCTCCTTCCGTTTACTCCAGTTATATGCCTTAACTTTTTTGATAACTGTAAATTCTTGAAGAGAGTGGAAAGGAGTTTGAAGACTTAAGTTAATATTCAAAGAATACAACGAAGGATTAACAAAACAGTTTCTTATAATAAAAAAATAAACTATTATGATGTCCCTTTTAAGAATCAAATGTCCCTTTATATTGTATAGCAAATATCTGTTAAAAATATAATTACTTCAACCCTCTCATGATAAAGTTGGGACTCAGAGAGATGAAATGTGGCACTAATCGTAACTCCCAGAATACGTTTTACGTGTTTGAAGAAATTCATGTATTTGAACAATATTAATACATACTGTATTTATTTGTCTATTGATTCATTGTCATACAAATAAAAATACTCTCTGACGGATTAAAACAATCTCGATGTGACATGAAAAATATTCGTTTTGTGGTTTCCAGGGCCTAAAAAAAAAAGGTGTTGGGATTTTTTTTTCTTTTTAGTTCTTTAAGGGTTTTTCTTTTAAATCCTTATCATTACTTTATTAAAAAAAAGAAGAAAAGAGTATAAAATAAAGATCCCTTGCCCACAAATAGCGTCAGGATCGGAAGAGACCAAGAGTTGGAGGAGATCTGATTAGAAAGATGAAAGAGAGGGATCTAACCAAAGACTACTTGAAAAAAAGCGTAAATCCAGCTAAGGACCTTACGTTTCTCACACCTGTACTCGAGCCCCTGTCATCTATACAGTGCTCAAATTAGTGAATTGAGTTTGGTGAATTGAGTATCTAGGCATATTTTTGTAATATCTCCAAGTGTATTTTTTATTATCAAATAATTAAAAATTTTGTAGTCGCTGTAATTTCAATTTTCTCCAAATCGGCTGTAATAATTTAGATAAAATTTTGATAAAATGTTGAGTTTAACGATCCAAACAAATCGTATTGATTAAGATCTCTATAAAAATACTGGTTTGGAAGTAATTGTTTAAAAAGAAGTAATGAACAATGAGTGATGTAAAAGTTCAATTTCAAAATGTTCTCAAACGATTTTAATCAAATAAAACGTCAAAATTATAACCTAAACCCATGAACAAAAGTACACGTAAAATTAAATTATGCTTCATGAGCGATTCAGAAAAATAACTCTTGGCTTCCTTTGAGTTAATTTCTTTATGAGCGTCGGTCTACAGAATCCTTAAAATTTTGAGGTATGGTTTAATATAAAGGTATAGAAAAAATTGTAAAATGTTTATATATTTGAAATTATTTACTTTTTAATACAAGAGCAAATAAAAAATTATTTTTATCTCTTTATTTATTTTTCATCTTTAGATAAATTCAGACTTAGAATGACAGACAGATATGACATTTGAAAAATCATGTTTTTGAATTCCGGAGATTTCAAAACAGATTTTTCCATTAAAATTAAAAAAAGAAAAATTTCTCCAGAAAATTGAACTTTGCCTCTACCATATAAGTAAATAAATAGAATCATAGGTAATTTTTATATTTAAAATGTAGATTTCACCTTTTGAAAGCGATACAAAAACACTAAATTATTTTTTTTAAAGAAATGTATACAATTTTTCCCTTTGTTGTTTAAACCCCAAAAAACCTTTTGGTCATCAACAGATTATAAAAAAAAGGATATAAATAAAGATCTCTAACCGTCGAACACTCTAATAGCTTCAAGGTCGGAAGAGAACAAAAGTTGGTCAAGAGAGACCTGATAAAAAAGAAGAAAGGAGGGACCTAACAAAAGACTAGATGAAAAAGTGTAAATCCACTTAGGATCCCTTGGAATTACCATGCCTGTACTCACTGTATGTGAACTCCTGTGAGCCAATTTTTATAAAATTAAAGAATAATATTATAAAAATCGTTTATTTAATAAACATTATTATTTTTTAAATCGATGTTTGTTTTACGAATAAATAAAGCAATCGTTTCCTCATTCTATTATTTGTATTTCTCAGTAAATAATTGTTCATACAAAACACAATTTAACATTAATAAACCGAACTTACAATACATTTTAAGAACAAATACTAGGAATATTATTGTATTTCACAAACTTCATAACAACGATTCAAAATTAAATTCACAGAAAAGCAGGCGGCTCCAAAACTTTCAAAGAAAGCCATGCAATTATGTAAATCTCTTTTTACAATAAGAATGGATTTCATTTGAAAGTGAGATAAAAACTTTATTTCAAGAAAATAGTAAATTTCCATGAAGATGTCCTGATAGACTCTAATTACTGCACTTCTAAAGAGTGCTCATTAATACAACAGGGATAGAAGAACAGAACGATGGAGGCGCCTCAGTGTTACAGTGCCTAAAAAATCGATTACTTGATTTTCGTTATCATTTTCTTTTCTTTAATTTTAGACTTATGTTATAGCAAATTTTGGAGGAAACCTATATAGGGGCTCATTAACAGTGAGTATGGATGTGAAAATCACTAGTTAGCCTTGTGAGACCTATATCTTTCTTTGTCTAGTCATGGGTCAGATCCCTCTCTTTTATTTTTCTGTCTTCCTCAGGGACCTAGTGGATCTACACCTTTTTTCATCTATTTTTGGCTTAGATTCTTCTCTTTCATCAGTCAAATCAAGTTTCTTTAACCAACTCTTGTTCTCTTCCAACCCAGATGCTATTCAAGGGCTAGGGGAGGGTTTTTATTTTATCTTCTTTTCTTTCATATTTTAAAAGCGGATGATGTTCAAGAGGTTTTTCGTCTTTAAACTTCAACAAGAACAAAATTACTTTCCTATTAGGTAACCTATTGACCGACTTTTGCTCTCTTCTGACCCTGACACTATTACAGAACTAGGAGTCTCTATTTTTAGCTCTTTCCTCTTTTTTTATTTTAAGGTAACAATGGCAATGAGGTTTTCATGGTTTTAAATCACAAGGGAAAAAAGGAAGAAAACAACAATTTATAATCTGTAAAAATTAGAAAATGAAATTGATAGTTTGTTTTTAACTATTACAACTAAATGTGTTTTTCTTCTGTCCATATATAAATATCATTAGTCAATATAGACAATTAAAAATGTATATTTTCTACAAATGATAGTTTGGATGTTTATCAAAAATATCATGTCTATTGCAACAGTTTACATTAGAATACAGGGACCGACGTGGCTGATAATTATCATACACACATCTCTTGAGGGACACGTCTCTTTCCTAGTCAAAAAATTTACCTGACATAAAAACTTCAATAATTGTAATCAGAAGACAAGACAAGTTTAAATAAGTTAGAAACAGCTTTGTGCTAAAATCTGGGAGAATATATTCAAGAGTGAGAGAGGAACAAATAAAACCCCACAAATCTGTGGCATTGTTTTGTCTTAATATTGGACATGACTGCCTTTCCGCATACCTCTACCATTCATTTTGTGTTGAGACTAACTCAAAGATATCCAGAGAACAGACCCTTGTATGCCAGATACTAGACAGTAATTTAAGAAGCTCACAGAACACAGTGCAATTCCACTGGGATGCCAGAAAGCTGATGGACTGGGATCCGGGCTAACCATTGGCAACAACAAAAGATTTCTTTAATTAAAACATAAAGGTCTCAATAAATGACGCTGAAATAATATTAGAAGTTTCAACCAATAGGTTCATTATAACTTTCTACAATGACAAATAAAATTATTTACAAAATCTTAATTTCAAACTTTCAAAAAAATTCGATAATTAGCACATGTAAACGGTGGTTTACTTCAAAACCTTTCACAATAGTAACATAGACACGAGCAAAGTGATTAGGACAGTTAATACAGGGATAGCTACAAGGGCGACTTACACAATTACCGATGCAATATAAGTAAACCAGTACAAGGGTTGGTTTTAATTCATTCCTGATAATGGACATCAATTTATTATTGATTTAATTCCTAGTTTGAGAAATGTTTGTAAAGCACTTCAATTTTTTTTTATTCTATTTTGCAACGTTTGCTATCAATTTGTAATGTTAACGTGACACTTTTAGGTAGAGTCTACAATTGGATAATGATACTGCTTTGACCCATGCCCATTTGGAGTTCTAAAATCGATCCTCCCAGGTGCCATAAGGTTCCCAGCTTTGAAGAGATTAACCTAGTTTAATAATACATTACCGAATTATACTTAATTACTAAATATTCACTTACACAATACTAATACTAATTAAGAACAGAGCTGAAGTTGGGCGTTGTTTATTCTCATCTTGTCTCATTTAAATTAACAAATATCACTTCTAGATTGGAAGTCCAGTCTGGATTGAGCATCCAGTATAACCCCAAACCAGTAAACCTAACCTAACCAAGAATCCCGATAAAGCTATAATTCCTACTGAAATTCAATAGTTGTTTCTGATACGTTAAAACCTTCATTTCATTACAATTTTGAAGCACCTTTAAATTATATACTTTGAAGTTTGGAATTAATACGCCATGTATATATAAAATACCAACTACAAAGCCTCATTTCACAAAACCCACTCTGCTATAAAACTTCCTCAGCAAGTTGACAACTTTTAGATTACATTGCAGACAGTTGAAGATTGTAACATGGTTTTACTCTACCCTTGATTATTATCAACCCTTACAAACATCCCTCTTCTTTTTTTTCAATTATTACAATGCATTTTGTAGAACATCATAACTTATCTATATTTTCATGAAAAAGGCGTAAGAATATTATTTGTCTTTGAATAATATTGCTGCATGAGAAAAAGTCTATATTTAAACATTTTGACAGATAGTACAGAAAGTTATGTAATTGTTAAAAAAAAGTTAAGTTTTTCATTGAAATATAAAATTTTTTCATTATTTTGTGTAATTAACTTATTATAATGTTGATATGGTAATTTTGTTTTAATAATATTACACTCATTTACTATATTTCAAATCATAAAAAGAAAAGAAAAAAATTTAAGTTATATGGTGTACATAAACTTTTGTTAAAACTGTTTTTCAAATTATATCAACTCAAATTATGTGGAACTCGCAGTAAAAAAAAAAAAAAGTTTACAATTGTTAACCATTACAGTTTTCAGAATAAACCATATATAACATTATGTATCAAGGATTTTATTCACATATATAGAAAAGAAAAAAGTTATGAAATAGGTCAAACAATCAATGTCAAATTTTTGCAGATACATCTGTTTTGAGGTCTTCTGAATTCAAAAAAGTAGTTTTTGGAATGACGTCCGTCTATCCAGCATTTGCTGCCTGTGCAGTGCTCTACATCCCAAACGCATTAACCAATTTTATCAATTTAAAAAAATTGATGTGGTCACAATTTGGCCATATTTCCTGAATGTTTGTTTTTTTATAATTAAAAATGTTGAGGTGGCTGTCGTAAAGAAAAACACAAAATTAAGATTTTATCAAAATCAATTCTCGAGATTTTCATCAAATTTTGCGGAGATGTAGCTGCCAAGAAAAAAAAACATAAAATTACAAATTTTAAATTGACGCTTAACGATTTTGTTCCAAAATTGGTCAAATGCATATTCTAAAGACCCAAATATAACATATTGGTCGCCCCAAGTTTTCCAAAAAGTGCCAGTTTGTGAGTAATCGGTAAAACACAAAAAAATAGACCATGGGGCTGTTATAAGATACAACATCTCAAAATGGGTTCACCAATTATGTTCAAATTTTAATAAAATGTGAAGATTTGCATGTGCAAAAATCACAAATAAAACATTATGGTTCAGGAATAATTTCGCCAAATGATAATTGAATCTTGACCACTGTCATTTCAAATACAGTTTATGCTGAGGATGCATTTATGGAACAAATGACACAAGTTTAGTTCGTAATTATATATATATATATATATATATATATATATATATATATATATATATATATATATAAAGATGATGTCCATGGTTTATTTAAACTTTCTGACTGACAATTACTGAACTGAATAGCGATGATTAGTTTTATTTGTTTTTGATTTAGTATTGGGGATGTACAAATGAGAAAGTTTGTGCAATGTTTTTGCAAAGTTTATTTTAAAATATTCCCCAAAAAAAGTGTAGCATTTCAGAAAGAAAATTATCAGTTTTAGAGTTAACTATTAGTTTCCAATTAAGAATTTTAACAGTTTTGAATAACTACATTAGTATCCAATAAGTATAATTGAATGAATAACAGAACACCGGAACTGTTTCTAAGGTGCTTATTTTTAAATAGTAAATGCCCACACCAGAAGGCATTTCGTCAGCTCTAAAGAAGCGAAGATCAGTGCTTCGTTATAACTCCTAACGTTTTCCAGATAATGTCGTGAACATGGTCAATCACTTGTAATTCGATTTTGTTAAATCTGGACGGCCCTGGAGAATATCTATCCTTATTACAACGCCTTTGTTACAACACAGTGACATTCTGACAATCTCACAATGAAACATCAAAGTAATGGAATATCTACCTTCATCTGAAAGATTACCTACATTAAAATATGGATTGTTAATATCAAATGAACATACAATTTTTAAATAATGTCGAGGTCTGTTGTTCATGTTGGCATCAAAAAGTTGAACCTGTTGGTTTACTTCACAATTCAGTGACCTTTCATTTCTATCATTGGCATTTTCTCATCAGCAGTTAAGTGTTTGACGTGTCTACATGGTTTTCCTGCTGCCGGCATTTTGTTCTATACTGTGTAAGACTTAGAATATCTAAGTTCCCACGCAATTCCTTCACATTAAAAATAACCCACACAAACCATTAACTTTTGTGAGACAAAAGCAATCAATCAGAAATAAAGTAAGCTTATATAGTATGTATAGTTGTGATATAAACGATTCAGACCCAATTGTCACTCATTAACCATGGGCGTCATCGCCGGGGGGGGGGGACGCCCCCCCCCAATATTTGAGATGTAAAAATATTTTTGCTAAAAACGAATGATTTACTTAAAACCTTAAAAGGTAAACACCGGGCTTTGTCTTTACTAGGGTTTTTAACATTATATTTCTGTTACAAACGCATAAATAAATGCATAAAAACGATGTTTTGAGAAGTTAAATTTTTTAAAATTCCATACCCCCAGACCCCCGGCATATGTCCCCCCCAATAATGAACTGGTGATGACGCCCATGTCATTAACAAAAAGCCATATAAATTGTTTAATTTTGTAAAATGTAAGCAATAAATCATAACATAATGCGAATTCCCACAAATAAAGTAAGCACTACATAAGTTAACTTTAAAAAAATCTCAAACAATAAAACAAAATAAAAGGTATTTGAGAATATAAACGGTTTAATTGTTTCCAAGATGTAAGCAATCAATCACAACACAATGTGAATCTACACAAAGTTAATCTAAAAATAATTTAAAACAGCTGTTATAAATTCCCAAACAAAACAACAAAATAAAATGTACCTATTTGAGAGTTTATAACACTTGTTTCAAAAATTATTTTTGTTCTAAAAAATGTTATTTACCTGTAATGGGCATGTTATTTAAATGATAAATTTATTACAAAATAGGTGTTCTCAAGAAAATAAATTATTTTTGAGCTATGTGCAGGTTAATTTGCTATTTATTTGACACCTCAATTATTAAAATCAGCCCTATTTTAAAGAAATGTGTGAGCGTGGCAGAAATTCTTTAGCACATTAAATATAAGATACTTAAGTGAAAGTTCATGATCAAACCCAGTCTCAATTTATGATTGAATGAAATTTATGCTTATCCAGTAATTGGAAGATTTAAAAATTAAACTCTGAACCTTACTGTCAATCATTTTAATTTTTCAAATATGGTTTAGTTTATAAATCTCATTTCATTGGTAGAATTCTGCAATACTCAACATTCAAAAACATCATCAATTGGTCATTTTCACTATTGATAACTCATACGCCAACAATTTTAGGTAAATGAAAAATACACTTTAATAATATAATAAGACTTTAACGGCATCCTTAAGGGGGAATGGGGAGGCTTGGCCTAACTGATGATACGATCTGTAGGTACTGTATGGAGGATGAGGAAACCCCTCACATCCCCTAAGAATAGACTGTGAGGCCTTAGGAAAATACCAATTAGAAGTGGAAGATCTGCCTTCTCTAAATACCCTTCAAATCATGAAGTTTATGGTAGCTGTGGGATTGGAAAGGATGATGTAACTGAGAATCTCAGGAATAGTGAAATGGAGGCACAATAGATCTATCTATACAGGTAAGTCACAGTGCTGTGGTTACCCGTAAATATACAGTAGACCACTTAATATTTTTGTCAAGAATGTATGATGCTGATGTTAGAGGAGTGGCTTTTGAATGGTTTCGCTCATATTTAACATATAGAATTCAACGAACTCGGGTCAACGATGTCGTTAGTGATCAAGGTACATTGAAGTATGGGATTCCGCAGGGTTCAGTTCTTTCTGGACCATTATTCTTAATATATGTTAATAACTTATGTAAAGGTCGATTCAAAGGGAACCTTGTCTCTTTTGCTGATGACACTGCACTTTTTTACAAAGCGGATTCATTGGAACAACTGAGAAAAGATATGCAAGATGACGTAAATGTTTTGCGATGGTGGTTTACAAAGAACTATATTGTAATGAGCCCTAAGACCAAATATATAATATATAATGTTGCTCGTAAAACCTATTTCTCAACGAACATAAAATATCATAGCATTACCTGTAAAGAAAACGGAACGTGCGAATGCCTAGAAATAGAACAAGTAGACAACATTAGATATTTGGGATTATTCATAGATTCCAGACTCTCCTGGAAAACGCATATTGATAATACCAAACTGAAATTGATTAAATATATTAGGTTTTTTTTACATGTTAAGGTCGGTGACTAAATTGAAATTATTAAAATCAATATACCATGCTTTGATTGGCTCAAAGTTGGAATATGGTATTGAAGTTTGGGGAGGTGCGTACTACAGTGTTTTAAAACCAGTCATTGTACTTCAGAAGCATTTTATTTCAATTATGGCAAATAGAACTAAATTGGAACACGCTGCTCCATTATTCAAAATCTTCAAAATTTTACCGGTTAGAAATTTATATCTGTATATTTAAAGTTTTAAGATTATTCTCTAATAGAAGCGGAGAAAATTATACAACAGGGTGTGGCGGGAGGACTTTACGGAATGACTTAAACGTAGTTTTACCAAAACCAAATTTAACAATTTAAAAAAAAATTTACTTATATCTTGCTCCAAATTTTTTAATCTGATGCCTTTAAAAATTAAAACGTGTACAAATAAAATCAAGTTCTGTAGATTCGTGAAACAATATTTATTAAAACAGGAGCAGGTCTATATGTTTTTTATCAGTAACCAGTGAGGGAGAATAAACTGGCAGTAAAGCTATATCAAGTGATTGTATTTTATTCTTGAAAGCTCTCTTCTTCACCGGTAATATGAATGGTAGAAGTGTGTGTGTGAATTATATATATATATGTGTGTGTGTGTGTGTGGGTGTGTGTGTGTGTGTTTATAGTTTTATTATTGTATTTCTATTTTTTTAGTGTTTTATGTTGATTTGAATTGGTTTGTCATAGAAGCCAAATGCTAGTTTTCTAAATGTAATTTGTGTGTGTGTATATGTAAGTTGGACTTGTCGGTCACATTGTTCTCTCTCCCATCGAGCTATATTGTTAAAAATGTATAGAGTATTTCATCCCAAACAGGTTTTAACCTTGGGATGAAGTGACCCTTTGCAATCTTCTTATAATACAGCAGAAAGTATTTTTTGTTATTATTATTATTAATATTGGTTATTATGTTATTATAAATTTGATTTTATATGTATTACATTTTGTAATGTGAATAGTTGTTTATTTTATTATTGCTGTTAAAATGAGGGTCAAATAAATTTTCATTTCATTATATACAATTTACTTTATTTAATATGAATAAGCTTTCTTCATATATTTAATGAGAGTAAGTGCGGAACTCTGGAGTTCATGGTCACAAGTATGAATCGCTGATAGGACATGTCAATGTAATGAATTTAAACATCTTTTACACTATCCTACATTGAATAAATCAAAGATCTAACAATCATTGACATATTGCCAAAATAAACATAGTGTTTGTAATGAATCTACGATGGTTACATTAATTAAAGCAAGACACTGCAGGTTAGCCAACTCTTGAACAAAGTCAAATAATTGTTGACAATTTATTACTTCACCTCGGCCGAGTTCAATTAAACTTCATGTCAACATCAAACAGTTTACTTTTAGAAAAGTTGATTTTCTAATCAAAAGTGAGCAATTAAAATTTATTCTTGACAGAAAGTAAACCAAGCATCTAGATGAAATTAATCTTAAATGCTTAGAATGTAGAAAATAATTTGTGCTCGTTAAATAATGATGTATGCAAAATGGTTATTTTGTTTCTGCTTTATCTTCTCAAAAAATTTATTGAACACTTCCAAATTTAGTCGAATTTTTATTTATTTGGGGTGGAAAACTTGCAACCCAAAATGGAAAATATACATTGCATATACTCCATCGCCTCCTTATGAAATCTTAGGATCAGCATTCCTAAAGACTTTACATATTACAAAGATTGTTCTAAGTATCTTGAAATTCCAAGGAGGTGGTCTCTACGTTCCGTTTTGTAGGAGCAGAACCAACAGATGTCTTATTCTATCAATCCCATTATTTTATCATAAATATGTAGTATAGAGGTAAAAAAAAAAAAAAAAATGGATTTGGAATGACATTTGTCTGTCGAATGTGTGTAGTGCTGTAGAGCCCAAACGTGTAAGTTGATTATAATTAAAATTGGTTTCTGGACATATCTTGGGGTTTTTTATTTTTTGCATAACTCAAAATTTGGTTAGTAACTGCTAAAGAAAAACAAAATTATGATTTTCTCGAAAACACTGTAATGATTTTGATCAAATTACCCTCCAAGAACTCAAATAAAATATAAGGTCAAGTGATAAAGGTTACAAAATGCTCACATACTAAATTTGATGAATACAAAAATCTATTTTTGGGCTGTAGAGTATTACACACACAAGAGACAACAGGTAGATGACAGAAGACGTTCCAAAAACTACTTTTTTGACCCAGACACAACTTTCTATATACTATGTACATGTGAAAGTAAAAAATTACAAGCGTTATAATGGGAAAATATATATGTTTAAGTTACAATAAAATATCATTTTGATTTGACGTTAAACCTTTTAAATAAAATCAACGTAAAATTTATCTTTTAACTCTTAAACTGTACCTGAGAAACTCTGTGTCAAAACCCTTTCCCAACCAGTTGACTTAAAACATATGATTAGAAAGTACCCACACACACTTGAAAGCCTTGACCTACACACATTAAATTTAGTTTAATGTCTATTAAATGAACCAGTTTAGTCCTTGGAATATATAACAGGTTGTTTTTTTAAATAACATAATTTTTTGATAGTAATTCAGATCCTTATAGCAAGCCAGCAAATATTAACTAATGTTAGGTATTGTGGGCTGAGGATAGCCTTTCCCAACTGCAATCCAAAATGAGTGTTTGCGATAAATATATACAGAATGTTTCTGTAATGTGCGGAGATTATATGGGTCAAAATAAAGAAGAAAGTTGCTATAAATATGTCTGAAATGCTACTTTTACCAGCTATCTACAATTTTGTTTTTTTGTTTTTTTACTAAATAATTTGAACTAGTTGATAATTTTTTTGTTTTAAATAAGTCTTTAAAATGATGACTACCATGCAAAATTTCACCTCTATTGGTTAAGCACTTCGAAAGATATAAATTATTTAGTTAATAAAAAAAAACAACAATAAAAGCTGGAAAAAAAAAGCATTTCTGGAGATATGTTTATAAGAATTTTTTTCTTATTTTGACCATATAACCTCTCAATTAACTCAGCGCATTAGAAACATTCTGTATACATATACACACACACATACTTGTATTTATAAAGAAACGGAGAAACTTACAGGACATGTTCTAGTGGTAAAAATAAAGAAAAAAGTTCTTATAAACATAGGTTCAAAAATGCTTTGTTTCTCATCTATCTGCCATTATGTGTTTTTTTTTTTTTTACAAAAAAAACATAATTGGAAATAGAAAAGATATCAAGTTTGCATTTAATACACATATTTTTTAAGTGTGTACCAAAACCAAATATTTTATTTTGTATATTTTCAAAATGGTGGACATTAAAAAATTTAACATTGAATATCTGGACAACAGTTTTGTTTATTGACAAGACAATTTTTTTTTCCTTTTAATGACAAACAAAATATTTAAAATATTTTTATGTATGACAAAGAATAACTAAGTTATAAAAATAAATAAATAAATAAATAAATTTCTCAGTACCAGTAAAATTATCTTCCTTAGTATTAAAGTGATTTTGACATTTTCAAATTTATGAATCTTCACTCTACAATGATTCATTTATTCAAACCTCTAAAATAAAAAGATTTGAAAATAAAAGTACTAGAATGCAAAAATTGTGTTGTTTTTAGGCTAATTGGGTGTTTTAGATGATTACCAAGAAATTGCATTTATAGTTTTTTTATAACTTGGTTATATGTTTGACCTTTATAACAAATAAAATAATACAGTAGACTCTCATAAATCCGGACTATTGTGGCGGACGGCCGGTCAGGATTTCAAAAACCGGATTTCCTGGAGTTGGAGATAAGTCGGCCGCGGGGCCGATACGAGCCGTGATAAGCCGCACATGCAATCGCTACCGCCCCGTGCCGATACACAAGGACACTTGTGTTACATTCTGACACATTAACTAATGGTACTTTTACTGTAATGTACATAATACTGAACTGGACTGCAACTAAGTAAAACACAAGGTAGGGCGTGTCAATGCCTTACCCCTCCTAAGCCGCGCGGAAACTTCCACTGCCCATGAATCATTACAAAATACGTCATTCGTGCAATGCGGAAGATCGCGTGAAAATTGAAGGGTCTAAAGCGGTTATTGTTCTAAATTGTTATTTAAAATAAAATTTACCGTCCGGTTCGGATTTTCCAGAGTCCGGATTTTCGTAATCCGAATTTATGAGAGTCTACTGTACCACTTTGTTCATTGTTAAAAGAGACAAATATTTTGTTCTCCAAGTTATTTGATAATGATGGATTGTACATATTAATAAAAATATTTTCTATTGTGTAAATTTATTGTAAAGTTAACAGTTTTTGGGGTAATTAACGTTAAATACAGTATTTTAAACAGCCATAATTTTGAAAATATACAAAATACAATGTCTGGATTTGCTAAACTTGTTAAAAAAGTGTGACTCAAAAAAGTGTGATCTCAATATCTTATTTATTTCTTAAGTTATTTTATTATTATTATTATTATTTTTATTTTATTTTTTTTAACAAATGGCGTAGAGGTAGAAAACTAAGAATTTCCATACCAATACTTCTTAGGTTTAATATTTATTTCTTATTTTTCAGTCTTCTCCAAAAAAGTAATGAAATTTTTTCCTTTTTTTCGTGAAAGTGTTGACAATAGTTATCTCTGAAACTGTCATAGACAACATATCCTTTAAAAAGGAGAATATTCAGAATGATTTGAATTTTTTTAAAAAAGTAATCTGTATTTTTAATGATATAGATCAATGTAGATAGAGCAAACCAATCAATAAACCAAAAGTTTCTAAGAAACTAATACTTGGAAACACTTCGTTAGAGTAAGTCAGTTTGTATATTTTATAAACGATTTAATATCTAAGGAATGAAGAAATATCGAATCCAAAATGTCAACAGATCTAAACTCAATAATGAAAAAGTTATAACACTTATTAATAAACAAAAAACAAAACAAAAGCAATAAAAAACAAAATTAGTACGAGGTACGTCCAGAAACTAACTTTCATTTCTATTTCTTGCTGTGGCAGCACTGCGATCGTAGATCAGAAAATGCACGGTAGTTGCTCCGAGCCGAGGAGAAGGAAATGATGCCATTTTCACATTGCTGTTTGTTGTTTATGCTTTCTAGTGCGTGTTTAAAATGGCAAAGTTGATTGAAAATCCCGGCGCTTGTGAGATTAAATCTGTAATTCGTTTTCTGAATCCCAAGAATAATAAACTAGTCAACATACGTTGACATATCTGCCGGGTTTACGGAGAAAATGCGATGAGTGATTCAATGATAAGAAGGTGTTTATATTTCTCAGCAGAATTTTTAAAATCTAGAAAGTTAGTCGTAAATATTTATTAGGAATGCCATCTAATTTATAATAAAATGATTCTATTTTGATCAAAACAACCAGAGAAGTTTAAATTTAAAATATGTGCATTAATATTAATGTTTTGTATGAAACGATTATTTAAAACTCTCAATGATTGTTGCATTTAAATTTGGGATAGGATTTTTATATAAGTAAGATCAAATACAATATTCTCTTTCAACTGAAAATCTTTTCAAGTTTCTATTTTCCTCTTAAAAAAAGACTTTGACATGAGTGAATGTACAGAGATATATTTACAACCCAGTTACCTCTAAGTGACACGAGCACTTAAAGGAGGTGTTCTGATGTATCACTTAGCTCTTACCACTCTGCTCATATATAATGAGACATTATAAAATAGGCGTACATTATGAATTCATATTTAAACACAAGAAGAAGTTAAAGACCCATTTACAATATGGAGGAAGGGAGAGTTGTGAGTCATTAGCTTTCTCTCCGCGCTTTAATATTCTCAAATTTTGTAAAGTGGTATTATCTGACAAGTTTGCTGGAAAAGTTCAACATTTTAATATTAATATGAAAATGTTAATTTGCGCTTTCAGAAACGAATAATTCACAATAAGAATCAAATTTCTTTTTGTCTAATGATCTCGATTTTGGTGTTTATTGGGTACAAGAACATTCATTAATAGTCTTCCTCTTTTTTTTTTTAATAGTAAACAAACCATCTTTTTTATTTCAACCAATATAATACTTCTTTTATTAAGTTTTAAATATTTGTATTCATGGTGTCAACTAACCACAAACCTTAATCAATTGTTTACTTTCAATCTGATATCTACAAGGCAACCTACAATATACAACACCAGGACATGGGATAGTGATAAAACATATAATTTTTCAAAATTTGCTCTAACCTAAAGACCCAAACTTAATATGTGCAAAATTGCAAGTAAATAAATATTAAGGTTCAGGAAAAATTGGCAAAAAATAAAAATGGACCTCGATTTTAATCAAATAAGATTTATATTGAAGATGTATTTATAGCACAAGCAAAGCAAATGTAGACCCTTATTTAAATATATTTGTTCAAAGATGGAATCCATTATTCATTTTCTTTTATTTTCCCTAACTACTGATCTGACATTTTTGGTGATGATTAGTTTTGATTCATTTTTATTTGTTTTTAAAGGATGGATGAGCATTAAAAATAAATCGTTCTAAAAGTTAATTTCTGTAGAGTTCCTTGAAGTTTTCAATAAGTATGTTCATTTTTTTAGTCACTTGTTCAAAATTTAGAAGATGAGGACGTTTGAGTTTGTATATCAATTAAAATGAATACTCAAACGTTTCCTAAGGGTGATAATAGATTATTATTTGATAGTCCTGAGTTTTAACTATGTCATGAAAACGACTACAAATGAAATTCTCTAACGAGAGTGAACACATCCATAATTCCCCGACAAACATGCAATTAGTGACCTGTACTACATGACATTAAATTACCACATATATACACTTGTGTTTTACATAATTACATACTACGCTTTCACTAAATAACTTAATTATACATCAACTTGTCTACACTTATTGTTATCGTACGTAGGTGTAATATGTAGGCCTAACCTTATTTGGTGACTAAGTATAATTAATTTGCAAGCTTTTATACATCTTGTCTTATATACAGGCAGGTTCAAAAGTACGTTAATAAACATGAACCATAGAGGGAACTGGTGCTGGTATCTTTATGCATGAATCAAGTACTCTTGAAACCATGGGAAAATACCAAAGTATTATAACAGTCCCCTTGCCTGATTTTTTTGTTTTTTTATCGACAACTCATCAGATCAGAATTGGGATTGTATCATCGGAGTATCTCAAAGGTTAATTTTGGGACCAGTGTTATTCACAATTCATATAAATGATCTACTAGATATTACTAATATGAAGACTTATTTGTGTATGTGATTGATTTGCTTTTCTTCAAGTAGGTGATATAAAAGAAAAGGAGGAGGTGTTGGAGCATGGATGTCAAAGAACAAACTGAAGTTAAATGAAGACAAAACACAGAAGCTGCAGTTTAAGTGTAAAGACTCCAAAAAAAATTGGATTAAATATTTAGATTTTGTCTTTGATTCTGAATTGAACTGGAAAAGGCATAGAAGTCGTGAAGTCGAAAGTTGTCAAGAGTCTCTATATGCTAAGAAAATTGAAACCTGTGGTGGATGATAAACTGTTACTTGGATGTTATTTTGCTCATATTCATTCACACATAGCAGATGGAACATTGTTGAGGAGGTTATCGTCAGGTTGGAAGTCCTTGCTAATTAAACAGAAGGGGGCAATGAGGATAATAAAATCGATGCCCAATAGGGAAAGTTGTAGGAAGTTGTTTGCCGAAATAAAAATAATGACAATATTATTACTTTAATTATCAGTGTTTGTTGTACATTATGTGTAATTTAATAGACTTCAACAATATAAGAGAGATACATAGTTATAACACCATAGGCTGTAACGACTTGGTTAATGAATATATAGAAGACTTCCAAAAACATCAAAGAGATTTACATATGAGTATTGTTATAACTTCAGAAATATGTATTATGATTTTGGTAGCACTGATATCCGGTGCAGATGTTTTTCGTGTAACATGGTGGGACCAGATTGTCCTTACATTATGTGATAGTTAAGTTCTTTATAGTTTATGTTTAAAATGTATAGTGTTAGACCTATACAAGAGGTATTGATATTATTATTATTATGTGGTTTACATTAAATAGTTACACCAGACTGTGTATCTTATTTATTGTAGTATGCAAAAACCCAACAGTGGCGACGAGGAAAATATTAGGTTATGAAAAAAAGTGAGCCACGATGCCTCAAATTGGACTCCTACATTTTGATCACCTCAACACAGACTTTTTTGTTTTTAAAACAAAGTTATCGAATCATTTTATAGTGAATGATATTACAGATGATACGAAGAAAAAAGCTATATTAATAACGTCACTAGCTGATGTAACTTATCAACTTTTGTTCAGTTTGTGTGTACCGAAAGATCCGGATAATGAAAAATATGTCGACCTAATTCAAGTTTTACAAAAATATTTTTCACCTGTAAAATCATTTTTTGTGGCAAGGAAAACATTTTATCAATCTGTGCAAGAGAATGGAGAAACTGTACGGGAGTTTGCTGCAAGGTTAAGGAGTTTGGCTGCAAGTTGCAGTTTTGGAAATGAATTAAATATACTACTTCGTGATATTTTCATCATTGGTTTGTCTTCAAGACGTGTACAAGAGAGACTTCAAGAAGAAGATGCAACGAGAAAAGAGACTACATTCGACATGGTGGTCAACTTGGCTGCATCTAGAGAGGCTACAATTAAGGATCATGACCAGCCTAACCTAAATGGAAGGATGTCAAAGTTCAACATTAAAGCAGAATCAGCAGACTTACACCATGTTAAGGGTAGGCCTAGCAATAACAAGAGGTATGTTCAAATTAATAAATATAATCCAAGTTGTAAAATTAAATGTGAACATTGTGGAAGATTAAATCATACTAGTGAAAAGTGCTACTTTAAAAATAAGACATGCCACAACTGTGGAAAAAAGGGACATTTGGCTCCTATTTGTAATAAAAAATTTCAAAGCAGTAATTATAAGCCTAAATCAAAAAATAAATACTTAGGCCTAGGTGATATGACTGAAATTTGTGACATTAATGACTGTTCGGATAGGTTAGGTGATAAGTATCCTAGGGATGAACAGGCTATTGTAAATTTAAGTGATACCTTCTTTAATATGGTTACAAAGGATGATGGAAATGACAATAAGTCTTTAAAGATGTTTAAAAAAGTTCAGTCTATAAAATTAAAGTTAATTTTAAATGATGTACCTCTCCAGGTTGAAATTGATACAGGTTCATTGTATAATGTTATGTCAAAGGCTTGTTTTGAGAAATATTTTTCTCAAGAATTATTAATTGAAAATGATGTTAAATTAATTGATTATGTTGGTCATGTCATTGAACCAATAGGCAAAATATCTTTATCCAGTAGGCTCAAACTTAAAGATCCTGAAAACAAATTATTTTTTTATGTGATATTGAAAGGAGGTCCGCCCTTACTGGGTAGAGAGGGTCTCAAAGAGTTAAGGTTGTTAAATGAAAAAGGTTTACATCTAGATTTTCAAGATAAAAATATTATGCCTATTGGTCAGCAAAGTTGTAATAGTTTAAGTAGGTTACCAACCAAATCTATAAATATGCCAAATGAAGTAGAGAACATTTTAAATAAATACCCAGATGTTTTTAGTGAAAGTCTAGGAACTTTCAATAAATATAAAGTAGAACTAAGGGTTAAAGAAAATTCATGTCCTAAATTTTTCAAAGCTCGTACTTTACCCTTAGCTTTGAAAGAACCTGTTGAAAGGGAACTAAATAGACTAATTAGCTTAGGTATATTAAAGAAATTAGATTACAGTGAATGGGCTACACCCATAGTGCCTGTCCTAAAATCTGACGGATCAGTCCGCATTTGTGGAGATTTTAGATTAACTTTAAATCCAGTACTAGAAGGTACCGAGTACCCATTACCAAGAATAGACCATATTTATTCTAAATTCAGTAATGCTAAACTATTTTCTAAAATAGATCTAAAGGATGCATATCAACAATTATTACTCTCTGAAAAGTCAAGACACTTGACTACCATAAATACCCACATAGGATTGTTATCTTATTCTAGGTTATGTTTTGGCATTAAAAGTGCTCCTGCTGAATTTCAGCGGGTAATCGATAATTTACTGTGTAATATTGAGGGAGTAGGTGCATTATTAGACGATATATATATAACAGGTCGTAATCAGAAAGAACATAACATTAGGCTCAATTTAGTTTTAAAAATTCTGCAAGATTGTGGACTTAGAGTTAAAATAGAAAAATGTTCATTTGCTCAAAAATCAATCGAATACTTAGGACATAAGATTGATAAAGATGGTCTACATACCACAGATAAACATGTAAAAGCTATTCTATCAGCTCCCAAACCTGATAATGTGACAATGCTTAAATATTATCTGGGTATGGTGACATTTTACTTAAAGTTTATACCTAAAGCAGCTAAAATACTGCAACCATTGTATGAATTGTTAAAAAAGGATGTCAAATGGGTGTGGTCGGATCAGTGTAACAAAGCTATTGAACAAATTAACACCATTTTAACCTCAAAACCAGTTCTGGCTCATTTTGATCCAAAATTACCGGTGAAACTTACGGTGGATGCCAGTGCAAAAGCAATTGGTGCCATTTTGTCTCATGTTTATGAAGATAAATCCGAAAAAGCGATAGCATTTGCATCTAGGAAACTCTCAATAGCGGAATCAAAATATTCCCAAATAGAACGAGAAGCATTAGGCATTATATATGGCATAAAAAAATTTAATGACTTTTTATTTTGTAAAAAATTTACTCTTGTATCAGACCACAAACCTTTGTCATACATTTTTGGAGATAAGAAAGGTATACCAATTTTTGCTGCTAATCGTTTGCAACGATGGGCATATTTACTATCTAATTATGATTTTAAAATAGAATTTGTCAAATCAGAGAAAAATGTTGCAGATTTTCTTTCTAGGGTTGAAATTCCGCAAGATATTGATCAAAAGTGTAACTATGATGATAGTTTAGGTTATTTACATTATGTACATGAATATTGTCCATTTGTCGTAGATTGGAAAAAGATAAGGAAAGAAACCCGTGTTGATCCTGTATTATCTAAAGTAGTGGATATGGTAATTAGTGGTTTTAAGACACCTGAAGATCCTAAATTTAAACCTTATTGTAAAATATCACATGAATTAACTGTTGATCATGGATGTCTAATGTGGGGTTACAGAGTCATAATACCTCAAAAATACAGACAATCTCTATTAGATGAATTACATGTAAATCATTTAGGAATAAATAAAATGAAAAGTCTGGCCCGATCATATTTCTGGTGGCCTAAGCTAGATGCAAATATTGAACTTATGTCTAAAATGTGTAATGTATGTTATAAATATAGAAGTTTACCCACAAAGTCAATATTGAAACCATGGCCATGGCCAAAAAGAGCATGGACACGTTTACATATTGATTTTTTGGGACCATTAAACAATAACAAATATTGTTTTGTTATCATGGATTCTAATTCTAAGTGGATAGAAAATTTTATTGTTAATTCTACCACAACTGATGTGGTAATAGAGAAATTGTCAGAAACGTTTGCACGATTTGGTTTGCCAAGATTTGTAACTTCTGATGGAGCCACTTGCTTTATGAGTAGCTTATTCCAAAAATATTTACAAAGTATGGGAATACAACATTTAGTTGGTGCTCCATTTCACCCTCAAACTAACGGGGAAGCAGAAAGTGCAGTAAAAATTATTAAAACGTTCATTAAGAAAAATCAAACCAAACCAAGAGGTGCATCACTTGCTGTACAAATAAATAAATTCCTTTTACAATATCGTAATTCAATACATTCAACTACTGGAATTTCTCCAGCTCAAGCTCTATTCAATCGAGGTTTAAGAAATATATTTGATTTACTAAAACCAATGACAGAAGAAATAGTTGAAAATAACCAATCTAAACAAATTAGAAATTACAAAGGTAAACGTAAGTTGGAGTTGGAAGTAGGACATAATGTTCTCGTAAGAGATTACCGAGCTCGCCATCATAAATGGCAGCCATGTGTGATCACAGGAAAACTTGGTTCACAAACTTTTGAAGTCAAAACTCCAGAAGGCTTAACTTGGAGGCGACACCTTGATCAGATGTTGTGTGGTGAAAATGTTCAAGCTAGAACGTCTGAAAATTTTAGTAATCCTAGTTTTCCTAGTATTGACACTCAGACATCGGAAAACACTGATGTGGAAACAGATAACACAACACCCACCAGAGTGTCGGTTCCAAAATTAAGACCTAGAACATTAATAAAAAAACCAGACAGATATTCACCTACATAAATAAATGGATAAATTGTTTTTATAATTTCATTGTAATTTGTATAGAAGATGTTAATTTTATTTTATCAATTAGTTGTAATTTTCATGTAGGGGGAAGGAATGTTATAACTTCAGAAATATGTATTATGATTTTGGTAGCACTGATATCCGGTGCAGATGTTTTTCGTGTAACATGGTGGGACCAGATTGTCCTTACATTATGTGATAGTTAAGTTCTTTATAGTTTATGTTTAAAATGTATAGTGTTAGACCTATACAAGAGGTATTGATATTATTATTATTATGTGGTTTACATTAAATAGTTACACCAGACTGTGTATCTTATTTATTGTAGTATGCAAAAACCCAACAAGTATTAAAATGTTTAACAGTGTCCATGTAATGTCAAAGCATTAAATTTTGTACAGTATAAAAAGAATGGTGAAAAACATGTTATTAATGATGAAGACTCAAACGTGTCAAACGTTTTGAATTAGTAAGGCAACGCATAGAGTGATGTACAGATGGGAGTAGTATGGATCCAGAATAAAATGCTGTTAGCCTATGGACTAGATACATTGAAATAAATAAATCGATGAATGTATTTACTAATTAATAAAAAAAATAATAATTAACATTTTTTATAATCTAGAAGAGTTTATGAATTTTATGAAGAAGTGTAAAAAGAGTAGTACTATATAGGGTTATTAATTTGGTATGCATGTAATATTTTTTATTTTTAATATTGCCAATTGTCTCCGTTGTTTTTGTTGTTTGTAATTGGTTTATTATTGTGTGTTTGGCTAATGTTTGCCTGTCATTTCCTTGTATTGTATCTGCTTGTATATTATTTGTTGTTACCTATTATAACTTGTTGACAAATTAATGTTAAACCTATTATTTAGTGTTAACATAATAAATTTATCAATCAATCACGAACCGACATTTTAGGAGAGATGACAAAAAATATCTTTTGTCTGGGTTCTTGAGGCTATACTTTTATCAAAATTGTTATAGGTAATTATGAGAAAATTATCTTATATATATATTGTTACCCTCAAATTATGAGTTATCAAAAAAATTCTCCAGAAATAAGGTCATGTATAATGCGTATGACAAATAAATAAATGCCTTAGTTTCTCTTTCTCCCTCCCTATAACAAAGAGCATAATCCCCTCAATCTATTAAATAATCTCCTAATAGTGAGACGACCCTAAAAGCTTCACTTTAATTAAATCAGATACCATGCCACTATAAACACTTCAGATTGTTTTATTGCCTACATTTCTGTCTGTATGTCCTTGTTTACAGCCAAAGTTATAAGTTTGTCTGTGATTGAAACCAATGAATCAACGTCCCTTCTGGGTAATGTCACTTTCATTGTCGTTGACAAGTGTAACTATTGGATTCCGTAACATTTTCAGCTGTGATAATATCCATTACTTTTACTTGTCACAGTGGAGTAGAAATAAATTCTCAAATCTCATTTAGAAGTGTAAATCGCAAATTTGTTTTTAGTAATACAAAATCATCAATTTTACTCAGAAAACAGTGTAACTAGTCTATGTAACTATAAAAAACTTAAAATGCAGCTGAAACTACTCATTTCAGGTAAAACATTAAACTGCTTAAAAGCAACTGTTATAAATAACTGGTACAAGTAACAGTTATTATGACGATCATTACTACAATAAATATCTAAAATGTATAGCATTGCGGTCATTATGTTCCATATATGCCAAGTTAAAATCAAACATATTTGGTCAGAAAATCATAACTTTAATTGAGAAGATTCAAAGATAATACCCCAGGAAAACACATATAATCGAAAACTAACATGTAAAGCTAACTATTGTACAATTCTATCAACCAAATTCAGGTAGAAATAAGGCTAGTTCCATTAATAAAACCTGAATTAAAAATTCTACTACTTTTAGGATTCCCAGAGGGAATAATGTCGAGATCACGTACTAATCGAAATAAGGAGCGAAAGGTTGTTAACTCCGATAAACAGTTAGGTCACGATTCTCCCGGGACCACACCCTTTAATGGTCAGTTGTTTATTATTCTTTGTCTAACCTAGCTTAGATTCCTTTCTTAGGTTACAGTTTTAGTTTCCAACATGGATCTAGGTTATTAGGTTATGTTGGTGTTTTTCATTATTTTCATCTTGTAGAATTATCACTTGATAATGAGAGTTGAATTATACTAAAAAAATGTTGTGTATTAGTTTTTATATACATAAACGATGAAAAATGTCTGATAAATCATATTAATAATATGCAAAACTAGTTGATTAGTTGACAAGGGATTGATACAGTTTCAGACATTAGAACTGCAAGTACAAACCTTGGCATGGGTTTTTAATTTGTAAACAAATTGAGATTGCTGCCACATATGAGTGCGGTTTGATCTTGAATTATAGGAATATTAAACTGGCTGAAATTCACTGTCAAATTTGTGACTTTATTGAAAACATGCAATAAGTGATTCGATGGTGTGTGACTTTTTAATGAAGAATACGGAAATGTGCATGATGATGAAAGGAGAGGATGGCTGTCTTTGTTGAATGAAAATTTGATAGAGAGAATAGACTATTCATCATTACGTCAATTTCACTGTATTTTACATAAATCTCACATTCACTACTTCATTAAATTTTTGTCTGAAAAACTATGAGCACAAGCGAAGGAGGTAATGAATGAAACAACACAAAATTAAACTGTAAGACAATAGTTGGTCTTCTTGACACGTTTCAATGCCCTGTTGAGCTACATAGTCACTGAAAATGAGACAAAAATTCACAAGCAACCCTTAAATCAAAGCAACAGTTCATGAAGTGGAGGCACACCACATCATCTTCAAGGAAAAAATTCAAGTGGTAGTTTTGTAGTATTTGGGATAGTCAAGGACATGTGATGGTGTTTTGTTCTGACTGTGGACATCGTGCTACAACTTTCCATAATCAACATTGGTGTCTGTTGCGAATTGTTTAAGAAATTGAATCATGCAATCCAGAATAAGCCACATTACATGCTTACTTGGGGAGTTGCACTGCTTTTGGGAGTTGACAATATTCAACTACACACTGCGTCTCCAACTCAACATCTCCTTGTCAATTTTGACTGGGAAATATTTGATCACCCCCCCCCCCCCATACAAACCAGACCTTGCACCAAGAGATTTTACAGTTTTCCACATCTGAAATCTTTCCTTGTTAGTTGGAAAGAAGCAGTTATCATGTTGTTTACATTGTAGACAGCTTCAGTCTACGATGAAGGCTATCGGAGGTTCACTTTGGTGAGTATAGGCATTGTAATCCTGAAGAAACACAGCTGGATCTACACATCTCTTCATACTGTCCTGGGTTAGATCTCTCTGTTTCATCTTTCTTAACCGGTTTCTCTCTCGATCAACTCTTGTTTTTTTCCGACCCTGACGCTAATATTTTATTCAAGTGCTAAGGGTCTTGATGATGACTGGGCGATTTTTGCGAGTAGTGTAAGGTATGTACATTCAATATAGCAAATTGTAACTTACTTAATCACACTTAATGTTCCACGCTCATTTGGATACGCACTGTCTACACTCTCTTGAAATGTTTCCTGATTGATCATGTGACCGAAACCTTACATGAAAAGGATTATTCTATAATCTAAATATTTTAAGAACTATATCTTAAACCTGACACTAGATCCTAATACCTATATCAGTGATAAGAACTGATAAGACAAACTGCAATCTAATATGTTACAATGTACACAACTATCTTAGTTTTATCTAGACTTTGGCCTATCATAATAATATTGCAATAACCTATAATAATATAAATGATAACTACAAGGTTAACTCAAGGACAAGGTCAAGTTATTTATAAACACATGATTTGTTTACCCACTTTATAAAAATAGAAGAGACTTTATTGTTGCAATTGAAAATGGCTTAGGCCCAAAAACAAGTTTTTCGTTATCATGAATAAAAAACAAATGGTGCAAAACCATTCTAACTCATAAAATCAAAAATAATATGAACTTAACACCTCTATGTGGAAAGAAACAAAAAATATAATACACATAGTGATTGAAACAAGGTCTGACTGCTGTTTTATTCGATAACTACAAACAAATTTTAAAAGGTAACCCTTGGATTTTTTGAGTTAAAACTAGAGGTTTTAACAAATTTTTCATATCATTCACCATTTTTCCAATATGGTGATAAGTTAAAATTTTTCTACGGGAATCCCTGTTTTTTATGACAATTTTGAATACAATACTTTTTTTAATCTTGGGGATTTTTCAATACCTCTAACTGTTTAGGAGCTACAGCCCTAAAGTTAGTGGAATGTTTTCTACTATTTATTTGGCAGAATATTAGAATTTCTGTATACAAATGATTAAATACTAAATTAATAAATTAGTATTTTGAAATAGAAGGCAGATGTTAAGGGAAAGCAAGTCTTATTCAACATGTTGATTGTCAAGTGATATCAAATTATTATCAAAACCAATCCAGTCGTTTACAACTAAACAACAATATATGCACTAATGATAACAAACACTTCATTCAGGTTCCATTGTACATTATGGAAGTCACTGGTACTATTTTTCTAGTTCACAAACTTACACGAAATAAAAGTGCGTATGTTGTTTTTATGTTACTGTTATGTCATGAAATGGTGTTCATTTCCATCTAAATAAACAAAACTAACTAACGGGGGGAACACTTAAAATGAGTAGTGGGGGGATAATGGAAAAGAACTCATTTTTTAATGGTAGCCAAAGAAAGCTGATAATTACATTGATAGTTGTGTATTAACTCTTGTAGACTTTAAAACATCTTTCATATAGTTTTTTTTTTTTTTTCCATGAAATGTTTTATAAAAGGACTTTTCTCAACGATTAAATTTCACCTGACATCAAATTTTTGAAAGATTTATATTATGAAATAAGGAAACTTTAGACATTCCAACAAAATTTGTTTAGTTCATATGGTATTTATAAAAGATTCTAGCTTAGAGAATATTTTATCAAAGACATTTGGCAAAGATGAAGTTTTATAAAAGATGACCCATTTTACTGCTTGTATTTTACAATGTTTTATAAAATTATTTTGTCAAATATCTGTGACGGATTGTGACGTTTAGCGTTGAGCATAATGTAATCATGGTGTGCGTTTTTACCCATTAAAATCCTGTGTGTACCAACCCATACAAGAAAGCTTTTAGTTAGATATGAACAAGTTAATTGGATTAGCACAACAAGATTCTGTTATCGGATTTATAATGTTGGCAACCAGAATTTGTTTCCGATCTTAACTTTCCACTTTGGTCAACAGCGTAACTAACTGAGCCCTGAACCCCAAAGGAACTTTCCACTTTGGTCAACAGCGTAACTAACTGAACCCTGAACCCCAAAGGAACTTTCCACTTTGGTCAACAGCGTAACTAACTGAGCCCTGAACCCCAAAGGATTGAAATCTGAATCTCTTTCTAATATATATAGATAGGATGCCATTATAGTACTAACCCAGATTATCTAAATCTAAATGTAATATCTAAAAGTTGGTTTCTTGAGCCTTGTAGGAAATGTTAAATTGTATTAGTGGATGAAGGGTCCCTTCGCTCATGTCAGTATCTCAGCCTTAGCAGGCTTCAAAACATTCGCACGCTATGCTTGTGTTGGTGATTCAACCCCAGATCTTGTAACTATATGAATATCACACTTTCTTGAGAGGTCAGTGTTCAAAATTACATTTTTGAAAATACATTCTATATTTATAATCATAGAGATGAAATGTGGGTACCATTAGAAGCAGAATTGAAATATGCATATTTTTATCTAATTTAGTGTGTGTAACAAACGAGATATGAACAAGAAACTGTTTAAAAAGGCCACTATTTTGACTTTTCAATTAGATTTTTTTATGAAATTCGACAGGGTTCTATATGAACACACTATAGTCCCCTATACCTATCTTTATATTTGTGGCCACTATTGTCCTTACGTACGACGACAACAGCACTTTAACAAGTACAAAATCACTTTTTTGGATTCCTGAGGTCAAGAAACGAGAAAATTAGTCAAAAGCAGACATTAAATTTTTTGATTATTAGCAAACGTAACCTATAGTTTGTACACTAGTTAAGTAAAAATGAGTTAAAATGGTAAAAGAAAATCATTGTTATGGGGCCAATACAGTAAACAATCTCTGATATCTGGAAACTCCGATATCCGGCCGTCGTATGCCATTGTATAAAAAATAATAAAAATACAATTTTCTATACAAAAATAATATTTTCGGGCTGAATAGTAGTGAACGATGTTTTTGAGCTGGGCACTGGGCAGTAGTGCGGTTCTGATTCCAAGAATGTCGAAGAAAGCGGTAGGGGTGTGCGTAAACAAGATCAGACGGCAGGTGCATTGTCTGTCGTCGAGTCAGTTCTGTTGTGTTTGTGTGTAGCGTAACTTCGGCCGTCCTTTCGCTTTGTCTTAAGACTTGTTTTCGGTGTGTGATTAAGTGTATATTTTATTACTGTAATTCCTTTTAGTCGTCTTTAATAGTTTACATACGTAGTGAGTAGTAATTAGATTTTAAGATTTGTATTTGCTTCATTCTTTATTTCTCATTTGATATTTTTAGTTAACACTGTAGACCTAATAAATTGTTGTTTGTGTACTTTATGCTGAGCCTCATTCAGCTTAAAATAAATAGAATTTTAAAAATAGCTATTGTAATATTTATTTAATTAACCTACCTTTTGTTGTTTTTGGTACTTTTGTTACCGGCGGTTACCATACCGGCAAACTACGGCAAATTACATAATAGTACAGTTAAAACGTAACGTCTATATATTACAGTAATTTGAAAAAACAAAGTTAATTTTTAGAATACTGTGGTAAAGCTACAATTTATCGTAAGCGCAATGAGTTTTAGCGCTAAAAACGTGAATTTGCTACGTTTTGTTCACGTTTAAAGCCACTTTAACTATATAAAAATAGTCACCCTGAGATCCGGATCGGCCGGCGCCACATTATTTCGGATTAGATAGTTTTTACTGTAATACAATTGACTTTTGATCATAATTTATCAAGTAGGTGCAATGTCTTTTGGAGCACCCCCTATAATATTGAATGGATTTCCACTAAAATGTTGAATGGTGAATATAAAACGGTTTGATTATGGACAAAATGTCTGAAATGCTATATTTATTAGTATAAAAACTCAAAGTGAAATAATATTTTCATAATATTCTAATTAAAATATAATTTTTCTTTATGTTTGGAGGGTCGTTCACACTGCAGAACCTATAAGGCCTTTATCATCTTTATCAACTTCTGATGAAATGAAACATTATTATCGTAGAAGAATTGGACTATAAGTACTCCATGTTTTCAAATAACTATTTGGTAAGTTTCCAACTTACTCAGACCTTCTCCAGATATTCACTTCCGTGCATCTCAAGTTTTCCTTCCATTTTTCAATTTTTTGTCACTTCTATAAGATACTATTGAATTGCATATGTTGGTTTTTACTTGTTACACTATCACAAATAACCACAAATTAAGTTGATGATACATAATCATCAGCGGTGCTACAACTCCAAGCGGGTCTTGTCCTCCTTAAAAATTTACCTCCATCTCTGCCAATTTTGTACTAATAACCTACAATTTAGGACACCCATTCCTCTTGCGTCACTGTCAACTTCATCACTTCATCTTAATCTAGGTCAGCCTTTCCTTCTTGCTAAATATCCTTTTCCTTAGGCGAATGAAGATACACAGGAGATATACACTGATGTTATTTGGCTAAACTGATGTGCTTTTACTTTAACGGCTATTGATTAGTACAGAGAAAGTTATGTGATGAGTTGACAAATTTATGTCCCTTTTGAGGATTATAGTCCAAAAAAGTAGAATTATGTCTGTGTGTCGCCTGTCATATATGCAGCACCCTACAGCCTAAACGCATGCACTGACTTTATTCAATTTGGTATGTGGGCATATTGTGGTCATATCTCAAAAAAGTATGTTACTTTGCTAAAGCGTAGCTTCTAAAGACTAAAACAAAATGTATTGGTTGCTATTTCTCAAAAAAAAATTGTTTCTTGAGCATTAAAACTATAAAAAAAAAAAGAAAAAGATTGTGCTGTTATAAAATATATAATCTCTCAAAATCAACTCTACAGATTTGGTTCTAATTTTAGTGATATGTGAAGATTAATAACATAAAACACACATGTGCAAAATCGTAAGCCAAAAAATTACGGTTCAGTAATAATTGGCAAAAAAAATTCAAATTAACTTTGATTGCCATCGTTAAAAGGCGGTCAACCTTGACAGCTCTATTTTAATGAAAAACATTTTATAGTAAGGACATATTTATGCCACAAGGAAAACAAGTTTAGCCCCTTATTTAAAATATATTCCTGAACCTGGGAAAAGCCAGTGCTGCTTCCTATGACCAAAACTCAATAGTCATGTTCCTCGGCACATCACCTCTAGTACAGATGCAATGGTTAACAACGTTGGACTGATAATTGGACCTTGATTTCAGCAAGTAAAATATACATAATGACTGATTGAAAGGCAGCATTGCAATTAATAAAAAATTAATACTAATATTCGCAGCTATACTCATCGTACTATTGAAATCCAAGAATTTTTAAGAAAACTTGGTGACAAAGATCTCAACTCCAGTGGATACCAGATCACTGCAGTGTACCGGGAAATGAAAGGCTAACAAGTATAATTTACAATCTCCTCCACTGATTAAACAACAGCGATGACAAACTTCGAGTTATTGGAGCCACTTTAAAAGCTTGAATAATAATGTTTAAATATGTATACATCTAACCAAGGACATCATCCATGGTTTATTTTCACTCTTACCTAATCTTTATTTGTTCCTCAAATTATTTATTTTAAGTTTAGTCCTGTGTTGGTGTTTACACTTCCTACACTATTCTTAATTACATTTTTAACTTGATTCAACAATAGGAAATATGAAAAATCGCCTACTAAAAATGCATCACACATCAATTTTTCTAAACTTTAAGCACCAAGTCTTTAATTTTGTATAGAATTAGAAGACACCATAAAATATAGAGGGTTCTATACGAAATTTTAAAGTTGGCAACTATATTAGTTAATAGCGACCATTTTTTTAAGATTGCAAAACAGATTATTAATTACTATGTAAAAGTAATGAAGGTTCCCATTTAATGTTTTTCAACAGATCAATAGTTTAAGAGATGGCAATGGTGGCATAGATAGAATGACCACCCTGGATATGGATCATCAAGATGCATGAAATCAACTATTATACATTAATGCAATACCGGACTGATGACATAAAAAACTTTTTAATCACCATTCTAAAATTTTGCCGATCATGATATGTGAAAAAATCATATTCAACAAACAGTAAAATCCAGATTTTATTGTAAATTTAACTAATATTCTTATTATGCATTGAAATCTTACATCTTTTAGCGGTAACTAGTTATTCTCGATCATAAAAACACAAGAGCGTCACTGAGTGCACATTTAAAAGTTATACACAATGAGCTTTCGCGGATATATTAGGGCGTTCAAGTTATTTCTGAAACCATTCCTGAAAGTTGAAAATCAATTGTCATTTTGAAATTTATTACTCAGTTTAAAGGTCAACAATTTGTAAAGCCGAGTTTTTATGTACTTAATTTAAATTAAATCATACAGAATTTTAGGGTGAGCACCAATCATAAACCTGTCATGTCGAACTAACTTTAAGAACATTCAGAGGCAAAACAATTTATTAAATTTAAAAACAAAGTAAAATAAAAATAGTAAAAGTTGTACTCACGACTTTTGAAAACTTTGTTGACAGCCATACTGTCCTGAGCATGATGGAACTCGTACACAGACTTTCCTACAAGAGCATCAGGATCATAGCCTAAGAACTCGGTTATCCTGTGAAAAAAATGTATCCATATTGTACAAAAAAAACTAGATATATGCAATTGAGAAATATGAAATGAAGCTATCATTATGAGCCTACGCTTAAAAAAGTAGTTGATGTGGATAGCATTTCTTTTTGACCTTACAATAATATTATTTGCCTAGTTTATGAATTATATGGTAAGTTTGGTAATCATGAAATAAATTTACCTACATTTTTTGTCTAATATTCATGTTTCATGGGTTAAGGAAAATCAAAAAAGTAATTTTTGACATGCCATCTCTTCGTCGTCGTTGTTGTCTGTACGTAATCAAATTTGGAACCTTTTCCATTATCTCACATCATCATTATTTTTCTGTTTTTTTAGAACATAAGTAGGTGAAAAGGATTGAGATAACGGAAAAGGTCCATATTTTCTTTGGTATCTGTTAAAGATGCAAGTTGCTGTATTAAAAGTTGTTAATTGTTAACAAAAACTTCTACACTAACTCTAATCAGCTGATTTTGAACAATAATTTTTAAAAACCATAGAGGTTGTAAAAGTTAAGTATATTTGATCTTAAGAAATGTTTACAGAAATCATCATTAATAATTATGATCTAAAATAACAGAAAAATAATGATGATGTGAGATAACGGAAAAAGTCCCAAATTTGGTATACAGGAGTAATAGTACACTCATAGAAAACCCTATTGAAAGTCATAAGAATTGAATTTGAAACAATTTTTTATTCATATCTAGTGTGTTATTCAACTTATAACTCATTAAATTAGGTAAAAATTTGCAGATTTCAATTCTTTACGTAATCAGACCAACCACATGTCTGTTATGAAAAAAATATTATCAATTATTAGCAAAGTTACTGTAAAAAAAGTAAGTTAAACTTTTTACCAAAATTTTACTTTAAGTATAATATAATGTTTAATTGTATGTTTATCTTAGAATTTTGTTTCCGTTTTAGAAACAATTTTAATATTGTAAGTATATATAACAACTTTTAAAGTGAGTAGAAAGTTATTAAAATGGGTGTTAAAAAACAACATGTAGAAAAAAAACAAATCAAATTTGGCTCATGTAGAACTGTAGTACCCAAATTTCTTCACCTTGAATGTTAGGATTGTCCAATTCAAAATAGCTACTTTTATAAAGTCCAATACATGCACAATGTATGTTTCAGTTTTATGAAATAGAATATGCATCATAATTTGCATACTCAGTATAATTGTTACACAATTATATTATAAATACAAACAGTTCTGTTTTAACTGTTTTATCAATAAGCCTTATCTATGTTTCTGATACTTTCCTAAAGCATAACACAAAGGGAGCTGTCTGCATAGTTCTAAGAAACAACACCATTTGTTTCATGTAAGAATCTATTGAATAACTAATCAGTTGGTTTCTTTATGTATGTAAATGTTTTCTCTTGAAACCACAAAGACTTACTATTGTACAATAAATTGCTGATACAGATGAGGTGATTAGTGATGAATTCTCTGTAGAAATGGATTTGGATAGGAGAAATGATTCTTGGAAAGTATAATCTTTAATGATTAGTCAAAATTTCAAGTCAGTGGTAAAGTGAACATTCACAAAAGCAGGATGAGTTATAATTTAATCCTCATGGAATCTTTGGAGCAGATTCACGACAAGCAAAATATAAATGCATAGTCTACACTTGACAAATAAACTTAAATATACAGTCTGTTCTTTTTTATTGTGAAGAAAATCGAAGAGTATTATTTTTGGATATGCTTGAACAATTGTTTCCCTACATTAACACGAAAAAGAACTAGATGCACTCTTTCACTTGAAAGAAAACAGTACTCCTACCATAATGAACCCAAATACTTTCTTGATAACAGTGTTCCACAAGGGTGCATTCATAATACAAACCCAATTACAGTATACTCCCGATTATCTGCAAGCTGTTGTTCCGCAAGTCTTGCGGAAAAAACAAGTAAACAAATTGAACAGTTTTCTTTACCTGTTTAGTACAGGTTATTACCAGTAAAACTAGGATAACGAAGTTGTTCAGTAGAGATAAGCTTACTGTCTAGAGTTAATAATATACAGTTCTTAAGGTATTTTTATGTCAAAACTATTTTTTTATTACAGTATTTTCCCTTTATTTTTAGCATTCTTGCAGATTATCCGCGATTTTCGTTATCCGCTATGTCTGTGCCACCCAGTTTCACAGATAATCGAGAGTATGCTGTACATAGCAATTTCAATTCTTTTAAACCATTTATTTGTTTTACAAGGTTTCAATAAAGATTGGCTGTATATAATGTCTTTACCTGCTAATTTCGAAGAGTTTTAATTTTAAAAATCAAATTACCGTCTCAGTAATTAAATTAATATACAGGGTGGATAAAAATAATCTACCACCCTCTCTTATATAAGAAAAATATTTGAGATATTTGAATTTGTTTGCAGCACTCTTTAGGGAGACAGGTAACATAAAAAAATCAGAGGTTTAAGTTATTGTTGTGTCCGAGGACTAGGAGATGGAGGGTTGTTCAAAAATTTCAAATGGCATGTATAGACTTGTGATATCACATTTTAAACGTCTCTGTGAGACATGAAAAATTAAATTCTGACCACCTACAAAATGGTGACCAAAAGAGTTATTTTACTTACAAAGCTAGATGAAAGCTAGGACAGAAAATACACTCAGAAAGCAGGACAATAGATTTTTTTCTAAATGTTGGTTCACTGTTTCAAATACAAGACTTCCTTGTTTTCCGGGGAATCTCTTAAATCATCACCTAACCTAATCAAATTTATAAAAACATCTTTAAACAAAGACTGCATGAAGGTACAGGGAGAACAGTTTGAACATTTAATATCAAGTGAAAACCATTAATGTTATAAAAGGGGATGTACCGTGCCAATTTAGCTTCGTAAATAAAATAACTCTTTTGGTTGAAATTGTTTTGGGTGGTCAGAATTTAATTTTCTTTAGTGGACTACGTCTTAGTACAAACTTTTTACCCTCATCCTGCGGTGAAGTCAACTCAAATATCTTAAATGGTAAGAGGGTCATGTGATACTTTGTTTTAAAGGTTTAGATGAATAGGGAAAAAAAAATGGGAAAAGGAAGACATAATTTATTACAAACCTTATTGTAGTCAAAAGTAGTATATGTATACATTTTATGAAGCTACACATTTCCCTGCCGCAGGCTAGCTAAATACTTTAAAACTGTTCACATATCACCAACACGTTATTTTTAATCTGTTCCATATCACTAACACATATTATAAAAAACATTAAATTTTTAAACTACATTTATCGTAAAAATACATAGTTTTATATTTAACACACTAAAAATAAATATCTTTCTTGTGAAAACTACACTTGTCGTAAAATATAAAGTTTTCTTAATGTGGCCACATGCTACTGGGCTGGATTAACTTATCATACTCTAATGATCCTGCCAGTAGAAGTGAAACATATAGCTTCATAAATAAATTTATACATGTACAGTAGAACCCCTCTAATCCGCCCTCGGGTGGTTAGTTACTCCGGTTAATCCGACCGTGCTCGAGCTCGCGATATTGTGCCGACTTGCCGATGACTCACGGCCCGTCTGGCGCCATACTTTCCGGTTTGTTATCGCTTTCCCGCTTCACTGCTGTGTCATCTCTCGTGTTGTTTCTATTGATTTGCTATAGTACTTCCAAAGTTTATATATAGACTTTTAAAAGTTATATATAACTTATTTCACCTTTAAAAAATCTCTTTATATAATATGTAATAAATATTGACTTTTTTCGGATAATCCGACCTTTTTTGCGACCCGAAGGTGACGGATTAGAGGGGTTCTACTGTACTACTGTTGACTACAGCAAGGTTTGCAATAAATTTATAACGCAGACATATTAATTTTATCATCAAATAAACATACATATTGGTTATCAAAATTATTTGATACTCCACACATAATAATCCCCCCCCAAATATTCAACTCTATAGTTTTGCTCCTTAATTACTCCAATTTATTTATTTATTTTATTTTTTTTTTACCACTATATTTTTTCATACGTGGGACAATTGTAGAATATAAATGCAAAAATTGAATTATTATATAGGATTTATCATCTTATCTGTGTAGACTGGTTGAGATTTTGAGACAGAGACTCATGTAAAATTATAAAGGTCCTTGGTTTTACCTACAGACTCTAAAAACTTATCCAAGCCTTATGTAAAAAATGTGTTTGTAGAACTTCATTTTAAACTTTGACTAGCCATTATTTTTTAATGACTCAATGGAATTACCTTCATTTTTTGATCATTTTCTATATTCATCAAAACTTTTAAAATGTCGTATAACACAATTTCCTTTACTATTTAAGATATTTCAGTTGGTACACTAACTGAAAAGGAAGTAAAAGAAGTTATTAGTTTATGCACAAATTAGGATTTCGAAAATATGGATTTTTATTTCAATTAACAAAAATAGAGTGGGAGGATTCTGTCACTCTTAATGATTACCCCGCAATATGTATGTTAACTAATACTGCAATTAAAAAATTAATCCTACACAAAAGAGTCAGTTGACACATCTTACTTTTCGTCAGCATAAGTGAATTTCATATCTAGAGAATGCTTGCTGAGGAATGTCTGATAACCTAATGGTATCTCAATATTTGCAGGGTGAGGGATGGGTTCACCAATAGCAACCAGACAAATTTGAGGAGAAGTTTCTTCCTTTTCATTATCATTATTGTTGGCGTCTGGATCACTGTTTACTACATGTCCTGTGCACTGAATCACCTACAACAAAATAAAAAGAATGATTAAGTAAAATTTATTAATAGAAAATAAGTGTGGATGATATAATCCTATAAGTAACATTTAAACATATATTTTTAATAATAACTACAGTACTACCTCGTTTATCCGGACCTCATTCAACCGGATGTCCGGATTATCCGGATCGATCCGGAACAAAAAGTAAAAAATTTAATCAAGGATAAAATAAAGCAAAAGCTTAAAGTTTCAAAATATTTTAATAATTACTGTATTTTGAATAATATTTATAATATTTTGAAACTTTAAGCTTTTGCTTTATTTTATCCTTTGAATATAAGTTTCAACAAGAAATATCTGCTATTACATTAATGTTGGTAAAAACGTGATTTCCTCAAAACTACAGTGTCGCCTTGAGGTATTAGGGCGGGTTGTTGATGCACTGGGAAGAGAAAGTGAAGGAGCAATGACCTCTGCGTCACCATCCCCCTACCCCGATGCGGGATGACAGAGACCTTGTCTATTGTCTATGCCGGCGGGTAGTCTATCACGTGCTAGCGACCGGAATACATCATTACCATATCGTGCTGTGCCGTGTTTAGTTTCTTTATATTTTTGATCGGATACGGTTAATAGTATTATATTCGTGTGTTAGCGTTTGTGTGTGGAAATGGTGACGAAACGAAAATGTAATGTGCTTACAATGGCCCAAAAGTTAGACGCATTGAATCGTATAGACAGGGCCGCATTGAAACGTCACACCAAATTAAAACAGCGGAAGATAAATTACTTTTTTGTAAATAACAACTAAACCCTGTGTAAATTAAAAGCATGTGTAAATATTTCAGGTGTGTAAATAAAATGTTTTTCATCATTTACAGTACATTGTGTAATTTCGTGTATTGTGTAAATTGAATGACTGTGTAAATATTGTGTTTTTTCATGACTTATAAATGGTAAGTTATCATTTTATATTTTGTTTTATTTATCTTTCTATAATTTCGGATTATCCGGATTTTTGATTAACCGGATCACTTCCGGTCCCAATTAGTCCGGATAAACGAGGTTGTACTGTATACATTTTTGGTTCTCATGTCCTTAAGACTTTCATAATGTTATTTTAAAACTACAAATAGATGTCCAAATGTAAAATTCTTCATAACTATTGTTCAAAGTTTAACTATTGATCCGGTTAAATTTTTATTATATAAATAAATTTCAATCATCTATAAATATTGATGTTATTCAATTTACTGATGACACAATTGCAGTTGAGGAAATTTATGGCTTAGTTATTTTGATGAAATTAATGTGACAATGACCGAGAAGTTTTCGTCTATAAAGAACAAGAAATTAACCTCTAGAAGACCTATTATCTGTATACGCCAAGTTGGTGTCTAGACCGGCGACTAACTTGGGTTGACCCTAGTAATCTCCTCATTCACACCCACATGCTGCGGTATCAGTAATGTGTCATCTACTAGCAACGCAACTCAGACATTTAACTTTTTTTTAATAGAATCACAATTTCAAATTTTCATTTACATATTTGAAAAGTTTGAATAAAAATATGAAAAATGACACCAAACATGCCATTATTAAGTTGTATAACCAAATTAGCGTTGCAGGATGTTTATAAATAAATGTTCATTTAATGCAACAGTCTTATTATTTACGTTATGAAAGGAAAGACAATAATAATTAGGAAACTGTATTGGAGCCATTTAATGTAGACTTTATAGTAAAGAAAATTTAAATAATATTTTACATTTAGTAGCTATTGACACTGTTGAAAGGTATATTCAAATACATTTATTTTTCAAAATGTCGTGGTGTATAACAAGAGAAACAATCTCTCCGATTATTGAAAAATAAATTTATGAAGTGTACATTAAATGGCTTGAGTACAGTTTCACAATTATTATTGTTTATCCTTTCGTAACATAAATAATAAGACCTAGACTGCTGCGTTAAACAAACATTTCTTTATAAACATCCTGTAAAAGTAATTTAGTTATACAACCAATTACTGTCATGTTTGGTGTCATTTTTATTTAAACTTTTTAAATATGAACACGAAAATTTGAAATTGTGTCAATTAAAAAATTTAAATGTCTTGAGTGGTGCTGCTAGTTGTTGACACATTTCTGAAACAGCTGCATAAGGGTGTGAATGACAAGGGGTTACTAGGGTCAGCCCCAAATAGTTACCGGTCCAGACGCCAACTTAGTGTACACAGATAATAGCACATGGTCCTTGCCCATCGCTCAGTGTACATCCTAACTGTATTTGAATTATATATAGTAAGAAGTTAAGTCTACTAAAATTATGGATTTAACTTCAAACAGTAGGAAAATATTTTATACCTTTACAAATAGAAGTCATAAAATAACTGCAGAAGTATTTTTGTCCTGGAATTTGTCCAAATCCTATAACACCAATGTATTAAAGACGGCTTATTATGTCTAATACATTATTATGGGAATATTTTACGGAGTAATACTAATAAACAGAATTTACAATGGTGATTTGCCTTAGAAAAAGGCAAACAAGAATAATTTCAAAATTAAAAGCTAGTGAGTCTTGCAAGGATTGAAATATTTAAACACTCCCAAGCATGCATCCTTGAATTTAATACAAGAGCTCATAATACTGATTTTCATTTTTATGATAGAAGAAAAATAAGGGATTTTAGATACAATCAGCATAGATTGAACATCAATGAAGATTTCCCTGCTCAGGTCGGAACTTTCTATTTAATATACTTATAAGTCTCAAAGATAAACAGTTTAAACAAAAAAAATTAAAGTCAAATTGAAACATTTGTTGTTGCTGGGGAGTGTGTAATTAGTGAGTGAGTAAGCTGTGGATAGGGGACAATGCCCTCACTGTGTCCAATTAATTAGAGTTAGTTGCAATATTTTATGGATTTGAGAAAAAGTAAATAACCAATGGCCTTGAAGATTATTTGCTATTTAAAATGCCGAGTTATTATTATGGAAGTAATCTAAGTTCAAATAACATTATTTTTAAGGCATTAAAATCAAAGATGGAGCCAGGATTGCTCTTAATGTTGAACCCAGAATGTTAAAGTATAACAAACACACAGAACACAATTCTCATAGAAAATACGCCTAAGTATCAGACGCATTTCAATGACAAGGTCGTCCTCTTCAGTGATACACCAGCTACACCAACCAAACCATAACTCAGAATGTTAATTATAATAACACATTATTTCTTTTAATTACCCATATAAGTGGTTTACCCAACACTGCTCGTGTGATTTTACTATATATGTGTTTGTGAATTGTCAAGCGCTGCTCACATGACAGTAGTCTTTCAGCTAATGATCTCTACCGGCTATATTTAGGATTATTTCAAGAAACTAAAATGCACATAGCTTGTAAAAAAGCTATTTTTATCATTACTAGAGATCTGCCTGAACCCAGTGCATTTTTTTAGTTTAAAATAAAATTTGAAATCAAGTGTTCCTTTGCTAATCAGCTGTCTCAGCCTCAGCTAAACACAAAGAAGTGTCTGTCCTCCACACAGTGTTTTTAGACAATTTTTTTAAAGTATTTTTCTCACGTGTTTATTGCAATAGTGTTGTGTTTTGGAAGCTTAAAAGTGAATCGTTGCGTTTAAATTATGTGTAAAGATTGTTCTGACAGTATATTTTTATAGTTTTGAAAGAAAGTGTGTGTGTGTGTGTGTGTATCAGCAAATATTTGTGTAGGTTAGTTCTGTGATTACTTAAGTTTGTAATTAATTTAGGAGTTTTTTAGTAAATTCAAAGTGTTTTTAGTGGTGGAGTCTTATAATGGCTATTATTATAAATAAAAAATAAAGATTTGAATGAAGAAGAGCTGAATTACAAGCGCTTACTAAAAAACCACCAGAAAATACCACAGGGGACTATTATTCTTTACTAAAAAACTCCCAGATTGAGGGGTTAATAAACAAATAAAATATGTTCACCTTTTTCTTACTCTTTTAAAAAATAAATCAATAAATCACTAAATTACACAAATAATTAACAAAGTTAATATTTTAATTACATAATTGTTAGAAAACTTAACAATTATAAAATATGATAGTTTATTATAGAAATCATATATTATAGAAATATATGATAGTTTCTAAAAAAGTAAAATTCAAATTCGTGTGTTTTAAAGGAGCTATTTCTGAGAAGCAAAGATACATTAGTACAACATTTAAAGTTTAACATTATTCTTATGGCAATTATTCCAAAATAGCAGAGGTGGAGCAAAATGTTTAAAAGACTAAAATTAGAAACAAGTTGATGAAGGCTATCATGGTTTTACTTAGGCCTGTCATTCCACTTTAAACACATTTTACTAAATTTTACAATTGTATATATTTTACTATGTCAGTGACTCAGCCCTAACAAGCCTTGTTACTATGTTCACATTAAAAAAAAAAAAAACCTCGCTATAATAATTGTTAAAAATTGTTGACCTTAAAAGTGTCCTTTCAGCTGTAGGGTCAAAGGATTTAGGCAAAATATAAAAAGTTTTTGATAAATTCATAGAAAATAAAAATATAACAGAAAGTATGTCATCATTTTCTTCGGATTGATGTGGAACATCATAATAAATCGATTATAAAATAGCTAATTTTACTTTTTAGCATCAGTTTGACAGATTTTTTTTAAATCTTAATTTTGTTGGCATCTTCAGATACAGTAATATAATAAAAAAGAAAGTAAAAACTTGCTTTTTAAATTCCAAATTTATGTGGGAATTCAGATAATAGGTAATTCAGAAGAAATTGAAAGAAAAAGTAGTAATGTTTGGTTTTTTGGATTTGCATACAAAACTGTCATTTTGCACATGTAATAACTTCGTTTTATACTCCCTAAAGGTATTATATTTGAAATAAATATATATTGTTATATACTATTTTCTTCATGGAAAATGAAGAATTTTACAATATTAAGAAAATATTTTTTTTAGGCTATCATATTTTGAAAACGAACAATACCAAACTACACCCTGAACGAATTAAGTCGGATCAACAGCTGTTTATTTTTGTCTATAAAGAAAAACCGAGGCAAAGCGTCAAAAGATCGTAGAAAGTTTGAATGTTCAACTATTGATCTATTGTCAACTGGTAGAAAATCAAAGAGTAATAATCATGTATCATTGAATCTGCGAGTGCGATGTAGACATCACAGAAAGTGTACAAGACGTCGCGTAATGTGACAGCTGACATTTATAGGGTTAATAAAGTCCACATTAAGAAACAAAAGTTAAGTTGAACTTAGGAGTCATTCTATTATTGACAAACGGAAGAAAAATGTCAACTATCAAAAAGTAAATACTGTACATATATGTCATATTTGTTTAACTAGACGAACTCTGGGCAAATAAGAAACACAGGAAGATTCTATAATGTTATATTATTTATCTACAAGTATTGAAATAAATACCTTATATTCAATTAAATGAACCTCTCTCCTCTACCCATATAAAGTAATGTAAAATCAAGTAGAGGAACAGAAGACATCTAGTGACAAATTTTGCATGAGACAAATTTTTGGACTTTAAAATATTTACAGCCATTATAAAAATATTTTAGGTTGAAAAATAAGTTTTGAAATTGGATTATTCAAATTAGTTTATTTTAATATTTTATATTAAACAATGGAAAAATATACTTTTTTTATTGTTCTATAAAATCTACTTAGACCAGAGATAAGCCTTACTACATTAAAATAAAAATTGAGATGACGCAAAATATTTTACAGATTTTCCAGTTAAAAATTTAAAAAATCATGTTATTAAAAAATATAGCTTCTGTGATGAATTATTTTAATAATTTAAAATGAACTTATATGATTTTAAATGATAAGTAACTAGTAAATGAACATTTCTAAACTTTGTTTTATCTTAATATTAGCTCAAGTTATATGGAAAAAAATACATAAGCTATGGTAATTAGATCCTTAGGGTTACACACTCGTTATTTAACATGATCTAAAGCGTAAACATTTCTTATATTTCTTATATCTTCATCTTGTAGTTTAGTCTTACACTATCAAGTCTTTTTTTAATTTGTTGTACACAACACATATTTTTGTAGCTAAGTTTGAGTAACATGAAAAGGTTCATTACACTTAAATTAAACACCTGTCTCTTATTACTCCCACAAAAAATTCCAATGGGGTAATAAGAAATAACCCTAGAATTCACAAATGAAGAAGACTTTCATGGTTTTAAAAAATTGTACATCACTTGTCATAATCTTGGTCAAAAAGTTATATATCAATAACTTTCAAAAACCTAACACAGTTTTAGCAAAAAAATTATAGATAAAAAGGTCACAAACTTTTAGTTTAAGTTGAATGAAAAGGTATTTTTTCATGGAGTGAAAAAATTCAAAAAATGTTCTAAATTTGTAAATAAATTGAATTAAAAAAAAATAAAATAACTTATTAAAATTACTTTCGTTTAAAATATTTAAATGGCCGCCATTTTGAAATAGATTATTGGAAGAAATTGATTATTTTCTTCAAACTAGGTTTTTAAATAATTGTTGAGTACTGTTAGACAGACCCCTAGTAATCAAAAACATAGCTCTTGTACAAGTTCTGTATATTTTAGTTAGTTGAGATAGTCCCAAATATAGCCACTATATAAAATATTAGCTGATGGATTACTGACAAGTGAACATCGTTTGACAATCCGCAAATACAGTGGGTAAAACAATATATATATATATATATATATATATATATATATATATATATATATATATATGTTTGTTATACAACATTGATTAACAATTACCGAACTGACATTTTTGAAGATGATTAGTTTTGCTTCTAGGGATGGGCATGTGAGAAAATTTATGTAATGCTTTTATAACCGTTTATTTTTTGGTGTTAGTGAAATGTCAAAAACAAGGAAAAAATACTGATACAAGTAAAATGTTTTATACTGTGAAAATAATAATATTCGAGAATATGAAATGTCAACCAATCCTACATATTTTAACAATTTAGTATCATTTTTTGCTTACTACATACATAAATATATATTGGACTAACTTTTGTCAAATTAGATAAGTAACCTCGAGTTTTCAAATTATTAAAAAGAAAAATAAGTCATAAATTTCAAAATGGCAGTCGATTTTCAATTTTCAAAATATTATTTTAATTTTTACCTGTATGTCAGATAATGTGCCGCAAAAATTCATTTTATGCACCCTAAGATATCTATCCAATAATACCTAAACATGCTTCTATGATACGAAATAAGATTTTTAATTTAAAAACATAACCTCAAAATTAAAAAATTTGAAATGTATCTGTAACTTTAAAGAAAATAAATGGTTTTAAAATTAAAATGGTGTCAAATTATTTTTTAGTAGTTCCACTATATCTATCTCCTATATGAGCCACCCTATAATCGGTCATATTTAACAATTGGGGAATCTACACATGCTAATTCAAAGCTCAAAGTCAAAAACAAGTAAATATACAAATGTTTATTTTTAGTCATTTCTTTCTCTAACCAGAATAGAAGAGGACATACACAGAGATAGGCCGATGGATAATTGTAAACTAATATTAAAAAGCACTTTATAATCAACAGTTAAATAAGATAAGAATTGGACTTAATTGTTTCCGAATATTTTTATAAGGTTACTCATAATGATCAAAATCATTTGCGTGGTTTGCACAAATCAATTAAGTGTTGTTGTATTAACAATTAAATATCATTATTTAACACAAATTTGATTTTCAGATAATTCTTATAAAAAGGGGTGTGATGGAGGATTGGCTTGACAACTAACTCTTTTTAAATTTAACATTATATTATTATGTTGGCTTACAAATTGAAACCCTTAAAGAAAAACTACAGCAGTTTTGAATTTTCTCTTAAAATTTTCTCTATATGCTGTTTAATGGATATTTGTTCTGTTTTTTATTATTTTAAATTGGTGATAAGGAGACGAGGTAGGTCTACTTAAAAACATACACAAGGGTATTTAAAAAAAATAAAAACCATTTGCCCATCGTAACGTTCAAGCCACAGACCAGAGTAGTTTCAAGGAAAGGTCCTCTACAACGCTGCTAGTGAGATTAAAATCTATGCGAGTGTTAGTTGATTGTTTATATTACATTGTAAAACACTATATCAATTACCAATACAATTAGATTTTTTAACACAAAAAATGTTCGTCCTACTTAAATCCATTGGCGACTTTTAGAAGTGTATGGAGAAGAAGTTATGAGGAAGGAAAATGTGTGTAACTAGTGTAGGCTGTTTAATGAAGAAAGAACTGATGTTCAAAATAAGTCATAATCCAGTCAACTGTCGTTACTGAGGATATTTGTAAAAACACAGGGGTTTTACTACTGACAACCTTACTATAATCCTGATCTGCATTCCGACTTCAAACTTTTTTTCAAACTCGAAGGAATTTTTTGGAGGAAACAGAATGACAAATGAGGAATTATAAAAAATAGTTGTGGATTGTATAAATAGGTTTCTATGATAAAAAGATCACCAAACTTCTGCCATGTCTCAACCGTGGGGTTCCATAGCTCCGAATCATAGAAATGGAATGTGTGCCATAATTTAGAATTTAAATATTGAATTCAGAGTTGTGGCACAAACACAGGAATTTTTCGAGACTATGACACAAACACTAAAATAAGTAGTTGACTACTGTCTTATAACTCCGAATAAGACAGAGGGGTTGACGACAGTAAAAGGGGAAGCTCAGCACTCACTAGACAAAGATTCAACGAGTTACAAAGGTTTTGTGGCGATGTGTGTTAATCTTCTAAAGCACCTCCCGCATGCCAACCAATGACGAGCCTCGTACCCCTCCTACATTTCTTCTGTCACTGTGCAAACCCCTATCACAATTCAGATGTACAACACATCCTAAAACTTTTCAAAGCTAAAATTCGATTTTGTTAATATTTAGTCCTACAAGACATATCTGTTATTGAAGTTGTTAAACTAACTCACTTTTCAGTTCTATGAGATTCGGTGTTATGGCATCACGTGCTTAGGTTAGATTAAGTATATCTCCTTGAAGATTATGGATAAAATATAAAAAAATGTTGTAGTTTCATTGCCAGTTGAAATTTTGTTTGTAAATAAAAATTTTCTGTGACCTGTAAAAAAGCAGTTCTAACTTAAATAACCCTTGTATATTAAAAATAATATCTACTGACATAGACGGTTAATAATTTCAAAATAAACTTTACTTTAAAAACACGGTTCATATTAAAAATGACGACACACATTTTAAATACAAATTTGTCGCGAATTTTAGTTTAAATGAGAATTAAAATTCTAAAATAGCTATAATTTATATAAATATACATCAGTTTTGTTTTAAATCTAAAGTGTATAACATGAAACAAACACACTACCTTGTAAGTAGCAGACTTCAAGTTGACATTGCGACCTTTACTAGTCAAAGTGCATTTCATCCTGACAAAGAATGATCGTGGACTTGACTCAGTTACGTCTTTGCCTGTGAGGATTTCTTTCACTTCACTGTGATCACAGGGATGGCTCACTTCGTATATACTTTGTCCCATAAGTTCAATCTAAAACATATGAACATCTAAACATCATGAAATTCAACTTCAATTTTAAAATATATTAACATTTTCATTACTTTTTATTAATTCATTTACATTTTTTTCCACACATAATGTATGTAATATAATTTATGTTATATATTTACAATAAACAAATTAATCACTTTAATTGAAGTTTAGAATAAACAACAGTATGTGGACTGTCAGTCCGCGAGTAAGTATTCCTCTTATTTATAAGTGTATCGAACAGTTAATCAAACCAAAGAGTGAAGAACATTTGTTAAAAATTATCTCCAAAACCTGAATTTAAAATATTCTATGGAGACTGATTCTACTAAGAGAACATGTAATAGCATATTTTTTCCACTTCAAAAAACCTTGCCGTCATCAACGCCTTAATAAAAAATAAAAAAGGATCAATCGTGTGCCACATGACTTTGGAATTTAGGCATATAGGGACAGTTTTTTTTTGTTTTTTTTAAGCTTGTGTTTAAATTGTACAAACACACATGTTAAATTATAAGAGTCCTTGGTTTTACCTACAGACTCTAATAAAGAAAAATCAATTAAAATGTACTCCCTCTTTTAATGGCTATTGAATTGTTAGTCTCACATCTGACAAAAAATGCTATTAAAACTTATACGCTACTCATTTCTCATTTTATGGTTATATTCGTCATGTAAAAAACTATAATATATGACTTCACACTCCAACTTAATTTCAAATCCAAATCATTTTTTCTTCATATTTTCAAGTTACACCATGTTCAAGTTACAGAAAGCGGAGACGTGATATCTGACACTTTTAAACATATACCAAGCGCCAACATATTAATTTTGTCTTCAATTAAACTATAATCAGAATAACTTCTACTTTTATTTGACACCCCACACATAATATTAAAATAAATCTCCAATACGATAATTTTTACCTCTTAACTACCCCAAGATAATTTTTTTAGTTATTGCTACATTTTCCTAAAAGTTGGACAATACAAAGAATATAAATGCAAAGTATGAAATATATAGGAAATATTTATTGTCTTGTACGTATAGACTGGTTGCAAATTGCAGACAAATGGACAGATACGTGGATGTATAAGAGTCATTAGTTTTAACTATGGACCCTAAAAAGAAGAAATTAGTACAAAATAGAGCCCTTAGTCCTTGAATATCCGAACAGCATCAGAATTGAAAGAAAACAATAGTTAGTCAAAAGACTCCGAATAGAAAAGATAAAGGATCTAGCCCAAGACTAGAAGGAGAAAAGTGTAGATACAGCTAGAATCCTTTGGGGTTTCCACATTATTACTCAGTATCCTTAGAAACATAATAGCATAAATATATGCGATTTTTAAAAAAAAATGAAATCCTTTAAATGTTAAAACATATTTTAATATTCTTCAAAAACATATTGTAAACTGCATCTTACCTGTGATAAACCAAGATACTCGTTTACATTTTCTGAGAGAAAGATAATGTCACCATCAGCCGAAACTATCAAGAGAAAACCTTCGAGAGCCCTTAACAACAAATCATCATTCGCACTTTCAGCTTTACCAAATGGTTTACTCGGCACTGAAATAAAACACAATTTTCTTGTTATTTAATCAATAAAACAATGATCTATTTAACAATACATTGTGGCAAGTAATACATAATACCAATAGTGGACACACAAGTCAGCAAAATCAAATCATCTTTGTGTCATGTGACATTAAATTCTAAATTAGTGACTTTGAGTATAAGGATTCAATTTCAGAAAAAAAGTATTTAAATTGTGTGGCCCAGCCAAGGAGCCCACCAAACCAAAACTATAATAAGTATAAATTAGGATGTAAAGGAATTCTAAATAATAAAATATGAATTGGCACTTGCGATTTTCTTGAGCAGTGCAAGATTACGTAGAAGGGGGGAGAGACGAGGAGTGGGGGGCTTGAACCAGCGAGCCGAGCGGGGAGTCTGTTCCGAGAGCCGTGAGAAGGAAGACCGCTATGGGACGAGGTCAGTCCATTTTCGGCCACATGCTAGTTAAATTAAACGGTATGTTTTTCAGCCACTATTAAGGCTTTATCTTACCGTTATGTCTTTTTAATAAATTATAAATATTTCTATAATCTTTTAATTCGGCGCTAAAATAAAATATAAAATTTAATTTCACTTGCGTTGCGTGCCTTCATCAGCGTCCTAACCCGACTCTTTGGCCCATCCTGACAAGATTCGGCTAAAGTGTATGCGGTCTTCAGCCAGCCGGAGCTTCCAGCTGGTCAAAAGAAGTGGAGACGGTCACAATTGTACACAAATGTAATAAAAATTCTTTACATTTGAAAAGTTTGTACATTTATCAAATGTATTGTTATTCACCCCTCAGTACAATGTAAACAAATTGTTATTGGGGTGAAAAATAGACAAGTTTATTTGTGGTATAGAGGTTTGTACAATGTAATTTACAAACCTTGATAACACAAACTTTTGCATCGTAACCTCAATACCATGAACCTTGATGTTTCGTTTTTCTTGATATCACGACTTTTTTAGAATTCCTTTGAAATTCATCCAATCGAGGTTCCATAATGACTATTTTGATTTGGGATATTACCAAAAAAAAAATATTAAAAAAATGGCTTGTTAGGATTCACTTTAAAGGAATGAATCATTTAATGAGTGTTGAAAATAAACTGTTTTCAGTTGATAGGGCAAAAAATATCATAAAGACAAAAATTAGGTTCTTTAGCCTTGTAAAGCTACCCCAAAACAATTTTTTTATTTTGGTAATTAATTTATATAATCAATCTTAACTATATAATATAAAGGCTGCAGGTACAGCATTGCTACAAAACTATTTCCAGGGGTACATATGCAATCTGACAGCAAGGAATGTGAACAGTACAATCAAGGATTGCTGTTTTCTTATATATTTAATTTTAAGGGGCTGTATCTGCAATATAACTACACAGTAGGTAAAAAGCTATAGCAGAACCTTGATAAGTTAAGTAACAAAAACTAAATTTCATACACTTTATCTGGGACCATAGTTTTTAAGACACTCCCTCCTCTGGGGAGCTATATTTTAAAAATTAACTGAAACATGAAATTTTTTAATATGAGAATTTTACTTATTTTAATTGTACGAAGAATATGAATTTAATTAAAAATTATTATTATTTATTCTGTTGCTCCATCATACACATAAAAATATAATATTATATGAATTACTCACTATATTATATGACAATCAAAATAAATTATAAAAAATGTTAAATTAAGCAGGCAATTACTGTACTACTGTGTGTGTGTATATATATATATATATATATATATATATATATATATAAAGATGAACGAAATGACTATTTTTTGTAAACTCGTCATCTTTTTTACACAATAAAAAGTACAAACAGTATAAATAGCTCTTTTTAATCAAGTTTAATGGAAAAAACTATCTTCGTTTAAGCTATTGAAGAAGTAAGTTTTTTAGCTGTTACATCTTCAATAGTAAAAGCTGCATCAAACAAAATTCAGTTTCTGTCTTGTATCACTTCATAATAGTTCCAAACACATGAGAAGGTCTGATGCTCTTCAATATTGTCGTTGTCATAATTATCTTGACGAGCATCTGCTTTAGTGACGATGCTTAGAATTTTATCATTGTCATGGTTTTTATTGCAGGCTTTCATCAATTCATTTGCAATTCTTTATAACGTTCCTCGAAACCAGGGATTGATTTACGCAATGTTATTATCTTCTCCCACATTTTTAACTTTAATTCCGCCAGGATTAAGATTATTTTCTCTTTGACCTTCAATGGCTTGTTCAACTTGTTTATCCTCAAAATAAATTCAAAATGTTGGATGTAACTTCAAAGTCAGTGTTTAGATAAAAGCTAGATTTTTGATTTTAGGTAAATTTTACACAAATTATTTAATCTTTTGACACACTTATAGACTAAGTTAAGTTAGAGTCCAGAATCATCAAATTTGGAACGCTTATGGCAGTTGGATGTGCTAATATCCTTGCCAAATATTATAATTCTAGATGTTCCATAAGTGTGTCAAATTAAATAATGCATGGAAATTATTAAGTTTCAATTTATATCTGTAAACCAATGATCCTGTTAAAAATCTTCCATTTTTTGTCAAAAACCACTGGGGATTTGGAGCCAAAGTGACTATTTATTTATAATACCATATGTAAAGTTACTATTTATATAATTTTAATTATGTACTGCAGCCTAGCTGCTAATTGAAGCAATAAATACAATATTTCCGCAAAAATTTCATCACAACTAACTTTCTTCATACTGCATACCTGTGTGAATTAATCCCTCAGAATTAAATTTCATGTGCACAAATTGCAAGGCAAAACAAGTAAATATAAATCAATATTATTAATTTGAAACCAGTTTGGACGTAAAGTAGACATATTATGAACTACTGCAAACCAGTTCTAATGAAACCAGTTATTGTGACTAAAGTCAATGACTACTGCATAATAGTTTACATTCCTTCCTACTTGTATTTCCAATTCACATGAGATTGTTACTGAATTTTCATAACGAGTAAGAAAATTCAATCATTGTTGCAAATGAAAACTTTCATAAAACGAATACAATTAAGAAAGTTAGCGAATAACATCAGTTCCAGGTGTCAACGGAAGTCATCTAGTTTCAATACCAGATAAATCTTTTTTCCTATTTTTTGATTATGTGATTTTTGAAATGTCAAGTAGAGTTTTAATATTCTGTAATGTAATAAGATTTCAAAACAGTTGGATATCATTTATTTTGAGTTGAAAACTAACTGAATGGAAGACTGCATTTAAAGTGGAACATTTATAACTCGAACTTTGATAGCTTGAATTCCTTGATTTCAACTTTTGCCATTTCCCGTTCAACTTCCATATGCTAATTTCCCCTCTACAAGTCAAATATCTTAAAGAAAGAACCTTGACAAGATGAATTTTGCTGGTTTTCTGAAGACATCGGTTAGGAAATGTGGTTTGGCTGAAGAGTCTGCAGAACACATTCTCTTAGAGTGTGCGGCGTTAGGACGAGCCAGGCTCTCTAGGCCCTCCGGGGAAAGAGATGGAAACCATCCTAGATAACCCTATTGGTAGTATCTGTTCCTTCATAAGGATGACAGGTATTACTGATTGGGTGTAGGAAGGAAATTGGGGCGGCAAAAGATCTCTAGGTCGACGCCGGTGAGGCCTCTGTAGGAAGCTTTCACAGCCCAGAACGGGGGGAAAAAAAGCACTTGAAAACCTCTAAAAGTTGAAGTTAAAAAAACCACCTCTATAACTGATAGTTTTGGCCAGAGGATCTTTTTTTAAGTCGAAATTTAGGGTAACTGTATGTTTCTACCACGTCCTTGCATTTTCCACAATTGGACCTCTATTGTTTACACCATGTGTACATATGTGAATACAGTTCTGTATTTTATTAAAGTTTTGGTTTTTATTAAAACTACAATCAAAGATAAACAATCTAAAATTGTTGATTTTTTTTTAATAATACATACAAACTGGAAAGTAAATTAGTTAGGCGTTTATTGCTATTACTGTATTTACATAAAATAATGTTAACTACTGTACTGTTGTTAGAAGTAAATGTGTCAACTTTTTATTTAAATTAAAATAAAAACTGTTTATTGCAACAAAATACTTGTACTGTGGTGTTTTCTTTCATTTATTCTTTATTACAGGATTACAGGAATAAAAATGTAAACAGAATACACAGCCGATGAATAAAGTTCAGTCAATCTGGGTCTTTAATAACTCAAAAGGCCTCAGTAACTTGAACCTTGCCATCTTGAATTATTTGATAACTCGAAGTGTTAGTAATTTCCTTGAGATTAAAGTTATCAAGATTCCACTGCTTTAATAAATTACAGTACGGCCATCAGAACAACGCCACTTCAAATATAACTGTAACCATATTAAACATTTATATCTTAAAAGAGCGAGATGTTTTAATGGTAAGATCAATATCAGTTTACCCATTAAAATTATGAAAGAATTAGACCTCTGGCGTTGCAACTAGATGACTCGGTGTGTTTTTAAATATAAACAATAAAATAAAAATTTAATATACAGGTTGTTAAATATATTACATGTGTAAGACAATTTTTTTCTTACAAAGTGGTGTCGCTTCTTTATCAATTCGCGGTCTGTTTTCTGATAGTTTTACCTTTTTCCAAGATTGTAGATGAAGATAAAGACAAAATTAAGGCCATAACTTTTTCAGTTCATAGAACAGTTTTTGCCCTTTTCACAGATTGTTCACCAGGATAAATCCACTACATTTAACTACTATTTAAATCCTGCAATGTATTAATGGATCTATGTTTCATCAATTGTTACATAACGCCTCGAAATCTCTCTTTGATTGTAATTGACGCAGTTCAAACATTGCTTTAAAATGCTCGTGCGATTCCATTTTTGGTCAACTGTTAGCAAACGTGCCACCCATCTAGCAGAATGATCAGGCAGGATAATAAAACATTTTCATAGGAATATTTACCTTCTATGCTATCTCACATATTGTCACTGGATGGTCATCCAACACAAAACACAGATTTGATTGATCATCTTTTCAATCATTTTTCATTCGGACATCTCCAGTGCTAATATTATTCGCAATATTAGTTAATTAAAAGATTTTAATTTTATCATAAAGTCGTCATCAGTTGGTAGTAGTGCACAAATCTTGTACTTTTCCTTTTTTTTTTAATTGTAGTTTAATTTTACTCAAATATGAAGTTTTGATTTCCAAATATAACCAATTCCTTTCACATTTTCACCAATCCTTGATGTCGCCAAATTACAAATAGATAAATTGATTTGAATAATGTTAGGGAAAACATTCTTTTTATTCAACTCAAAAATCAAAAACTATCAGATTAAAAATTAACTTTAATTTGTGCTAACATTCTCTCAAAATATTTGGATGCCAAATTTAAATCTCATGTATGGAAAATTAATAAAGACAATTATGAATACAAAATATTAAGAATATGTTTAAAACTAATTTTTTGTTTCCTCCTGACCTCCATCACTTGATATAATTAAAAATATGCAATTACCTTTAGTGATCATGTTTTTCGTTGGTGTCCTGACTGCAATTTCAGAGATTTTTCACATAATAAAAAATCATCATAGTTAAAAACCTTTGAAAATAGAGCTGTTAAGCTGAAACTGCAGTCAGGACGCCGACAAAAAACAGGAGCATTGAAGATAACTGTATATATTTAAACTAATTTTTATTTGATCAAATATACATCATAGGCTTTAGAGAACGTTATTGAATGGGTTAATATAATTTATATTTTTTGGAAATGATTCTATCGTATGCCCAATACTTGAGCGAGAGGATTGATTTTTCTTAAATTTAATGTGGGCATATATTGGACATATCTCCGGCATTAAATTTTTTCATAACTCAAAATTTAATTTAATTTAAACTATAATAAATTAAAACGCAGAATTATAACTGTCTTAATATAATAGGAAACTTACCGTCACCAATAGTCAAGAGTAGCGTTATTTAAACGACGGCCGTTTCGGCTATACTGCCATTATCAAGTTTTCAGGAGGAGTCACTCCGTTGTCATGAACACTTAACACTTAAACACATAGTTTCACATGCATCTAAAATAAATACATACATTACGTCATGTTAAGTGTTCATGACAACGGAGTGACTCCTCCTGAAAACCTGATAATGGCAGTATAGCCGAAACGGCCGTCGTTTAAATAACGCTACTCTTGACTATTGGTGACGGCAAGTTTCCTATTATATTAATTTATAACAATAGTCGGTATGGCAAAAAACATAAATTGTGATATAGGCTAATTGTCTATTAAGATTTTGATACAATTATCCTTTAATGACGATTTTAATGATCCAAACAAAACGTATTAGTCACTATCTCCCAAAAATGCAGATCCCGCAGTTATCGCTAGGAATCAAAAACATCGTCTACAGAACATCATCTTTCCCCATGGAGAATTATCCTGAAAAACTTCAACATTACAAGAAAAAATAAATTTATTATCAACTTTTATTAATGTAAACCATAACAATCTTAGTTCTATGGTTTAACCAACCTTAACTGCAGCTGATTGCAATAAATATTTTTACTTACTTGCATTAAGAATAGTTCTGACTCGCAGATAGGAGATTGCCAAACGCATAACTGATGCTTTATCCAACTGACTAACTGTAGAAGCAGGCAGAGGCAAAGCTTGAGCTAAGTCTGTAAAGATTTCCGTCTCCCGGCTCCTTCGACATCGTGCAGCATCTCGAGATTTTTCCTTTCTTCGTTCTGAATTCCTGAAACATGAAGAAACATTGGTGCTTATCCTCTTTTCTAAACAACACACGATAAAAAATAAAATGTGAGTTTCTGGTAATACTGTATTACTTTATGATGCTTAAGACAGGTTAGATTCAGTTTAAAATTTATATCAACAAAGACAAGATAGGGACACTCATAATCCTAATATCGCAACTGCAACTCCTGAGAGCAACTTCCTTGTAGATGAGAAAAATAAAAATTAACTAAAATTAATCACCAAAAATTTAGTTCGGTAAAAACATTTTTCGCTAATTAAAAAAATTTTGTTTTCCTTTGTTGTTAGGCGAAAAACTAGGTTATCAATCCCTCATAAAAAAAAAGAAAGAGAGGATAAAATAGTGACCCCCTAGCACTTGAATACCCCAATAGCATCATAGAATGAAAAGAATAAGTGTTGGTCAAAAGAGACCTGATAGGAAAGATGAAAGAAAGGAAATCTAACCCAAAACTATATGAAGGAAGGTGTAACTTCAGTTAGGGTCCCTCGGACTTGACATGTTCATACAATGAGTGAGCCCCTGAGGATAGGTCCAATTTTGTTAACTAAGTTAGAATAAGACACCTCCCCTATCTAAAAGTAAGATATGATTTTGAGTAGATTAAATAAGATCCCTTCAAAAAGAATAAAATAAACACTTGGGCAGTAAGAAGGACATGGTCAAAACATTCCTAGGCGGATTACCGTCAACCCTCGAAGGGTCGGGGTTGAATTGGGCCCCTGGTCAGTCGGGCAACATTTATCAATAGTTAGGTGATCAGGCAACATTCGTTTTTATTTTAATGTACGATAGAATTAAAAACTAAAACATAATGTAAGCAAATAAATACAATAAAACTTCACTAAAACATACTGTAAACAAATATAAAATTCAGTAAAATACTGTACTTTCATCTTTTAATTGTTATTTAAACTTACGAAAATCCTACTCAATAGCGTAATGTGATCAATGTCTGTTTCAACGCAACCTAACCTAACCAAACATCTATTTTAGATGTTTGAATGTATTTAAAACTAAGGTGCGAGCATTCCATTTTGTAGGTCATGATTGTAGAGGTATGGGCCCAAATCAACCGTCATTTTTACGACCCTAACAGACCGTGGACCCAATTCGACATCACCCAGTGAGAATACCCCCCCCCACCAAAAATAGTGGGGCGAAGAAAGGGTATGATTTTGACCGATTTTTAAATAAGGCCCCCTCAAAACAAAATAATAACCAAACACTAGAAAGAGGAAACTACTATTTAGACCAGTTAAAATGAGACATCCTCCCCCCCCCCTTCAAGTGGAAAGATAAGTTTCCATACCTTACATAACTTTAGTGAAAAGAGTATCATGATCGGATCATAAAGGTAGCTGCAATAGTTATATTTTCCAAAAAAAAAAAAAAAAAAAGTTAAATATTCAAATGAAATCGGAGTTAACAAATCTAAGCCTACTACTTTTTGTAATGTTGGTACAATAGACACCACGTGACCTACATCTGACGACAAAGCATTGATGGATTTGGCCTTGTCAATCAGATTTCATTTGTCTTCCATTCAGTTTAGTCGTGAATCATTTTATTCAATTGAATATTAATCCATGAACCAAGTCCCTGTGTTTTTACAAATTGTGGAGCAAAATGCGTTATATAACATTCGACTCAAAATTTTAAGTAGATAAACGATGAGGTAACTTTTTCACATATCCGAAAGGTAGTTTCACCAAAAACCTAAGATTTAAGGGTAATATATTTTTTAATTTTTGATTTAGAAACGCAATCAAACAATACCAAAAAGTTCATTTGGTTGTTTAAAGGCGAAAACCACTCGGTTATCAAAAAGGGAAAAAAAGACTAACAAAAACTTTTGGCCCTATAATAGTCTAATAGCGTCAGGGTCAAAAAATAACACGAATTGGTCAAGAAAAGATGAGACGAATCTAACCCAAGACAACATGAAAAAAGGTTGTGTCCCATTAGCGGTCACTCGTATTAGCGGTCAAGGGTAAAATCGTTCAATTTGCGATCACCCCAAAAATATCTTGGGCAATATCTAATTATATTTTTCCAATTTGCGGTCATATATATAACCTAACCTAATCTAACCTAACCTAATCTAACCTAACCTATCCTAACCTAACCTAACCAAACCTAACCAATCCTAACCTAACCTAACCTAACCTAATCTAACCTAACCTATCCTATCCTATCCTATCCTATCCTAACCTAACATAACCTAACCTAATCTAACCTAACCTAACCTAACCTATCCTATCCTAACCTAACCTAACCTAACCTATATAACTAGACATGATTTGTGATTAGAGTCAAATCATTCTGTTATGTATTTAGTGGCTAGGTATGCAAAGGACGGGAAGAAATTAACTACATCTCAAGACGTAACCGCAAACTGGAAACCCTTCCACCACCAGGACCTTGATCGTCCCCTCATAAAACTACACTTGACCGCAAACAGGACTGTCCGCAAATAGGAAGACACCGAAAAAAAGGTCTAGATCGAGTTAGATTTCTTCGTGATTGACAAGCCCGTACTCACAAAAATGAGCCCCCTGAGGGTTAATTCACATTGATACATACAAATTACATCGCGTCGTAAAGTTACTTATTTCTGCACGTATAATCATTTCCTACAGTTTAATTACACACTTTTTAATCGGCCTGAACACAAAATGTGCGCAGAAGTTCTGCGCATTCGTTTACAATATTGTTAACATAACCTAAAATTACCCAAACACGGGAAAATCACGTTGTTAAAATTAATAAAATGTAAGACAGCGTCCAATGTATATCCGTGCAACAAATTTGTCCAATGTTTTTACACCAACACAAATAATCATTTCCTTTGGAGATTACACAATCTGAATCACCCTGTATAACATGCAAAGCATTATTAGACGATAAGGAAGTAATAACATCTGACTCGGTTAAGAGTTTCAGGAAATTTCAACCTTTCCACTGGTGAAAGAGATCGCGTGAGCGATATCCTGCGGAAGCGATGAATGGAATTTGCAAAATGAAGACATTAAAATAACCGATAAATAGATATTTGTATGCGCGGGAGAAAACAACTGAGGAAATGGGTTTTACATCAAGGTCACGGCTTTATGACGTCATGGTATGTTCACGTGTTGTGATTTAAAACAATATGGGGCAGAGGAGGGTTTCTCCTATTTCTCAGTGTCCGAAGGATGAAGCGTAAATATTATAAGATGAAATTCAGTTTCAAATGACGGCGGTCAAGGTTCGTTTTTTGTTTTATCAATTTTATTTCTTAATGGTAATTTTCTTTTCTTTACAATTATCCTCAAAGATTGGAAATCTTCACATTTCAACAAAATTTGATTGAAATCGGTGGAGTCGATTTTGAAAAATGACGTCTTTTTGTGATTTTTTTTTCTTCTGTCGATAACTCACGAGACTGCATTTTTTTCAAAAATGGCGACCAATACATTCTATTTGGGTGTTTCGAGGCTACACTTGTGGAAAATTTCATGAAAATCGTTGAAGCTAATTTTTAGAAAATCGTAATTTTGTGTTTTTTATTAAGGCCAAACTTTAAGTTAAAAAAAAAAAAAGAAAAAAAGGAAAAAAAAAGAAAAGAAACAATCTCGAAAATATGTCAATATTATACCCAGATACTACGATCTGCCCACCTATTTGTTGGTCTGTAGAGTACTGCACAGGATCTGTTCAGGAAGAAGACAGTCATCGAAACAGTGGCACCCAGAAGGTTTCCTAACTTAACCTAACATAACCTAACCTGCCCACCTATTTGTTGGTCTGTAGAGTACTGCACAGGATCTGTTCAGGAAGAAGGCAGTCATCGAAACAGTGGCACCCAGAAGGTTTCCTAACCTAACTTAACCTAACCTAACCTAACCTGCCCACCCATTTGTTGGTCTGTAAAGTACTGCACAGGATCTGTTCAGGAAGAAGACAGTCATCGAAACAGTGGCACCCAGAAGGTTTCCTAACCTAACTTAACCTAACCTAACCTGCCCACCTATTTGTTGGTCTGTAAAGTACTGCACAGGATCTGTTCAGGAAGAAGGCAGTCATCGAAACAGTGGCACCCAGATTGTTTCCTAACCTAACTTAACCTAACCTAACCTGCCCACCTATTTGTTGGTCTGTAAAGTACTGCACAGGATCTGTTCAGGAAGAAGACAGTCATCGAAACAGTGGCACCCAGAAGGTTTCCTAACCTAACTTAACCTAACCTAACCTAACCTGCCCACCTATTTGTTGGTCTGTAAAGTACTGCACAGGATCTGTTGAGGAAGAAGACAGTCATCGAAACAGTGGCACCCAGAAGGTTTCCTAACCTAACTTAACCTAACCTAACCTAACCTAACCTGCCCACCTATTTGTTGGTTTGTTAAGAAGACAGTCATCGAAACAGTGGCACCCATAAGGTTTCCTAACCTAACCTAACCTAACCTAATCTGCCCACCTATTTGTTGGTCTGTAAGGTACTGCACAGGATCTGTTCAGGAAGAAGACAGTCATCGAAACCGTGGCACCCAGAAGGTTTCCTAACCTAACTTAACCTAACCTAACCTAACCTGCCCACCTATTTGTTGATCTGTAAAGTACTGCACAGGATCTGTTCAGGAAGAAGACAGTCATTGGAACAGTGGCACCCAGAAGGTTTCCTAACCTAACTTAACCTAACCTAACCTAACCTAACCTGCCCACCTATTTGTTGGTTTGTTAAGAAGACAGTCATCGAAACAGTGGCACCCATAAGGTTTCCTAACCTAACCTAACCTAACCTAACCTAATCTGCCCACCTATTTGTTGGTCTGTAAGGTACTGCACAGGATCTGTTCAGGAAGAAGACAGTCATCGAAACAGTGGCACCCAGAAGGTTTCCTAACCTAACTTAACCTAACCTAACCTAACCTGCCCACCTATTTGTTGATCTGTAAAGTACTGCACAGGATCTGTTCAGGAAGAAGACAGTCATTGGAACAGTGGCACCCAGAAGGTTTCCTAACCTAACTTAACCTAACCTAACCTAACCTAACCTGCCCACCTATTTGTTGGTTTGTTAAGAAGACAGTCATCGAAACAGTGGCACCCATAAGGTTTCCTAACCTAACCTAACCTAACCTAATCTGCCCACCTATTTGTTGGTCTGTAAGGTACTGCACAGGATCTGTTCAGGAAGAAGACAGTCATCGAAACAGTGGCACCCAGAAGGTTTCCTAACCTAACTTAACCTAACCTAACCTAACCTAACCTGCCCACATATTTGTTGGTTTGTTAAGAAGACAGTCATCGAAACAGTGGCACCCATAAGGTTTCCTAACCTAACCTAACCTAACCTAACCTAACCTGCCCACCTATTTGTTGGTCTGTAAGGTACTGCACAGGATCTGTTCAGGAAGAAGACAGTTATCGAAACAGTGGCACCCAGATGGTTTCCTAACCTAACCTAACCAACGTTATACATAATATATGAATACACACTTTATTGTTCTGGAGCCCAATATAATAATATATTGATTTCCTTCTAGATTTCTAGATGGTGTCAAACAGAATCTTCATCCTTTTTCCTACGGCGCCATATAAGTTAGAAATCTAACAAATCTCTACTGGTTCCACATTCATTCTGTTCCTGTTAAAGTACTACAGTATCTACTACACGCCGACAACGTTTCAGCTGTTCTTGCGTGTGCACACAAACGCCTCTTTATCGTAAAATCACGGATGATATCTCCTCCAAAACCTTGCAGCAGATTGTAAACAAATGATCACCTCATAGTGTGAAAATCCCGAGATACCTAGCTGTATCTACACCTTTCATCTTTCCTAGACTCTTGACAAACTCTTATTTACTTCCAGCCCTGACTCTTCTTAGAGAATTTGAGGCGATGGTGACCAAGCGGTTTTACGTCTTTAAACTACAGGAACAAGAAAAAAATCTGCGCTTGAACACCAATGGATATTGACTTGGGAAACATTAAACGATTAAAGGAGAAGGAATTAGATTATTGTTACAATTCTCTGTGAAGAATTTGTAAACAGATGGCAGCGGATCCATATCAATTTGAATGGCGTTTGTCGTTCCTTTGATAAATAGAAATTATACAGGATCTTTCAAAAGTAAATTATAACTTTAAATGTTCGTGGTTTCGTTATTTGTTGTCCAACCCCCGAGAAAAACGCTTTATTGTATGCTAATATAATAAGGATTAATTAAAATATCAGCTGTTTTTTTCACTGCTATTTATTTGTTGCCATAGCAACAAATTTTCTCATTGTTGACTAATTTCAAACAGGAATCTAGTAGGTAAATTACATTTTTTTTTTTTTTTAATTTTATTCCATCATGATTTTACCTTTACAAACACGCACCGCATGGATTCAGTGTTATGAATCTGAGATCGGAGTTTATCAGTCGGGTTAAAGAAAGTTTGGCAACGGTTTAAGGGAAGTTCAGTGTGATCGCGTATAAAAACCTTGTGGTAAGTTTGAAACCACCGGATCCGTCCGTGGGAGAAGACATCAAGACAGTAAGAGAAGAACTGAAAGAAGCAATTATTCAAAACGTAGTTGAGATAAATGCCAACACGTTAAAAAAATGCCGCACTACTGCTTCTCCAAAAAAAGAATAACGGCCACTTGGAACACCTCTCTTTATAATCCAAACATGTAAGATTTTGGCTTAATTTCAATTTTTTCTAAAATCCTTATTTAATTCAAAATGAATTTATGTACTTTACATTGTTCTATGTTAAAAAAACAAATAAACTATTAAAATAGTATTTGCGTCGTTTTTTTTTCTTCTTGTATAAGTATTAATAATAATCTCCGAAGAATAGTTTAAAAGATAATCGTCGTTATAAGTTTAAAAGATAATCGTCGTCATAGAAGTGTGTGATAAATTGCGTCGTTATAAAAGTGTTTGAACAGGAATATTAATACAATAAATTAAAGTAATCGTCGTCACGAAAGTGAGTGAGAAATAAGTGTAAGAAGAAAATAAGATTCGTCGAAAAGATCAAGGCAAATCGATCCATCTACTGGCAGTCTACACTGGAACCACGTGCAAGGAACCAGGAACACCGGAGCAGTGATAAAACTTCCAAGCGATAAGTAAAAATTAATGGACAATCTCAATCAAATAAACAACCACCAAATTCTATTTTATATGTAAATTATAGTCACCAAAGAACCTCACGAACCCGTAAAGAGGAAATAAATAAAATTAATAAAATAATACATTTCAGTTAGCCGGAGCATTTTATAATAATAAATTAAAAGTAAAAAATTTAAAAGTAAAAATATGAAGCACTCTTATTTCTTTATTTAGGTTAAGACGTGGTAGAATTAGAATTTTATTTAACTATGTACTTAGAATAAGTAGTAGATTAAGACGTTAGTGTATAAGTATAAAGTGCATCAGATTTGGACAATAATTGATTTTATATTGTAAAAGATTTTAAAACTAAATTTTATAAAGAAATAATTTAAAAAAGTTAAATAATAAACGTGTTGAGTTGAAATTTGTTATACTATAGTGAATTAAAGTTATTTGTGAAATACCCAGTAATTAACTTGTAACTATCAAGATTTTTTTTTTCCATTTACATCTCGCCTATTTTCTAATTGAACAAATACGGATTCAAGCTTTAAATGATCGCAGTTCTCCCTACATAACCCAAGACATTTCAAAATGAGTGGATATTTAACGTCGGCATATACAAATGAGCTGCGTGTATACGATTCATCGTTTCTAAGCCTGACTGCAAGTTGCAAGCCTGTCTTATCAATGATAACCTTTGTTCTACTTCATTAACTTTGCAGCTTATTCATAAACATTCTTCACTTCGTGGGGACTAATTAGTAATGAAATGAACTAAGTGAACTCTCGTGATAGCAATTCATTGATCAGCTGATAAGTCTAACGCTACTGATTTAGGTTATGTTATGGCAACGAAGGGTCGGCAGTCAGCAACCAAGAGAGTCAAGGGGTCAGAAAATTAATGGGCCTTGGGTTGTTAAATTGTCTAAAATATTTCCAAATAACGATTTTTTTTGTAATGAAGAATTCTGATTTATAGAGAAAAATAATGTTTTTCTAAAATCCACATTTCTGTCAATTTATATCGTAAAAAAAAATTGTAGATATATTATAAAAATTCGACGCCTAAAATTTATGGATATCATGCATATTTATAAAATTAACATCTGGGGTAATCTTGAAGTTCCTAGATGGATCTAGAATTTTCTTACGTCAAATCCTCTCATCAAGTCTTTTGTTATCAGGTAGGATTACTTTAATAGGCCGTGCTATATGTACATAAAAGATCGGTGGTTCAATTGTACTTATGTGTCTAAATTTATCATACAGGGTGAGTTTTAACCCCCTTCCCCCTTAACTTTATTTTATATGATTTAAGTTAGAACATTGAAACTCCGCATATCCATATTGGATCTAAACACCTTGGTTTTGATGCGCTCACTGACTGTCCAACTCCAATGAGAGACGTCCCACAGAGAGTGAGAAGAAATGCTTAAATGAGAGATGCGGTTCGATATGTACATCAAATTAAAGGTCTTTGATAGTAGAGCACATTGCCGCAAATCGGATCTCATGAGGTTCATTCTTTAAAAAATGAGAGAGTTTTAAAGTTTTAAAAAAAAGTATGTGCTATCTTTTTACCAGCACATCTACTTTAATAAACTGTAACAACAATCAACCTGTATTTAATTCCTAAATAGACTATCTCTCAATGAAATGCTTAATATCCCGAGTAAAAGTTCTAATTTCCATTTTTCCCATTTTTTAAAAAAAAAAACTGGCAAATATTTTAACTGGAAATGTTGTTAAAATGAAAATAACGGGAAAACAGATTTTGTAGAAAATAAATTAAAAACATCTTTTTTAAAATTCCAACGATACTATCTTTTTTAGCGTAAAAACCGGTGTTAAACGAAATATCACATGACCCTATTCTAATGATCTTGTTCTTCGGGGTTCGACCGCGTCAATATTGTCTGCACGTTGAGTATAGCCGACGTTTCGGGCACTTTACAGATGTCCATTCCCAAGGCTTAACAAATGTAAAGAATGGACATCTGTAAAGTGCCCGAAACGTCGGCTGTACTCAACGTGCAGACAATATTGACGCGGTCGAACCCCGAAGAACAAGATCATAATGACGTTTGTGACCGTGGAAGTCTATCGTTCAAAATCAAGACCCTATTCTTATTAAAATTTGTATAGTTCACTCCTAGATTTTGGACTTCCGGTAATCCCCTAAAATTTTTTAACACCACAAACTCTTTCAGGTGTCTAACAGCTTGTAGGAAAAAATTCTGGGGGGTAAACATTTTAAAAAGTAGAGCGGTAAAAAGCGGTTCTAGCAAGTACTCTTCTGTAAACTTTAAAACACCGTCATTTTCGATAGGATGTACCTTTTGAGATCCGGTTTGAGATTAATGTGTTCTATTAATAAAGATCTTTAATTTGATGTACATATCGACCTATGCTCTCATTTAAGATTTTCTTCTGACTTCCTGTGGGCCATCCTCCATTGGAGTTAAAACAGTCAGTGAGTGAGCGCATCAAAACTAAGGCATTTAGATCCAATACGGAGTTTCAATTTTACAACTTAAACCAAGTAAAAAAAGGTAGGGGAAAAGAGACTTATAACTCACAATGTATATGTAATACATCTTTACATGTATGTACATAATACAATCAGAAAACAGTTACTGTTACAAACACCTTCAATAATTCCGATAATATTTCTAAACATATACAACTTTATTTAACCTCAGAGGAACGACAAAGTTGAGATAAAAATCAAATTAAGTCAGTCCTACTTTGGGACTTTATTTCAATAAAAAGAACAAATTACCGTAACTAGCTTGCTCAGCAATATCAACTGACCTCACTGGAGATATGACGCGACTCTTAGAGATTCCTTCCCTTGAGGAGATGGAATTCCTGGCGACGCCTGACTGTCTCTGGTCCTGGCTTGGTTCACTTACAAATTGATCTCTTTGCTTACATATCCACATTACGTTCAGGGACTGCGATCTCAGCAGTTTCCCAACTACTATTGTCGATGCTGTCTGCCTACTTTATGACATTAAATAGTTTTAATTAAACAATTTTATCTTCGTACCTTTGACAAACTCTTACTCTCTTCCGATCCTAACAATATTAGAGTATTCGAGGGCTAGGAAATTGTATGCTCATTTCTCCATTTTTTTAGGTGATTATAACAGCAAGTTTTTCACCTTAAAAAAAAAAATTGGGTGTGCTTAAGACCACACGTTAGAAGTGAAAACTTGTTTGAACAGTATGTAACGCTTATATACTTATGATTTTTGTTTTAATATAATTATGGGTATGTGAAAAAGTTTGTGCAATATTTTTGCATTGATTTTAGTTTGACTGTGTATATGAGTTTGAGAAAGTTAGTGTAATATTAGATTTTTAGTTTTAATATATATGGGTATGTGAGAAAGTTTGTGCGATATTTTTGCATTGATTTTAGTTTAACTATGTATGTTAATTTTGAGAAAGTTAGTGCAATATTTTTCGTAGATTTTTAGTTTCAATACGTATGGGTATGTGAGAAAGTTTGTGCAACATTTTTGCATTGATTTTAGTTTGACTATGTATATGAGTTTGAGAAAGTTAGTGCTATATTTTTCGTAGATTTTTAGTTTTAATATGTATGGGTATGTGAGAAAGTTTGTGCTATATTTTTTCATTTATACTAGTTTAACTATGTATGCGAATTTTGCGAAAGTTAGTGCAATATTTTTCGTAGATTTTTGTTTTAATATATATGGGTATGTGAGAAAGTTTGTGCAACATTTTTGCATTGATTTTAGTTTGACTATGTATATGAGTTTGAGAAAGTTAGTGCAATATTAGATTTTTAGTTTTAATATATATGGGTATGTGAGAAAGTTTGTGCGATATTTTTGCATTGATTTTAGGTTAACTATATATGTGAATTTTGAGAAAGTTAGTGCAATATTTTTCGTAGATTTTTAGTTTTAATACGTATGAGGCGCGCGTATCCGTTGTCTATATATTAAGGTTGCATTACGCTACTGTGCGTGACGCGATTTCTATTGAAAAAGTCCATCTCAAAAAGTACCCAACGCGCCAATAGAAGTTTTCACTTCAAAAACCCTGGAAAGCGTTTAAAAGGCAGAAACAAAAAGTCTTTTAGGCTGAGGTCCCAGAGGTTAAACCCTCTTCCGGTATTTTTTTTTTAATCCGATTTTCCTAAAACAAATAATATTTATCTATTTTGGAACGCAGATTTGTACTCTTTGTGACTCTTCATACTGACACTCCCGTGTACCTCAAAAATATGTAAACATTTTACTGCCCGATTTTTATTAAATTTAAAACATTTATTTTTTAAAGCTTAGAGTTAACATTCAATATAGATTTTGTTAATTCACTTGTATCCATTGAGTCATAAACGCACTTGTACAAACTTAGAAACATTTTTGGATAATTTGTTTTAAACTAGGAAGAATCTTACATCTGATATACACCCTGAAGAGCTCACTAGAACGAAATCTCGAGGGTAGCTGTATCTACACATTTTTTCATGTAAGATCCCTCTCTTTCATCTTTCCTATCAGGTCTCTCTTGACCAATGACTACATAAATACTATAAGACACGACATAGGATAGGGAAATAGTCTACGCTTTACGGGTGCTGTTCGTCACAAGTTTGACACACAGCTATCAGAAAGCGCTAGCAGCAGGTGCTTGACTGTACGCATCCCACTTGGTTGAGACTGTACAACTGTTGACACAGCATAGTCAGTGTTGTCAGTTCGTGCGCCGAGATAAGCGATTCTCGACCTTCCCTCGCATCTCTGGTCCCATATGTGGCATCAGTGCGCAACTGAAACATTGTTTGACCGTAGAGCCACCTAGCGCCAGTCACATCAACTTCTAGCAGAGCGACAGCTCCACACCCTAGCGGGTATCGGTCAACTCAAGAATAAGCGTAGAATATTTAACATGGCCATGTCGTGTCTTATAGTATTTATGTAGTCATTGCTCTTGACCAACTCTGATACTATTGAGTATTCGAGGACTTGTGGGGGACGGGGGGGGTGACCTTTTATCCTCTTTTTTTCATAAGGCTATGATGACCGATAGTTTTTTTGCCTCTAAACAAGGAACAAGTTAGATATATCCAAGAACATTAAGTTTTCATAAAATCACAATAATTTGCCTGCACTAAGTAGAACGGAAGATAAAAGAAATGCCAGCTAGAGAGATATGACAGCTGTGTACAATGATAAACTGAGACACGTGCTGTCTACATGCTTTCAAAAACCACAATGATGCGTTTATTATTACACTCACTTCCACATGGACAAGACCATGAAATGTGCACAAATCATAGTCACTAAAACTCACTAATGACTCTGGGAGGGGTTATAAATTGTTACCAATATTATCTCAAGCTAAAGACATTTTTCTCAAAGGTTCAATAAATTTAACAAAATTATTCACAGGAGCCTAACGAATACAATTTAAAACAAAATCGTTTATTAATAAAAACAGTCAAAAAACATTGCACAAACTTTCAATCTCAATCACTCTCAAAATCATATAAAAAGGAATTGTCAGTTAAGATAGTGTAGGTAGGTCAAAACGTAAAACGAACTATGGTCAATCTTTGAAATGTATATTTAAATAAGGACCTAAACTTTCTTGGATTGTGTCAATAAACCAATTCTCACCGTAATTTGATTAAAATTTAACTCCAAATGACGGTCATCACGGATCTTTTTAGCAATTATTACTTTAATATTATTTGATTTCCGATATTACTATACACCTACTTGGGTCATTAATCTCAAATTTCATTTTACTAAAATTTGAAGGAAATCGGTAGAGGCGATTTTCAGAAATTACGTTTTACCCAGCTCCATGGTTGATTATTATTTTTTACCACAAAATCACAGATATGGCGACCATAAGTTTTGTTTGGGTCCTTAGTGGTTACACTTAATAAAATCTGTAAAACCGATTTCGATAAAATCGTCATTTCATGATGTTTAGATGTTTTGTGATATTTTCCTTACGATGTTTCGATGTTTAGTTATGATGTTTTGATGTTATTATGTTTTCCTTTATGCTATTATGTTTTCATACGATGTCATGTGATGTTTTGTCTTACGATGATTTTGCTTCCCCGAAAAAAGAAAAAGGGGAAAAAAAGAAGAAGAAAAATGGAAAGAAAGCTTTCCAAGATATGACCAAAATGTCGACATACCAAAGTTGATTAAAATCAGTCCACAAGTTTGGGCTGCATATACAACAGACATCGTTTCAAAAACCACATTTTTGGACACAGAAGCTCAAAATTGGATATATCAGCAAAAATACAAAAATAATTTTTTGACCCACCGTATAACTTTCTCTATTGGTATGTAAAAGTGAAGAAGAAGGAAGAAAGAAAGAAAAGGAAAAAAGAAGGAAAAAAAGGAAGGGAAAAAAAACACGTAGTTTTATGTTTGTGACAATGTGCAGATGAATGAAACGGCCGTAGTTATATTCATAAAACTATCGAATACTCTAATAGCGTCAGGTTCTGATTAAGTGAGATCTGAAGTGTAGATCCAGCAAGGTATCTCGGGATTGCTCCAGAGGGGAAGTAATATTGGTGTTACTGCTTAATAGAATACATTAAATTTTAGTCGTTTCAATGAGAATAATAGGAAGTTTTATCTGTATTGGGAGGGTTAGAATAACGCATCTTATGCAACTTGACAACACCAAGGTCTTAGAAGTCAATCGAGCGGAAACACAAAAACACATCTTTATCACGTGACTTATCAGTCATCAATAATATTAATTAGGATGTAAGTAAACAAACTGCTGAAAAAGATGTATTGATATGTCAAAATATATGGTAATTCTGTAATAAATTGTATTCCTTATTAAATGGCTTGGACACGTGTTACGAGATCGCGCGTGCGTCTAATGTTCACTTAATAAATTATCAACTAAACTAATTTGGAAGACGTAACAAACAAAGAATTGTTCAGGGTGTTCTAGAGTTCAAAATTCGAAAAGTTAACTCATCCTTTCTGTCCAAATGAATTTGTTTTCCTTGGACGTTAAAACGGGTTCAATTACAGTATCCTCAAGGTAAGAATGCACCTGGGGTGGAGAGGAAAAGAGGAGCCCCAAAAATTCGTGTGTTGCGTTTGCTTTCAGCGGTACAATCCCATTAAAAAAATATATAGACCTCAAATGCTTCTGTGTAAATGCCTACCCTACTTTCGTTTCTTTTAACGGTGTAAATAAGAATAAAAAGTTTACAAAATTAAACTTTTAAATATTAACTTGTACTTAAACTTTAAGAATTAAATGTAGCTAAGCAGTAATTTGTGTACCTATTTTTCTTGGAATGGGTTGTACTGTCAAGTCAGGTTAGGGAAGCAAGTAGAAGGGAGGACACGCCCATTACACCAGACACACTCCTAGTCTGAGGGTACTGTACTTTGTTAGTAACTTTGAAACCACCGGGTCTGTTGGAGACATCGAGAGGCCAGGAAGATCTTCAATCGTAAGAACTGGAAGGAACAATTCTTCAAAACGTAGATGAGATAAATGTCAACACGTTAAGAAATGCCGGCATAGCATAGAGGGAAGACTACTGCTTCTCCAGGAAGAGAATGGCGGCCACTTCCAACACCCGTCTTGATAATCCTGACAACTAAGGATTTGGCTTAATATTAAGTTTAAAAAAAAATTAATCCCAGTTTAATTCTAAAGGAAATTACGTACTTTATTTTATTTTATGGTATATAACATAGTCAACTGTAGTTTTACCTTACTTCTGAAAGACCAAGTACTTTATAAATGGGAGAGGTATTATTCAAAACATACAAACTAAATCTGTCGACATAAATCATTGTGAATTTTTCTGTAGCCTCGCTCACGAAGTAATATAATCCTCAAACTGTAACTAATCCTGTCAACAATGTTGATAAGCCATACGGTGTAAGTCTAAATTGATAAACTTTTCCTCTCGGCAAACGTATTGGAATCCTGTGTATTCTCTTGACTCTGGTTTACCAGAAGCTATTTGTTAAGTCGATGTTACCTAACCTTTCTTCGGGATTTCATTTGTAGTCAAGGAGGATTATGTCGTTTACATTTCACCTAGACATAAGCCTAATCTCATTATTTTTCAAAACGACGACATTATGGGATTAACATATGAGTTGTTACTTTCTTCCCTTCCATCATACCCTGACGGTCATTCTCTGCTTCTGCACTGGTTCCTGATGTTTCATTGGGTTACTTCTTTGAACATTTTTATTTCGTAGATGTAATTCATCTACCTGGTAATTTTGAAAAAAATAAAAGTTTTATATTTAACTAATAACTAGCCTAACTGTAATCAAATTCAGTTTTATATCCATTTACCTCAGTTTCATAGCAATCCAATTCAACTCCATCTGCTTTGTCTCAACATAAAACTTAAATGATTCAAAAACATTACACTGTCCTGTCGAATCTTGTAACTAAATGAGTCTTTCTTGAGAAGTCAGACTTCAAAACTACATTTTTGGGAACAACTTCGCTATTTGACATCGTAGAAAGTGTTGGTGTCATTACACACAGAATTGAAAAGTGCAAATTTCCATCCGATTTAGTATGTTTTAAGTTGAATAATACAAGAGATATGAACAAAAAACTGTTTAAAATGGCCGCCATTTTGACATTTTTAATTCGATTTTTCTGAATTTCAATAGAGTTCTATTTGAGCACACTACAGTCCTCTATAACAACTTTCATGTTCCTATCTTTATTTTTGTGTTCGCTATCGTGTTTACATACAAGCGCACTAAAGCGACCCCCAAAGAGTATTCTCTGATAAAACAATTTACCTTGGTTTTAATAGCTACGCACAACGGTTGATAGGGGATACGATAACGGCAATTTAACTTGTGGAATTGAAGATAAGATAACTGCAATGAACTGATAATGTATAAACATGAACTGAATTATCAGATTGTACTTTCCTTGTTATCAGTCTCAGCAATAACTCTATGTGATAGATAAAGAAATGTACAATACATGTTACTGTACTTCCTGGTCAAGGATTAGATTTACTGATATAGCCTGCTGATTCATCGAATCCGTAGCCCCCAATCTTCCCAACCATAAGAGAAGATTAGAAAGTCCGCAACACTGTTGTTAGATTGTGTTAGTTTTGTTGGAAATTCCAAAGCTCTAAGAGGCATTGGAAAAATGTGTGTCCTAAACCCAACAATCAAGAATGACTTCACCATTATAATTCTCCTTGGATCCAAAGCAACGGGTAACTATTTTTTTAACCGTGTCTCAATAGATCTATTGTCATATTCAGAGTGTGCAGTAAGTAGAGTCCCAATCTTTTGGGAAATGATTCTGAACATCAAAATAGCGAAGTTTCATACATACAAATACAAACAACTGATTGGGCGCCCTTATGGTACTTACTCAGCTCCACAATGTAATACAACCAGATCCTCTCAATTAAGAGTCCAAAAGTTGGTTTCTTCGGCCTTGTATGAAACGATAAATTGTATTGGTAGATCAAGGGTTCTTATCCTGCAGTGTAAATGTTTTTTAAACACTTTTAACGCAGGTTTTCTGAACCTCTTTTAATTGTGTATATATTAAATTGTATTGTCTTCCTATCTTAATTTTCGTGACCACTTGGAATGTATCAAAAAATATTTCACTTAACAGTCTTAGAATGGGGTTCCTTTAAGATCCTATCTATATTTTAATTGTATATTGATAGATAATCAAGATACCGGGACAAACCTAATTCTTGGTAATTTACTAGAACAAGGGTTGTTCTTGATCTTCCAACACTCGCGCAGGATGTTTACAAACGGTTATTAAAGTTGTCAGCTGAGTAGGCCTACTGGATTACTAAGTACTGAATTTCTTACTGTGAATTCTTTAGGTCACGAAATCGGTAGAAAAATTTAATATCGAAAAATTTTATTCTATAATCTCAAACAACTTTTCTAACATAACCTTTTTGTTAAACTAAAATCCTCCCCCCCCCTACACCACTGGATCGAACTCATAAATCCAAGAGGACATTTAACTCTAAGCAATCTGATTACAAGTTTATGCTAATTAAGGATATAAATAGAACTTGTTTGTTATTTGATTATAACATTGTTGACAACAAACAGTAGACGATGACATCTTCCAAAGACGTAAAGCAATTAAAAGGCAATCAGAGCTATAAAATGGCGTCTCAATCACCTTGACCCGTCTGCCTGATCAGCTATTATCTAGGAACATGTTTTTAGATGAATTTACTTAGGGTTGAATTCAGCTTTGTCCGGATGTTGGAGTTGAACAAAAATATAAACTTGCCTCAAAGTCACATCACGTCTAATCTACATGTTACGTAAAGTTTTCGATGTATTTGTTCTGAAATTGCAGTATCAGAATTCCAGAATTCACTAATAAGGAGCAACCTATCAAGCACGTCACTGTATATTTGTTTCGCATCCCACATATAGTTATTTTACACACACTAGTTAGATTGCCCACTCCATGGTATAGTTTGAAGCTCATAAAATAAAAACTCTAGTGCTGCCATCTAATAGCAACTTCAAGGACAGCATGTCATATTTTAGATTCCGACTCTTCCACACTAGCGTATTCTGAACTTGAACCCACAAAACTAAAACTCTTCAACCCACATATTGAGTCTTGTAACGATTGCTAACCGTATTGTGTTGACCTACCTATACTTCATTCAGCGAGTGTTGGCAGTGAAGCGCCGCCTACAGCCTAACGGGACAGAGGGTTGGAGCCAATTGCGTAAGGGAAAGTCCAACGGAACGTGCCGCTCCCTGAGTCCGATTCACACACCCTCCTTTGTCGGCAGTCGCCAGCCTTTTATAATAACACGCATTTTGAAACCAGCGACAAGGCTGTGCAATGAGAACGGCTTGTGAACCGGCCCGACCCTTACGTCCCTCCCGCAGTAGGCGGCGCTTCACTGCCAACACTCGCTGAATGAAGTGTATAGGCCTACAATTTGGACCACGATATTGCAAAACACCATTTACAGGTATAAAAACTTATCCTAGATTTGCCTTTCCACCATTGGGTACCCAGCTTTGAAGAGATTAATTTCATTGGTAGATCGAGACATTCATCAGTTCTATCACCTACTGTATGGAGTGAAAACATCTTAAGTGTGAATGTGAGGTGTCTACTCGTCCGATTCAACAAAGTTTGGAGAGTCTGAGGTCCTTGGATGTGCTGATCCCCTAGAGAGAATGTGGGGGGGGGGATTCAGTGATATATTTCACAATAGCTACATTTTGGATCGTAGTGGAGAAGGGCTATCAATTGACTTTCACCGCTCTAATCAAGAACAGTATTTGAGATCGTAAGAGACACAACGGTGGTTGTCGCAGGCAGTGGAAGTTGGCGGGAGAAAGGCTATACTTGGTCTTCCACCTTATAATCAAGAATGGTATCTGAGTTCATGGGTTCGAATCCTGCTTAGTTCTTTCGTAATTGCGAAAGTGGGATGGCCCATAATAAAAAACAACTATGGTTGGCACGGTGAAGTTGATTTGAAAAGTTAGAATTCAATTGAACAAAAAAAACTATCAAATCGATGTATTAGTTACTAGTCATTATCATTCCTAAAATAAACCATTGGAAGTCTTTAAAACCGCATACAATTAAATATTAGAGGTTAAATTGAGGACGATAAAATGAATGATATCATCAGCTGATCCTGGTTGTTTTAAGCTATTCTCGATCAAAAACTAATCTGTAAAACACACGTTTTCACAATTAATACTATATATACAGGAAAATAAACAATATTTGGCAAAGCTCTAGTCTTTAATGACGGCGGTCAATGCTCCGTTATGGCTTCGCTCCAACATAAACCCAGTTTCAATATAAATATGTTAGTAGACAATTATCAGCTGTTGGTAAACTCAGCTGTTGAATTGCAGCGATCCACGCGGTCGTTTGCTGCAACTAATATCAATGCATTTCAATTATCTTTATTTATTACAAAATACGGCCAGATAAAATGTGAAGCAGTTGCATAGCGTCACGTGATGTGGCTTTAATATTTGTGCGTCATTGACGATCTCGACATTGGTATTGATGTGTGCAGACAGAAGCAGAACAAAATTGATTAACACAGGACTCAAGATAAAAAATAAACTTCCGATATTCTGAATTATTCAGATTTTTTGTTTTTTCCCGAACGAAATACTTCGCAACAATGGTTGCCGAACATTCAAGAGTGCCATACAACCTTGTGAGCTTTTGGTACGTTGCGGAGAGTGAAAATGTTGTTGCTGTCAACGATGTCACAGAACCACCTCAGTGTTCTACAGCTCGAACGGGAGAACTGATTTTAATAAAATTTGGAATATGGGTATATTTTCGCCAAATTTTGGGATATTTTAATTAATTGAAAAATCAATTGTCATAGTAGCTGTCATTAAACCTGCCATAGTAAACCATAAAACTCAAAATTAAGATATTCTTAACGTTGGCACTAATGATTTTCATCAATTTCTTTTCCAAAAGGGACATCAAAGTTCATTCTCAAAACTAACATTTTTTGTGACAATTAATTTTGGTTAGCTTTATTTGTTTTCACGAATGGATGTGTCAGAACGTTTGCGTAATGTTTTTTACAATATTTATTTATGGTTATTTTTTACGTTCTCCCTTTTGAAATGTTTTATTCCGATGTTAATGATGGCGTAGGAATTAAAAACAAACACATCAAAACCATTGTTTCAATTCAAAGAATAACTACAATGAATTTACAAGAAAACCAATGATAAACGATCTAAAGTTGGTAAAACTGCACAAAGCAATTGTTATAACCTACGAGAGCCAACTTAAGAAAGTTTAAACTGAGAGATCGACCATCTTTCTATTTAAAGCAGTTCTTGAAATATCAGCAATTTCCATATTTTTTACACACACTGTATATACTAAAACAACTTGCGTCACAAAACTGTACACTTATTTTCTCCTCAGAGTTTATATCAGAAAAGTTTTTCCTGTGGTTTTGTCGTTCAAAGAGGAAAAAACATATTAGGCCTATATAAATTATAATGATAATCTATCGTGGTTTAATCTAACCTCAAATGATATACTGGTTATTCTAATGAATCAACTGTTATTATGAAATGATGATAAACTTTCAAGAAACAAACAGTTGATTTGTAAGTTCCAATAGGCTTAGTGTATTTTAATTTTTTACTCGGATCAATCAGTAATCCGTTTGTCACTGCCGACAGATTGTCGCCTTCTAATTATGTGCAAATCTCAAATAGCTCCACAAGATAAAGTCTTTAATACATTTCGATTTCACAGACAGGGAGTAGAACCCATACAAATCCGTCACCAAAAAACCACTGAGCGCTTCAAGAGAGTTTATGGCATAACTGTAAACAGGCTATGAGTAGTCTACATAAACAACAAATCTTTTTAATTTAATTTAATTTTAAATCCTTTCTTTTATATCTCTTTTGACTAATGGATATACATCCTTTCTTTATCTAGTTTTGGGTTAAATCCTTTCGTTTCATATCTCTTTTGACTAATGGATAGACAACCTTTCTTTATCTAGTTTTGGGTTAAATCCTTTCGTTTCATATCTCTTTTGACTAATGGATATACATCCTTTCTTTATCTAGTTTTGTGTTAAATCCTTTCGTTTCATATCTCTTTTGACTAATGGATAGACAACCTTTCTTTATCTAGTTTTGTGTTAAATCCTTTCGTTTCATATCTCTTTTGACTAATGGATATACAACCTTTCTTTATCTAGTTTTGTGTTAAATCCTTTCGTTTCATATCTCTTTTGACTAATGGATATACAACCTTTCTTTATCTAGTTTTGTGTTAAATCCTTTCGTTTCATATCTCTTTTGACTAATGGATAGACAACCTTTCTTTATCTAGTTTTGGGTTAAATCCTTTCGTTTCATATCTCTTTTGACTAATGGATAGACAACCTTTCTTTATCTAGTTTTGGGTTAAATCCTTTCGTTTCATATCTCTTTTGACTAATGGATATACAACCTTTCGTTATCTAGTTTTGTGTTAAATCCTTTCGTTTCATATCTCTTTTGACTAATGGATAGACAACCTTTCTTTATCTAGTTTTGTGTTAAATCCTTTCGTTTCATATCTCTTTTGACTAATGGATAGACAACCTTTCTTTATCTAGTTTTGGGTTAAATCCTTTCGTTTCATATCTCTTTTGACTAATGGATATACAACCTTTCTTTATCTAGTTTTGTGTTAAATCCTTTCGTTTCATATCTCTTTTGACTAATGGATATACAACCTTTCTTTATCTAGTTTTGTGTTAAATCCTTTCGTTTCATATCTCTTTTGACTAATGGATATACAACCTTTCTTTATCTAGTTTTGTGTTAAATCCTTTCGTTTCATATCTCTTTTGACTAATGGATAGACAACCTTTCTTTATCTAGTTTTGGGTTAAATCCTTTCGTTTCATATCTCTTTTGACTAATGGATAGACAACCTTTCTTTATCTAGTTTTGGGTTAAATCCTTTCGTTTCATATCTCTTTTGACTAATGGATATACAACCTTTCTTTATCTAGTTTTGTGTTAAATCCTTTCGTTTCATATCTCTTTTGACTAATGGATAGACAACCTTTCTTTATCTAGTTTTGTGTTAAATCCTTTCGTTTCATATCTCTTTTGACTAATGGATATACAACCTTTCTTTATCTAGTTTTGTGTTAAATCCTTTCGTTTCATATCTCTTTTGACTAATGGATAGACAACCTTTCTTTATCTAGTTTTGTGTTAAATCCTTTCGTTTCATATCTCTTTTGACTAATGGATATACAACCTTTCTTTATCTAGTTTTGTGTTAAATCCTTTCGTTTCATATCTCTTTTGACTAATGGATAGACAACCTTTCTTTATCTAGTTTTGGGTTAAATCCTTTCGTTTCATATCTCTTTTGACTAATGGATAGACAACCTTTCTTTATCTAGTTTTGGGTTAAATCCTTTCGTTTCATATCTCTTTTGACTAATTGATAGACAACCTTTCTTTATCTAGTTTTGGGTTAAATCCTTTCGTTTCATATCTCTTTTGACTAATGGATATACACCCTTTCTTTATCTAGTTTTGGGTTAAATCCTTTCGTTTCATATCTCTTTTGACTAATGGATAGACAACCTTTCTTTATCTAGTTTTGGGTTAAATCCTTTCGTTTCATATCTCTTTTGACTAATGGATATACACCGTTTCTTTATCTAGTTTTGGGTTAAATCCTTTTCATTCATCTCTCTTTTGACTAATGGATATACACCCTTTCTTTATCTAGTTTTGGGTTAAATCCTTTCGTTTAATATATCTTTTGACTAATGGATATACACCCTTTCTTTATCTAGTTTTGGGTTAAATCCTTTCGTTTCATATCTCTTTTGACTAATGGATATACACCGTTTCTTTATCTAGTTTTGGGTTAAATCCTTTTCATTCATCTCTCTTTTGACTAATGGATATACACCTGGGTTAAATCCAATTCTTTCATCTCTCTTTTGACTAATGGATATACACCGTTTCTTTATCTAGTTTTGGGTTAAATCCTTTTCATTCATCTCTCTTTTGACTAATGGATATACATCTGGGTTAAATCCTTTTCATTCATCTCTCTTTTGACTAATGGATATACACCTGGGTTAAATCCATTTCTTTCATCTCTCTTTTGACTAATGGATATACACTGTTTCTTTTCTAGTTTTGGGTTAACTCCTTTTCATTCATCTCTCTTTTGACTAATGGATATACACCTGGGTTAAATCCTTTTCATTCATCTCTCTTTTGACTAATGGATATACACCCTTTCTTTATCTAGTTTTGGGTTAAATCCTTTTCATTCATCTCTCTTTTGACTAATGGATATACACCTGGGTTAAATCCTTTTCATTCATCTCTCTTTTGACTAATGGATATACACCTGGGTTAAATCCATTTCTTTCATCTCTCTTTTGACTAATGGATATACACCGTTTCTTTTCTAGTTTTGGGTTAACTCCTTTTCATTCATCTCTCTTTTGACTAATGGATATACACCTGGGTTAAATCCTTTTCTTTCATCTCTCTTTTGACTAATGGATAGACATCCTTTCTTTATCTAGTTTTGGGTTAAATCCTTTTCTTTTATCTCTCTTTTGACTAATAGATATACACCGTTTCTTTATCTAGTTTTGGGTTAAATCCTTTTCTTTGGCCTCTCTTTTGACTAATGGATATACACAGTTTTTTATCTAGTCATGGGTTAGATCCCTTTCTTTCATCTTTCCTATGAAGTCACTTGACCAATTCTTGTTCTTTCCCGACCCCGTCGATAAAAGAATCAAAAAAAATTTTCGAGGAATCTATTTTATGCTCCTTTAATTTTAAAAGCCACGATCACAACAACAAAATATAAAAATTCGACAATAGATATTGAAATTAAAAAAAAAATAAAAAGTTATACAAACTCACCACTCAAACTCCCTGAAGGAACATGTATTACTTTATAAACGAACGGTTCCTTAACCCCACAATCAGGAGAAACTGGTGCCGACGTATGCTATGATTATTACTTATTTCGAGACTAGTCTACGTAGCGGGGGATGTTCCACTTAGTAATTATGGCGAAGAGATAACAGCTGTGCATGACACAGTCCTACGACTACAGAAAATCAACCCCTTAGAAGAGCTCTAATTTTGATCAACTCCCAAGTTCAAATCTTTAAATACGACATCGATTCCAGCCTAACTGAACTTAGCACAACACTGGAATTTGCACGATTCCAAAGGAATTTATTATAAATCAATTAGAAGAATAATAAACTACAGCTCATCTTATCGAGTACTGGAAAGAACTGGACGAGCTTGATGACAAAGCCAAATCCACACTTCGACTAGTCAGTGGCTACAACTGGCGACGACTACCGAACGACCCTTAGCATCGTTGTACTGCAGAATCTCGTCCATTAATGCAGTCACCAAAATAAAACCTCTAGTTCACGAATACTCTAGTAGCATCAGAGTCATAAGAGAACAAGAGTTGTTCAAGGGAGACCGGACAGGAGGGATCTAACCCGCATGGCAGCTAGGTTACTCTGGATGACCAAGCCCGCACTCACTAGGGTGACACCCTGAGGGGTGTGGATTAGCCACCATGAACTCTACACATTTGATAAACTGGATGGTCAGAACCGACGTTAACACCGGGTTCTCAAGAATCTCATGTCTCTACTGATCAGCGAAACGTCAAAAGGTAGAAATACCAAGAACTGTCATTGAGTATTAAGTAAGTAGATTTCGGTTCAACACAACTAAAGGACCTACGTCCTTTACAATATAAAAATCCGTCAAAGAACGAGGGGGTACAGGATCAATTCAAAATTGGACTCTACTCACTCAGACTTTTTCAAAGATACTCATATTGTTGTTGGGGTTGTTTGACAAAATAAAACACGGGGGGGGGGAGTGAGATCAACTCAAATTTGATGGAATAAGCTTGTAAAGTCGGTTGAACATTGTAAAGTGGGTTAAAAATCAATTACAAGATTTGAATGTACCAGATAAGAGTATGCGTAATAAAACATCGGACTCTCAGAAGCTACTATCTTGAAGGACTCTAGCTGGCTCTACATCCTTTTTTTATGTAGTGTTATGTCAGATCCTTTTCTTTCATCTATTATAGAATTCAAAGGCTATGTATGGGTCTTTATTTTACATTCTTCTCTTCACTTTCTTACAAGGCGATGATGACCGAGAGGATTCCCACCATCTTTACACACCAACAAGAAGACCTAAATGGAAACCACACCACAAATATTACGTCACACGTACACAAATAGACTACGTCACTTATTGAGTTTACAACTATTATCGTATAAAAACCAACTGCCTTGATAAACCATTCCTAAAAAAAAAAAAATGCTATTAAGATACGACGAGTTTCGTCTACAACTACAAATGATGAAATTAATAAAACCTCTGACACTCGATATGGCTTGCTTAGTCAGTACAGTGTTGTCAAACTTACACATAACCTTACATGAATTGATAAGTACAGACGATCTGACAACGTCTATCTGAGGAACTGGTATCAATTCTTCAAACAGAAAATTCGTTTGTGCCGATATAATAATGTTTTAATCGTGTTTTGAAAATTGTATTTTAAAAGTATAAACCTTTTAATGGATACTTTTTAGTCTGTAAGAATTTTTGGGCGAAAACACAAATATGAAAATATTGCACAAACACACCCATCTATCTATAAAACCTCATCACCATATCACTAAAACGTCTCTAATTAGGGACGTTAATAATTGATTATTTTTCAAACAAACAGAAAAACCTGTTTAAATTAAGGTGGTTTATAAGAAATTGGCTTTTTTACTGATAATCTCTGAAACCGTTTTGGTCTTTAGAGGTTACAATTTAGCAAAATTTAAAAAAATCGAAAAAAAAAACAATAACAAAATCTCTTACCGAGACACTATTCCTAAAACTACCTTTTTGGTTTATTCCTCCCACATAATTTCAATACTATACGTACAAGTGAGAAATTTTATATCAATCTATTCAGAATTAAATAAAGAATTGGAGAACGCAGAGAAAATTTTCGTTCTAGGCTAGTCTTGGGTATTGTAGACAACTACCAAGAGATTGTGATGTCAGTTTATCTTTTATTTGTTGTAAAAATAATTTTCTTTTGTACTTTTTTGGTCAAATTAACGGTTTTGCGAGATAATCGATGTTAAACCTTTTAAAAGGCCGTAATTTTGAAATGAGTAAAGAAATTCTGTAGATAAATTTTTCTCAAAATTTGTGTCTTTAAAGTATTTAGTAGTATGCAAGATATCAATTGCTCAAATAACAAATTGAGAAAATATCCGTTCTAGGCTATTTCTTGAATACTGTAGAAAACTATCAAGACATTTTGTTTTCAGATTTTTGTCCACAATCGATTATTCTATGACCTACAGAAAAAAATATTTCATTTGACGTTAAAAGAAGGAAATTGTTCGTCTCTTCTACATTTTTTGGATAATATTAACGGTTTTGAGATAATCGATGTTTAACCTTTTAAATGGCTGTAATTTTGAAATAACTAAAGGAAATCTGTTGACCATTTTTCTCAAAACCGATCTTTATAATACTAAATAGCATCCAGATTTAAATTTTGAATCATTTACCGTTGAAAAGATATGATATTTGTTGTTCTAAACACAAAATGCCGGCTAGACAAATAACCATTTTAGGCCATATGTTCTATGAACTTTTTTTTTTAATTTTCACCAGTAGAGTAGGTTCTGGAAGTTTTCCCCTTGGACATCCTGTATAAAGAGTCTCTCCTTAACAACTATTTTTCTTATTTTAATAATACATTTAGTGGCCTGTATATTTAAATAGAGTCTAAGCTTGTACGGTAAACTCTAAAAGCCTAAGTTGTAGTTGATTCAATTTGAGTTTTTAATGACGGTGAACCGGGTTGATTTTAGTTTTTTTAAGAATTTGTAATCGTTATGGTTTTGTTAAAATTTCGTTCAATTGAACTTCATTTTTGAATTTTAAAAAATCTTGACTTTTGTAATTCAAATGTTGTTGTTTTTTTAAAGATAAGTCCCAAGACGGAATATTTGGAGAAATGATCACCAATCAGTTTTGTTTGGGTTCGTTAGAGATTTTTTTTTTTAATCAAAATATGATCAAAGTCGTCAAAAGCTGATTTTGAAAAATGTTTGAGTTTTGGTTGGAGCTAATTCAAAATTTTCAATAAGGCAAAAATAATCTTACATTCAAAATGTGATTATTTCGTTTGCAGACTTCATTAAAAAATAAACTACTTTTTGTGCTCAGGGGAACTTAATCCAATGAATCCTGGGAAAAAAAACACAATCGATTCATTATCCAAGTAAGAATTGTAATTAAAAAGTCTTCTATCTACTATAGATATTTTAAAGTTTCTTAATTTATAAAGTATTTATTATTTTATTAAAGTATTTATTGCATTTTTAGAACTACGAAATGTTTTCCTTGCAAAATTAATTTTTCTTTCTAATTTACAAATCTCGTCTAACAATTTTTATTAAACTATTTGAAAATGATTATTTATTTAATGTAGAAATATTAGTTAAATTAAAAAAATAGTGCATGCCAACCCAATAAGACGGTCTTTGGTGACCATGCTTTAAGCTGGGGTTAGGCAAAATTATTATATTAAAAAAATTACAGCACTAATTCATTCATTCATAATTCTTTTAAAGCTTGTAGATATGAACCAAATAGTCTATTAACAAAAATTAAAATATGCTCATATACTAAACCTTTAAAACAATTGTTTGGGTTGTAATATATTGCACAGGTAACAGACATTCCAAAAACTACCTCTTGGGGACCTCAAAACGGAGAGTTCCATGAAAATCTCAAAATCAATTTTTATCCTTAGGCTACCAGTAAAAAAATGGTATGAATTGTAGGAAGGGGGGAGAATTTTTTTAATATGTACGATAAAAAGTGACTTATTGTGAAATTTAGTAGTTTCGTAAAAATTGTATTCGACAAAGTGTCCTGCTTACGCCTAAGATCAAAACATAGTTAATTGTAAACAAAGTATCTATAGCATTGTTGGTCATGTTCAATGAATCCCGAGGGTGCATTGTTACAAGGCCAACTTAAACTGAGGTAGTCAAGTTTTAGAAAGTTGATTATAATCTATTTGACCGGAAGAAATTAGAAAGCGTTTAAACACTGCATAGACCGCCAAATCACCTTAGGTATAAACAGGTGCACAATAACTTTTTAGGTAAAGATAGATTAGATTTTATTTAGATAAAACTTTTAACTTAAAGCAATGTGATTTAAGCCATTCATAAAATCGAGTTTAAACTTCTAGATGATGGGATTTTAACTGTAATTTTTTAGAAAAAATTGTTTGAGGGTTTAGGCTCCATTTCAGAAACAAAATTATTATTTTTCAAATTTCTAACCCTATAGCAGGATTTATCTAATGATTTTGCTCAATTTATTGTTTCTAATTTATGGATTATATAAATTGTTTTAGTTGTAGAGGAAGTGCGCCAAAACTGACATAGGGTTCCTAAACCGACATACCAAGGTATCTTGTTTGGTAAGTGCTACCATCTACCGGTAACGGCTAAAATGTGTTCATACAAGTCCCATGATGCTTTGCAAACAGAGTTAGCCATATTTCATTGCGTGCCTACAACCTAGTGATCGTTTGTTTTATTCAACACATTTCAAAACTTTATACTGCTTTAGAATAGTGCTTCGTTACTTTTTTTGGAACGGTGAGTAGTTATTTATATATATATATTCTTATTCTAGGTTTAATAAGGATTCAAAATATATATTTCAATTTGTTTTTATGTTAACCAGTGTTTGTTTAATTGAGGATAAACATACGTCTTATGAGGTTCCTAAACCGACATACCGTCATTAGTGGGTTCCCTAAACCGACATACCTACATTTATTTATGGTTGAATAAATCTACGTTTGTTTAATAAAACGTTATTATACTACATTTAATGATCATTAATCACATTTAACAGTGTTATTACAATTAATTAGTCTGTAACAATCTGTTGTAGATGCCTCCAGAAAATAATAAAGGAGCCAAAATTAGGAAATGGGAACCTGCTAATATGACTTTGGCTATAAAAGCTGTTCGGAACAAAGAAATGGGCTGGCTTAAAGCGTCGAAGACCTTTAAAGTTCCACAAGCTACTTTACGTAGACTGGCTAACGAAAAGTATGGGTCTCCAGAAGAGGCATCCATAACAAAACACGGGAGACCTCCAGTTTTGAATTTCGATCTAGAAATTGAATTAGTTCGTTATTGCCTCACAATGGAAGCAACGTTTTATGGTTTATCTAGGACAGATTTACGACGAATGGCTCTACAGTTAGCTATAAAAAATAATCTGACCCATCCTTTCAACAATATCATGGCAGGTAGAAAGTGGATGAAATTATTCTTACGTCGTCATCCTGAGTTGTCACTACGAACGCCAACTGGAACGTCAGTTGCACGAGCACGAGGCTTCAGCAGAGATAATGTCTGCAAATATTTTGATTTATTGGAAGCTTGTTTTGATGAACATAGCTATCCACCGGACAGAATATTTAATGTAGATGAGACTGGTCTCAGCATTGTGCAGAGTAGAGTTCCCAAAATTATCGGTAAAAAAGGAAAACGTCAAATAGGTGCTATTACTTCGGCAGAAAGAGGCTCTCTAGTGACTCTAATTTGTTGCATGAGTGCTGCTGGTATGTTTATACCACCTATGCTCATTTTCCCCCGTAAAAATATGTCTGACTTGTTGATGAAAGGTGCTCCTCACGGTTCCATTGGAGTAGCACATCCATCTGGGTGGGTTCAAATGAATTTATTCACGAAATGGTTTGTGCATTTTGTTGCAAAAACAAAACCATCAGAGAATGATCCAATTTTGCTTCTTTTAGATGGACATTTTAGCCACACACGCAACATTGAATTGATAGATTTAGCTAGGAAAAACTATGTTAAAATCATTTCACTGCCACCACACTCGACCCATAAGCTTCAACCACTAGACAAGAGTTTTATGGGTCCTTTAAAGAGTTACTACTCTGAAGAAATTAGACAGTGGATGAGGTCCAGCGGGAAGCCAGTCTCTCAGTATGACATAGCAGAACTGCTGGGAAAAGCCTACTTGAGGTGCCAAACAGCAGAAATTGCGGTCAACGGATTTAAAGCAACTGGTCTGTATCCATTAAACAGACATTTGTTTACAGACGCTGACTTTCTTCCTTCTGGTCAAGAAGAACACGGCAGTCACTCTTCTCAAGAACCTCATGTAGACCGACTGGAGAAAGAATTGGATGTACAACAGCAAGAAAGTCCAACTTCCAGCCTTGCCAAGCTTCCCATCGCAATATCTCCATTTCATGCAAGACCATCTACTTCTTACGAAACCAGTCCTTTTCAAATTGTTCCTGTCCCAACAATTAAAAAGAGAAGCTCCACCAGAGGTCGTAAAGCAACATTTTCTTCCATCATAACATCTTCGCCATATAAAAAAGATTTGACCCAATCGATAGATTCTAAAAATAAAACTGAAGAACAAAAAAGGGTGTCAAATAGTGACAGTGTTTCTAGAGGCACGAAAAAGAGAAGACTGAATTTCGAAAGTGTTAAGGCAATTAAACTCAATAGAAACCAAGTTTTAACAAATTCTGGTGACGACAGTTCATCCGAAGACATTGATGACCCTCAACTAAAATCTACTGCTCCGGATAATGCAGATGCTGAATGTATTTTTTGTGAAAGACATTTTTGCGAAGATCACAGTGGGGAGCTTTGGGTTCAATGTGTTATGTGCAACCAATGGGCCCATAATTTATGTGCAGGTGCAGATAAGGATATTTACATCTGTGATTATTGTAAATAATAGACTAAGTTTTAAACCTTCTAATATAACACTGCTTTTAACTATTGTATTTAATCACCATATATAAATAAATATTATTGCTACAATAAATGTTAGGTCTATTATTTGTCATGTTTTCCTTGGGAATACGGGTATGTCGGTTTTGGAACCCATTTTCGAAATGCCGTAGTTCGACTCATGTTTATAAAAATTACGTTTTTTAGAGATTTAATATTCTTCTGAGAGTTTTGAGCTCAAATAGTTACTAGATACTAAATTTAGTATACATTCAAGAATTAACATTTTAAATTTTACACTAAAATACTTCAAAATACTCCAAAAACAAAATGGTATGTCGGTTTTGGAACACTTCCTCTACTAAAAGTCTAAATTTTATTATCTTTTGAAAGCCATTATCTCGTAAACAACTGCATATTTTAAAAAAAGAATAAAATTATCTCAAAATGTAGTTTTTATATGAATCTCAACTATAGGTTTACATTTGAAAACTTTACTGAAATAACTAAATTAAATTAAATTGGCTAAATTTTCTGAAAATAATTCCCTTTTTAAGGGTTCGGATACGATTTTACAAACAACAAAATTATCATTATACAATTTTCTAACCCATATGATTTTAGTGCAGTTCTATTCTATCGTTTAAAAGGTTAGGTTTGATTCCAGGGTGGATTAAAATTTCAACAACTTTTGAAATCCACTAAAACGTAACTCTTTTTAAAAAAAGAATCAAGAATTAAAACATTTAAAAAGTGATTTTAATTGGAATTCTGTAACAAAAATATAAGTTATTGAAAAATTTTGAAGTACAAACGACACATTTTTCGGCTCCCAAAAATTCGGCTGTATATATTATATATAATGGTAATTCAATTTGATCATGTAGACCTATTTTTGAATTTCTGCTGTATTCCTTCAACATTATTTGAACAATCCAAACAAATTAGCAGGAAAATTTGTATATGATAATTTTGTTCGTGAAATCGGAAACTGTAAAAAAATATATTTTCAAAAATATAATAAATTTTTTCTAATAGTTTTGGTACAATTTTATTATTTCAATTTCTTAAATTAGCCTTGAAGCTTTCTTTTGGTTAAATGGTTGTAAATTCTAAAATTTCAAAAATATTTGAGAGCTAATATCTTTTTAAAACTATTTTTAAAAAGTACCATACATTTGTGAACATAATTATGAAATCTTGTAACAAATATAGAAGTAGAAATCTTTAAACGCAAAAGGAGAAAAATTCTTTGAAAATTGTATGTATTTATCAATTTATTTTAATAGCTTTAGAGCAATGTCATTACATAAAATTGTAAGCTATTACAAAATGGCATAATTTCAACAACCTTTGAGAGCTACTATGTTTGTAAAAGATTGAATATTTTTTCCAATTCTTAGAATCAAATCACTTTATATTTTTTATTTTATATGGAATCATTGCACTAACTTCCTCTTGACAGAGCTATAAGCCGAAAATGGGTAAGAAACTGTAACAAGGCATTACTCCGTTGTAGATCTGCTCTGCTGCTTCCCTTTTGATCCAACTGAACAACTGAATTGGCTCATTTGAATAACACCATCCCTTATGTAACCGCGGATGGGTACATTTATTGGATTCGACCAATAAGAATATATTTTTATGACTTGTACACTCTTGAACGTGGTGTTGAGTGGTCTAATCTGATATCTTTCAAATATAGAGAACTATGAAATGTAACAATACTTAACATAAACGATAAGGGTTTATCTTTAAACTCTTCTTTTATCTTAGAAATCTTTTTTTTTTTACATTTAGATATTTATGAAAGTGATATTATACACCAACAATAATATCAGTAGTGAAATAAAATTGTTTGTTTAAATCTTAGTTCCTGAGTTTTTTAATATAGGAGATAAGTTGGAGTAGAAAAGTCAACTTTATCATTTTTTAAAAATAAAAAAAATAATAAAAATTTTTTTAATGGTATTGCGTCTAGCCAAAATTAATCAAACTCTGTATTGGGTCATAGTAACCTGACCTGCTATTTCTACCTGAAGAAGTGTCACCGAAACCCTTCTATTGTCTATCTTTACTGCTCCTACACATCACGTCTATTGTTAGATGTCTTGGGAATTACCCAGCCGTGGTGGCACCATCCAGTTTAGGGAGGGACATTTTCAATATTTCAGTTGATGGACAGTAGAAGTACATATCAGTCGACTCTATCTGGTTCATTTCATTTCAGTACTTCAATTCCGTGAAATTCATTTTCAACCTAACCTAACCTTTCTCTAATAGTTATCAAGTAGGAAATAAGTTGAGAATCTTTTTTTATTTTTTACTTTAAGCAACAGTCTGTCTACCTTGCCGGATTGAATTGGAAGTGAATGAAGTGATCATCAAAAACTAAATAGTTCCTAGATTTTATAGTTGGAGAGCAGAGATCAAAAATGGCCCTTAAACAATCTGGTGGTGCCATAGAGTTGTTTACCTCCGATATTCACAGCTATTGTTTTGTGTAACAATGAGTGACCCTTTTCGAGTCGAAAAAGGAATCGGCCAGACTTTCATTCCTAGAATTAGGGATCCTCCTCCGATGGTACCACCAGGTTACTATAACCCTATAATGTGAGAGTTATTCTTATCTCAACTATCTCAGAATTTGATAACACCACTTCACAGGCAGGTCATCAATAGAAAAACTATATTTTTAGAACTCGGGGACTTCAAAATGTATATATCTACGAAAAACTTGAAAACTACTTGTTTTATCTCAACGCCTAACTTTCTCTTTAACTAAGTATATGAGAAAATTCAAATATAAGTGTATTTGTAAATTATGACTTATACCAATGACTACTTTATGTAGTCATTGCTTATACCCACTGAGGACACTTTTGTAGGCACGCAAAATAAAATTGTAAATAATGATAGTTTAATTTTACCGGTAGGTATAATTCACTTTTTATTATTTCTGCTGTTATTCCTTCAACAACATCCTAACAATTCGGCAGGAATTTTTTTAAATGATAACTTTTGTTTGTGAAACCGGAAACCTAAGAAAAACAATAAATTATAATTTCAAAAATATAATTATATTTATCAAATGGTTTTACGGCAATTTTATTATTTCAACTTTTTAAATTAGTCTAAAAACTTAGTTTTGGTTATAGTCTAAAATTTAAAAAATATTTGAAACCCCACTACTGTATCTTCAAAACTATTTTTAAGAAGTAACAAGAAAAAAAATCATACATTTATGAATTTAAATATGAAATCCTGAATCAAAATATATGGGCTATGGAAAATTTTGACCCTGACGCAAAAAGAACTCTTTTAGCCTTTACAAAATTGGGCTGCATATAAAAAGTAGTTAAATTGACTGATAAGTGAGATCAGTTATTGTTTCTCTGCTGTTACTGCTTCAAAAGTAACAACAAATCTTAACAATTTGATAAGAAATTATTTAAATAATAATTTATTTTATAAAATCAGAACCCTAAACAAAAATCATTTTCAAAAATATAATTATAATATCTAATATGTCAATTTTTTAAATTAGCCTAGAAGCTTAGTTTTGGTTATAGGGTTGAAAATTTATAATTTCAACAATTCTTGAGAACCACCTATCTTCAAAACTATTTTTTAAAAGTATCAAGTATAAAATCGTATATTTGTGAATTTAAATATGAAATCCGTAACAAAATATATAGGTTATAGAAAATGTTGACTCAATAGAAACTCTTTGTACAAAATTGGGCTGGATATAAAAAGTAGTTTAACTGACTAAAGGCGAGATTAATCTACAGTTATTCCTTTAATAGACAAATCTTAACAATTTGGTAGGAAAATATTTAAATGATAATCAGAATCCTAGAAAAAAAAAAAAAAAAAAATCATTTTCAAAAATATAATTAACTTTATCATATAGTTTAGGGACAATTTTATTACTTCAAAATGTTAATTAGAAGGTTAGTTTTGTTTTTAGGTTTGAAAATTCTAAAATTTCAATAGCAATTGTTCAATAGTAATTTCAAAACACTATATTCCAAACTTTTTTTTTTTTTTTTTTTTTTTTTTTTTTTTTTTTTTTTTTTTAATAGGAAGAATAAAATCATATGCTGTATTTGTGAATTTAAATATGAAATCCTAACATAAAATATAAGGTTGCAAAAAATATTGAACGAAGAGGAACTTTTGATATTTACGAAATTCGGATGGATATACAAAGTAGATTAATTGACTAAATGAGATCAATTCTTGTTATTCTGGTGTTATTCTTTCAACATTATTAGACAAATCCTAACTATTTACTGTGGGGAAAAAAATTTTGTTTGTGAACTCAGCCCTCAACCACCAAAAAGATAAAAATTTAATCTTCAAAAATTGCAGTTTTTTTCAATTTATTTTAATAGTTTTAGAGGAATTTTATTATTTTAAATTTTAATCTATAGGAAGGGCTGAAAATTGTATAATTTCAACAACCTTTGAAAGCTATCTTCTAAACAGGAGATATAACTTTTAAAGAAAGTTATAAAAATCAAATCATCTTTTTTTTAAAATTTTATATAAAGACTATTATTTATTATTTATGCTGTGATTCTTATAAATATTATCAGTTTATTTTTGTAACACCCTGTATTACTAGGTCGTTCCAAATTAGGATGTCAAAGGCTATCGTAACATTATGGTATGTTGTTACAATAATATTTATAAAGATAAAGAATATTATGTAAGTAAAAGATTGTTATAGGGTTGAACAAAAGTCTGGAATATGTTTTTACTTTCCCACATATAAAGAAAGTTATGCGATTGGTTAAAAAATCGACGCCGAATTATCAGTTTTTGAGGTCCACAGAGTCCAAAGCGGTTTTGAGAATGTTGTCTGTTTGTATGTATCTGACAACAAGTCCAAACACATGGATTTTTGTTAAATTTGATATGGAGTTGACAAGGAATAAAGATAAAATTAGGATTAGAATAAAACATCTGTTTTACACATTCCGTACAAATTCCAGTGAAATGTGAAGACTAACCAAAATTCACCATAAATAACCGAAAATAATCAACCTACAAACAAACAAAAATCAGAAATTACACTCTAAAAATGGATAATTCGTTAGAACTATAAACACAGATTCCAATCAGGTTCTAGCTCAGGGGTTCCCAAACTTTTTTGTACCACGCCCCCCTCTGGATATTTGGAGACCCCCCACGCCCCCCTACACATATCAGCTTTCCATTTTGCAATACCCTATTTCCACGGTGCCGTACATACTAACTCCTACTTGTACAAGTATGTGCCTACTTGATACGGTGAGTAGGTAGATTTTTCGATCACTGTTGAATGCGGTAACGCAGAATGGAAAGATTCAATAATTGTACGTATGGTGAAAATTAAAACAAATATTACATGAAAAACTAATATAATTACTGATACAAAATTTAACATTGTAACACAGATACATTTTCAATTTAAGGAAGGTGAAACAATAGGCCTACCTACTTACAAAAACAAAACATAAAATGTAATTTAGTGAGATGGGTGCGCTTGCATGTTCTGGATAAGTTGACAGATCCTGGGTTGAGTTTCAGACAAAGCACAGCGTAGATCACTTTCGACATCAAGTTTGTTGCGGTACTTGGTTTTGATTGGGCGTGGTAGGGGTGGGGGGGACACTCGCGCCCCCCAGTTTGGGAACCACTGTTCTAGCTGGACCTACATATTTTGTCATGTAATCTTGGATCAAATCCCTCTCTTTCATCTTTCCTATCAGGTCTCTCTTGACCAACTCTTGTTCATTCCCGAACCTGACGCTATTAGAATATTCGGGATCTTATGCTCCTACTTCCTTTTTGAAGTTATACTTCTTTGTGCTCGTTAGGATGGGGTGTTGGTCGAGAAACCGCGTCACGTTAAAAGTGAGAAAATCGAAAGGGGTGTTGGTGGGGGGAGGGGGATCGAGGGGGGCGAAGGTCATCCGTGATACCGATGAATAATAATAAAACAATTAACATTCGGAGAAATCATTTCCCATTGGTATCATCATGTTCTATCACGATACATAAATCGCAGGTTGGGACTTTCGATGAGATTGTTTATGAATACGACAAAAACCACTCCATAGAATTAGTGTTTGTTGCCTTATCGAGAGTGACGAGTATTAATGGTCTATATATCACTACAAAAGATGACAGCATCATTTTCCACCATGGCAGAAGAAATTCTATAGGTACAACAGATATACAGAGAGAGAATTTCAAAGATTATCACTCAATAGACTACCAACAATTGTTGAGTCTTTGGGAAGTTTTATTTTTTCTAATAGGACAGGAATAAGTTTTTATTTTTATAATGCGATGATGACCGAGAGGTTTTTTCCTTTTATCAACAAGGGGGAAAATAGTCTACATCCCCCTATATTCATTTGAGTCAATTTCTGTTTCTGTTTTCTTAAAAACTATAGGTAGCTCTAATCACAATCAGCGGAAGACCTATTTTTCAAACTTAATTATTCGTAAAATCAATAAATATAGAGATACTGTATTAAATTCTTTTAGCGTTTTTTTACGCGCTGTTATGTAATAATTTAAAAACATGTCGAAGAGTACTTCAAATATTTCATTTAGAAAGATGAAATTTTAGTGTAAATATTCATCTGCCTTCGATTTTTCCCTTAAACTGGACTATAATAAACAATACAGCCTACACTGGTCTAACATGTGGTCACTGTGACCCGTAAAGACAAAATTGACGTCAATTCCACATATCAAGCAAATCCAGACAAACAAAGCCAAGTCTATCTAGTCTGTGACGTCAAACGGTGTGATGGAAAATTTTACTCAAAACAAAATTCTTGATCATCAATAATTATACTAATTACAAATCATTTCGGCGGGAAAAAAATTCTCTCCGATAGAGAAATCTCGTAGTTTAAACAAATATCCCCCAAAATTTATTTCATTGAACTTAACCTACAAAAATAGCGGGTTCAAGAAGAGGACAGCCACTCAAACAGTGGCAACCTAGACGGTTTCCTAACCTAACCAACTTTATAATACATGAAAATTTGTTTTGGAACCCAATATTAATTTTTATTATGACATTATTATACCCAGATACTACGATCTGCCCACCTATTTGTTGGTCTGTAAAGTACCGCACAGGATCTGTTCAGGAAGAAGACAGTCATCGAAACAGTGGCACCCAGATGGTTTCCTAACCTAACCTAACCTAACCTAACCTAACCTAACCTAACCTAACCTAACCTAACCTGCCCACCTATTTGTTGGTCTGTAAAGTACCGCACAGGATCTGTTCAGGAAGAAGACAGTCATCGAAACAGTGGCACCCAGATGGTTTCCTAACCTAACCTAACCTGCCCACCTATTTGTTGGTCTGTAAAGTACCGCACAGGATCTGTTCAGGAAGAAGACAGTCATCGAAACAGTGGCACCCAGATGGTTTCCTAACCTAACCTAACCTAACCTGCCCACCTATTTGTTGGTCTGTAAAGTACCGCACAGGATCTGTTCAGGAAGAAGACAGTCATCGAAACAGTGGCACCCAGATGGTTTCCTAACCTAACCTAACCTAACCTAACCTAACCTGCCCACCTATTTGTTGGTCTGTAAAGTACCGCACAGGATCTGTTCAGGAAGAAGACAGTCATCGAAACAGTGGCACCCAGATGGTTTCCTAACCTAACCTAACCTAACCTAACCTGCCCACCTATTTGTTGGTCTGTAAAGTACTGCACAGGATCTGTTCAGGAAGAAGACAGTCATCGAAACAGTGGCACCCAGATGGTTTCCTAACCTAACCTAACCAACGTTATACATAATATATGAATACACACTTCATTGTTCTGGAGCCCAATATAAATTGATTTCCTTCCAAATGGTGTAAAACAGATCTCCATCCTTGTTCCTACGACGTCACACGAATTCACATAGGTAGGTATTTATTAAATCTCTACTGGTTCCACATTCTTTCTGTTCCTGGTAAAATACTGTCCTTAATACACACCAATAACGTTTCAGTTCTTCTGTCAGGTTAGGTTCTGTTTGATCTATTTATTTCAATAGAAAATTGTTTACGGACGGCTGTTCTCTTCTTGAACAGACCTAAAATAGCGATTTAAGCCTGAACTAGGCTACATTTCCTGCTCAGCGTAATGAAACTATAAACCTAACCTAACCTAAACTAGGCTACATTTCCTGCTCAGCGTAATGGAAACTATAAACCTAACCTAACCTAACCTAAATTAGGCTACATTTCCTGATCAGCGTAATGAAACTATAAACCTAACCTAACCTAAATTAGGCTACATTTCCTGATCTGCGTAATGAAACTATAAACCTAACCTAACCTAACTTAACCTAACCTAACCTAAACTAGGCTACATTTCCTGCTCAGCGTAATGAAACTATAAACCTAACCTAACCTAAATTAGGCTACATTTCCTGATCTGCGTAATGAAACTATAAACCTAACCTAACCTAACTTAACCTAACCTAACCTAAACTAGGCTACATTTCCTGCTCAGCGTAATGAAACTATAAACCTAACCTAACCTTAATTAGGCTACATTTCCTGATCTGCGTAATGAAACTATAAACCTAACCTAACCTAACTTAACTTAACCTAACCTAACCTAGGCCTCCGTCTAGTAGATGTGTATATAAAGAGTCTCCACTCGCATCGTTCATGTCAGTATCTCAGCCTTAGCGGACCTCCAAGCCTCCTTTACATATGTAAAGGAGCCTCCAGTAGCTATAAGGGTCGCCACGGATCTTGACTGATGGTTTGGCAAGCGCTGGGTTAGGCGAGGGGAGGAATGCGGGTACTTTCCTAAAAACATTGGTTTTCCAATGTCACAACTAATGTCCGTGAACAAATTATGTATACCCGAGTTTACGATATCACACCTCCGAAACGGCCAGTTCAATTTTGACGAGTGACCTATCAAATTAAAGGAAACATTGTCAAATGTTATATTACGGAGGTTCAACTTTTTTGCATAACTTGTTATAATTTATATTGAACAAGCTAGAAATTCTATCAAAAATATTTTCGAATACATTTTTAAGAACAACTAATTTGCTACAACTTTCTCGCTGGAAGTTTGTTTCTACCACAAAAATTAAAAAAGTTCTCGCTTACTGACTTTTTCGTGTCATTTTGTTTCAACTTTCTAATATTTTTCATTATTTAAAAATTACACATAATTTAAAAAAATGAAATATATTTATACCATTGTATGCGGAAATTCATGCAGAAAAGGCATATATAAGTTTCACTGTAGTTTTATTATTCTCAAGATGTCTAGGAACGTGTAAACGACAACGCGCTCATCGCTCTGGATTACTAAGTTTTGCCGTATTATAGCCTGATACGCAGACCGTTGGCGCTGGTTCGCTGTTCCAGAATGGCTAGTAGCGCCGATTTATCGGTCAAGATCTGTGGCGTCCCTTATACGCTAGTATCGATGACGCGGCCTTCGTAAGAATATCACATATTCTTGGGAGGTTAGGTTTTAAAAGTACAGTTTTGTTAATAACTTCGCTATTTGTCATCGTAGAGAGGTCGGAATTACATGAAGAATTTAAATATGCAAGATTTAGAGTGTTATAAGTTGAATATGACTGTTAAAAAAAAGTTTAAAATGGCAGCCATTTATAATTAGATATTTCTGAATTTCAATAGCGTTCAATACGAGCACATTATCCCCCCCCCCCCCTACAAAAGAAATGAACTGAATGTCCGGGACGGAAAACTTATCGGATTTTCTGTAGATAATATAACTCCACATAATATGGAGTTTTACATCAACTCTTGCACTACACCCTATTCCACCAGCCGTGGCACCTGACGGATTAGAAGACCCTTCCTCTCGCACGCGCACTCACGAGCGCCTTGGTCTGACCGACCCGGCCAGGCAGATGACTCATACACTGGGGCGTCCAGTAAGCAATTGCTGATCGGATAAATTACAAATTTTAACAAATTTAAATGGCATATTTGAAATATTTGTTAAATTTAAAAGAAAACGACACCAAACACGACATGATTATGACAATATATGTATTTAAACGTAAGTATTAATTTTGTTGACGACACTTTATATGGTACTTTTTATTTTATAACTAAAATAAGGACTTGGTGATTATAAAAAGTTTAGATTTTTATAGTTAGGATTATTTTTTTGTTCTTTAAAACCTATCGCCTTATAAAAAAAAGGAAGAAAAGAACGTACAATAAACAATCCTACTGCGAATACTTTAATAGCCTCAGGGTCGGAAAAGAACAAGAGTTGGTCAAAAGAGTTCTGACCGGAAAGATAAGAAATACATGAAATAAATTAATATACATTTTTTTAAACGTACTTATTGAAAGTTTTTCTTCTTCTTTTTTGATTTGAATACATCGAAATTTATCAAAAATATATCGCTGATTTACATCAAAATATAACGAGTAAATCGATATATTAAAATTTATCGATAATTATAAAAATAACAACGGAATATTGTATTGTGACCCGACTTAACGTCAGTGAGCAAAATTACCAAAAATAAAAGCAAGTAAAAAGCATGTAAATCCAGCCGAAGTACCTCGGGATCGCCCGTATTCACTGTATTAACGCGTGTTTTCCTTTTTATAAATACAACAGTCAATCAGTTATGAGGAAGTTAAGACCGGCAATTTAAACATTTGCACATGACGAAGGTCGCCCTAAGTTATCGCCAATAGATAGACAAGGTCAAAAGGTCAAGAGAGTTGGGGAAATTGTCATCTTGCCGTGAACTGTAAGGCGATCTGATAATGTTACACGTATTATTGGATCTACACACTCAAATTTGAAAAGAAACGGAATTTTGAATTATACTTTTCTGCGTCTTTTCCGAGACATTTGGAATAAAAAAACATTGAATGAAGCACACTTTCTAGAGGATTCATCAGTTCGGAGGTCCTTTTTTTTAAAATAAAATGTTTATTCGACGTCTAATCAAACTCAGTATATGGACCATATTTTGACCATATTTCGGTACCTTCTTTCCAGTTTTTTGATTATTTAAAATTCGGGAGTAGTTCCCGTAAGAAAAAAATTACAATTTTCTCTAAACCAGCTCCAACGATTTTAATGAAATTTTGCTCAAGTCTAGCGTCTAAGGACCTAAACAAAACGTATCAATTGCCATCTTGCTTTCGGTTCCTGAGTACTCGGTAAAAAAACAAAAAATCCGCTATGTGACTGTTATAAAAAGAGAATTTTCTCAAAATCGAAAAACGATTTTAATCGAATTAATCTCAAATATAGTCTCTAAGGATCTAAACAAAATGTATTGGTCGGGATCTTGCTAAAATTCCTGTTTGTGAGGTATCCTTAAAATACACACAAAATCTGCTACTGGCTGTTATAAAAAGCGAAATTTCTCAAAATTTACTCCAACGATTTTGATTAAATTTTGCTCAAGTGTAGCCTCTAAGGACCTAAACAAAACGTACAAAAATTTCTGTTCGAGATTTATCATTAAGAAAGGAAAAAATCTGCTAATGTATGTTATAAAAATCGAAGTTTCTCAAAATTGACTAAGGATTATAATCAAATTTTCGTTAAGTGTGCCCTCTAAGGACCTAAAGAAATCGTATTGGTCGCCAACTTTGTAAAAATAATGGTGAGTTATTGGTTTAAAAAAAAAAAAAAAAAATCTGATATGTGGCTGTAATAAAAAGCGAATTTATCAAAATCGGCTCTAACGAAGTGTGAAAAATACCAAATACTGTAAAAACATTAGTTCAGAAATAATTGGGGGGGTACGATTTACGCTGAGGTCATGTTTAGTCAATAAGGAAGCCAGTTTAGGCCTTATTTAAATACATAAATATTTTGTCAAATACGCCATGCTTAATTTTCATTTTTTGATCGACAAAGACCGAACTTTATGTTTTTGATGACTAAAAAGTTTAACTTAATTTGACATATTTTTATTGGAACTGTTTTCTATATTATGATGCTCATTAATCATCACCCAAAGTTTCGCAAACACCCTGTATATACAAATGATTCCTCGACTACCCTATATCTAACCGCATAAACATTGACCTATGACTAGACACATATATTGATCTGACATGGACCGAACTGTTTATTCTTCTTCTATGCTAACATAAGATAACAATATCTGCAGAAGAAGATATCTTTCTTTTGAGATCAAAGTTTGTCCGTCTGTTCATTAAACAGACTGATTTTATTTATTCACTATACGAAGAAATAGGAATAAGTAATCCCAAATAAATGTCCTCCATTTTTAACTGGTCTTTAAGTTCCATGTTTACAGGAAACCAAAGTGAAACCGTCAGTCAATGTTGTCTGTACTGAAGCACGAAAGCCATGGGCGTACCCAGCGAGGGGCAGGGGGGCAGCCGCCCCCCTGGAAGCAAAAAAATTAATCTTTATTGTACATTTAGTTGCTGGAATTTAATACAATTCTTGAAATGACTATTTTAATAATCAATTGTATATTGAATGACCATGGCTTGCCCCCCCCCCCCTAGTTTTGATCCTGGGTACGCCCTTGACGAAAGCTACCACAAAAATAAGATAGGAACATCAAATTTGGTGTAGAGGACAATACACGCTCACACAGAACCCAATTAAAATACAGAATACTCTAAATGAAAATATCAAAATGGCAGTTGTTTTAAATAGTTTTTTGTTCATATCTCGTGTGTTATTCAACTTATAACCGACTAAATTAGTTACAAATTTACAGATTACAATCTTCTATACAGGGTGTTTCTGTAAATCTACGATAATTCAGGGGGAGGTTATATGGGGACAAAATAAAGAAAAAAGTTGATACGTTCGGAAACGCTTCTTTTACCAGTGATCCACCATTTTGTTATTTGAACTAAATAATTTATATCACTAAAACGGCTTAACCGATTGAGGTGAAATTTTCCACGGTACTCAACAATGTAAAAAACTAGTTTTGAAAAAATAATAATCAACTTGGTCCAAGTATTCCGTTTCAAAATGGTGGTCGTTAAAAGAATTTAAATTAAAAATACGTCTTCAGAAATCACACTAAGTTTCAATTCAATCGGTTCTGAAGATAAAAAATATTTTGTGGAAAAAAACCAAAAGGTGGATATCTGAGAAACTAGGCAACTCCGGACATATGTTTATAGGAACACTTTCTTAGTTATGATGTGAGGAAACCATCTTCTGAACTTTAGAAACACAATTTTTCAAAAATTTCATCTAAAAGTTTCATCAAAATTGGATCATCAGTTTTTCATAAATTAGTTATTTCGATTTTATAAATCACTTTCTATACCCTACTCATGAACCACAGTTTATGGGCCCCCTTAAAAGCTAAGTTATAATAAGTAGGGGCTTGGCAATCCTGAAGGAACCTACCCGGATCTACGCCTTTTTCACGTAGTCTTGGGTTAGTTCACTCTCTGTCATCTTTTCTATCGAGTCTCTCTTGACCAACTCTTGTTCTATTCTGACCCTACAGTATTCAAGAGCAAGGAGTCTTTATTTTAGGTTAATTTCTTCCTTTTTTTTCTTTATAAGGCGTTGATGACCGAGAGGGTTTTCGCCTTTAAAGTAGAAAAAAAATCATTTTCTGGAAACAACTTCAAAATTGAATCCTTTTAATAAATAAGTAGCCATCAAGTCGTTTAGACTAAAATTACAATTTCTGCGCAAATTTTATAAAATATTCTGATCATGAAGAATTGCCAACGAAGAACTTTGAATAAGAACAAACTAAGAACCTACACACAAAACAATTAAAGAAAGAAAAGTTAATGAATAAGGAAACTGGTAAGGGACATTACAAGATTAGCAATGGATTAGATTCGGACAGGGAAAATGAACGAGGAAACCCTAAAAACACCAGGAGGCGAATTGTAGACGCTGAAATTAAATTATAGAAAAGCATGGACAGAAGTTGTTTTTATTATTTAGGAAATGAGTTTTAGCCTCGAGTCATCCCACCTAAAAGATATTCCGAGTGCTTTCACGTTACAATCCAGCCAGTGTACAGTACCTTCAGACTAGGAGTGTGTCTGGTGTAATGGACGTGTCCTCCCTTCTACTTGCTTCCCTAACCTGACTTGACGGTACTACCCCATTCCAAGAAAAATAGGTACACAAATTACCGCTTAGCTACATTTAATTCATAAAGTTTAAGTACAAGTTAATTCTTAAAAGTTAAATATTTTAACGTTTTATTCTTATTTACACCGATAAAAGAAACGAAAGTAGGGTAGGCGTTTACACATAAGCATTTGCGGTCTATATTTTTTTTTGGGGTTGTAGTGCTGAAAGCAAATGCAACAAACAAAGTGTGGGGGCTCATCTTTTCCTCTCCATCTCAGATACATTCCTACCTTGATGAAACTGTACCTGTACCCTTCCTAGGGTACAAAACTTTGCAAGACATAGATAAGCAGCACTTTGTATAATAAAACCATAAAGCTTCCTTTTTACAAAATTAAATCAAAATCGTTAGAGCTGTGTTTGTAACTTTATCAAAACGCTCGTTTGTGATAAACTTTAAATGACTCTGTAATCTTACAAACAGTACATTATAGTACTCTAAATTACGTTATTTTTTATGAGATAGAACATCAAATCATTCATATCAGTTTCTTTAGAACGCATAAAAAGAAATTTAAATTTATTTACAACATTTGAGTTGTTCCCATTTTAACAAAATCCGTCAATCAGTTTCTGAGAAATTATAGGTGACGTATAAAACACACACAGACACACTCAGGGGTTTATTGAGTACGCGCTTGACAATCCCGTGGATCCCTAGCTGGATCCACACCTTACTTCACGTAGTCTTAAGTAGATCCCTCTCTTTCATCAGGTCTCTCTTGACCAACTCTTTTTCTTTTCTGACGCTATTAGAGAATCCGAGGGTTAGGGATCTTTATTGTATATTTAAAGAACAAAAATACATTACAGTTTTTCCGTTTAATTAATATTGTTTATTTGGATATTTTGCCAACATGTAAAAACCACAATCCTTATCAATTCTTATCATGGGTAGACATATTCTATCTGGTGCTCGCAAACTGTCTTTTAAACTTATTTAACAGACGTGCAGTCTAGTCTTAACCAATAACACTATAGGTTCCGGGTACAGTAGACTTCGCATCGTGGAAATTTTAATACACTCAATAAATCAGTCTAGTAAACATACGACTACTCTGTCTAGCGGGCGACTATGACGCACACCAAGAAGTAACTAACGGTAAATATTAAAACTACTGTAAACTTGAACTCATAGGGAAATATAATAATTAAATGCTTTATGGATGACGTCCTTCAATCTCTTGAACCGAATTAAAAAAAAAATTCGATGTTGACCCACCATCGTGAGGACTAAGTCGACGGGAAATGGATGTGTTAATTGTAGAACATATGTAACAGGTTTGTCTAAAAAAAATAAAGACTGTTTTTTTTTCTAAAGTAGTGGCATCATTGTGAGACCAACAATATAACAGCTGATAATTATAATCTTTTACTATTGAAAAGTTTTGACTCATAAAACAAAATTGAGTCAAAATTATTGAGCAGTGTTACTCGATCAAATTTTTTGTCATTTTTTTCAAAATTTGTGAAAAAAAAATGGCTCCAAAATATACCAATAGAGAAGCAGATAACTAAAAATAAGTGACCTGAACATTTTGGGTATATTGAAAATAATCCAGATTTGATTTTTAAAATGTTAAAACAGGTTAAATCATGTATTTATAAGTATAATAAAAACAAAGCTTCAAAATGAGGAGTAGCGCTCTAAAAATGCACCACCGCCAAAAAAAGCAAGAAAAGGAAAATTCAAGACCAGCTTCATTACTGTTGTCAATATTCGAGATATTATACATACAGAGTTTGTCCCTTTAATGAGTAAGGGTTTGGCATATCAAGGCAAAGTGTACCTTTTTTCATGTTGTCTTGGTAGATCCCTATCTTTCACCTTTCTTATCATGTCTTTCTTGTTCTTTTCCGACCTTGACGATAGTAAAGTATTCCAGGGATAGGAAATTTATTTTAAGTCCTTTTCTTAATTTTTTTTTTTTATAAAGCAAAGTTGAATGAAAGGGGTTTTTGGTTTTAACCAACAAGTGAGAGGAAAAATTATGAATTAAATTCCAATCACATTTTGACGCATGATTTTTGAGTAGGAGGAAAATCTGCTCAAAAATGGTTCCAAAAAATTTCAAACAGGAGCGGAATCGACAACCGAAAAGTTTCCTTTTGCCATCATTCTACGCCTAATGAACATGGACCACATTGTAGTTTTTAAAAGTCATAACAGGATAAATCATGCATTTTTAATATATGAAACAAAACTTGAAAATGAGGACAAGCACTCCACAACTCATCAACTAAAAAAAAAGCAGGGAAATTGTAGATCAAATCAACGCTTATTACTTTAACTAACTAAAAATATAATTTATTGGTACCGTTATGTTGACGATGTTTTGTGTTTGTTTAGTGGCACTAATAGACAGTTAGACTCTCTCCTTAAAACTATAAATTCTGTAAATAGCAACATTCAGTTCACTATGGAAGTAGGTATAAATAACAGCATTAATTTCTTGGATCTTAACATTAATATCAGTGATAGTTATCATAAATTTAAAATTTTTAGAAAACCTACTTATACAAATTCAGTAATACCTGCTGATTCTAACCATCCTATCAGCCATAAACATGCTGCCTTTCACAGCATGGTACATACAGTAGACTTATTAGTGTACCTCTTTCACCCAATGACTTTTATGATGAACTGAATGTCGTTAAACAAATTGCTGTTAATAATAAGTATGATGTTACTTTAATAGATAATTTTTTAAGAAAAAAGTTAAAGCGAAGAGCTGAAAATTTAGTCTACTCTTCTCATAACGAGAGCATTGAAATTGTTAGATATTGTAAATTATCTTATATTAACAGAACGAGTTATAAAATCAGTAACCTTATTTCAACTAAATGTAATCGTAAAGTTGCGTTTTATTGAAATAAATATCTAGGGAAAATGTTGGTCAATAATAAAGATTAAAAAAAAGAAATGTTAGAAAATAGTGGAGTTTATAAAATATCTTGTCAAGATTGTGACTCTGAGTACATAGGTCAATCAGGTAGCTCTATAAAAGTGAGAATTAAAGAACATGTAAATAACTGGAAACATGGCTATAGAAACTCTAACTTTGCTAACCACCTTTTGGACTCGGGTCATAGTTTTGATCCGAAATTGAATGTTAAACTCTTACATATAGATTATAAAAGCAATAGATTAAATAATTTAGAATGTTTAGAAATAAATAGATCTATTTCACTTAGGCATATTCTCAACTTAAATGACCAGATTGTATTAAATTCGTCACCTCTTCTAAAACCCATCCATAGCATAGTTCATTAACCTTTATCTACCTGCCAGGTCATCCCCCTACCTTTCCCGATTTCTCTATTGTATTTCAGTTTCTGGTTACGTATGTTTAAATAGTTGTCTATACCTGTAAAGTGTAAATTATCAGTTGCCCGATGATGCCGCAAGGCGAAACAATTGTAGCTCATTTATACTATTAAAATATTTGAAACTTTAAACTTTTGCTTTATTTTATCCTTGCTTATTACTTTGTCGATATTCGAGTATATAAAAAATGCGTACGTCAGAGCACAAAGTCAATACAATTTACTACCTTAACCTCCACGAAAGACTTGGAGAAATAACAAAGTGTGGCTTGGAAAGGATTGTTGATTCTCGGATGCTTTATTATGATAACGCTGTCATTTACCCAAAAGAACATCCTTAAAATTAGGTGGAAGAACGTTAACAAAGATGTCAAAAGATCTGTATTATGTCACAAAAGACTTGGATACAATCTTTTTGAGCACTGTGGTGAATTCACAATAATGGTTTGAATATACCCGTTATTAGTTTTATTTCACAAGTAGAAGTGCAAGTTTAGATGTAAAGTATAGTTTAGAATCAAGACCCTAAGATGATGATAACCAAGTTATCGAAATGTACATTAGGCCATTTAGAGGAATAAAGTACAATATAGGTGTTTTATTTATTGTTCCTAGTGATTGTGGTTAGGTGTATTTTCAAACCATTATTTTAAAAGGCTTAGAGTCGAGTTGAGGGTGGTCTGAGAATTCTTATGCAGCTGGCAAAATATTGAAGTTTATCTTTAAGTGAGTGTCGCTATATGGAGAAGCAGATCGTCTTGCAAAGGAAGGTGTAGACAGCGACATTGCTGTACCATTCTTTGCAGTACCCCAAAACCTTTACAAATATCATAAAGATCTGAAAACAGACATTAAATCTATTTATTGGAGACAACATTCGATCTTAATCTAAAATGTCCATTTCTTTTTGTTAGACACAACCAACTCAGAATGCTCAGCAGTAGTTATTATTATTAAGACTGGGGAGAGTGTTTTAAAAGCCTCCTGCACTGCGACCTAGTTAGATCTTTTGTGCCCCCCTCTTGTTGGACTCAGGAGAGATCTATGTCTTTGACAAAATTGATCAAACCCCTGGTCAGGAGGTTTAGTAATTCTTCTTCCGAAATGAAGATAAATTCTAGAAATTCTTTTTTTGGCATAAGGCCGGGCACTCCATGATGATGTGTTCCATGCGTTCCACCTCTTCACCACAGTACCTGCAAGTATCATCGTCCACCAGGCCCATCTTACTTAAGTGCATGGGCGTCATCGCCGGGGGGGGGGGGGACGCGTCCCCCCAATATTTGAGATGTAAAAATATTTTTGCTGAAAACGAATGATTTACTTAAAACCTTAAAAGGTAAACATCGGGCTTTGTCTTTACTAGGGTTTTTAACATTACATTTCTGTTACAAACGCATAAATAAATGCATAAAAACGATGTTTTGAGAAGTTTAATTTTTAAAAATTTCCATACCCCCAGACCCCCGACATATGTCCCCCCCCATAATGAACTGGTGATGACGCCCATGCTTAAGTGATACCTGCAATGGATATGTCCTGTTAGTATACCACAGAGGAGTTTTAGCTCTCTTCTGCTTAGGTTTAGCACTTCCTTCCCTCTCTTTTTTCAGCAGTAATTAATAGCACTGCCCATAGTTCTATTACTTGATAACAATTTGTGCGTGGATGAACACTGTCCTACAAGCCCTTAGCATATAAAAGACTCTCATAACACAGTCGCAGAGGTTTAAGAACGCCGAAACCTTAGTCATAAGCTTGGCGCTAGACAGGGTACATTAGTAGAGTAGTCATGAAACTCCACTTAAGTCACTATGACAGGACAGTACTCCAGCACAACATAATCTGCTTCCCTACGGATATCATTTCCTGTTACAAACTCAACTTCTCAAAGTTTCGGCGAATTATCCACAAAAATAAAACGCGACTGAGCAACACCACTCATCAATACAATTCCGGAAATTGAACCAAAAATACGTATATTCAAGAACGTATCCGAAACGAAAATCCACATTTGATTTAGTACCTTCGAAAATAGAACATTCATGGAATTCCAAACTAATAGTTCTGTAAAACAATAACAAATAATACAAACATCAAAACTCCCACACACTAACAGTAAATTACAAAACGACTAATTGAATTGTTCCACTTACTCTTGATTTAAATCCAGACCTGCAAGAACTATATTCCTGCACATAGCGTTATTGTAACCCGTAGGAACACAATACATATCCAGACCAGGCCACATCATCTTACAATAATAACACTTAGTTAAGATCACTGGATACTGTTAAGATCACTTTAATGTTCTAACGTAAAATAATGACCTAATCACATAGATAAAAAAAAAAATTTTTATTTATTTTTTGGTAGGGTTATTCGTAATGCTGTTGATAAACAAATGATTACAGGGTGTTCCAATAGTAACTGTATAGGTAAATGGATGTATGGTGTATGGTAATGGTGTATGGATGTAAATGGAGTTGATTTTAAAGGTGAGGTCTACTATAGGGGATTAAACAACAAAATGGACTCTATAAAAGTGTCTATAATATAGCAAACAGGATTTGAATTACGTTTAGTAACAATACTTTTTGATCAAGTGAAGCGAGATTCTGTTTTAACTCCACAAATTGGCACATTTTATTTTGCGTTTTAAAATGGCAGCCACTAAATACAATTACTGGTCTGTTCAAAGGCATGGGATAGAGGAATATAGAAAGGGATTTCGACTAGGAATAAAGTGCGCTCGCATTTATATTGTTGTTTTAAGGCAAAAAACCTAAAAAAATCAAAACTTCTATTTCTTGAATACTGTATTATTGAAAGGGTCGGAAGAGAACAAGAGTTGGTCAAGAGAGACCAACAAGGAAAGATGAAAGAGAGGGATCTAATCCAAGACTACGTGAAAAAAAGTGTAGATCTAGCTAGTATCCCTCGGGATTGACACTCAGTCTAGTGACCACATGAGAGCTTCCGAAATATAATAGTGTGAACGAGTAGTCGTTTTAAAAACTTTAAATAAAAATTGAAATTCGAACGGTTTTCTATAACTTCCCCACGGGATGTTTCAACATGACCAATTTTTTAAATTTCGTTAATTACGACGGTTTTTTAATTTATAAAAACTTAAAATCTTTTCGTGTTACAAAAATATCAAATTATATATTATTTACTCAACAATTACACTGCTTTGTTCTTTAGAACTTTTCAGTAACTTACATATATGCGTCAAAGATAATTAGAGTAAAATGTACACAGTATTCGGATTGTGAATGTTGTAACGATTACACACCGGCCACTGTGGCCAACCAGTAATAGAAGGACCAACACCCAGTGAGAGCAACCAGTCGTGGGAGGGACCACTGGCCAATGTGACCAACCAGTAATAGGACCAACATCCACTGAGGGCAACCAGTCGTGGGAGGGACCCACGGCCAATGTGACCAACCAGTAATAGAAGGTGTGGCCAACCAGTAATTGAAGGACCAACACCCACTGAGAGCAACCAGTCGTGGGAGGGACCACCGGCCAACCAGTAATTGAAGGACCAACACCCACTGAGAGCAACCAGTCGTGGGAAGGACCACCGGCCAACCAGTAATTGAAGGATCAACATCCACTGAGAGCAACCAGTCGTGGGAGGGACCACCGGCCAACCAGTAATTGAAGGACCAACACCCACTGAGAGCAACCAGTCGTGGGAAGGACCACCGGCCAACCAGTAATTGCAGGACCAACACCCACTGAGAGCAACCAGTCGTGGGAAGGACCACCGGCCAACCAGTAATTGAAGGACCAACACACACTGAGAGCAACCAGTCGTGGGAAGGACCACCGGCCAACCAGTAATTGCAGGACCAACACCCACTGAGAGCAACCAGTCGTGGGAAGGACCACCGGCCAACCAGTAATAGAAGGACCAACATCCACTGAGGGCAACTAGTCGTGGGAGGGACCACCGGCCAATGTGACCAACCAGTAATAGAAGGTGTGGCCAACCAGTAATAGAAGGACCAACATCCACTGGGGGCAACCAGTTGTGGGAGGGACCACCGGTCAATGTGGCCAACCAGTAATAGAAGGTGTGGCCAACCAGTAATAGAAGGATCAACATCCACTGAGAGCAACCAGTCGTGGGAAGGACCACGGGCCAATGTGACCAACCAGTAATAGAAGGACCAACATCCACTGAGGGCAACCAGTCGTGGGAGGGACCACCGGCCAACCAGTAATAGAAGGATCAACATCCACTGAGGGCAACCAGTCGTGGGAAGGACCACCGGCCAATGTGACCAAACAGTAATAGAAGGACCAACATCCACTGAGGGCAACCAGTCGTGGGAGGGACCACCGGCCAACCAGTAATAGAAGGATCAACATCCACTGAGGGCAACCAGTCGTGGGAGGGACCACCGGCCAATGTGACCAACCAGTAATAGAAGGACCAACATCCACTGAGGGCAACCAGTCGTGGGAAGGACCACCGGCCAATGAGGCCAACCAGTAATTGAAGGTGTGGCCAACCAGTAATAGAAGGACCAACATCCACTGAGGGCAACCAGTCGTGAGAGGGACCACCGGCCAACCAGTAATAGAAGGATCAACATCCACTGAGGGCAACCAGTCGTGGGAAGGACCACCGGCCAATGTGACCAAACAGTAATAGAAGGACCAACATCCACTGAGGGCAACCAGTCGTGAGAGGGACCACCGGCCAACCAGTAATAGAAGGATCAACATCCACTGAGGGCAACCAGTCGTGGGAAGGACCACCGGCCAATGTGACCAAACAGTAATAGAAGGACCAACATCCACTGAGGGCAACCAGTCGTGGGAGGGACCACCGGCCAACCAGTAATAGAAGGATCAACATCCACTGAGGGCAACCAGTCGTGGGAGGGACCACCGGCCAATGTGACCAACCAGTAATAGAAGGACCAACATCCACTGAGGGCAACCAGTCGTGGGAAGGACCACCGGCCAATGAGGCCAACCAGTAATTGAAGGTGTGGCCAACCAGTAATAGAAGGACCAACATCCACTGAGGGCAACCAGTCGTGAGAGGGACCACCGGCCAACCAGTAATAGAAGGATCAACATCCACTGAGGGCAACCAGTCGTGGGAGGGACCACCGGCCAATGTGACCAACCACTAATAGAAGGACCAACATCCACTGAGGGCAACCAGTCGTGGGAAGGACCACCGGTCAATGAGGCCAACCAGTAATTGAAGGTGTGGCCAACCAGTAATAGGGCCAACATCCACTGAGGGCAACCAGTCGTGGGAGGTACCACCGGTAAATGTGGCCAACCTGTATTAGAAGGTGTGGTCAACCAGTAATAGAAGGACCAACATCCACTGGGGGCAACCAGTCGTGGGAGTGACCACCGGTCAATGTGGCCAACCAGTAATAGAAGGACCAATATCCACTGGGGGCAACCAGTCGTGGGAGGGACCACCGGCCAATAAGGCCAAACAGCAATGGGGGTAATAATTCGTTTTACAGATAAGACAATCAACATTTCACCGTTTTCAATACATCGATGAGTTAAATACATAATGTATCAAGTTATACAGAGTGTTTCCAAACTTCAGGAGATGTTTTCCCACATCAAAGTTAAGAAAAAGTTCCTATCAACAAATCCCCGGAATTTCCTAGTTTCTCAGATATCTGCCATTTTGTTTTTTCACAAAACAATTTTTACCTCCAAAACGGTTTAACGGATTGAATTGAAATTTTGCATGGTAACTAATAAGATAAGAACTATTTTAAAAAATAATCACTTAATCTAATACTCCGTTTCAAAATGGCGACTGCTTAATTTTTTGATAAATATTTCCCATTTTTAAGTTATACAAGTTTTAAGCAGTCGCACATTTTGAAATGGGTTATTGGATTAGGTTGGTTATTTTTGTTCAATATAGTTAGTTCTTTACCTTATTAGATACCATAGGAAGTTTCAATTTAATCCGTCAAAATGTTCTGGAGATAAAAAATATTTTGTAAAAATCCAAAATGGTAGATATTGGGGAAAAAGCAATTCCGAGACAATATTTTATACGAACTTTTCTTTGTTTTAATGCGAGAAATCACATCCTAAGTTGGGAAACACAATATTGTAACACACTGTATATGTTCCATAAAGCCATCGGAGGGCTGATTTATAGTGAGTTCGGGCGTGGCAATCCCGTGGACCCTAGGTAGATCTACACCTATTTTCATGTAGTCTTGGGTTAGATCCCTCTTTTTCGTCTTTCCTATCAGGTACCTTATTCTGCCAATATTAGAGGATTAAGGATCATCATTTTACTCCCTTTTCTTCTCTCTATAGAAGGCGATGATGTCCCGAGAGGTTTTTGCCTTTAAAACAATAAGGGAAGAAAATTGTTGGCGGTTTAGAAGAAAGAAATATTGAATCTGTTAAAAACATACTGTTGACGGAAGTTTGTAATTTGAGATAAAAAATTCACAATTTTGAAGATACTTTCATTTGTAATCGGTGAAAACAAAAAATATTAAATAGAATGGTCGTTTTTAACTACGTCTATTGGTGTTTTCCTACTTGTTCATATACAGAGTGTCCCGTAAATAAGCTGCCAAACTTTAGGAAATGACTCTGTGTGTCAGGATGACGAAAAAATTAAGAATTAAAGATTTTTACGAAATTTCCAGATATCTGCCATTTTGTTTAAAAAAACATAACTTTGAAAATAGAAAAGATACAGGATAACCCGTAAGTAAGCTGTCAAATTTCAGGAAATGACTCTGTGGGCCAAGATGAAGAAAAAATTAAGAATTAAGATTTTTCCGAAATTTCCAGATATCTGCCATTTTGTTTAAAAAAAACATAACTTTGAAAATAGAAAAGATACAGGATAACCCGTAAGTAAGCTGTCAAATTTCAGGAAATGACTCTGTGGGCCAGTATGAAGAAAATATTAAGAATTAAGATTTTTCCGAAATTTCCAGATATCTGCCATTTTGTTTAAAAAAACATGACTTTGAACATAGAAAAGATACAGGATAACTTTCAAACTTACAGGTAAGCTGTCAAACTTTAGGAAATGATTCTATGGGTCAGGATAAAGAAAAAGAGTATTTTTTTTTTCCAAAAAATCTTAGTTTCAAGATATCCGCCATTGTTTTACAAAAATATAACTTTGGAAATAGAAAATATACAGGATGTCCCGTAAGTAAGCTGCCAAACTAAGGAAAAGGTTAGTTTCCAGATATCCGCCATTTTGTTTTTTTAAACTTTACTTTGGAAATATAAAAGATATTGAATTCAGATATGGTGTAGGTACGCATTTTATAGGCCTATCTCGCGTTTTTTAAGTGTACTGAAAACAAAAACTTTATTTTGCATATAGCCTAGTAAAAATGGCGGCCGTTTAAAATATTTAATATTGAATATCTCGAAAACCTTTAACTTTACAAAAAAGAAAAAAAGAGAAAAAAAAACCGACAAAAAATTTCCTTTTCTAATTTCGAAAAAAAGCAGTTTTTGTATTTTTTCTGTAGGTCAAAAGTATAACAGAGTTATTGATAAAAAACGTGATTTTTTTTTTTTTTTTTTTTTTTTTTTTGGTGTTGTCTACAACACCCAAGATTAACTTAGAACTAAAATAATTTTGAATTCTAATACTTTTAATAAAAATATTACAATATTAAATAAAAAGTTTCGAATGTGACCCTTAAAAATTTCAAAATGGCGTCTATTGAATTATGTCCATGTACATCTCGAAACATGTACAAAAACAAAACAAATGTAAAATCTTTGTCGTCTAAAGCTGTTTCTGTAAAAAAAAAAAAAAAAAAAAAAAAAAAAAAAAAAAAAAAAAAAAAAAAAAAAAATCGGATATATGGAAAACGTTTACGTTTACGGAAAAATAATTCTTAATTTTTTTCTTTATCCTGACCCATAGAACCATTCCGGGACTTTCTGTATAGGCTACATTAATATTGATAATTTAAAATTTGTATTTTCTAGAAATGATAGTTTGAATGTTTATTACGTAATTTTATCTTAACATTTCAATAAGAAAGTGTTGCTATTATACAAATGAGGGGATCTTATTCAACCTGGGTACTACGCACAACTTAAATATTTTGATTATAATTTACTATCTGAATCATATCAATAAGCTGTCTGACCTAGATTTACATTATTTATTTGTAAATAATAAATTGTCTTTCTCGATTATTAGTGCACGGTTATTTTTGGAACACCCTTTATAGATTATCTGAAATATTTTAATTCCAATGTGTTGGGTCACAATATCTGTTTTGAAAACCAAATAATTATTTTTGGAATTATGTTAGCACGAACCGCCTTCGAGTTCATTGTAGTTTTTACAAATTATTTTCACAACGTCGTGATTTTCTTTTACGATTTTTAGAAGGTAGGAAATATTTTTGTTTGTTTCGGGGTCATTCCAGATTATAATGGACAAATGTTAACTATATTTTTTAATATACGGGTATATTTTTGCCACTTTATGCGGTTTTTAACTTTTCTCGAAACTAAATTTGAAGTCGTATATATACTAAGTATATTTGATAAAATAAATATACGCAGTATAAACGCACCCATACAAATGAAGGTCACAATTTAAGAGAGAATCTGTAAATAATTTTGTTAAAATGTACGGTTTAAAATGCCGTAATAAACGATACGGTAAAGTGTTCAATTTAATTTCGGTGCGAGATTTAAATAAAATTTATCAAAAACTTCCGAGATGATTTTGAGAAAATTTTGTTTTTATAGCAAACTCTAAATTTTGATTTATCAAGGGAATGAAAAACACCCCTCCATGATAGTTCATGAATGACAAAACATGTTTTTGAATTCAACGATAACAAAACAGAAATATTCCCCCAAAACACATAACTTTCTGTAAACAAATTCCGCTTAGTAAACTTCAAAATATTTAAAAGCGGAAAATATTTCTATCTTATTTTGGTGCTTTATATCTATTTCAAGGCAATCCAAATTTAGACCTATCAAAGAATTTTTTTTTTTTTTTTTTTAAACTTCAAACTATAGAATCACTGAATAAAATCAAATTCTTTAAGTAAAGCTCATCACAGTCGACAAACACAAACCTAATTCCAAAAACATAAATTTCAAAACAGATTAATCAATGATATTCGGGAGTTGAGGTATTGCACTGTACACCAACACAATCACTACACACTCACTGGCGACTCCGCTAAGACTGAACCGAAGGTCGACGTTAGATATCAACTATGATAGACACTGCCAAGGTCATAAACAAGTGGAACCATCCCTATGGGAGATGAGATACGACTAGCTGTGGTGGCAGAGCTCCACTCTTATTTAACGAATATTTTGGTGGACAAATTGTTATTGCAGACATTTCCATAACGAGCCTAAGGCTGGTAGCAAACAATGTGCATAGATTCTGATCCTCAAACGCGTTGGGGATTTAAATGTTTATAACGAAGCGGGTGATTTTACTCGAACATTTGGAATTTAATCAGTTACGGCAAAACACGTCTACAATTTTTTTTAGAGTTTTTTAAACCTAGTCCAAACGATGTATATACAAGGTTTTTTTATTTTACGATTTAAATTACACTGTTAGCTTAGGTTAAACTCAGTTACTTGTACGGGTCGGGCATGTACACAATTTAAAATTTAATCCTGAGTTAGATCACTCTCTTTCATCTTTCCTATGAGGTCTCTCTTGATCAATTCTTGTTCTTTTCCGACTCTGACCACTATTAAAGTATTCGACGACTAGGAGGGGGGGGTCTTTGTTTTATGTAACTTTTTTATCAGGGGATGATGACCGAGAGGTTTTTTTGCCTTTAAATAACAGGGGGGAAACTAAAATTTTTACTTTGACAAAACTCCGTTATTTTTTTAGAGTTTCATAACAATTGATACAAAATTATCAAAAAATATTTTTATTTACACTGTTGTGTTCTCAAAGATGTGCTCTAAAACTTGAATTAACTTTCATGTATATATACAATAGTCGGATCATTTAATCACTGAATTGGACCACCAAACAGTGTGTAAAGAATTGTCTTTCAGTTAAAGAAGTCTAAAATTTCAGAGTTTTAATACATTGATAGATAGAGTATAACTACCATTTTTGAATTCAATCAATGGTTTTTACCCTTTCTGCTTAAACGCGAAAACTTCTCAGTTATCGCCATATATAAAAAATGGAACAAAAGAACATAAAATATATTGTTTTTTTTTTTTTTTTTTTAAGCGAGAAACCATTGTGATCATCATAAAATCTCTCCTTAACATAAAATTAACAAATAGATCTAAAAAGTAAATGCAAAAATAAAATCAAGAACACTAACAATAGTAAACTTAAACAACAACGTAACATATTACATACAAGTAAAACATCACGGCAACAAGTTAACAAAACTAGAAATATACAACAATTAAAATTAATAATTAATATTACAGAGCTTTTAAAATGGTCCTACAAAAGTTGACAAAACTTGATAAACAACAAGAAAAATAATATTACAGGGCTGAAAAAACGCTGAAACATCGAATCTAAATATTTTAAATTCTACCAAGAACATTCCGGCGATTTAAAAAGGACAAAGCCAATCCTAACATCGCCTGAATCTAATCGGCTATGACAAATGTCCTGCTCACACCTGTTAGTAAAACACAATCTATTAAGATGTACCAATACTTTATTTATTATTGCTTCGGACTTGGGACTCCCGTTGAGGGAGGGTAGCCGTTAGCACACTGTTGTCAATTTTGGCGCGGATGGGGGAGGTTTGTTACTGTCACACTCACAAGACAACTTGACACAGCAGATACCTACGGCACAAGTGTTTTAGCGAGACTGGAAACTCTCTCCCTGTCTGGGAAACGTGACAACATGGCAGGATTGTAAACTCGCCAGCCACCCTCTAATTGGTCAGAGAGCTGGCGAGCCCCTGATGTCCTGCTACCCCGGAAAGGAGGTCAAGTCCGAAGCAATAATAAATGAAGTATAACTGTTAGACAGAACAGACTATGGTGGAGTAATCACGGAATGACCGATGCAAAGATGGACAACCACTCTTCCTCTCGACGACGGGCATGTACCCTACGGACACAAGGTATCTTTTACTTCCCTCAACTTATTGGACTGTATTGTCTCAGCAACAGGAATTTATCAATTGATACAAATCAGTTGTCATAACTCCTTCGTCAGCTCTTGTGTTTCCCGTAATTCCGCAATTTTCCAGGAAAAATAATACTCCGACGTCCCAAAAAAATTTGTGTAACAAAATATCTTCAACCAAGAGATACATATCCTGGAAAGTACTATTGGAATCGGAATACAAAAGATAGTGACGGAAACCAGATGGAACGCCAAAATATATAAAAACCTTTCAAAAGAGCAATTCAGCAGTAAATACATTACAAGCTGAGGGTGATTCATACACGTCCATCCGGAGGAACATACAATATAAGCCCTCTTGTGCTCCGAAAGCCCTCTTGTGCTCGGAAGAGAACAAGAGTTGGTAGGGAAACACCTGATAGAAAGGATGAAAGAGAGGGGTCTAGACCATTACTACATGAAAAAAGTTGTAAATCTAGCTAGTCACTCGGGAACTCCATACCTGTACTCACTATAAGTGAACTCCTCCAATAGTAAACACAATCACAATGAAATTCTCCAAGTAATAGGTGTTTTGTTCAAGTGTACAGGAGCTGTGATATATTGTCGTGTCACGTCGCTCTCAGTAGCCCTATTGGATTGAATGTATTAAAATATCTAAGGTAGGAGTATGCCGTTCACAAAACCAATAAATATAACTAATAATTACAATAAATAATAGCGAATTTGCATAAAGTGACACCTCTAGTATATTATTATTGATTTATTACAACCAAGGTTCTTGGCACAAGGTTAAAAATCGAAACGTAAATCAACGCTGTTATTGTATTTAGAAAACTGACAGATTGTCAAGATTTTTGGCACATATTTCAACTATGACAATGTGCCGGTCTTGACAAATACGACTAATTTTTCATTTTTAATCTGAACCTTACATTCTAAACAACCAAAACGTTCAAATACATCTCAATATAGCATGCATAACGTTGCGTTACGTTTGAATATAGCATTGTTTTAAATGGAGCAATGCAGTAGAACTGTGGATCATAAAGACTTTTCTATAGAGACTTGTTTTTTTTTAGATGTTGATTAAATGCGAAAAACCTTTAAATCATCATTGCTTTATAAAAAAAAGAAGAAAAGACGATAAAATAAAGACATCTAATTTTGGAATACGCTAATAGCTGGAACCTTACAAGAATTTGGAGACCTGATAGGAAAGATCTAACCATCATTTTCATGTAGTTTTCGATTACATCTCTCACTTCCTAATTACGTGGTGTCGGAAGAGAACAGGAACTGTCTAGAGGGATCCAATCCAAGATCATGTGACGATATCACTGGTTAGGTATCGCCATCTTGCGATTGCTCGCTCATATTGGGATACCGGTGGTACAGCTGACGATCAGTGGAGAAACGAGGACAGCAGGAAGTGAAGATGCTGCAGAAGTCCCCCGCAGAATTTCCATGTCGTGCCCCAAGTGTTCGGGAAACGGCGTTCCCAGATTGTCGGGAAGGCCTAAATAACATGAACCACCGTGGCAGCTATATTTCATATATCGAGAGGTGTGGCTTAATAAGCTGCCAGTTTTAGACCACCTTGGTTATATTCGTGGTTCTAAGCAGTTAATTTCTTTAATGAAGTCATAAAGAACTGGTTACCGAGACTGGTTATTGGTCTAAGGGGACAAAGGTAATTAAACCTCAAAGGAAATGGGAGAACACTATTCTTGACTTTCTCCAATTCCGATATTATATGTTTGTTTTTTTAATTCAACCTCCAAGCAACCATAACGATTACCAACTACACGAAAAAATGTGTAGTTCCAGTTAGGATTACTCCACCCATACTAACTATAGTAAGCTACTGAGGTTACATTAGATATTGTTGGAGTTATCTAGCAATTTAAATTATAGGAGATCAGGGTACACCAGGAGAAAAGTGGATCTACTTTAAATTTGAACTCCTCTGAAACTCTTCCGTATATTTTTGATGTTATGTGATAATGCTGACGTTGGGATAGTGTATTGTGTTCAGGAATACGTCCTTAAGGTGAGTACGGTTGTAGTAATCCCGAGGTATACTTGCTGAATCTACATCTTTCTTCATTCTTGAGTTAGATCGTCTCGACTATGATTTAGAGGATTCAAGGGTTTTATTTTATGCTACTTTCTTCTTATCGTTGAGACGATGAAAACTACGACGGTTGAACAAAGAAAAATGAATTAAAAATCACAAGATTTGTACGTGATAGACAGAACAAGCTAAATAAAAACGTGTACAATTCACAACACTCTACCAACACTCGTTCTTGAGATAATGCTGACAAGCAGATAGCATCCTAAAAATAGCTAATCTACTCATACAGGTCCACAACTATCTTAGAGCAATTTAAATTTTAACACTGGCAACATTTCTATATTTCCTACGAACGCAATTTCCTTATTGAAGAATCCAACGATTGTCGTAGTAGTTATAGTATTGTATATTATTTATAGATTTTACTATCCCATAGTGTTTACTATCTAGTAGTTCTGTAAACACGACTTGCTTGTTTAAATATATTAAATAAATTATTCTTGTAAGTTCAACGAGATTACCGCCAAGTGTTAGACGTGACAACAATATATCAGGTGTCAAAGAGTCCCTGGATGGTTAAGTAACTATTAAACTTGATATTTACTTTTTTTGTAATTAATTCAGTTACAAATACTAACAAATAAAATTAATAATATAACGTAAAAACGAAGAAATTAATTATTACGATTTGAATAGATGGTTTCATAAGATGTCTGTCCTTATCGCTGACTGTCAACTCTATTTTATTCATTTACTGTAACTATTATTTTTAGTTTAAGTTGTATATACTAGCTTTTTTTTAATTTGTCAGTATATATTATTAATTTGAAAGACAAAAAAATCCGAGCTTAATGTGAACAAAATGACGATTTATTTTAAACTTTAGTTTCTCTTTAATTGGCATAATTTCACCTCTTCCTTTTTTTACTTCAATGCGGATGAAGGTAAGCTATGTCGTCAACAAATTCGATAATTATATTTTTCTCACTGAATCCACATTAATGTTACTAGTATTTGTAACATCTTGTGTATTTAAACTGATTACTTTTTTTTTACGTTTAACCAAGTTCAAAGTAAAAAACGATAAAAAATTTGAGGGGACAAAATTTGCGTGATTTCTATATATTTAAGATTTTTTTAAAAACATAGTTATCAGTGTTTTTCTGCAAAGCATAAATACTTCTTAATGGTTATAATGAGAAAACTATTTTCTAACAACCTTCTTGTCCGTCTTGCATTACGTTAGTAGCAGGGGCGGCGCCTTCAATGTGTCGGTGCAACACCCGCTTGACACCGTAATGTTTACAGGTCGAGTTAGTAGTTCGGTTAGGTTATTCACGTGAAACTGAGAATACAAGAGAGCCCCAGAAGGTAAATCGAGCTTTTTTAAAAGCTAAGTTTGCAAACGGTTTGACGGTATTAAGCGCCCTTCGACACACCGACTTTCACCAAAAAACCAAATTTACGATTAAGGTTATTTGTATGAAGTAACCGACCACTTCCAGTCAGTTTTATTGGATACAGGTTTCTAATAGAACCACTAAGATCGTATCTCAATGCATCGGAAAAGAATGCACACAAGTTTCGTCACACCTCAACCGGTTTATTTAACCTTACTTTCTTCCTTGATTCCTTAGGATCAACTCTTTCTAAATAAAATATAACCTGTAAGGAGACCCAAATAGTATAACTGTTGATGTGGACTTTCCGATTACTTACGTAATTAAACGTTGTAACAAACATTGTACAAACTTTCTTACGGCGCGTAACAAAATATGAAATCAAAATTTAGAGAAACTGAAAGGAATAAACACCTCTCGGTCATCATCGCCTTAAAAAAAATGGAAGAAAAGAGCAAACAATTGAGACTCTCCAGCTTTCGAATACTATAGCGTCAGGGTCGGCAGAAAACAAGAGGGACCTGGTAGGAAAGATGAAAGAGAAGGATCTAGTCATGAACAAAGACGTAGACACATACTGTACTAGGATATCTAATGATATCTACCCAGCCTCTCTACAATGGTATTGTCAGAAATGTAATTTTTAACCCTAACCTCTCAAGGAAATGTGATATTCGTTACGAGATCCAAAAGGGCCGAGAGTGTAGTGAGTGGAGATCCCTTCACATATGTACTGCTTCTCGGGGAGACACTGACACGAGCGAAGCTAGTGAAAGCCTTTTTAATAGACATACATCCACGAGTCCCTGAGAATGTAGTGATACGTACAATTTACAAGCTTCATAAAATCTGCGTCACAACCGTTTTAAACAAACTGACCTCTACTGATCCACCTAATTACTTTAACATTTCCTAAAGAAACCAACTTTTCGGCAATACATTTACAGAATCTGTCCCCACTGTATGATGGGGCTGGGCAAGTACCACAATGGCGCTCATCAACTAGTCACTTTTGGTGTAGGTACGTGTGTGAGAAAGTTAATGCAATGTTTTTGCTCGGGCGTTCAGTATCTGGATACTAGAGATAACTTTCCTGTGACCTTCGAGAACCTTTCAAGTACTTGATATCAGTACTCGGAAGATCCTAATATATCAGTTCCACAACTGCAAATTCCTCCCATAGAATGTCCTCGGAACATTCTTTCAATATTCCTGTGACCTACGAGAACCTTTCAAGTACTTGATATCAGTACTCGGAAGATCCTAATATATCAGTTCCACAACTGCAAATTCCTCCCATAGAATGTCCTCGGAACATTCTTTCAATATTCCTGTGACCTACGAGAACCTTTCAAGTAATTGATATCAGTACTCGGAAGATCCTAATATATCAGTTCCACAACTGGCAAATTCCTCCCATAGAATGTCCTAGGAACATTCTTTCAATATTCCTGTGACCTACGAGAACCTTTCAAGTACTTGATATCAGTACTCGGAAGATCCTAATATATCAGTTCCACAACTGCAAATTCCTCCCATAGAATGTCCTCGGAACATTCTTTCAATATTCCTGTGACCTACGAGAACCTTTCAAGTACTTGATATCAGTACTCGGAAGATCCTAATATATCAGTTCCACAACTGGCAAAATTCCTCCCATAGAATGTCCTCGGAACATTCTTTCAATATTCCTGTGACCTACGAGAACCTTTCAAGTACTTGATATCAGTACTCGGAAGATCCTAATATATCAGTTCCACAATTGCAAATTCCTCCCATAGAATGTCCTCGGAACATTCTTTCAATAAAATAACTTACATCTTCCCCGCAATACTGGCGATCTCTCTAACCTCTCTAGATGATTATTCAGGAAACTGTATCACTATACTAAAATCTCTCCCATTCAACCCGATGAGTGATCTTACTCTACCCTCATAGAACCCTCTCTCCAAGTCTCTTAGCACGCCTGCAATCTATCCATACACTGCTTCTATATTGGTGTTCTTTAAGCTCGCACGTCACACAAAAATATTCTATACATGTAATCAGCAATCAACACTCTGTGTGGTTTCCCTCACATGATCAACATCAAAACTTCCTTACTACTTAACTGAAAGGAAAACACATTCACATTATTTACTTTACGACGGGAAAACTGGGCAGTTAAACCATCAAGGTCCTTTCCATTTACATACTCAAGAGTTGTAAATTGTTTTCCCCCGAACCTATCGCAATCATAGCGAAATCCACCAGATCCAGGTTCATTAACGAAAAGTAAATGAACGGGTCAAAAGTTAACAGCCCGTGGGTACGTACGCTTGCTAAATAGTTTTTTAATCTCTTAACGTGAAGTGAGCATCCCCGGCGCCGTTATACACCTGGGAAGTAGGTGACCTTGAAAACTGATATAACCGCAAAATTATCGACATCAATTAATCTAAAACATAAAAACACCCTATTGTCGATGAATTTTATTGTTTTCGGACAAAAAAACAAACAAATTGAACATCTCGTCAAACAAGCTGATAAACAACTTTATGATACTTAACCAGCCCAATCATACAATGTAATCACCAAAAGTTGGTTTTCTTGGCCGTGTAGGAAATGTAAAATTCTATTGATAGATCAAAGGGATAATCCAGTAGATTAAAACTGTTTTATGAACGTTATAATATGAGGTTAGGTTAGGTTAGGTTTAGTTAGGTTAGGTTAGGTTAGGTTAGCTCTAACGGGCCTCGTAGATGCGTGTATATTAAACAGTCAACTCGCTTCGCTCATGTCAGTATCGTGTCACTATCTCGTCCCTAGTGGGCCACAAGTTGAACATATATACAGAAGCCTCCACTCGCTACGCTCGTGTCGGTAAACCGTACCTGCCGGATCTCGTAACTATACGAATATCACATTTTCTTGGAAGGTCAGAGTTTTAAATTACATTTTTCAAAATAACTTCGCTACTTACCATAGTAGATAAATGGGGTTTGGTAGCATTTAATGCACAATTGAAAACTTTTTTTTTTTTTAAATCAAATTAAGTGTTAATATTTGAATAACACGTTGTATGAACAAAACACTGTTTAAAATTTCCGCCATTTTGAATTTTATTTTTTTCTGAATTCCAAAAGGTTTCTACGTGAGCATTATAAAATGCCCTTTACCAAATTTCATGTTTCTATCCTAATATTTGTTGCCGCTATCTTGCTTATGTACAGACAACAACGATTAACGATATGCATGTTTCTATCCTAGTTTTTGTTGCAGCTATCTTGCTTATGTACAGACAACAACGATTAACGATATGCATGTTTCTATCCTAATTTTTGTTGCAGCTATCTTGCTTATGTACAGACAACAACGATTAACGATATGCATGTTTCTATCCTAATTTTTGTTGCAGCTATCTTGCTTATGTACAGACAACAACGATAAACGATATGCATGTTTCTATCCTAATTTTTGTTGCAGCTATCTTGCTTATGTACAGAAAACAACGATTAACGATATGCATGTTTCTATCCTAATTTTTGTTGCAGCTATCTTGCTTATGTACAGACAACAACGATTAACGATATGCATGTTTCTATCCTAATTTTTGTTGCAGCTATCTTGCTTATGTACAGACAACAACGATTAACGATATGCATGTTTCTATCCTAATATTTGTTGCCGCTATCTTGCTTATGTACAGACAACAACTATAAACGATATGCATGTTTCTATCCTAATTTTTGTTGCAGCTATCTTGCTTATGTACAGACAACAACGATTAACGATATGCATGTTTCTATCCTAATTTTTGTTGCCGCTATCTTGCTTATGTACAGACAACAACGATAAACGATATGCATGTTTCTATCCTAGTTTTTGTTGCCGCTATCTTGCTTATGTACAGACAACAACGATTAACGATATGCATGTTTCTATCCTAATTTTTGTTGCCGCTATCTTGCTTTGTACAGACAACAACGATTAACGATATGCATGTTTCTATCCTAATTTTTGTTGCCGCTATCTTGCTTATGTACAGACAACAACGATGAACGATATGCATGTTTCTTTCCCAATTTTTCTTGCCGCTATCTTGCTTATGTACAGACAACAACGATTAACGATATGCATGTTTCTATCCTAATTTTTGTTGCCGCTATCTTGCTTATGTACAGACAACAACGATTAACGATATGCATGTTTCTATCCTAATATTTGTTGCCGCTATCTTGCTTATGTACAGACAACAACGATAAACGATATGCATGTTTCTATCCTAATTTTTGTTGCCGCTATCTTGCTTATGTACAGACAACAACGATTAACAATATGCATGTTTCTATCCTAATATTTGTTGCCGCTATCTTGCTTATGTACAGACAACAACGATAAACGATATGCATGTTTCTATCCTAATATTTGTTACCGCTATCTTGCTTATGTACAGACAACAACGATTAACGATATGCATGTTTCTATCCTAATATTTGTTACCGCTATCTTGCTTATCTACAGACAACAACGATTAACGATATGCATGCTTCTATCCTAATATTTGTTACCGCTATCTTGCTTATCTACAGACAACAGCGATTAACGATATGCATGCTTCTATCCTAATTTTTGTTGCAGTTATCTTGCTTTTGTACAGACAACAACGATATACGATATGCATGTTTCTATCCTAATTTTTGTTGCAGCTATCTTGCTTATGTACAGACAACAACGATAAAAGATATGCATGTTTCTATCCTAATATTTGTTACCGCTATCTTGCTTATCTACAGACAACAACGATTAACGATATGCATGTTTCTATCCTAATATTTGTTGCAGCTATCTTGCTTATGACTTGAAAATCACTTTTTGATTTCCCGATGTCATGAAACGTGAACAGCAGTAAAATACAGAAGTCAAAATCTGTTGCTATTACCAAACCCTAATACAGGGTAAGTAATAAAACAATTTGAATGACTCTTTAATAGTCATCTAGAGTGTATGGATATGTGCACATTTATCTAGATAGTAACAACAGCTTCCTTAGTTACGTTTCCAATATGGAAATTTCTATCTACGCAATAATAGAAATGACGTAGGTAATAAATAATTCGATACAGACTGCGTTCAACTGGTATTGAATAGTAAGTATCGCATTGGTGAACGTTGACAGATAACAAAAAATACAGCGGCCAACTGTATAATTTATTAAGGAACTACAGTATCTATATTTAAAGGTATTTTCGGATTGTACACAACAGTTTAAAAATTTTTTAAAATGCCTTACTTGTTGACTTCGCAATAATGTCATTTAATTGTTAAATTAAATTTTAAATAATTATAAAATGCCACTTAAACATAAGTAAAACGTTGGATTTTTCAATCTTTTGAAGGCTCTAGCTACTAAAAACGGTTGGGTTTCGAAGATTACGCCAAGAATAAAAATGTCTTAACAAATTGGGTAGAATCTGAAAACACTATAAAATATAGGGTGTTCCGTAAGACATAATAAAATTGGAAGTTTAATTTGATCTAAATCGGTCCCATCCAGAGATTATAGACAAACTTTATTTCATAAATTACTTTTTTTAATATAGTGAGTACGAGCTTAGCAATCCCAAGGGAACCTACCTGGATCTACACCTTTATTCATATAGTTTTAGGTTAAATCCCTCTCATTCATCTTTCTTTATCCGGTCTCTCATGAACAACTCTTGTTGTTTAACGACCCTAACGCTATTAGGGTATTCGAGGACTAGGAGAGTCTTTATTACGCCTTTTTTTTTTGTAAGGTGATTATATCGCAGTGAATTCTACTCAAGGCAACTAAAAATTAATAATTTCCTAAAATTAACATAGTTTTTATAACCAATCTGGTATCATGTAGGCCTATATGAAATAAATGTGGAGTAAAAATTGTGGGAGTTAATTGTGTTGACAAACCTTGGGTGAATTTCTGAGAATCAGACGTATTAATATTGTTTGTTCTTCGTCCATCAACGTTTTCTAAGAAAATAATTAAGAATTCTGTAAAAGGTGCAATGGACTACAGGACGTTTTATAAAACGTACAAGTCAAAACGCACAACAATGTACTGGTAAAGACATCACGCCGAGGAAAGATATGTTGAACAAATATTTAGTAAATTATATACAAGTGATTGGCTCTTGTACTAACATCAAACTGGGGATGCGGCTGTACTAAGGGTCGCTTCACTCACACAAACGTAGTGTATTAGCATAGAAGAAGGAATTAGAATAGGAAAGTCACAGCCCGTGTTAAACAGCGTGATACAAAATATCCTTAGTTTGGTTACTGGACAAAAGAAAGCGCTAGTAGCATCGGTACTTGTGATACAGTAGCCAAGCCTTTTATTCCCGATGCTACTAGCGCTTTTTGTTGTCCAGTAACCAAACTAAGGATATTTTGTACCCCTATACCTGTGACTTTCTTATTCTAATTCCTTCTTCTATGGTATTAGGGTGTCCGGTGACATACCCCCAAGCCACCCCTACGAGTCACCTACTGGACTTCACTTTATAAAACTTTAATTTATTTTATTTGATATTTTATGATAAAATTTATAATATATTTTTATTCTACACATAATTACAAGAAAAATGAGACCAAACAACGTATAATATACTGAATTATAGCCCAGCAATCATTTTGGTTGCTTCAAAATGATTACTAAATGTTTATTTAATGTATACCATAGTACAATGTTTATAAATAGATTTTTTATATATATATATATATATATATATATATATATATATTTGTTACTTATTCAATATTAGTAGGGAATATTTTTGCTGTTTTCAACATTATTCTCTGTAATACTGTTGATTAGAAAAGTTGAACTTTTCGTGGATAACCCGCGATATTTTTGGAAAACAGTAAAAAATTCATGGTTCCAAAGACAATAGAGGGAACTTTTTGAAGGGTGAGTTTCTACTTCGTATAGTGTGAACTTTTACAGAAATAAATTTAGGACCCCAAGTTCCAATCACCCTGTATATTAGAGTGACACGAACTGTGATTTTTTTAAAGTTAATCCCGAGGTACCATAGCTGGATCCACACCTTTTTTCACACCTTGTAGTGTTAGGGTAGATTTTTCATCTTTTCCGTCAAGTCTCTCTCGCCCAACTTTTATTCTTTAAATACTCTGACGCTATTGGAGGATTCGAGAGCTAGGTGTCCTTTTCCCCGTTTCTAAAGGCGATGATGACAGGGACATTTTCGCCTTTCAACAACAAGAAAACAATAAAATACTTGCTGTTAGGGTTACAAAATGTAAAACCTTCAGGCTACATCATCAAACTGAACCATGCAAATTTATAGAGCTTGTAAGTAAAACCAAGGACTGTCTATCTGTAAGTCCCAACCCGTTAACACAGACAAGACGATAGAACCTTTGCAGTTATATTCTTTGTATTGTCCTACATATAGTAAAAATATAGCAGTAATAAAAAATGACCTGGGGGTAGTTAAGAGGCAAAAACTACCGAGTTGCAAATTGAGGGGGGTGGATATTATGAATGGGGTATCAAATAAAACTAGAAATTATTCTCATTACGAATATGTATGTTTATTTGACGAAGTGTGAGATGCCATTTTCCCCGTCCTAACTTGAACACGGCGTGATCTAAAAATCTGATAAACTAAATTATTTGGATTTGAAATTATATTGCAGTGCGAAATCATATATTATAGTTTTTTTTTATGACGAATACAACTTCATTTAACCACACAATTAAAAATGTGTAGCGTATAAAACATTTAAAAAAAGTTTTTTGTGAGATGCGAGATAAAAAACAATAGCTATTAAAAGATGGATTGCATTTTCATTGATTTCTCTTTATTATGATCGGTAGGTAAAACCGAGGACCTTTGTAATTTCCCACGCGTGTCTGTCTGTCTCTGTACTTAAAAGGCTTCAATTTTATAAAAATAACTGTCCCTATATTCCCACAGGCCCTAAATCGTGTGGTTTGACCCATTCATTAATGCGAAATCACGATCACTTGTTTACAGTATTTTACGTGGTGGAGAATCACTTAAATCACTCTTTAAAATAACCGTTATTGGAAGGTAACAACAATAATCAGGCAGTTACAGTAAAACACGGTGAGAAGACACGTGTACTCAATAAGGTCACTGAGCATGCGCGTCACAAATGAACGTTCCCACATGTTCTCAGTTGTGGCTTTTCATTATTCTCCAAAAGCAAATTCAGTTTGATCCTTTCTTCACCAATTAATATTCTACGATCTCAGTGTTTGGATTGAATAATCCGTCTGAAATTAACGATGGGAAATGAACGTATGTGGAGACCTTTTGAAATTTGTTTTAAAAATCCTGAATTAGAACAAAGGTACTTACGTATTAACGCCACCGCCGCAGCAGAAGTTGCGCATATATATATATATATATATATATATATATATATATATATATATATATATATATGCACCAATATTTGCTTACTTTTGCGATATAATTATATATCATGACAGGTTTGGCCAGGTAGCTATATATATATATATATTTTGGAAAAGTCAAAATGTCGGTCATCTTAAACTGTTTTTTGTTCCTATTTACTGTGTTGTTCAACTTGTAACAACGCTAAATTAGATAACATTTTGAAGATACCAATATTACATCTTTTGAAATACAGAAAAATTGAAAAATCTCAAAATGGACAAGAAAGTAATACCATACATAATCAGAAAACTTGTAACAGCTTTTTCATTCTTAGGCTATGGTTTTAGGGCGAAAAACCATTCTGGTCATTATCGCCTTTACTTCAGTTTCCTGTTCCTTGTGAATGTATAAATAGTTATCAAAACTTGATAATTATCAGTTGCCCGAAGATTACTGCAAGGAGAAATAATTGTAGCATATTTTATAACTTTAACTTCAGTGTTTTATTGAATCCTATATCATTGAGTTTCAACAAGAAATTTCCGGTGTTACATTAAATATAACTTGGTAATTTACTAGAACACTCGAAAACATTTCATTGTCTTTTATGTCACTCTCTTACCAGACACCCTGTATATACTGAGCCAAAACGATCGATAACCTTCTCATAGTTGCATTTCTAAGAACGATACAGCTGAAATTTATAAATTCATTAATTAGGCCTAACTAAAAATAAATAAAAAACTACCAAAACGTGTTTTAAATTAACAAGATCTGTACTCATTTCATAGGATTTGACTGTAAACGGTCAATAACCGTATATCCAGTATGGAAATCGGCCAATAATCATCCCCAGTTAAATAAATAACTGAACATCGTGAGAATCTCAGAAGTTGCTAATTGATATGCCTTTTGATTGATAACTAACGATATCTGGTAGACAAATGTTGAACTTGTATTATTGCTTCATCCTATTGACGTCACTATGGTTACGAAATGCTAGATTTATCTGGTACATTCGATAGAACTGGAAACCTCCTAACAATGTCAACTAGGCCTACCACATGTCCCGCATCTTTTCAGTATTCAGACATGGTACATCCAACGTCCGTTGAACATTTAACATTCCGTTAAAATATTTAAAGTCTCATAAAAATATTATCCTGTTTTTCAAACATGCGTTATCGTATAGTTAAATTCGACGTAAAGTAAAATTTAATTAGAATTAGAGATTTGACTATTTTAGGTTAAATTTTGAGTAACCTACCTGTAGAATTGACTATTATTTTCTGCTTTTAGTTGGCCCAACTCACAAACCGGAGAAAATGGTGACAAATATGTTTTCTTTGGATCCTTAGAGGCTACATTTGAGCAAAATTTTATCAAAATATTGAGAGCAAGTTTTAATAAAATAGTAATTTTGTATTTATTATCTACGGCAGCTACTCCCGAATTTTGGCTATTGAAAAATGAGAAACATTCGTCCAGCAATAAATCCAGATAGGAAATTCGATTAAATCGGCGCGTTTTGGGGCTGTAGAGCAAATCAACAACGATATTCCAAAAAAAACCACTCTTTTGGACTCAGGTGAGTTCAAAACGGCAACAAAAAAACCACCTATTCTTTGAACCATAACATAATTTCATACTATTGTACATAATTGTAAGAAAATAAAAATACAAAGTGACACACGGTATCTTTGTTTTTTCGATATTACAAAGAATAGTTATTTAAGAACAAAATAACATGATTTTTTGCCTATTTTTGGTGCTTTAATAAAAACCGATTTTTTAAAGTTTCTATTTAATTTCTATAGACTATATTTACGTCAATCTATTCAGAATTAAATTTTTTAAATGCAGAACTCAAAAGAAAATTTTCGTTCTAGACGAATCTTGGGCATTGTAGACAACTACCGAGAAATTATGTTTTCAGTTTTTTGTCGCTAACTCAATAAAATTTTTTTGAAAAAAACATTTTTTGGGATTAAAAGAGGAAACGTTTTTGTTTAACACAGTATATTAGTTCAATGATTTTCATACTTCAATTCTACATATAATGGTACTAACCACACCTCTCTGCGATGACAAATCAAAGGTCAAAACATAATTTCTAACCTTGACTTTACAAAAAAAGTTATATTCCAGTTTCGAGATGCAGAAGGACGAACTCACCGATAAGAGCGTAGCGAGTGCAGACTCCCTTCGAAGGCCATCAGAGCCGATACCCTGTCACAAGCGAAGCAAGTCGTCATTAAAACATACACAACTATGAGGTTCAGAAAACCTGTTAAACAACAAAACTGTTTCAAACAAACCCTGCTTGTATCGGGTTGAGTGAGTACCATGATTATATCAACTTAATCTTTTCTTTATGATATTAGCTGTGTATTTTTTTTTTACATGCCTACTTACGGCTCGTCAATGTACAATTCATTTCCACACATATAGAAGTAATTTAACTAGTAATCCAAACATACTTTTAAAATAATTTAGTTGCTTATAACCCTTTTTACTAAGAACCCCCTAACTCCTTAGGAATTTTCTATTTCCTATTTAACATTGTTGTCCTTCGTTGATTAAAATGAGACATTTCTTCTAGGATTGGCGGGGGGGGGAAGATTTTATATTAAAAAACATGTTAACCCTCAGGGGCTCATTTGAAGTGAGTACGGGTTTGGCAAACCCGAGATAACCTAGGTGGATCTACAGATTTTTATGTTTCATCTTTTGATTTCTTTTGACCAAGACTTTTTGTTCCGACCCTGACGCTATTAGAGAATACAAGAGCTAGGGATCTTCATTTTATGTTGTTGTTTTTTAAATAAGGCGATGGTAACTCCAGAGGTTTTTTGGAGTTACCAGGAATTGGCGATGGAGACAGGAATTGAATCTAAAACTCAAGAAGATGCATTGGTTGTTAGGTCAATACTCACAACTTTCATTGCATAACAAATTGCTACTATATAAGCAAATTCTAAAGCCAGTATGGAATTATGGTAGTCAGTTGTGGGGCTGTACTAAGAAGTCAAACATCAAGCGGATACAAACATTTCAAAACAAAATATTGAGGCAAATCTGTAAAGCTCCATGGTATGTGAGGAGCGACAACATCCATCGTGACTTAAAAATCAATACCGTGGCTGAGGAAATTAAGGTATGCTCCTTAAGACACAGTAAGAGACTGGAAGCTCGTGAGAATATAGAAATGCTCCCTCTCCTCAACGCCAGCAAGGACCTGCGAAGGCTGAAGAGGACAAAGCCCATTGACTTGGTGCGAGACTAAAACTGGACTCTGTTTAATGAACTAGAGCTGGGTGAACCATATCATTGTTAAAACCATGTATTCAGAATAAATTGCTTGTTAGGTTGTATTTAACTTAGTTGTAATAATATATAATTTATTTTAAAAAAAAAAGTTAAAGCGAGAAAAACCTGGTTCAATTCCTGCGGAAGGAAAATACAGTAATTTAATAAGAGTTTTTTCCAGATAGAGACCCAATTTGTGACTTCTCAACCCTCTAAAAAGGGTGAAACTAATTAATCTAAGCGTCTGTAATCTTACCACTTTGTTATCGTAAAATTACTAACTGATGTAAATATAAGGGGCAGTTAAAAATCAAATTGCACTAAAAAAAAAAAATGAATGGAAAGTTGTAAAAATTAAGAAAATATCTTTATTTATTCTAAAACTACAAATAAAACTCTACTTTTAATCGCCGTATCGATTCAAACATTTATCATATCGAGTGACAAATATTTCATCTCCTACTTTAAAATAATTGTGCCCCACCCAACTTGTGATAACCATTCTCTTACGGCATTTTCACTTCTTCATTATTTCAGAATCGCTGTTACTTTCATTGAACCGAACACGTGTAAATCACAAGGCGCGAGGTCTGGACTATACGGAGGATGTTTCCACTCTTCCCATTTGAACTTCTCATTGAAGCTTGAGCAGAATTAGGGGTTGAATTGTCATTGATAGTTTTCCTGAAGGACTGTCCTAAATTGTCTTTCTTAGTCTGTTGAAAGTTTCACAGTAAGCTCCTGTATGGTTGTTCCCCTTGGTATGAACTCAGTATGGACTACACCTTGATTGTCGAAAAGAGCCACTTTCCCTGCTGATGGAACAGTTTGAAACTTTGGTGAGGGGGGGATTGAGCATGTCTCCATTCGCGTGAACTTCAGGGGTGAATTGAAGGACCCAGATTTTCATCTCCAGTCGCAATTCTCTCCAAAAATTCATTGTCTCATCTGTCATAACGAAGCAAGAACTGCAGAGCCGATTGAAAACCCTTCTCTTTGTGTTCTGCAGCGATCCAACGAGCGCACACTTTCAAAACCGTACAGATTAACAATGGTGCAAGAACTAAGACACTGATAGGATTGCTCGTGAGGAGTTTTGTGAGGAAATGTTACATCGATTGAATGAAGACCAGGATTTCATTACAGACATAATGAGTCGACTTTCCAAGTAAAGTAGATACACACAACTGTCAGAATTGGGACAATGAAACGCACGGCAATCCTTGGAAAATGTTGGTTATAGTTCAAAAGTTAACGTTTTATGTCTTAAGCAAGAGCAAGTTTACGGGTTTCCTTTTTCTCAAGAGAAACCCATCAAGAGTATAATAGTGTCCCTAGATACGCTGGGAAACTTTTAAATCTCACAGATGGATGGGGACAACTAAGAACGCCGCATAGTTATCCAGCACTACCTCACCGACGTCCGGGATTTCCTAAGTAACCGATATCCAGGTACATGGATAGGTCGAGATGGGTCGATTGGCCACCTTCGATTCATCGGATCCGACACCTCTCGATATTTACCTCTGTGATATTATCAAGGATAAAACCATCCTTACAGCTTGCTCAGTGGAAGAAGTTACGACATGCTGCTGCGAGTTTGGCAGGAAATCGACTTCAGATTGGATGTCTGCAAAAACCAAATAGAGGTCAAATTGAACCTTCATGTATTTTGCTACAATAACAACAAAATCAGCTGTGTAAGTAGTCTAAAAAAAGTATATAAATTTACAAAGTTGTAAAGTCCTTTTTGAAGTACACGTCTGTCCCCGATGATTAATATGCACAAACGACACGTCCAGTTTAGAACCTGTGAAGATCTCACTGGATGGGGTAGTTTATGGTTATGTACCTCAGAACATACTACCTAATAATATATAAACAAAAATAGAATGAAAAACATTGATCCATGATAACGTAGTTGAAAATAACAATCTTCCTACTCATTTTCTACAAATCATTACAATAGTTTTATTTTAAAACGTGCTGGGAGTTTTTGTACACCCTCGAGTTGAAACTTGTCAACTTGCCTTCCCATAACTGGAAGAAGTGACATTAGTATGTACTCTTGGACCTACCACTTCCTTAGCAGCTAAAAGATCGCAAAACAAGATCCGCGCGTCCTGTCTGGGGCGAGTGAAAACCCATCTAACTTGAATTCTCTCAGTTCCAAGAAACTGAACAAGGTCAGGACGGAATCCTTCTAATGCGAGTGGTTTTGCACGTCGTCAGGGCGTTCAATCTAAACGTAATTATAGCTTTCAAGCATGCGCACTGCAGACAAGAGATTTGCATACTACGCTGTTTGCAAAAATGGCGACCTTGTTAATATCATGTTCAAAGAAAACGACAGGTCAGAGATTTCTTTATATGCATACTTTAACACAGGCATCTTCTGTAGTATCAGTTTTCTAGTAAGCAATATTTAAAACTGTGCGCTATCACAGGGATATAACGTGAAAATCCCATGAAGACATTTATTATCTTGCTTATAACAAAATCACTTTAAATTTTAGACGCATGTACGAAGAGACAAATTTAATCAACTTTAATCAACTTATGCCTATTCTCAACTTAAATGACCAAATTGTATTAAATTCGTCACCTCTTCTAAAACCCATCCGTAACATAGTTAATTAACCTTTTTCTACCTGCTAGGTCATCCCCCTACCTTTCCTGATTTCTTTATTGTATTTTAGTTTCCTGTTATTTATGTTTAAATATTTGTCTATAGTACCTGTAAATTATCAGTTGCCCGATGATGCCGCAAGGCGAAACAATTGTAGCTCATTTATATTATTAAAACATTTGATACTTTAAGCTTTTGCTTTATTTTATCCTTAGACAAATTTATTTTGAAAAAAACTAATTGTTTGCAAGTAATGTTTTCCCTCATGCATATGTACAGAGTGTTTGGAACAGGTGTTACCACTGATTTATTAGATAAGTACAAAATTTGCAAAAAACTTTAAAAGGTAACACAAGGATTTTTTTGAGTTTTTAAAGCTAAGAGATATTACCAAAATTTTTATATAACCAGTCACTTTTCCAAAATGTCGTCAAGCTCTAAATTTTCTTATAGGAACCCCTATTTTCTAGCGATTTCGTATAAAACTAATTTTATGAAGACTATTGCTATTTTTGAGTATTTTTTGATATTTCTAACCGTTTAAGGGGGAAATTAATGTAATTTCCAACGCTGACTTCTGAAGAAAATATGATATGCCTACAGGATCGAAGACACTGAGTAGAAACTGTTCAATATACACACATCCATTCCACTTCAAGAAAATAGTGATATACACAATTACAAGGTTCAGAAAACCTGTGTAACAATGGTTACAAACCAAACCTAACCTAACCTAACCTAACCAAACCTAACCTAACCTAACCAAACCTAACCTAACATATACTTGGTACGACCCTCTGATATACATAGATACAAAATAACATTTCGTACAAGGCCCAAGTAACCAACTTTTGGGCATAACATTTATTAACCTAACCTAACCTAACCAAACATAACCTAACATATACTAGGTACGACCCTCTGATGTACATAGATACAAAATAACATTTCGTACAAGGGCCAAGTAACCAACTTTTGGGCATAACATTTATTAACCTAACCTAACCTAACCTAACCAAACATAACCTAACCTATACTAGGTACGACCCTCTGTTATACATAGATACAAAATAACATTTCGTACAAGGGCCAAGTAACCAACATTTGGGCATAACATTTATTAACCTAACCAAACATAACCTAACCTATACTAGGTACGACCCTCTGATATACATAGATACAAAATAACATTTCGTACAAGGGCCAAGTAACCAACTTTTGGGCATTACATTTATTAACCTAACCAAACATAACCTAACCTATACTAGGTACGACCCTCTGTTATACATAGATACAAAATAACATTTCGTACAAGGGCCAAGTAACCAACTTTTGGGCATAACATTTATTAACGTAACCTAACCTAACCTAACCAAACATAACCTAACCTATACTAGGTACGACCCTCTGTTATACATAGATACAAAATAACATTTCGTACAAGGGCCAAGTAACCAACTTTTGGGCATAACATTTATTAACGTAACCTAACCTAACCTAACCAAACATAACCTAACCTATACTAGGTACGACCCTCTGATATACATAGATACAAAATAACATTTCGTACAAGGGCCAAGAAACCAACTTTTGGGCATAACATTTATTAACCTAACCTAACCTAACCTAACCAAACATAACCTAACCTATACTAGGTACGACCCTCTGATATACATAGATACAAAATAACATTTCGTACAAGGGCCAAGAAACCAACTTTTGGGCATAACATTTATTAACGTAACCTAACCAAACCTAACCAAACATAACCTAACCTATACTAGGTACGACCCTCTGATATACATAGATACAAAATAACATTTCGTACAAGGGCCAAGAAACCAACTTTTGGGCATAACATTTATTAACCTAACCTAACCTAACCTAACCAAACATAACCTAACCTATACTAGGTACGACCCTCTGTTATACATAGATACAAAATAACATTTCGTACAAGGGCCAAGTAACCAACTTTTGGGCATAACATTTATTATACGATGGGCTGAGTAACTATCAAGATGTCGTTTATAAACTTGTTTCTAAAAATAACTTTCAAAACACTAAATAAGTCATGTTGGGCTGAAAAAAAAAAAAAGATTTACGTAGTATGGTGATAACCTTATTAAGATCATATTCAAAGTTCTGTAGCATTAAAAGTCCTTGAAAGTATTATTTTAAAACACGATTACCAATTTTACAGAGACTAAAAATTTGCGTTCAAATTTTTTTAATTCTTAATTCTGTCAACCTTTTTTTAAAATTTTTAAAACAAATAGATGAAGGTAAATTTGAGGTTAGGTTTGGGGTAGGCCTACTTGTGTAGGCTACTATACGGAACCCCTTATTTTTTTGTAAGTTCAAAACTGGAGTAAATATCCTTTGACGAATATTTTTAGGTTCTGTTTCTGTCTACTGCCTATTTCAAACAAAAATAACGTCACTGTACTAAAGTTTTTTTTCCACAAAATAAATATGGCATTATACTCTGGGAAGACTCTAAGGAGGCAAACAATATATGTATGATTAAAAAAAAAAAATCTTAGAATCACGTTAAATAAACCTAAATTTCACTCTTGTAAAGGATTATTTAAAGATTTCGAAAGTTTATCGTTGCCATCTCTTTATTTGTCTAAAGTCTTATGTTTTGTAAACTGTCACAAGCAGAAAATTGTGTACACCACAATTATGACACAAGGAACAGGGAAACAATGTTATACCCGATTCACAGGCTTACTCTGCTGGAAAGGAGTCCTTTATAAGGGCATCAAATTTTACAATCAGTTAAAGTCTACATTTAAGATACTAGAAATATCACTATTAAAAAAAAACTAAAGTAACTGTTGCTGGAGAAAACATATTTATAACATAAATGATTTCCTACAAGATAGGAATCTTTTATAGTGTATAATCTATTTTATATTAAATTTGAGAAATTACCAATCATGTATATATTTGTTACTGTTATGTTTATTAATTTTGTTTGGTATTGTTATGAGTGTGGATGCAATGTCTTCATCTGTATGTATGTGTATTTTTTAAAGATATTTAATATTTATTTCTTGAACAAACTAAAAACATTGTAGAAACTATATGATCTATTGTGACTAATTTTATTCATAGTCATGTAATGTTAAATGAATATTGATTATAGTACTGTAATTATGTGTTATTTGAAGACAAGCTTGCCTACCTGCAACAGTCTCAATGTTATCCAATCAGGTGTAATGCAGTGAAATTCAATAAATATAAAAAACAACTATTTATTCATTCCATTGTTATCCCATTAGGCTATTATGAAAATGACAACATGCACAAGAAATTCTGGACGGACAAGAAATTCAAAATTTTGTTTATTTTCCACCCAATTTTAAAAATAAAAACAACTACGGATTTGCCTTAAAATAGACTTTAAAAAAGGTGTTATTGTATATTTTTGTAACATGACTAGTTTTAGAGTTGTTTCAATAGCTATGAATGGCCACCATTTTGAAACGAGTTTGATTACAATAATGTAACTTAACATACTAACTGAAACTATCAATAGCAACAATTCACACAAATTTGGTTCAATTCGGTTGAGCTGTTTTTTTTTTTAACAATATTTTTTTATAAGAAACCAATAAGTTTTCAACTTTTAAGGAACAGTACCACGAAGTTTGTTGAGTTCAGAAACACCCTGTCTTCATCTATTTTTATGTGAACAACAAAACAAACAAACAAAAAATCGCTTAACCGCGTTGTGTGCGTAAATACAAATAATTGCAAATCAAGTACAGTAACCTCAAGGTAGGAATGTGTCTGAGATGGAGAGGAAAAGAGAGGGCCCCACACTTCATGTGTTGCATTTGCTTTCAGCTGTACAACCCCAATAAAAAAAATATAGACCCCAAATGTTTCTGTGTAAACGCCTACCCTACTTTCGTTTCATTTATCGGTGTAAATAAGTATAAAACGTTTAAAAATTAACTTTTACTTAAACTTTAAGAATTAAATGTAGCTCAGCAGTCATTTGTGTACCTAGTTTTCTTGGAATGGGTTGTACCGTCAAGTCAGGTTAGGGAAGCAAGTGGAAGGGAGGACACGCCCATTACACCAGACACTCTCCTAGTCTGAGGGTACTGTACAATGTATTGTTCCACAGAAAGTGACGTCACAACGTTATAATCACCAAAATTAACATACATTCCTGGAATATTCATGTTGATCAAACAATTTCTCAGAATATATCAAACCTTAGATTAAAAGACATAATAAAGGAAGTTCCCTGATAGTTAAATATATTTTTAACGATTCCAAATTATGAGATAATTCGATCGCCTACTAGGCCTTAAAGACTTTCCCTTGCGGCCTTGGCTTCCTGCAACTCGTAAACAAATTGTAAATGTCTCAAATAACCTTCAACAAGCTATTCAACTGTTTATTTTGTAAATCGCATTATTATGTTCTAAAAACGCTTCCTACCACAGGGATAAGACGATAGAACTATTACACCAATGTATAAAAGCAGATTTTGTGAAAATCTGGTCATAAATCCTCCACACACACGAAATTTAGTGGAAAGTTAAATTAAGTATTGAAGTTAATTCAATGGGAGGGGGGGGTCGGACATTCCAAACGGTTTTTTGCAAATACCTTAAAAAAATTTAATAAATAAAAAAAAACCCCCCATCAAAATAGTTTTTAGTAATTTTTATGTCAGACGCACTGGGGCAGATATATGTCGCTCAAAGTTGAGACCTTTTTTGAAATTATTCGTTGTTTTTTTTTTTTTTTAGTTTAAGCAGATTTTTGTATAGTAAAACCGCTAAATATAGGTATGTAAGTGTTTGTACATGTAATACTAAGTATTTGGTTATAATTTTGTTGGATGTATATATTTATACACACATATAGACACGCAATACAACTAAAAAACCGTGCATTAACACATTTTGCACATTTACATGGAAATAATGACTAATACACATGTGTATAGATGTGCATCTTTGGATTTAGTCAAGTATAATAGGCTAAAATATTTCTACACATATATGTGTGTGTATATACATTTATACAACGCTTACGTTAGAAATCCCGTTTTTGTAGTAGTTGTAGTGTATGTGTATATATGTGCATAAATATATACATGCAAAAATGTATATATATAAATACTTGGTATTACATGTACAAACACTTAAATAGCCATATTTATCGGTTTTAACATATAAAAATCGGCCTAAACTAAAAAAAAGCAAAATGTTTTTCGGAAACTGCCTTATACGAACAATTTCAAAAAAAAAAAAGGTCTCAACTGTGAGTGCTCATATCTGTGTCTGCCGAAAATTACTAAGGACCATTTAATACGAAATTTAGTCAGCTATAACGACTGTATTAAACTTGTATTGATATGTTGCGCTTAGTTTTTGAGATATTTATAAATTATAAAAACCGTTTTGCCCCTCCTTTAAACCCTCAAGGGGAGGGTGGTCCAGCGGTGAGCTGGAGTGTCCGATTCCCCCCCCCCCCATTGTATTAATCCCCCAACTTAACTTTCCACCAAACTTCGTGTCTGGAGAATTTACTTCCGGTAAAAATCTTTATTCCGAGGTCTATATGTGACACTCCGTGTTACAAAGCTTAGAAATTCGTGCCCAAGCATCTAATTTCAGACACTATGTAACAGATAATTTTGAAGAAACTCAACTAAACGCCCCATAAAAATCATTTCATGGATTAGATCCAATTATTTTAAAAAAATGAAAACTCAATCAGCTCTTTGTTTTTGAGGTTAAATTATTTTAAAATCTAACACGGCGTTAGATCGAATTTAAAACGTGAATGTTCATGTCATAAAATGGTTCCAAAACTAACAAAATTACGGGTAAAATGAAAAAAAAAAACTGAATGTTTTGTATTGATTTTAATATTTTAGAATTGATCTCACGATTTTTTATTTTAACTTTCTGGTGTGTTTATCACAGAAATAAAATAGTAGAACATTGTTATAGTGGGGGGTGGGGGAAACTCGCTTGACGTAACTAGGAGAGACGTACTATGTTTTCTCAGATATTTCCTTTAACTGCAATTCAATAAATATTTCAGTTTGTTGGTTATAAAACACGGCAAACAGGTTAGGTTATATATAGAAATAGGAAGTAGTCTGATGTAACTCCCTCTACACCTTGCACGTCACACCTCCGATGCTTTCGCTTGCAAGTACTTAAAATATCGCGTTTGATAATCTTACTATTTAATATTACACCATTACGAAAGCGACATTTCAAATTAAAATTCATAGGAAAAAGAAAATAATTACGATAAACTGTTTTCAACTACTGTACTTCAACTTGAAGTAATGATTTTCCTCTGAAATATACTTTAACTGGAATTCAATCAATATTTTTTTACAGTTTGTTAGTTATAAAAACACGGCGAATAGGTTAGGTTATTTATAGAAGTAGGAAGTACAGTGTACTCAAGGTAGGAATGTGTCTGGGGTTGAGAGGAAAAGAGGGGCCCCACAATTTGTTGCGTTTACTTTCAGCGGTACAACCCCAATAAAAAAATACAGACCTCAAATGCTTCTGTGTAAACGCCTACCCTACTTTCGTTCTTTTTTTATCGGTGTAAATAAGAATAAAACGTTTACAAAATTAAACTTTAAGAATTAAATGTAGCTAAGCAGTAATTTGTGTACCTAGTTTTCTTGGAATGTATTGCACCATCGAGTCAAGTTAGGGAAACAAGTAGAAGAGAGGAAACCAGACACACTCTGAGGGTAGGCCTACTGTTAGTAGGCTGATGTAACACCCTCTTCACCTTGCACGTTACACCTCAGATTGTATCTAAGATCTCACTTGTGAAATCTTACATTTTAATCTTGAATCGCATTAAAACATTAATAATGAAGGAAACTTCAATTTAAAATTCACATAAAAAAGAAAATCATTATGATAAACTTGTTTTCAACTACTGTAATTAAACTTAAAGTAGTTATTTTCCTCATATAAATAAGATTAGGTAATACGGACAATTTTAAAATTGTATTTTCCTACAATAGATATTGTGAATGTTTTTTTAATATATTACTACATATTACGTTATTTTATCTATTTCAAAGAGATATGGTAGACAGCTCTATGGATCAGCTTTGTGATTTAAAAAAAAAAGAAAAAAGTGTTTAAAACCATTTGGATAAACGGTCGAAGCATCGAAAAGCTAGATGTTTTTATACGCATACAGTAGCTAAAGCAAACTACTAAATAAAGTGTTCGTGGTTGTCAACACACATTTTAGTAGTTTTGTTAGTAGTTGCGATGAAATAATAACGTCTTCGTGAAATGATTCGTCAACGTTCGTAAGATATAGCCAGATGGTGTAGTGGGGAAACAATGATCTCAACAGTCATCTCAAGGCCAGATAGTGTAGTGGGGAAACAATGATCTCTGTAACTGAGATGAGCAGTCATCTCTAGGCCAGATGGTGTTGTGGGGAAACAATGATCTCTGTAACTGAGATGAGCAGTCATCTCTAGGCCAGATGGTGTTGTGGGGAAACAATGATCTCTGTAACTGAGATGAGCTGTCATCTCTAGGCCAGATGGTGTTGTGGGGAAACAATGATCTCTGTAACTGAGATGAGGAGTCATCTCTAGGCCAGATGGTGTTGTGGGGAAACAATGATCTCTGTAACTGAGATGAGCAGTCATCTCCAGACCGGATGGTGTTGTGGGGAAACAATGATCTCTGTAACTGAGATGAGCAGTCATCTCCAGGCCGGATGGTGTTGTGGGGAAACAATGACCTCTGTCACTGAGATCGCTGTCATCTCTAGGCCAGATGGTGTTGTGGGGAAACAATGATCTCTGTAACTGAGATGAGCAGTCATCTCTAGGCCAGATGGTGTTGTGGGGAAACAATGATCTCGTAACTGAGATGAGCAGTCATCTCCAGGCCGGATGGTGTTGTGGGGAAACAATGATCTCTGTAACTGAGATGAGCAGTCATCTCCAGGCCGGATGGTGTTGTGGGGAAACAATGGCCTCTGTAACTGAGATCGCAGTCATCTCTAGGCCAGATGGTGTAGTGGGGAAACAATGATTTATGTAACTGAAATGAGCAGTCATCTCTAGGCTAGATGGTGTTGTGGGGAAACAATGATCTCTGTAACTGAGATGAGCAGTCATCTCCAGGCCGGATGGTGTTGTGGGGAAACAATGACCTCTGTAACTGAGATAGCAGTCATCTCTAGGCCAGATGGTGTAATGGGGAAACAATGATTTATGTAACTGAAATGAGCAGTCATCTCTAGGCCAGATGGTGTTGTAGGGAAACAATGATCTCTGTAACTGAGATCGCAGTCATCTCTAGGCCAGATGGTGTAGTGGGGAAACAATGATCTCTGTAACTGAGATGAGCAGTCACCTCTTGGCCAGATATTGTAGTGGGGAAACAATGATCTCTGTAACTGAGATGAGCAGTCACCTCTAGGCCAGATATTGTAGTGGGGAAACAATGATCTCTGTAACTGAGATGAGCAGTCATCTCTAGGCCAGATGGTGTAGTGGGGAAACAATGATCTCTGTAACTGAGATGTGCAGTCATCTCTAGGCCAGATGGTGTAGTGGGGAAACAATAATCTCTCTAACTGAGATGAGCAGTCATCTCTAGGCCAGATGGTGTAGTGGGGAAACAATGATCTCTGTAACTAAGATCGCAGTCGTCTCTAGGGCAGATGGTGTAGTGGGGAAACAAAGATCTCTGTAACGGAGATGAGCAGTCATCTCTAGGCCAGATGGTGTAGTGGGGAAACAATAATCTCTCTAACTGAGATGAGCAGTCATCTCTAGGCCAGATGGTGTAGTGGGGAAACAATAATCTCTCTAACTGAGATGTGCAGTCATCTCTAGGCCAGATGGTGTAGTGGGGAAACAATAATCTCTCTAACTGAGATGAGCAGTCATCTCTAGGCCAGATGGTGTAGTGGGGAAACAATGATCTCTGTAACTAAGATCGCAGTCGTCTCTAGGGCAGATGGTGTAGTGGGGAAACAAAGATCTCTGTAACGGAGATGAGCAGTCATCTCTAGGCCAGATGGTGTAGTGGGGAAACACTGGCAACCTCTGTCACTGAGATGCCCAGTCGTTATAGGACAGTTGGAGTAATGGGAATTAAGAAGTTCGGAAAACCTGTGTAACAAACTGTTTTAAACAAACTTACCTTATACTTGATACACCAAAACAAATTTAACATATTCCTCTAAGTCAAAAAGATAAACTTTTGTACATTGCATTTAGAGGATCAGCTTATATTAAATTGTCTGATGCAAGTATCATGATCGACAATAATTAACAATCGACTTGTTCTGTCTTTAGGAATTTTCTTTTAAAATAAACTATTAGGGGACTTCCTTTATTATGTCATATATTATGTGTTGACAACCTCATTTGAATAATTCGGGATTCACTTGATGATGGAATAGAGCCGCGAAACGCGTCATATTAAAAAGAACAAGAGGTCAAGTGACGGATTTAAAAAGTAAAATACTTTATTCTGAAAACTAAAATGTCATTAAATGTTAATTCTTGGTAATTGTCTACAAAGATATTAATTTAAATAATTATCAAACTAATGAATAGTAAGGAATATTGGAGGGGGAGAAACCTGTCCCTCAACAGCCAAGACAAACAAAGCTGAAGATAAGGCGTGGTAAGGTGTGGGAGTTCGGTCTTGCGCACAAACTTGTTCTTTTGTTTGTTGTTAATCTATAATTAGAATTGAACATTCGATTTGAGAAATGATATGAACATAACCTCAAAATAAACTAACCAATTTATAAAACTGATCACAAAAATCACATAATTAAAATTGATCTATACACTGTTATTATGAATATAGTAACGCTCTAATTAAGTTACACTATACTAATGTACCGGGTGTTCAAAAAGTCTGGATACCCCATGATATTTTGCTGGATGCAATTACCCTAGTTAACAACAAACTTTGATACACATTAACTGCCATATTTCGCTAGGGGGAGAGGGGATGTCCCACTGGGGAAATCGGGAAAATCTTCAATATGAGCATAGGTCGAGTAATACCTCATTTTAAAGGTCTTTGTTAATAGAACACATTATCGAAACTCGGAAAAGACACCTCCTCAAAGTTTGCTTCCCTCTAATCTAACTCAAAAAGTAATTGACGGTTCTGTAAAGACTAAAACAGTATTTTAGTTTATAACTTTTTTGTTTTCATTACTACATTAATTTGATGTGCTGCCACTTCCGATTGGATCGTCTTTTTGCGAGTGTTTTAAAGAGTTGGTCAAAAGAGACCAAATAGGAAAGATGAAAGAGAGGGATCTAACCCAAGACTACATGGAAAAAGTGTGGATACAGCTAGGGTTCCTCGGGATTGCTCCGCCTGTACTCACTATAGTGAACAGCTGACGATATCTGTGCTTAATACGCTAAGGGGTTTTGAAGTGAATACTTCTTTACGCCCGGTAGAGCAATTTTTGGGTGCTGTTAAATCGATGTGGTGAAAGAAAAAATCGTCACGAAAATGACGTCACGATATCTAGCAGCTGAGGCTTAAATAAAGTATACATCAGAGATATCCAATTAAAACAGCTGATTATTTTTCTATGTAAAATTTAATTCAGCTGGACTTATGTAGGCTAGAGGACATATTTGTTTGCTGTTATGCATTAAATTAAAATTTTTTTTAATCTTGGTAATTTACTAGAATACACAAGAGCTTTTCTTTATCATATTATATTTATTATCAGTTGAAGGATATTTTACGAGACATCGGTAAAAAAAAAAATATTAAACGGATCTTGGTAGTTTACTAGAACACACAAGAGGTTTTTAAATCATATTTTAGGCCTATACCATTAAAGGATATTTTACGAGATTTCGGTAAAATTCTTTTGTTTTACGACGTTTTCAGACGAACGTAAATCTACGAAAAGTATTGCACTAACTTTCTCAGACTCCCATAAATAGTCAAATTAATAATCAGTGCAAACATATTGCACAAACTTTCTCACATAACCATATATATTAAAAATAAAAATCTAAGAAAAATATTGCACTAACTTTCTCTTACTCCCATACATAGTCAAACTAATAATCAATGCAAAAATATTGCACAAACTCTCTCACATACCCATAAGTAATAAAACTAAAAATCAACGAAAAATATTGCACCAACTTTCTCAGACGCCCAAACATAAAAAACTATTAATTTTAATATTTGAAATGAAACTTCTATTAGCGTGCTTTAGCCTATTATTAATATTTAAAATTTATAGTTAGAATATTCACTTCTGTCTACCGTCCCGCGACGGTAACATTTTTTTGTGAGTAGAACTCCTCCTACAGTTTTCGTCGTTGGATAGAGGTCAGCCTAAAGTTGTTTCCGCCCAAATATCAAAAAGATGTATCATAAGAGAGGGAAAGTAAAAGGGATGAACGTTTTTACCATTAACTGTGCTAATTTTTATTGAAAAAATTATAAACATCTGACTTTGAATTAAGAACTCGCTTAGCGCGTTGGGGTTGCACCCCAATCCCCCCGGGGCTTCCCCTTACACACCCAGTGTATTTTGACAAACAGGGGAGAGGAGATGGAGTAGGGATTTAACATTGGATCAAAATTATAAATAAAAACTTATTAATTTGCACACATTATTTTATTTTTCGACACACAAAACATCTAGAATCAACAAATTTGGGATTCTAACTGTCATAAGCGTGCCAAATTCTATGATTCTAGCTGTCCTACAATAAGTGTGTCAAAAGATTTAAATAATTTTTGGAAAACGTACAAAAATTTACCTAAGATCGAAAATCTAGCTGTATCTAACGTACAACCGATGGAAATACGAAAAAGTCAGGGAAACAAACTTCTAGATATCACCAAATCCGTGGCTGCTGGTACAATCCGTTTTTAGTCACAATAGACCTCCCAAAAAAGTCTCACCGACTTTAAAGTTGCGTCCGCCATTTTGATTTTTTTAAATTTTTGTAAGTTTCCCGTTGGTTACAAGTTAAAAGCTACAAGTTTGCCAAATTTAAAGTTTTCAGCTCATTTGGAAGTAGGTTAGAGTTTGTATAGATGAGTGACCAACACAAGGGGTTTGAGGTTATTTTTTAAAGAAGTGCTGTTATGTGCGTTGTGATTATTTGTTTTAGACGAAATATGGTATTTATCAGTTTGTTTTGACCGGGTTATACAGTATTTTGAAATAAGATTGTTTTTTAAACTTACACTGAAGGTAACAACATGAAAATTATGCGTGGAAAAGAACATTGATTCGTACACAAAAGATGGCAGGTGAAGTTATATCATTTACAATTGGACCAATGAATGAACGTTTCAAATCAATTTAAAACAGTGATTAAATTTACAGATATCGAGCAACGAGTAACCTAGTTTTTTAAAATTCTATTTACAGAAAAAATCTACATATTTTTACTACGTTTCAGAGTAGAAGTATTTACAATAAGGGCTGGAGAATGTTTGTAAGTTTAACCGCTCTACAATTGTTTAAACAAAAATTACTTTAGATAATCACTTACCTCAAGATATGTTAAGAAGCCAAAACAATATCACTTACCTAAAACAGAGAAAATACCAAATTAGTTTTATAGCTTGAGAGAAAATCGTAACAAATTATTTATAAACAGTTACTTTTATCTCCCCCCCCCTTATCCGTCGATGGAATAATCATATAAAGCGTACTGGTTGTAACATGTTTTAATATTCAACCTAATCACTTCCACACAAAAATTCCAGATCTGGATTTACCATTCAAAAAATTAAAATGAATTATGAACGTCAACTAGTATCACAAAATTGGCCGATATAAATCATTTGTAGAAATTTGAACGTTTACGTAAAATACTCGTTAAGAACTCTTCGCGAATAGGCTAAGAAAGCGGTCAGTTAAAGCCTTCATTTTAGCAAAATCGTTAGAGCAGTTTCTGAAAATAAGAATTATATATTTTTGTCTTATTTCTTAAATTTTGAGTTATCGAAAAAATGAGGGGGAAATCACCCAAGACATGGCCAAAATATGAAAACTGTACAGTAAGAGCACTGTACAAACCAACAAAAAACACGATTTTGTCAAAACGGATCATTCCTATCTGTAAAACTAACAAATAAACATCCAAGAAAGTTTGTGCAAGATTTATTTAATTTATATTGATTCGGTTTTCATACTGGCGCCCGCATGCAATTCAATTAACAAGACTAAAATAATATGTAGCCGAAGGTTGAGGCGCTATCTATAGAGATATATTTGTACTAAAACATCATATGTTTTTAGTGGATGACGAATAAAGGCGCTCGCTAATTACACTTTTTAGGCCACAGTTATCTTTTCAACTATTGTCAACTTGAATCAATAAATGTTTTTAAAATAACGATTTTTTGAATAAATTAGATTAAATTTCGTTTTGTAGTTCATCATACACATAAGGTGAATATTCTATTTTTACGACGATGAAATGTCCACTGATCCTATCCGTATTGATTTTACATACTAAATGTATTGCCCATCTCCATGCTATGGTTTGAAGCACAGAAATTACAGACTCTAGTGCTGCCATCTAAAGGGCCACTTCTGGTAACGTGCTGTCTATCGTCTCCAGGAGTTCTTAGCAAGTCTCATTGTATTCTATTTCATAAATGGACTCTTTTTCCTTGAAGTAAGGCTAAAGTCACTAAAATGTGTTGGGACCTCCAGCCTCGCAAGTTTATCCACAAACTAGATTTTACAGATCATTGAGGTTGAAAACCAAAAAAATCGGTCGTTAATTTCAAATTGACGGCCGTCTTCATACGTCAACTTTCCACAGCAGCTTATTTTATACAGATTTATAATCTGAAGTCAAAGAGTTACTATACAAATTTTTTTTTTTTTCATTATAAAAACATAACCTCAAAAGTGATTTTCGTAATGGTTGTTAATACAAATAGAGAGCGCGTGTGAAGGTTTTGTTTTTCTAAAACAGTGTATGAAACTTTTAAGGTAAAACAAAAGTCTACGCGTAATATTCGCGTTTCAAAAACCCGAGATGAAATGTTACTTGAAGACCAATCACAATCCAGTCGATCATTACAAGTTTCTAAAAGGTTAACGACGCAATCGATGAAGATCAACTATGTAATTTCCGAAGTGACCAATTTATATCCGAGTTCATGTGAGCATAGATTAACGTAAGATTGAAATGAAAAAAACCTTCGATGACGAAATAATAAATTTGAAGAGGTCGTCGAAAATTTAGATTCAAATGATGATACCGTATAATTTTTCAATTTTAAAAGTTTTTGAAATTGTGACCGGAGGTCTTGGTGTTATGGTTACGAGTTGGAAACCAATGGAAAACACTGGATTCATCAAGGCCAAGAAGGCCCGACAGGTTCGAACCAATGTCAAGACAATGTTGATTTGTTTTTTTTTACACAATAATAATGGAAACGTGTGTAAGAAATTTATTCCTCAGGGTACACAGTGAATTTATTTAGAGGTTATCCCTCTCAGACACTATATGGACTGTGTATTCCCCTCATGATCGTGGATAATATCATCAATTACAGAGAGGGTTAAAAGAGATTATACTAAGAAGACGAAAAAACGTGTAGATCTCCTCCACAACGCCTGCGCAGAATGCCTCCACAATCAATCAGCATCTAACAGTTTTGTCGAAAACATGGCGGTGGTCTTACATTCCACCTAAAACTAACTTCGCTGTACGCAAATTTGTCAGTTCCTATGAATGAAACGTGAAGAAATGTAGGTGTTAAAAAACTTGAGCGCCGAATACGTCCAGAACTGTTTGAGGAGTGGACAAGACGTTAGATAGAATACAACTAGAACACAAGGTTTCACAAAAATTACGATTAGTTAATCAAACGCGTTTCAACGACAACGTCGCCATCCTCAGTGATAAATGAGCTGCAATAACTAAACTTAACTTGTAATAAAAGAAAAATAAGACGTTCATACAATGATTTTTTAAAATTTTTATTGTTGTTTAAAAACAAAATACCTCTCGGCCCTTATCGCCTTATATATATATATAAAAAAAAAAATAAAAAATAAAAAATAAAAAAAACTTATAGACCTCGAATACTGTAATAGCGTCAGGGTCGGTAAAGAACAAGAGTAGATCAATAAAACCCTGATAGGATATATAAATAGGGATCTAATCCAATGTTAAATGAAAAAAGGGTGTTCTAGGTTCTCTAGGATTTGCCAAAATTGAAAAAGGATTTTTTTAAAAATAACATTCCTGAAATTTTTTGGTAACTCCTCCCCATATTTACAGCTATTTTGATCGCGATTTTTGTCAGATTTTCTTTAAAATTGGAGCAATTTAAGTTTTTTACAATATCTTGGACAAGTTCGTTGACAAACAAAAATGAGCTGATTTCAATATAGGGATAAATTTTAACGTTTGCCCTATTAGTGTCCTCGAATATATTATTTTGTATGTATCTTGAAACGAAGGGCTACATACATCCAAACATATAAATATACGCGTCTCAAAAAATGGGAAAGTTATTGTTGTAAAGCGAGAATTTTAACTTAATAAAATACAAATTTTGAAAACAAAAAACAGTTAAAATCTATTCAAAAGTCAGAATATAGTAGGCCTAGTACGAATTATACAAATAAATGTTTTCATATTTCAACATGATGGTTTGAACCGAATTTTCTGAAGATTCTTCACTTGAAACTGGGGTTTTAACTCTTGGACACTTCAATATTTAATTTATTTGTTCTTCCATATATCCAACTTAGTAGTATATCTATCTTCTAGTTAAGTCTGAATACTGACTATACGACTGCAAGTCACTATTACAGTTACCTTGGTGCATTCCCCACAGATACTTCTATAACGATCAGAAGCCCCATAAGAGTTTGTATTTGGCTTAGTTATAATATTACCAGGATAATCACAAAAGATTCACCTGGGGGGGGGGAGACACATAAAGATGAGACCCCAGTAAAACAGTTTAATTTTTTGAAAAGAAAATACTTCTCTGTCACTGTCGCCGAAGAAGAAGGTAAGACTATAAAATAAAAACTCCTAGCCCTAGAATACTGTACAGCATCAGAATCGGAAGAGAACAAGAGTTGGCCAAGAAAGACCTGATAGGAAAGATGAAAGAGTGGGGTCTAACAGATTGCATAATTTTGTTTTCTTGTTGTTTAAGGGCAACGGTCACCATCGTCGAGGAATTAGATATGACAATGAAATAAAGACCCTCTAGTCCTTGAGTATTCATAGCGTTAGGGTCAGAAAGGAACAAGAGTTGGTCAAAAAGTCCTGATAGTAGAGATGAAAGAGAGGAATTTAACCCAAGACTACATGGAAAAGTTGAATACCCAGCTAGGTTTCCTCAGGATTGCCAACTCTGTGAGCCAATGAGGGTAGGACTATATAAAGAAAGATGTAGAACCAGCTAGGTTCCCTCAGGATTGCCAACTCTGTTAGCCGATGAGGGTAAGACTATATAAAGAAAGATGTAGAACCAGCTAGGTTCCCTCAGGATTGCCAACTCTGTTAGCCGATGAGGGTAAGACTATATAAAGAAAGGTGTAGAACCAGCTAGGTTCCTCGGGTTTGCCACTCCCGCACTCGCTATGAATGAACCTATAAGGATCTCAGTAAAACATATTTAATATTAAGTTGCAACAATTCATTTAATGAATTTACACATTTTAAAACCAATATGGCTAATAATCTACAAATATAATTGAAAGAAAATCCCGTCCTGTCACTTCAGCTTATCAGCGCGCAAGACCAGTATTATTTGTATTTATTTTCGGTTGTTTGTTTCATGATAACTAACATTTACAAAACAGCTGTATTTGTTCTAAATTGTAAACTTTGTGGTCGTGTGATAACATTCAACAATATTTATGACTTTAAAGTACGACATTTAAAACTAACAGAGATACTTTTATATTTTCTTTAGTTGTTTCAGATGCAGATTTTGTATGTTCCAGAACGCCAAAAATACAATAGTTATGTCATTCTAAAAACAAATCAAAAATTAGATTCGTTTCCTCACGTCAATCTATTACAAACGAACATTTAATGGGAGTTCATTCTTGTTTTTTGACAATTATTCCTGAACTATAATATTTTTTTAAATTATTACTTAATGATGGAATATCTGTATTAATATTATTGTTTGTTCGGACATTTGCCATCATGTTTGACTCTTCCCCCCTCCCGGTTGGCAGATTGTTTCACGACCGTTAGTTGTTCTGTGACCTATTTTGATTGGTATTTGTCAGCTGCTGTGTACTCCGTTCATGATCTCTTTTGACTTGTGGTTTCCTGATCACATGCGAGTTTCTTTTTAGTTTTTGACCGCTCAGGGTTTGTCCTGAGTGTTTTTTCCTTAGGTTTAGTTTCTGAACATAGGCCTAGACGTCTAGGCGTGTGTTCTGTCTGCATGTTTTAGTTTGTAAGTTAGGCACTTGATAACGGGAGTTGATTTATACTCTCGAAACGCCGTGTATTGTGTCTTATACACTAATGATGCCAAATGTCTGAACAAACAATAATATTAATAATAATTTTATCTACGACTGTAAAACGCTTATTTCAAATCCACTATTAGAATTGTAACAAGTCTCATTAACGTTCAACTTTTCAACTACTGTACAGATTTTTCAACCAATCACAGCTCAAAACCACCAACAGAAAGCCAAGGTTTTTACAACTACAATTCTAAAGCTTTATTTGTCATATTTTTTTGTTATTTTGGTACTTATGTTCTTTTTCTGTAAGTTCAAAACTCGAAACATCCTTTTGAGGATATTTCTAAGTTCTGACATCTGTCACTGCAAAAACAAACAAAAATAACATAACTGCGACTTTCATTCACTCCACTGCAAACCTTTCAAGTTCAGCCGTTCATCCCAACTAGACATCGTCACTATGAGATCAGTGCTACTGCAACACTCTTACGAGAATCATTGTTTGTATTTAATAGCAGTTTGAGTTGTTATTTTACCGATTTATTAAATTATGTTGGTTTTAAACTGAACAATATCATAAATCTATTTGAATATGTAACATAACCTGGCTTAACCTAACCTATTCGAGTTTTTAGTGAAAAAAAAAAAAAAAAAAAAAAAATGTAGATCAGATTTAAGAAAACAAGAATCACCACAAATAGGTTAGGTTATTATATACAAAAATTGCAGTATTATATTAATTAGTTCCTGTTTGATAGTTTGATATACCAAAAGAGAGGGGGGGATCCGTATAACACACAAGTACTGATATTTTTAACCTAATGTATCTAATGTTGAACTGTGTTGTACGTAGTGAATTTTTTCTATTTAAAAATAATTTAAAATGAGTGACAGTAGTTGTGTTGAAGAAAATATGGTCCTCCCAAATCCTAATTACACTATGAATTGATTGTTTAAGTTACTTCAGCAATGTTATATCTATAATTAATCAGACGGAGTTTCAAGTATGTCTTCTTGATAAAATTAATTTCTTATTTTCCAATACTCTATTAAATTCTCCTATCTAAAGTAGTCAAAGATAAAGTAGTATGCAACCTATGTAGTCCATTAACGCACTCCTTTGAAGTTTAAAAGACACACCCTCAGTTACTTCAAATTTCGTGTCATTAAACTTTACATTTTACTAAGAATTTAATCAAAATCGGTCGGGCTAATGTTGAAAAATTACGTTCTATAACCTATAGTAATTTATTTGCACTTTCGTGCAAACTCACGATACGAGTTTGAGATTGGGTTACGGTTAGGTTAGGTTGGGTTAGGTTAGGTTAGGTTAGGTTAGGTTGGGTTGGGTTGGGTTAGGTTAGGTTAGGTTAGCTCTGTTCTTAATTTTGGCGTTGTGCGAGTGTTTAATTAGGAATTAACTTTAATTCTGAAATGTATTATTAATCTTTTTAAAGCAGGGTAACCATTGGTGCACTGGCAGACGTGTAGTGAGTGTTTTAAATCTCAAAACGGGCTTTCGCGTCAAAAACAGTATCGTTTCCAAAATGTTCGCCGAAAGCTTTATTGTAACGTTGACGACTCAAATGGTTAGCAAACGTCACTCCTCGAAACATTCAAAACAGAGGTAGCCTATATATAAACTAAAATGGAAGTCTTAAAAAATTTCATTCGATAAAAGTCGTCAATTAAACAGATTTATTATAATATTCACAGTTGTTCCGCAGCAGAACGACGTATAGATTATGATTTAAAGATTGAAAAACACGAATAGCCTTCAAGGCCTATGATATAACCTAAATAGGCCTAATCTGGAGTCGAGATCAATTGAATTTCCATGAAATTCTAATCCAAGCAGTATAATAGACAAACAAATCACACATAAATGGTTACGATACTGACAAAATAGACCTTCAACATTGGCTTTAAATATTTAGATCCTCATAAGTTTTTCATAAACTGTCCGTTAAGATTTTGATTGTGTCCGCCATACAGTTCTGTTTCATAAACTTGATTAAGGTATTCAAAGAAATGTATATAATTGGTTGCTGTCTTACTTAACTTGTAAAAAAAAACAGTAGTGTATAGAAACCCTGTGGATCGCACTGCCAATCATGAGAAATCAATTCTTGAGGAGTCTCTCATGGAGCAATATTGGATCCCTCACTGTTTTTTGGTTTATGTAAATGTCCAACCTTACAATATTGGAGAAGCAAAAACTGTCCTCTTTGCTGCTGATGACACAATTTTAACAAAATTTGAGAAGAATGTTGTTGACCTAGATTTAGATGAATCTCAAATTAAAATGTGGCGCTATTGAAAATAAAGAAAACAAAGATTCCTCGAACCACAAAAACAAGAAACAAAACTACGATTATAATTAATATAGTATGTACATAAATAATCCGTTATGTACATTTCGATGACAAAGTCATCATCCTCAGACGTTTACAGCAAAAAAAAATTGGGTAAAACTATTAAATTACTACTTTTATATTATTAGGTAATCGTACGGATAAAATTCTGGAGACGTCTGGAATTTATTAAATTAATGTTATTCGTGTGATTTATCTCGGGCAAACAAAAAGAAAAATTATTTCGAGATTCAAAGAACACTTATTAAATATAACAGACCTGACAAATCTAGTGTGGCTGAGCACGTACTTCAAACCAATCACAATTTAGAGTTAAATAAAGTTAAATTAAAGAAAGAAGTTACATCCAACAGATAATATTAGACAGTTTCGAAAGTATTTTGATATTTAGAGCTGACAATAGAATGTTACTAAACACAGATAACCTAACCTATTCCTCGCTCGTCTTTCTTTTCCTCGATTAAACCAAAATAATAGCTTTCACATCAGATTAGTGGATTAGTCTGTATTTGTTTGTTACAAATATTAGTTTTCCTTTTATATTACTAGTTTGTCATTTATCTACTAATAACCCACGAAGTCAGGGCAAAAAACGGGATTTATTCTGATCCAGAGTGAAACTGCACAAAATGACTTGTGTCATAGCTCATTTTATTCGTTAGAGTTTCTAGATCAAAGATGAACCCCGTCTCTTATTTCATATTACGTTTAATCAGACATAATTCTTATTGTTTATATTTATTATTAAATAAACAAATTATTAAGTTTCCGCAAAAAAAACTGTTTAAAACTTGGATCTAGACACTCTAACGAATAAAATGAGCTATGACACAAGTCATTTTGTGCAGTTTCACTCTGGTTCAAAGTAAACGCTGTTTTTCCCGTTTTTGCCCTGACTAACGCCTTCTTGGACATTGCTGGGCTAGGTATGGTTAAGTTTGACCTTTGAGTAGGGTCCAGGACCTGGACTCCAGGTCTACCGCAGGACGCTTCATCGTGCTGGGCACGAGTATTTTTCCTAAACCTTGTGACATTTGAAGCATGTCTGAATTATTTACTTATACAGGGGTATTGAAAAGTCTGGAGACGGCTTAATATATTTGATATTAATTTGGCAAGAAGAGTAAAACTCTGCAAATCCATTAGGTAGCTAAACAACTATATTCTAAGGCTCCTGCCGACTCTTCACCTCCAATGGTGGACAGCCCACGAAGAACCATTAGAGAATCTTAAATGTAAGCATAGGTTGAAACGTACATCATTTTAAAGGCTTTGTCAAGCAGAGATAAATGCCGCAAACCGCAATTCAAAAGGGTTATTCATTAAAAAATAGCGGCTGATTTTCAAAATAAGGCGTAAAATAGCCGCAGGATTTCTGAATACTTGTTCATAGATATGGGCTGGAAAATTAAAAATTCGCATATTTTTAAGGGTGTTCAGTCACCATTCATCCCTAATGGGGGAATGGCCCACAAGGAGTCAGAAAAAAATTTCAGACGCAAGCATACGTTAAGATACACCATGTATTACGGCTTGTCGAAAAATAACAGTTTACTGAGGCCACGAAATTATTGATCATTACCGGGTACGTGAAAGGTACTTACACCTCCTTTCATATAGTCTTTGGTTAGATCCCTCTCTTTCATCTTTCCTATCAGATCTTTTTTTATCAACTCTTCTTCTTTTCCGACCCTGAAGTTATTATAATATTCGAAGACTAGGAGTGTTTATCCAATCTTTCTTTTTATTTTTAATATCAAATTAAGCTAACCTCCAAAATCAGCAAATTGTCTGTAAAACTTTCTATTGTCGCTAAGAACCGACTTCCTGATATTACATTCAACTGAGTCCTTAGGCAAATAAACATTTACCAAGACAAAAGCCAGTTTGCTTTCAATAAGATAACCTTCAAACGAGAAAGTTGTTTTCAACGATATATAATTGGTAAAAGTAACTTTTGTTGTCGGACATTTTCCCATTAAAAACACATCTCTTGACCTGCGTCACATATCTCTTGATAGATAAGACTCCCTACAAACCTGGTAAACATAAGTTTCGTTTACTTAATTAAACAACCATGGACTTCTATTACTTGTTTAACGGTGATTATTATTAAAATAATATGTTTTACATTTATCTGGACGTTGCGGTGGTACACGTGATTTGCTCGTGTCTTTGTTGTGATTTAACTTAAGCTAAAAACCTTAGTTTTTGAAATTTGTCTTCGTAAATTGGCAGAAAAGATCGTCCAGTTAGATATCTAGAGTCTAGAACGTTACGGAGGGGATATGAACATAACATAACCTAACCTAACCTAACCAAACCTAACCTTGTGATTTAACTTAAGCTAAAAATCTTAGTTTTTGAAATTTGTCTTCGTAAATTGACAGAAAAGATCGTCCAGTTAGATATCTAGAGTCTAGAACGTTACGGAGGGGATATGAACATAACATAACCTAACCTAACCTAACCAAACCTAACCTTGTGATTTAACTTAAGCTAAAAACCTTAGTTTTTGAAATTTGTCTTCGTAAATTGGCAGAAAAGATCGTCCAGTTAGATATCTAGAGTCTAGAACGTTACGGAGGGGATATGAACATAACATAACATAACCTAACCTAACCTAACCTAACCAAACCTAACTTAACATAACCTAACCTAACCTCTTTCGAGTTCTTGGTAAAAAAAATATGTAGATCAGATCTAGCAAGCATCACCTGTAGCAAGATACATGTAACAAGATGTAGATCACATGTAGCAAAAAATGCAGCAAGCATAACGGCAAATAGGTTAGGTTAGGTTATTAAACTTGGCTCAACCTAACCTATTAGAGTTTTTGGTAATTTTTTTTATACGGACAGAGATTAATTTTGGGTGGTTGAAAAGTGGTTTTTTTTAAAGAGAACCTAAAAGAAGAACGCTTCACTTTTTTTTTTTTTTTTTTTTTTTTTTTTTTTTTTTTTTTTTTTTTTTTTTTTTTTTTTTTTTAATGAATTGATTTGAAATGTTTACGTACTGATAAGCAAGTTTCAGTAAATGTGTTTTTATAATTTATCAATTAGAGTGAGATTTTCTGGGGAAAAAATGTATTGTTTCGTTTAGCGAAAACCACACTTGGAAATGGGCTACAAAAGTAAGTAATGAACAAACTAAAATTGTTAAAAGTAATATCTTAATCATTTTTTAAGGTAGACAAAGAAATACTTCCTCAAGGGCTTGGTAATACCGAGGGTAGCACCTTGGGTTACACCCCTCTCTTTCATGTTTCCGTACATGTCTATCTTGACCAACTCTAGTTTTTCCTACCCCTGGCGGTATTAGAGTGTTCGAAGGCTAAATGTCTTTATTTTATATTATTTTCATCTCTTTTTAAAGGCTGTGATGACCAAGAGGTTTTCGCCTTTAAAAGGATAACCTAATATCAAAAGTTTTGAATTTATGTTTATAACCTACTCCAGACAATTTTGGCTGAAACGGATACAATTTGAAAACATTCACCTTGTTAAACTACCGACTTTCGTCCTCTCCCTTTACTGATGATTTGTTCAACTGAAACAATGATCAGTGATTTTCATACTTGCCCAGATCTGAGACGTGATTTGTTATTCGATTGTGTCATATCTCTCTAATATGATAGCTAAGAGTGATTTAGTAATACAGAAGATTGGTGTTTCACTAATCTGTGATTCTCTCTCCCTTTACTGATGATTTGTTGAACTAAACGAGATAAACAGTGATTTTCATACTTGCCCCCTGATCTGAGACGTGATACTTTATTGGGTTGTTTCGTATCTTTCAAAAACGATACCTGAGATTTCTCTAACAGTGATTTAGTAATACAGAAGATTGGTGTTTCACTAATCTGTGATTCTCTCTCCCTTTACTGATGATTTGTTGAACTAAACGAGATAAACAGTGATTTTCATACTTGCCCCCTGATCTGAGACGTGATACTTTATTGGGTTGTTTCGTATCTTTCAAAAACGATACCTGAGATTTCTCTAACAGTGATTTAGTAATACAGAAGATTGGTGTTTCACTAATCTGTGATTCTCTCTCCCTTTACTGATGATTTGTTGAACTAAACGAGATAAACAGTGATTTTCATACTTGTCCCTGATCTGAGAAGACGTGATACTTTATTGGGTTGTTTCGAATCTTTCAAAAACGATACCTGAGATTTCTCTAACAGTGATTTAATAATACAGAAGATTGGTGTTTCACTAATCTGTGATTCTCTCTCCCTTTACTGATGATTTGTTGAACTAAACGAGATAAACAGTGATTTTCATACTTGCCCCCTGATCTGAGACGTGATACTTTATTGGGTTGTTTCGTATCTTTCAAAAACGATACCTGAGATTTCTCTAACAGTGATTTAGTAATACAGAAGATTGGTGTTTCACTAATCTGTGATTCTCTCTCCCTTTACTGATGATTTGTTGAACTAAACGAGATAAACAGTGATTTTCATACTTGCCCCTGATCTGAGAAGACGTGATTTGTTATTGGGTTGTTTCGTATCTTTCAAAAACGATACCTGAGATTTCTCTAACAGTGATTTAATAATACAGAAGATTGGTGTTTCACTAATCTGTGATTCTCTCTCCCTTTACTGATGATTTGTTGAACTAAACGAGATAAACAGTGATTTTCATACTTGTCCCTGATCTGAGAAGACGTGATACTTTATTGGGTTGTTTCGAATCTTTCAAAAACGATACCTGAGATTTCTCTAACAGTGATTTAATAATACAGAAGATTGGTGTTTCACTAATCTGTGATTCTCTCTCCCTTTACTGATGATTTGTTGAACTAAACGAGATAAACAGTGATTTTCATACTTGCCCCCTGATCTGAGACGTGATACTTTATTGGGTTGTTTCGTATCTTTCAAAAACGATACCTGAGATTTCTCTAACAGTGATTTAATAATACAGAAGATTGGTGTTTCACTAATCTGTGATTCTCTCTCCCTTTACTGATGATTTGTTGAACTAAACGAGATAAACAGTGATTTTCATACTTGCCCCCTGATCTGAGACGTGATACTTTATTGGGTTGTTTCGTATCTTTCAAAAACGATACCTGAGATTTCTCTAACAGTGATTTAGTAATACAGAAGATTGGTGTTTCACTAATCTGTGATTCTCTCTCCCTTTACTGATGATTTGTTGAACTAAACGAGATAAACAGTGATTTTCATACTTGCCCCCTGATCTGAGACGTGATACTTTATTGGGTTGTTTCGTATCTTTCAAAAACGATACCTGAGATTTCTCTAACAGTGATTTAGTAATACAGAAGATTGGTGTTTCACTAATCTGTGATTCTCTCTCCCTTTACTGATGATTTGTTGAACTAAACGAGATAAACAGTGATTTTCATACTTGCCCAGATCTGAGACGTGATTTGTTATTCGATTGTTTCATATCTCTCTAATATGATAGCTAAGAGTGATTTAATAATACAGAAGATTGGTGTTTCACTAATCTGTGATTCTCTCTCCCTTTACTGATGATTTGTTGAACTAAACGAGATAAACAGTGATTTTCATACTTGCCCAGATCTGAGACGTGATTTGTTATTCGATTGTGTCATATCTCTCTAATATGATAGCTAAGAGTGATTTAATAATACAGAAGATTGGTGTTTCACTAATCTGTGATTCTCTCTCCCTTTACTGATGATTTGTTGAACTAAACGAGATAAACAGTGATTTTCATACTTGCCCCCTGATCTGAGACGTGATACTTTATTGGGTTGTTTCGTATCTTTCAAAAACGATACCTGAGATTTCTCTAACAGTGATTTAGTAATACAGAAGATTTGTGTTTCACTAATCTGTGATTCTCTCTCCCTTTACTGATGATTTGTTGAACTAAACGAGATAAACAGTGATTTTCATACTTGTCCCTGATCTGAGAAGACGTGATTTGTTATTGGGTTGTTTCGTATCTTTCAAAAACGATACCTGAGATTTCTCTAACAGTGATTTAATAATACAGAAGATTGGTGTTTCACTAATCTGTGATTCTCTCTCCCTTTACTGATGATTTGTTGAACTAAACGAGATAAACAGTGATTTTCATACTTGCCCCCTGATCTGAGACGTGATACTTTATTGGGTTGTTTCGTATCTTTCAAAAACGATACCTGAGATTTCTCTAACAGTGATTTAATAATACAGAAGATTGGTGTTTCCCTAATCTGTGATTCTCTTACAGAGATTGAAAAAATTCTACACCTTTACTGATGATTTGTTGAATTAAACGAGAAATACAGTGATTTTCATAGGAAAAAACTCGAACACAAGATCTTATTTTTTTTTAAAATTACTCTCACAAGTCAAGCTCAATATTTATTTATAGTGAGATTTTCATACTTGTCCTGATTTTTCCATTCTCCATACAATAACTAAAACTTGTCTTAACTGAACTGTGATTATCTAACAGTGATTGTAAAACAGTCGCTCCATTTACTGATGATTGGTTGGACTAAACGTGATGAACAGTGTTCAGTGATTTTCATAGTTGCCTTGATCTGAAACATGATTCGTTTTTGTATTGTTTCATATCTTTCCAATACGATAGCTAAAATCGTCTAACAGTGATTTGATGATTAACTGATCTTCGATTCATTCACAGTGAGTGTAAATCGTTTCTGCCTTTACTGATGATTGGGTAAACGTGATAGTGATCAGTGATTTTAAAAGTTGCCTTGATTTGTTATTGGGTTGTTTAATATCTTTCCAATACAGTGACTTCTAACAGTGAATTAGTGATTAACTGATCTTCGATTCATTCACAGTGAGTGTAAATCGTTTCCGCGTGTACTGATGATTGGATAAACGTGATAGTGATCAGTGATTTTAAAAGTTGCCTTGATTTGTTATTGGGTTGTTTAATATCTTTCCAATACAGTGACTTCTAACAGTGAATTAGTGATTAACTGATCTTCGATTCATTCACAGTGAGTGTAAATCGTTTCCGCGTGTACTGATGATTGGATAAACGTGATAGTGATCAGTGATTTTAAAAGTTGCCTTGATTTGTTATTGGGTTGTTTAATATCTTTCCAATACAGTGACTTCTAACAGTGAATTAGTGATTAACTGATCTTCGATTCATTCACAGTGAGTGTAAATCGTTTCCGTGTGTACTGATGATTGGATAAACGTGATAGTGATCAGTGATTTTAAAAGTTGCCTTGATTTGTTATTGGGTTGTTTAATATCTTTCCAATACAGTGACTTCTAACAGTGAATTAGTGATTAACTGATCTTCGATTCATTCACAGTGAGTGTAAATCGTTTCCGTGTGTACTGATGATTGGATAAACGTGATAGTGATCAGTGATTTTAAAAGTTGCCTTGATTTGTTATTGGGTTGTTTAATATCTTTCCAATACAGTGACTTCTAACAGTGAATTAGTGATTAACTGATCTTCGATTCATTCACAGTGAGTGTAAATCGTTTCCGCGTGTACTGATGATTGGATAAACGTGATAGTGATCAGTGATTTTCAAAGTTGCCTTGATTTGTTATTGGGTTGTTTAATATCTTTCCAATACAGTGACTTCTAACAGTGAATTAGTGATTAACTGATCTTCGATTCATTCACAGTGAGTGTAAATCGTTTCCGCGTGTACTGATGATTGGATAAACGTGATAGTGATCAGTGATTTTAAAAGTTGCCTTGATTTGTTATTGGGTTGTTTAATATCTTTCCAATACAGTGACTTCTAACAGTGAATTAGTGATTAACTGATCTTCGATTCATTCACAGTGAGTGTAAATCGTTTCCGCGTGTACTGATGATTGGATAAACGTGATAGTGATCAGTGATTTTAAAAGTTGCCTTGATTTGTTATTGGGTTGTTTAATATCTTTCCAATACAGTGACTTCTAACAGTGAATTAGTGATTAACTGATCTTCGATTCATTCACAGTGAGTGTAAATCGTTTCCGCGTGTACTGATGATTGGGTAAACGTGATAGTGATCAGTGATTTTAAAAGTTGCCTTGATTTGTTATTGGGTTGTTTAATATCTTTCCAATACAGTGACTTCTAACAGTGAATTAGTGATTAACTGATCTTCGATTCATTCACAGTGAGTGTAAATCGTTTCCGCGTGTACTGATGATTGGATAAACGTGATAGTGATCAGTGATTTTAAAAGTTGCCTTGATTTGTTATTGGGTTGTTTAATATCTTTCCAATACAGTGACTTCTAACAGTGAATTAGTGATTAACTGATCTTCGATTCATTCACAGTGAGTGTAAATCGTTTCTGCGTGTACTGATGATTGGGTAAACGTGATAGTGATCAGTGATTTTAAAAGTTGCCTTGATTCGATTTTGGGTAGTTTTATATCTTTCCAATACAATAGCCAAGATTTCTCTAACAGTGATTTATTTATAGTGATTTGGTTTAACCGATCTGTGATTCTCTCAGTTATTGTAAAATCGCCTCTACCTTTACTGATGATTGGGTAAACGTGATAAAAAGTGATCAGTAGTTTTCGAAGTTGATTTGATTCGTTTTTGGATGGTTTCATACCTTTCGAATACAATAGCTAAGACTTGTCTAACAGTGATTTATTTATAATGATTTGGTGATTAACTAACCTGTGATTCTCTCATAATAATTTGTTGATTAATTTAGATTCTCTCACAGAGATTGTAAAATCGTCATTAGCTTTACTGATGATTGTGTAAACGTGCTAAAAAGTGATCAGTGATTTTAAAAGTTGACTTGATTCGTTTTTAGATGGTTTCATATTCTTCCAATACAATAGCTAAGACTTCAAAAACAGTGATTTATTAAAGTGATTTGGTGATTAACCGATCAGTGATTCTCTCAGTTATTGTAAAATCGTCATTAGCTTTACTGATGATTGTGTAAACGTGCTAAAAAGTGATCAGTAGTTTTCGAAGTTGATTTGATTAGTTTTTGGGTGGTTTCATATTCTTCCAATACAATAGCTAAGACTTGTCTAACAGTGATTTATTAAAGTGATTTGGTGATTAACTCATCTGTGATTCTCTCAGTTATTGTAAAATCGTCTATACCATTACTGATGATTGTGTAAACGCGATAAAAAGTGATTAGTGATTTTCAAAGTTAACTTGATTCGTAAATGGGTACGTTCATATCTTTACAATATAATAGCTAAAACGTCGACAACAGTGATTTAGTGATTCGGATTCAATCGGTGTTTGGCGTTTGGTATCATACCGTTATTTGAACGAATACTGTGATTGTAACTCACAACGAATTGTCTCCACAAAGTATTGCAGTGATATTGTTAAGTGAGTACATTCGTAACAATTCCGAGAGATCAAGGCTGGATTTACACAATTTTTTCATGTAGTCTTGGGTAAGATACCTCCCTTTCATCTTTGCAGATTGGTTTTTGAAAGTCACTTTCTTTGTATGTTCAGTAATAAACACGCTTATTAAGCAAATCCTATTATCGTTGCACATGTTTTTTTAGTGAAATAAAGCAACTTAGTTAACCTTAAAATTGAACCATGACAATTGATAAAGTAAATTATAGTTGTTAGGACTACAATTCAACCATGTTTGCTGATATTTTGTAAGGTTACTACGTGATATAATGTGAAGTTGATATCGCTAATTCTGACGTTCTAATGAGTTAATTTTATTTTTTATTTAATTATTTATAGGCTATGTATTTTTTTTATATATATTTATACTAGAGGTGTTTGAAAAATCAATAACTTTGTAATAAGTTACATTGTTAGTACGCTATTAACTTCTTTATTTTATATACCGTTTCAAAGCAGATTACTTTGTGTTTATTTACTACAATGGAATTAAACGGTGCACAAAACAATTGCACAAACTTTCTCACTCCAAAACTAAATAAAAAGGAACCAAAATTAAATAGTCACAAAAAATTTCGGTAAATTGTCAATTCAAAACGAGAAGATGAACTATGGGCGCCATATTTGAAAAATTAATTAGAGCCTAAACTTGCTTTGCTTGTGCTATAAGCACGTCGTCAACGTAAATCATATTTGATTTAAAATGGAGCTTTAATGACTGTATTTTTTTTTTTTTTTTTTTTTTCAACTATTCTTGTACCGTAATATTTTTGCGATTTTGACACGGATTAGAGTCATTAATAAACACATTTCACAAATAACTTAAAGAAATCGTCTGAGCCGAATTTGAGAAATTACGTATTTTAAAACAGCCTCATGGCAGAGTTTTATTATTATACGAAATATAGAGCCAGTTTAGAAAACCCAAAAATTTCAACCTCAGTTCTTGACTGAGCTTCGTGTTACATGACCTTAGGAAACCAAAAAAAGTTACTCTCGACATCCCGCCCGTCTGTTGTAATTGTCACTATCGTCTATACTTACACAAGCCCCCACGAGTCAAATCTATTGAGGGAGGAGCCAGTAGACAGTCTGACCTTGAAGAAACCAATAGGGACCGTGCGGGTTTACCAACTCGTTTCCTCGCTGTAACAGCCCTTGCAACTGCGATTCTTTTGCAGTTAAGTTCGGAAATAAAATAGACTGTATTTAATTTTGCATTACAGTTGCAAAGATCATAATACGTGCTGACTAAAACTTGTCAAACATTTTCATTTTTCATCTAAGTTTGTAATTTTAAACAACATCTCTCAATAGTTTCTCCTTTTTTGGAGGGGGAGGGGGCGGTAGATTTAGTAACAGTATTTATGGTAACTTTTAATGCAAACTCAAGTAATGATATTAATTCACATGAGTATTTGGGAGAAAATTAATGGGGAAATACAGTTGGAGTAAAAAAAGAATGGCAAATAGCAACAACAGAGAAATAGAAGAGGCTTGATTGGAGAAGAAGAAATTGTAAAGGTAACTTTATATATATATTGATTTACGTTATAATAGTTTCCCCCATCCACTTTTCTTCTTAGTTTTTAATTTAGATCCTTAGGTTTTTAGTCCATAGTGAGTACCCTAACTGGAACTTCACCTTTCTTCATGTAGTCTTGGTTTACATTCCTCTCTTTCATCTTTCCTATCATATCCCTCTTTATCAATTCTTGTTACCTTCCCGAACTTGACGCTATTTGAATATTCTAGGACTAAGGGTCTTTTATACTTTTTATACTCTTTTCATATATAAGGCTATTATGAAAGACAGGTTATTCGCCTTTAAAAATAAGAATTTTTTGTAAATCATCAATTTTAGATAAACAATGTATCTTTTGTCTTAATTTAATTATTGTAAATATGTATATAGATGTACTGAAAGTGGATCAGATTGCTGTGTGCCAGTAAATATATTCGAGATGGCTAGGTTATGTAAGACGAATTGAATGCCAAAAGGAACGAATTGAATGCGTGAACGAATTGATGGGTAAAAGGAAGGTGAACACCAAGAAAACGATGGCTGCAGGACGTGGAAGAGAACCTAGAGTTTCGTTCAAGAATCTTTCTTAGATGACAAAAGTGGTCCATTGTCATCCCTATATCTCAAATATTCCTTCACAGTAAAAACAAGTTGAGTCTTGCAGATACTAAGAAGGGTGATGATTTACTATAGGTATGATGTAAACACTGAACTGGGTTTCTCAAAACCTTGTTGGTTTTTTGGAACACCTAGTTCTTGAGCACATTTTCGAACTAATAGTTTTGTACTTACATTGCTGACTGATGAACTACCTTGAGATTAGGGTTTGGGAAAGCCTAGTCGGTGAGATGTAGATACACTAGGCCCAGCTTGTGTCTGGTGTAGAGGATTTGTTTTGGAGAAAATGTATGTGGTATGAAGCTTGAGTATCGGTACCAGAGAGGTTGGTTGTATAATGCATGTCGGGGAGAGAGAGAGGTGTGGGTAGGATAGTAGAATGACGGGTGTTGCTTCAATTTGCTATCCCAGCCGTTAGAAAACAGGTGTCCATACGCAGACAATTGAATACCGTTAAAATGAACAAATCATACTTTTTATCATGCGGCCCCTAAAAGGAAAAGTCTTTTATTATCTTGTAAATAACCGATTATGCAAATAATACTACGTTTAAACATTCACGTTCATAGTATTACAAATTCTGATACCTTACATCTAATAAATACGCATACAGAATGATGTTGAAAACCAGTAACAATCAACAACAAAGCCACACAAGTGAAGATGATAAATAAATATAATTCAATCATAAACATTACAGCGTAGCTGAGACCAAGGTCTCAATAAACGTTTAATAAAGAAAACTGGCATCGCGCGCTTGTTACCATGACAACGTTGTTACCATGCTCAACTGTGATTGGACGAACGTTGCCGAGCCTTCCCAGTCTCTATGACAATGACGTAAGGATTACACTAAAGCCATTTTTCCTTATTGAGGAGTTAACATAATATTGTCATTTGATGTGTTGTAAATAGTTAAATGAAGTACCGGATGTTTCAAAATGAATAGCGTGGTTTTAACGCTTTATAACTTTTATTACATTAAACTTACCGCTATAAATGACACATCAAATGAAAAAGCAACTCAAAGAGTTTTACAGAAAAGCCTACAAGTGTCCAATGTGAGCACCATTCGTCACACGGCACACGTCAAAACGATATGCGAGTTCTTCCCAAACTTTGATTAGTGTTTCTTGAGTAATTGTTGTAACAGCTGCTCCAATCCTGTTTCTTAATTCGGGAAGGTCAGTTGGTAGTGGAGGCACATACGCACGATTCTTTATGAACCCCCCAAAGGTAGAAATCGCAAGGCGTCAGATCGGGTGACCGTGGAGGCCATGCGAAACAAACTCTGTCATTTGGCCCTTTGCGGCCAATCCAGCGGTCGGATACAGTAACGTTCAACCAATCCCTTACTTCATTGTGCCAGTGAGGCGGCGCACCATCTTGCTGGAAAATGAAGTTCTCTTGAAGAGCCTTAACTGTAGAGTATCAAGATAAGAAGTACCAGTTACAGTTGCTTCGCCAAAAAGAAAGGCCCATAAACTTTCTGCCGGGATATAGCACCATCTACGGATGTTATTATCACCTGGAGGGTCACAACTGAACTTAATACGGAACGCATGTTGCACAGTAACTACAGATTCCGTCTTTGCAAACTGTAAAACACAAAAAGCTTTCTGTTTACTAGTCGCCATCTAACGCTGTTTCTTTGCCACTAGTGCTTTCTAACGGATGGCGGCGAAAACATTGCGTGGTGCCAACAAAATATTTCTAAAATTTGAGCGTTCTACCATTTAAAGTTTACCATGGATATTAAACAAGTTGTTCAGCTCCAGTCTACGACGAGACATAAGTAGACCCGAATACAAAAACACATCAGTAACGTCTGCGAGGTACTAGTGACCAGTTACATGTGTATGTAATGTGAAATATTATGACCTGATGAAGCCACCAACACCCGTAGCCCTGACTTTTAAAGAAGAAAAAAGCGTCCCAAATACGGTAATTCAATCAAAAGCTATTGAATTGGACGCTTTAGGAAGTTACTCAAATAATTATTTACCAATTACTCACGACCCGGCATTTTTAAAAAATATACTAATGTTTTACTTATGTATTTAAAGGGATTTAACGAATTTGATCAAAATCGTTCAATCGAGTTTGATAAAATTAGAATTTCGTATTTTTGTTTTACAAAAATTTTAAATTAACAAAATGAAAAAAATGTCGAGATGACTAAAATTTACTAACATACTAAACTGATTTAGATTTGATCAAAATTGGTCTACTCGGTTAGGCTGTACAGTACTGCAAAGACTGCAGACGAACATCATTCCCAAAACCACCTCTTTGGATTCACTCTCAAAACGGATATATTCGAACAAAACTCTGTTTTATATTTTTGCGGTGATTTTTAATTCACCGCCCATTATTTCTGTCTGGGAAAATGGCTAGAGAGAGGAGTATGCTGTTTACGGATGTACTGCGCATGAGTAGATCTTCCTCGAGTCTGCAAAAGCAGTATCCATAAAAGTAGTGTATCGCGTGGGAATGCCGGGAGAACAACACTTTATCCCCAGGAAAACCGGGTAACTATGCACTGGGTGTCGGAGCACAAGGGAGTTGAGGGGAATGAGATGGCGGACAAACTAGCTAAACGGGACTCTGCATCAGAGTTTGTAGGACCTGCGCCAACTGTAGAAATATCCGTGCGTCTGGCTAAGATAGCCATAAATAGGTGGGTTCATGGAAAACACCAGCAAAGATGGGGAAGCCTTAAGGGGCACAATCATAGTTAATCATTACTTAAATACATCCCCTCAGGTAATCCTGCGAAGACGATAATGACCTGAAGTGGGGGATAACTCAGACTGATTACGAGACACTGTGGTCTAAGAGTGCATTTGCACAGATAAGGAGCCTATCATGACGAAACTGTGCGGGAAGGATGATGAGACCGCAGACTACATAATTTTCAATTGTGAAGCTCTGACCAATAAGAGGCGAACGGTTTTTGGATTCCAAATTCCTGGAGAACTAACATTGGACGAGCTAGTTAGTGGATTACTTAAAACACGTATAAATGGACAGGTTTCATCTGAGCTGTAACCAGCGCGTGGAGGGGAGGTAAAGTTTGTAGTTCAAGGCCGCGTGGGGACTGAGGCATTGTAGGGGAAACAGTCAGCGCCGGCTACTGTCCCCGATCCAGCGGTCTTGCAGACATCGTTGTTAGTACCAACACCCGACACAGACTGAGGCGACCGCTTCCCCCACCACCTTACTGACGCCTAGACCCACTGCGCACCCAAACTCCACAGCTCAGATGAAACGTGTCCACTTATAAGGTGCACAAACCTGCTAAGCTAGAATGAGGAGGTTTTACTTGCACAATAGGCCATGGTCGCGGTGCCAGGGCTGGTCTCAAAAGGCCTTTTTAAACTCCAAACATAATCAATTAATCGATTAAGTGTATCGCGAGAAACAGCAAATAACAGTTTGTTTAGAAAGGTCTAGTGACTCCGAGATGTCTTCATGTCTTCCTCGCTACGTAACGCGTCCGACCGCCGTTTGCTCCTAAATTATTGAGTCCAATGTGTGGTGTAACTAGTATTTTACATTATTGTTTAACAAAACTTGCTAGTGTTATTAATTAGATTGATGTTGAGACCATAGCTGAGAGGAAACATTTGCGCGAACGATTCGATCTAACAAGTTTAACCTTACTTTGAACACGCTTCCAAATCATGTTAAGTCCCTGATTAATTAATTCCCATTATAATAAGTCTCCTGCGTTACACCCCCTAAGTGTGAATTTGAAAATGTAATAATTGAAGTAGGATTTTAAATTTTTGAAAATATTCCCACAACATACCTCTAACACAAGTATTGATTGCATCTACAAATCATTACGATACTAAACTTGTGGTTCCAAAAAGACAGGCCATTCACTAACAACGGTGGAATTCTGTAAGGTCCTTTTTTGATCATTATCTCCAAAGACTTGGAGCCAGTTTGTCCAACTACAGTTAAATGGTTCGTTAACAAACGTTCCGTTTACGTTTAACAGTCCGTTAATATTCGTTAATATTTGCTAATTTAAACCTTCGCTACGTAAAGTCGTTCCAACTACCCTTAAACTGTTTTACTGATAAATGATGCAAAAAAATTGCACAAACTCTCTCAAACACACATCACCCAAATCAAATAAAAACCACTCTAAAATATTTACTGAAAAAGTCAGATCGGTAGTCAATAAAAATAAGAAACAAAAATGGACGCCATTTTGAAGAAAAAGTTCCTAAACTTGCTGCGCTTGTGCCATAAACACGACCAGAACGTAAATAGTACTTGAGCAAAAACGAGCTTTGAATGACAACGGTGAATGTCCACTTTTCCTTTTCTTCTACTGTAATATTATTTTAGGTTAGGTTAGGTTTGGTTAGGTTAGGTTAGGTTAGGTTAGGTTAGGTTAGGTTAGGTTTGGGTAGGTTAGGTTAGGTTAGGTTTGGTTAGGTTAGGTTAGGTTAGGTTAGGTTAGGTTAGGTTAGGTTGAATCCTATAATTAACCTCAGATTTTAGGACATTACCACATCTTCTCTACAACATAAAATAGTTTTTTCTTATATTTTAGGTATAAAACCTCTCGGTTAGGTTAGGTTAGGTTTGGTTAGGTTAGGTTTGGTTAGGTTAGGTTTGGTTAGGTTAGGTTAGGTTAGGTTAGGTTAGGTTAGGTTAGGTTAGGTTTGGGTAGGTTAGGTTAGGTTAGGTTAGGTTAGGTTAGGTGGGTTGGGTTGGGTTGGGTTGGGTTGGGTTGGGTTGGGTTAGGTTAGGTTGGGTTAGGTTAGGTTAGGTTAGGTTAGGTTAGGTTAGGTTAGGTTAGGTTAGGTTAGGTTAGGTTAGGTTAGGTTAGGTTAGGTTAGGTTGAATCCTATAATTAACCTCAGATTTTAGGACATTACCACATCTTCGCTACAACATAAAATAGTTTTTTCTTATATTTAAGGTATAAAACCTCTTGGTCATCATCGATTTAAAAGAAGGGGGGAAAAAAAGGAAAAAGTGAAAAATAGATAACCCTGGAATACTCTAAGGATAGGAAAAATAACAAGAGTCAAAATAGACCAGATATAAAATATGAAAGAGAGGGATCTAACCCAAAACTAGATGAAGAAAGATCTAGATATAATACCTCGCTAATTGCAACACCTGGGGAAGTATATACATGAAATATATTTATAAACTAAATGGTTCCATCTGGATCTTACATCTTTTTTTCATCTACTCTTGAGTTTCTTCTCTTTCCTATCAGGTCTCTCTTAACCAACTCTTGTTCTTTTCCGACTCTGACGCTATTAGAGTATTCGAGGACTAGGGGGGTCTTTATTTTATGTAATTTTTTCCTTTTACACAAGAAAGGAGATAAATCTGAACTAAATGTTAAATAGGAATAACTCCTACTTTTATTTTAATTATTACCTAACCTAACCTAACCAAACCTAACCTAACCTAACCAAACCTAACCTAACCTAACCTAACCTGTACTCGAAAAACGAAATAAAAAATGTCTTAATAACGTGGTTATAAAACAAATAGAGCGCACCTATATTGAGTGCGGGTTTGGCATTTTTCGAGCAGTCTTGGATTAGATCCCTTTCTTCCACCGGCTCTCTCTTGACCAACTCTTGTTTTTTATTCGATCCTGACACTATTAGAGTATTCTAGGGCTAGGGGTCGTGACCGAGAAGTTTTTCGCCTTTAATAAAAAATAAATAAATAAAATAAAATGTTCATGTATACGGAAGATTGTATGGCCACTTATTTGCCACATTCCATTATGATTGCTTATTTCACGGGTCGCTTTTCGAATAACAGCTTTGTATCTGATTTTATGTTTTTACAGACATTTTTAGAGTGAGGCGACCAATACAGACGTATTTTGAAAGAAAAAAAAAATGAGTATTTTATAAAACTCCAATGACCGATGTTTTGTATTTTTAGCGATAACTCAAAAACCGGCCATTTTTTAAAAAAAAGTGAGGGTCAGTACTTTTCGTGTGGCTCCTTAAAAGCTACATTTGAGTATAATTTGATTAAAATCTTCTTAGCCGATTTTGAGAAAAGTGTATTTTTTTTTTTTTTTTTTTTTATTACATCTACCCCCAAATTTTGAAGAAAAGAATTTAAGTCTCAAGATTCGAACAAAATACACCTACACAACAAAATTAATTGACTAAAATCGGTTCACCCGTTTGGATTGTAGAACACACTGTACATAGACAGACATTATTCAAAACAATTTTCCCCTCTGAACGGATATACTCACAACTCGAAATCAATTTTTTGACCCATCACCTAACTTGCACAATACTACGTATATGTGAGAAAAGTAACAATATTTTTGAAAACACAAAATTCAAAATTAAAAAATAAACTTAAGATAATACACAACTCACATTTGATCTGTCTATTGATTTGAACACCACAACACAATCACAGTTGCAACTAAGTTATGGGCGCTGTTGGTTGATATTTAAAATAACCAATTACTGAAACAGCACGAGAAACTAAAAATACAAAGCACTGAAGGTGGGCTCACGTGCTTTACGGAGAACTCGCGTGGTTTCGGCACTTTTGGCAGCCATCCTTGTTCCTGTAGAGGTGACAGTTCGTGCGTGAAAGCGCGTACGCTGAGAGTTGCGGCTGTTTAAGCAGGGATGTCCAAATGTCACCCTGTTTGTTTCTTTTAAAATTTTCAAAAAATACAGGGTGATTAAAAAGATTTAACTCGAACTTAAAGTTTTCACAAATAAACATACGTGTAAAAATAAAGTTTATATATCCGAAAACGCTGCGTCTTCTGTCTGTGAGGTTAAACCTGCGCCTATTAAACAGAAGCTTGCTTCGCTCAGGGTGTTTGAACAGTATTCGTTTAGTTGTGTCCAATAAATTCTAAAAAGCAATTTATCTTTTAAAACCAACATTTCACTGAAATCGACAGCTGAAATTTTGAGCTATTAGGACTTTTACAGCTTCATAGGCATGTTGTTTTTAAAAAGAAAGTCAAAATCGATAGAACCAATTTCGAGAAATTCTAAAATATGTGCATTAGTCTTAAAGTAGGTAGGTACTGCAAATTTTGAATTATTCAAAAGTTGGGGGAGGCTCCAAAATATGCCAAATTCACATAACGGATTTTATAAGAACTGTTCAAAACATTCCAAAACATGTTTTTTTCTCCTTTTAATACTTCTTTACATTAAAATGAATAAAAAATATATCAATTAAAGAGCATAAGTTAAAATTTTGAAGGGGAAAAAAAAATCGGTTTAGATTAAAATTCTAAATTTAATGTTATATTTTCCCTCCTCTTAAATAAGCCTGGAAACACGGCCAAAATATGCTTTTTATAAGCTAATATTTTTTAATGACAATCGGACACTAATTTAGGCTGTAAAAAACTGCACAAACATTGTAAATTTTAGAATAACACAAAATCAGCTAAAACTACTTTGGTCAAATGTTTGATGGATTGTGAACATTTATACCCGGGGTAAAAAATCTAACGGATGTCGGGCGAAATTTCCAAAACCGACCTTTTTTGGACTCAATAATTCGACATATATTTTTGAAACATCATAAAATGGTCTGTACATTATTATAAAAGTCCCATACATTGGGATATCTCAGCTTCTAGTTGGGGTAGAAAAGTGATAAACACATCAATTGAAACCTCTTGATTTCAAGGGGCTATATCTACAGAGTTTTATTTCTTTAGTTTATTAAATTATTTTATATTATACGCATTAAAAACGTATCCATTTATTACACATTGATTCACGGTGAAAATTTTCATTTAAATATTTTTTTTTTTAAATCGTATGAATGTAGGTTCAAGTAACTGGGTCTTTCCGTCCCCCCCTTTTTTTCCTTCAAAATAACTTTGGAAATAAAAAAGATATTGAGTTCAGATTTAGTAACACACATTTTCTATGTTAGATTTTACAAGTGTGCCAAGAACAAAGACTTTAAAAGTCGTTTAAAATATTTAATTGCGAATACCTAGAAAACCGATAATTTTACAAAATATTTTTCTCTTTTTACGAAAAACAAAATTGTTTTTATTGTAGGTCATAATATAACCGAGTTTTTAAAATGAAAAACTAAAAATTTAATTTCTTATGTTCCATAACTTAGGTTCCATATACAAAGTAAAACATTTTGTGCTCCCACCCTTAAGTTACTCCTAAAAGTCGCACTATTTTGGTAAAAACAGAATGTATTTTATTTTACTTAGATATTAAGTTATAAGGGAACAAAATAAAGGGACTTTTTAGGAACAACTTTGGAGGAGGGGGGAGTACGCTTACATAAAAAAAAAAAAATTTTATATTTTTTCGGAACACCCTGTATACGGCAACCTCTGTAAATATCCCCAATCGAGAACTTTCCATTGATGCGTCTTTCACTTTCCTACCCCCCAACAATGATAAATGTGTAAAGGTCTTTTACTCAACCCTGTATAAAAAAAGTAAACAACAAAAATCATGACAAAAGTGACAATTAAGATAATACAATTCTGAAAACACAAATTTCCCAAACTAGCCTATACAAATAATCCCCTATTTAAAGAAACTCCAAATCAACTTGCCGCTCTCGAGACAAACGTAAGCCGCAAGTTGTTTGATATTTAAAATAACCTATCACTGCAACACGCACGTGGAACTAAAAATACAATACAGAGCAGAGAAGGTAGGGTCGCGTGCTTTGCAGGGAAATCGTCTTCCTGCATAAAAGCGCGGCTGTTTATCCATGTGTACAGGGTGTTCAAAATGTTGAGAAACTATCAGCAAATACAGGGTGATTAGAAGTCACTGACCAAACTCTAAGAAATTATTGAACGTAGATAAAGAAACAACGTGGACATTTGTCATCATTTGTGTATATAAAAACTAATACACGACGTTTCGCGAGTTATTATCAACTCCCGTGGTCAAGTGATAAACCTTGAAAATAAAAGAGAAAAACACCTAGAGCCCATGTTGGCAACGAAATATATAACCTAAGAAAAAAAGAACACAGGCCTACAACTGAGCCTGAAAATCAAAACTAAATACAAACATGATCAGTTGCTTGCCGTACTTTATGTAGTGCAGTATTGTATGTGGTGGTTTTATCTAGGTTTGAATTTAATCTTAGTTTTGACTGGTTTTCTTTTTTCTTACGTTATAGATTTAGTTTTAATTTCTAACATTGGCTCTGATAGTGTTTTTCTCTTTTACACTCTAGGTTTGTCACTTGATTACGAGAGTAGTTCATGCTCTCGAAACTTTGTTTATATACACAAATAACAGTGGCAAGCGTGTGACTTAGTATCTCTAGGCATATAGAGACAGTTATTTTTATAAAGTCGAAATCTTTTAAGCGGTCACTAGTCATATTAATTTCTTCGTCAAATAAACTCACAATTATAATAACTTGTAGTTTTATGTCATACATTACACATTATATTTACAATAATACAATTTTCCAAGTCAAGTTTTTTACCTTGTCTGCCCCCAACGTAATTTAAATTTCTTTTAAATTGTTTTTTGTTTAAAGGTATATTTTTTGCTATATATGGGGCAAAACAAAGAATATTTAAATGGAAAGTGTGAAATATATAGGATTTATCGTCTTGTCTGTGCAGACTGGTTGCGACTTACAGACTGACACGCGCATGAAATCATGATGGCAAATATACGATTGTGTATTTTTAAAATGGCTGCCATTTAAAATATTTAACTACAAATATAAAGAGTAGACAAAATATTTTCATCTTTTAAACCACAAATTTAAAAAAATCTGAAATAAAATTACCAAATTCAAAAATATTTTGTAATTAGGCTAATCTAATCTTAGTTGTTTCAAACAATAAGAAATTAAATTTTTAGTTTTTCGTTCATAACTCGGTTATCTTTTGACCTACAATAAAAACAATTTTGTTTTTCGTAAAAAAAAGAGAAAAATATTTTGTAAAATTATCGGTTTTCTAGGTATTCGCAATTAAATATTTTAAACGACTGCCATTTTGTAAATGTACAAAAAAAAATAAGTTTTTGTTCTAGGCACACTAAACTTGTAAAATCTAACATAAAAAATGTGTGTACTAAATTAATAAGTTATTTGAACCTACATTTATACGAATTTTTATCAATGTGTAATAAATGGATATGTTTTTAATGCATATAAAATATTTTAATAAACTAAAGAAATAAAACAAGTAGGCTTAGAGGAGAGTCCAATACTGAATACCACTATTACAGATTGGGAATATTTAAACACTTTTATTAGGTTTTTTCCTTTAGCAGAAGACAAATTGTCTATATCGCAGAAACGTTGACAATGGTGTAGTGGAATCAATCCATTCTAGAAACTCCCGAGTGACCTTGTTGTAACCTAACTTGTTAACAAAACAAACACGCTATTTGGTGGGCGTAGCCTAACATGTTTTTGTGTTGCCATTCAAAAGTTGGAATATTTTCACGTATTTTTCCCTACGTCTCTGAACCGCTTAGAATGCGCATGCGCAAATTTTAATGCCTAGAATTCCTATATCCAATGCTCACATAATCTAACAAGGAAAAAAAATGAGTGTGCTATTCAAATAATCGTAGGTTTATAGAGACATTGAAGTTGTTTTAGACGCCTTCCTTATCGATTTATTAAACAAAAAGGAAACTAAGACCATTAACCCTAGAGTCAGGATCGGGAGAGAACAAGAGTTGGTCAAGAGAGACCTGAATATTACCCAAGTCAATGTAAAAAAAAAAAAAGTGTAGATCCAGCTAGTACCTCGGGATTGTCAATCCCGTAGCCTACTCACTATAGCTCGTAAGATGTAACCTGTAACAAAACAGATTGAAATATTTCACCCGGACATAAAGACTAAAAAACAGAAAATAATAAATCAATTTTTTTTTTAACATACCACGTTTTTAAAACGGACTAAAAAGTATAAAATAATTTTTCATGACCCTTCTACAATTTTGAGGGAGGATTGTTAGTGGCTATGGATATATTTGGAATACTTGGAGAGAAAAACGTGGGGCGTAGTTTTTTAGTCTTTATTTCCGGGTGAAATATTTCAATCTGTTTTGTATATATATATTGATGAGACTCAATATACGAAAAACATCTCATTGGCCAATTTTTATTTGTTTAAACAACTATTGTTTAAACAAACGTAGAGACAAAAAAAACCAACTGAATATTGTATTGTCATCCAATTCTGACCTATGTTCAAAATTTCAGGTCTCTAGCTTATCGGGAAGTTAGTTTAAACTCGATTGCAAAATTCCACCCGGACAGACAGACAGATATGACGGAAACCGAACTAATAAAAACGTGGTAAAAAAATAATTCCTACTGACAGATCGTATCGCTTTGGTGTGCAGCAAAATTATCGATAAAAGTCGCGCAATCGATCGCCAATGATTGATCGCGAATTGCCAATGATCGATCGCGAATAAACATCATTTCACTTAATTCAATATTTTTATACAACAGCAAAGATTTCGTTAACATGGACCGAATGGTGGCTTACTACGCATGCGCCATTAAACGAGGAAGAAATAACCACCCAATTCGTATCTCTTTTCATTTGACTCGCGCCTGCACTCTATAATGTAACACATGCGCCAGCTGCATTTAATAAATGCACTCAGTTCATTGAAACCTTGATACTGTATGACCACAGAAATTGATTGTGTGCTAATTTCTCACGACAAGACGGCCTGTATTTCGATTGCATATAAATATATTGTTTAATTATTTGCCAGTCGACCAACAAACAATAGCCCCCGACATTTTCAATTCTCAACGCATTGTATCCGGTTGTTGGTTTTATAGCCGACTGTGAAATTCTTCAAATTAAAACTACGTGTCAAACGTTTCAATTACTGGTCGTTACCGGTGCAAAAACATTGCACAAACTTTCTCACGAGAAATACAGCCCACTGAACATTTAAAAAAAATAATAATTGGCTATAAATACTACAACGTGACGCATAAAACGGGCATTTAAAATTGCACCAACTTATTTTTCAACCTGCATAATAAGAAATGTTTGCAATAAATGTTCAATTAAATTAGGAAATAAATTTTGGAAATCTCCAAGAAGGTACTTACGTATTAACGCCACCGCAGCAGAAGTTACTAATGCGCATGCGCCAATATTTGCTTACTTTGCGATATAATTATATATCACGACAGGTTTGGCCAGGTAGTTCTATATATATATATATATATATATATATATATATATATATATATATATATATATATAAACACCTGGCCAAACCTTTCGTAAGTTTATTGAAGTTAATAATGTGAAATTAGATCATGGATAAACATGAGCTTTAAAAGTGAAGTGCCGCCAATCTACGCCTAAAATTTTTGCGACAAATCATAAAATGAAAGTATATGAATCTCAAAGCTGAAAAAAAATGGAATTCTGCTTCCCTTAAACCAGTTTGCTCTTTATTGGCGCATGCGCATTAGCGCAACTTCTGCTGCGGTGACGTTAATACGTAAGTACCTCTAAGAATAAATAAAATTAAAATCTAACCGGAAAATATCTACATAATAACGTAAAGATAAAAAAAGAAAACAAACAAAATTCGACTTGCGAATGTTAATTATTGTTTACGTGCCCAATAAAAATGTTTTTGTTGATTTAAATTGGCAATTTATTAAATGTTGAGCTTGACTTATGAGAAAAATAAAAATAAGAAACCGTTCTTATTTATTGCCAATTTATACAGTATAACAAACACACAGAACACAATTCTCGTAAAAAAACAGGAAAAAAAAGAAAAAGAAGAAAAAAAAAAGAGAAATTTTTTTATGAGAATTGTGTTCTGTGTGTTTGTTATACTGTATAAATTGGCAATAAATAAGAACGGTTTCTTATTTTTATTTTTTCGAAAAAAAAAAGGGAAAAAAAAGAAATTCCTAGACACCTCATTTGCAGTAAATATCTTAATGCCGCAACTGAGCGACTTGCGAGATGTAGCCTGAGCTGTTATCCTAAGATATGAGGAATTACAATTCAGTTTGTTTACTTTGATTACGCATTGGAAAAGTCCTAAACTGACTATAATGAGCCCCTGAGGGCAGTGGAAGTGTATCCGATTCTTCGTGAATCATCATGTAATGTTATCAAAACTACCTATGAGCTGGAAGTAATTACTTTTAATATTTTGTATTATTTGTCCAATTTTTTTGATAACCTAACCTAACCAACAGACTGCATACAGTGATACCATATTGGATTTATATATCATAACAATAATGTAAAATGAACTTTAATTACCCCTTTAGTATCTCAAAAAAATATAATTCTTAATCCTTTACACCAAAAAAGCTTCGGGAGTAATTATTTAGTTTTGATGAACTCTCAAAATCGCAACGTGGTATTACCCCCCCCCCCCTAATTAATTATTAATTTCGAAATGAATTTACAGCTATTAACAAATGATGATTGTAGAAACATTACCTGCGCATTCTCTAAAACAATTTTTGTTCTTAAAAAGTTTCCAATTTTAAAGAAATCTGTTGCAAGGTGATGACGTTAGTTTTAATGAAACTATGTTCTAGATTACACCAAGTTTTAAGCATCTGATAATATAGGCCTAAGTTTAAAATTGTTTTGTCTTTTAAATAGTGAATATATACAAAATGTTTAAAAATGACTACTAGGAATTTATTTACCATTTAAAAGAAATTATTTTACAATTACGTATTTATGTTCTAATAACATTGAATAGGTTAAGCTCCAATAAAGTTAGATAGGTTAGGTTCCAATAAGATTGGATAGTCTGGTGTAAAAACAAATAAAGAGGTAGAGGAGTTGTATGGGCACCTTGATTTAAATTAAAATGTCACTCAGGTAGCTAAGCCGCAATAGAATGAATGGAGTAAGGAAACCCTGAAAAGGATTTATTTTGGCAGGCCAGGAGCGGGAAAATGGAAAACACTGGCATAGATGGCGCAAGGATGTGAAAGAGACCTAAAAGTGATGAATATCAGAAGAGTTGCCTAAGATTTCTATAACAATATGGAGGAAAAGCTTGAAGGACGCCAAGATGTGTAGCACCAGAGAGATGAAACGGGACAGTCTGGTGAAAAAATATTTGTTATAATGTCCACGTAGAATTAATGTGTAGTTTGATGGGTGATTTATCTTGGAGAGGTTTTCCAAACTCTGAATATGGTATTGCTTTCAACATACTTGCCCACAATATAATAAAAAAAAAAAATCAAAACAAAATTTTTAAACTTTGGATTTATTAATTTTAATGAAAATGAGTCTTGGTCTTGCTCTCTCTCTCTCTCTCTCTCTCTCTCTCTCTCTCTCTCTATATATATATATATATATATATATATATATATATATAAGGTTCAATCCTCTTGAGGGGTCAAAAATGTACAGTATTTAGTCAGTATTGTTAGGTAAAAAAAAATGTGGATCTACAATTATTACAGTGAAAAGCTGTCTAGCAGGCCTACAATGGGCTCTTATTCTAATGATTTGTTTCGTGTTGTGTAAAGGCAAAAATCTTTCAATCATAATTGCCTATTAAAATAGAGGAATATATGACAAAATAAAGATCCCCAGCCCTCAAATAACATCAGAGTAGGAAGACAAGAGTTGGTCAAGAGAGACCTCATAGGAAACATGACAGAGAGGGGTCTAATCCAGAGATGACAGAGAGGGGTTTTTGGGGGTCCGAGGCTATTTAGCCTGTTGTCATTGCGACCTAAATGGATCTTTTGGGATCTAATCCAAGACTACATGAAACAGGGTGTAGACACAGCTAGATGCCTCACAGTTGCCAAGCTTGTACACACTAAAATGAGCTTCTGAGGGGAAAAAGATTTATTTACGAGTGTTAAAAAGCTAGCTTCAAATTTAATATTGTTTTTTATAGTAATGTGAAAGCCATATGCTGGCCAGATCAACAGTCAAGATAGTGCCATGTTGTCGTTTTTTAAGACTAGATCAAATATCCTTTGAATAGAAACCTATTTTATTTCTGATAGAACTTCAACCAACAATTAGGTGCACTATAAAACACTGAGTCCCCTACCACAAGTTTGATACAATAACACAAACACAAATAAATTATTTATTAAAATATTCGGTAACCAAGTTGCCATCATCGGAGGGATCTGGAGTAATTTGTGTTTGTGTTATTGTACCAAACTTGTGGTAGGGGACTCAGTGTTTCATAGTGTTCACATTCACCACAGTGCTCATTGAACATCTATTAACAATTAAGTGGTTAATGTGATGAAACACATCAACTTTGAGATATTTATAACGATACTGGAATGATGTATGTAAAAGTGAGTTAAATTACACCCTAATTGTTTCATCAGCCTAGTCTAAATTAAATTTACGCAATGTTATACCTATATACTGTATATATAAATTAATTAGTCTCGTATCTTTTACTTGGTGATGTCTAGTGTTGTGGACGGACAAATACGCAATAGGTTTTTAATGGATATTTACTTCTGTCACGAGAAAATACCCAAAAGGCGTCTTTATGAAATTAATCATATTTTTCTCGGCTATTATCTTTTAATGATCATCACAGCCGCTTGAATTTTATGTAGTCCTGCATCTAAATGTGTTTTTAAGTATTTATGGCTCCTAAATAACCTTGATTTTTAACAACAATAAAATAATTATCATTTAAAACTACCCAACAAATTCCAATTTGTTAAATTAAATTAGACACATGTATGTAACAAAAATCATTATGGCTATGGGTGTTTTCAACTACTTCAGCTTAAAATAGTGTTCACTCTCCATTGATATATTATACAAATATTACCAGATAATGTTGAAAGTATACATTTGTCTTTTCTAGAAATGATGTTTGGAAGTTTATGAACAAATTCCAAGATATTACATCAGGTTATCTTTATAACCAACTGGACACATTAGTGTGAGTTTCTTATCTTTAAATGTCATCAATGTAGAACCAATGAACAATTGTATTTATATTACACTTTGTTGAATAATTTGTAAAAGAGATTGAACATTGTACAATTTTTAGCTCCTGCATTAATATTTAAAACCTTATATAGACCCTATTCTGTTTTACATAATAATACAATTACCCTAAGTTACTGGTTTTTTTTTTCTTCTTTTTTTTTTTTTTTTTTTCCCCTTCCTTCTTTTTTTTCCTTTCTTTTTCTTTTTCTTTTTATCCTTGATTTGCTATAAATCAAGTTGACAGAATTTAAATTGACATTTATTTAAATACAGTTTTTAATATATATATATATATATATATATATATATATATATATATATATAGCCTATATATATATACAGTTCCCAATATATAACTTTTGAACTATTGTGGGTACAAATAAGTTTTAATGGGGAACTCCCCTTATTTTTTTAAAGTTCTAAAATGACATGGATATCAATTTTGGAAAATAAAGTAAAAAATTTTAAATTTTAAAAATAAAATCCCTATTTTTAATGAAATTTAGCATTTTTCAAAATTGATTTCCATATCATTTTAGAACTTTAAAAAAAGACCCCGTATTCTCACTTTGGGATATAGGTACCACATGTTTCAGACCATCTCCCACAAAAATTCCCACTGTTCTATTGTTTAGAACGATTCGATTTAAACATAATCCACTGTGAGTTCCCAAAACAAGAATAGTGAGTGAAGGCTTTTTTTAATTTCTCACTCTACAGATTTTTGATTTTGGAATTTAAAAGTGAAAAACTTTGCGTTGTAGTTTTGTAATTGTGTAAATGAGAAAGTTAGTGCAATGTTTTTTATAGCGTTTATTTTATCAACCTGTTAACATATTCAATACTTTTAAAGAATTTACTCGCCTCTCTATTGTTACATAATATTATTTATGGGTCACAACTGATATTAATTACCCCTATAAACAATGCAATTAAGAACAATTAGACCACATTCCAAAATATTATTAAGTTACATATTTATATCATGCAGGTCTATTTTACATTTTCCTCCCTCATTCATAGTGAAAGAGGAAATGTTAAAAGAACAAAAAAAGTTGTTTTGGGTGGTGAAAGAATTGTACTTAAGCAAATCACATGCTCTAGGTTGAAAAACATTTTGCTGTCTGTTGTTCTTTTTCTTGAAAAACTACTGAAACTAATAATGAACTTGACACATATATTTCCATAGCCCACGACAAATGAGCTTGAAATTTTTTAAATAAATCTTTAAAACAAGTTGATACTTTTGCATGGGCTACGATTTTTTGTTTTGGATTTAATATGAAAAATGTGTAAGTAAGCGTTTAAGGGGATACAAGTTTTTTTTGAAACACACAATAATCAGATATAGGTAATATCCCCCCCCTCCATCGTTCTTTAAAAACCTTATGGTCATCATTGACTTTAAAAAAAGAAGATGAAAAGATATAAAATAAAGACCCCCTAGTCCTTGAATAGTCTAATAGCGTCAGGGTCAAAAGAGAACAAAGAAGAGACCTGATAGGAAAGATGAAAGAGAAGGATCTAACCTAAGACTACGTGGAACCAGTTAGGATCCTCAGGCTTGCTACAGCCACAATCTCTATGAGTGAACCCCTGAGAGAGTCTGCGGTCAAAATCAATCAAAACAATTATCCTAACATTGGTAGATAGATCAAAATATTACGATTAAAAAAATTGTGAAATCAGTATCACCAAAACTATTATTTAATAACTGACAGATTGTGAATTGCAGCATCTATTATGGCCTAAACACATTCAAATTTTATATTTAAATAGAACTTACCGGTACTATCAGTATAGGTTACAATATTTCTCCTACAAATTAATAAATGTCTCACCAGCCTACAGAAATGAAAGTCCATTTCCAACATGGTTCCATTTATGAAATTTATACTTAAAACTCCTCGTATGTTAGGTTATTTTAAGTTAAAACCCTTATTGTTAGTAGGACTACTGCACACAGAGACTCAGTAGTGATTATTATGCCCAGTGTCTTCAACACAAATAATGTTAAGTCTGTTTTGCTGTATGCAAGTGAGACGTGGAAAGTTACAAGTTTAATTATGTCTCGGCTGCAAGTTTTCATCAATAGGTGTCTTCGCCGTATCATGAACATTCATTGGCCTGAGATCATTATAAACGAGGATTTATGGAGAGAAACAAGTCAAATTCGGGTCAAACTGCAGATTCGAGAGAGGAAGTGGAGGTGGTTAGGACATACACTGAGGAAGCCAGACGGAACCATTGAGAAAGAGGCCCTAGATTGGAACCCGCAAGGTGTCAGAAGAAGAGGTCAACCCCGAGAAACCTGGAAGAGGACCATTATTAAAGAAGCAAAAGAGGTTAACAAGACTTGGGGAGAAGTGAAGGCACTTGCTGGAGACAGGGACAGATGGAGAGCTCTTCTGGACGTCCTATGCTCCAATAGAAGATAAAAGGAAATAAGTCAAGTAAGTCAGTGGATGTAGCTCTAATTTGTCGATAAATGAAAGGACTACAACTCGCACTTGTAAATTGATTAAAGATCTAAACCCTAGGATAATCATAAACTTCAAAAGGAGCTTGGAATTTGATTTGGTCAAATATTTTTAATGTCACAAAAGATACATCTGGGTCACAGTGTTAATAGGTAGCAAGGTCTCAGACACCATTATAACAATAACAATAGCACTGATTGAAAAAAGATTGTCATGAGTTAATCAATTCCAAAGAACAATGGAAGAAGAAACTAATTCTTTTTATCCGATCAAATGCTAGTGAATAAAAAACCTGTGAACATAGGATGATTGTATAGAGTTACTTAGTGTTAAAGGTGCTGAAAATAAAATCACACGCTAAATTTATATGCTCAGAAATAGGCCTACTTCAATTTTACTAACATTTAGGTATAGCCTAAGCCTACCACAAATCATGTATCTATCTTTAATGAAAAATTAATAAAAAACATTCCGAAACTTTTTCCTGTAGAATAATTTAACACAAGGAAAAGTTAAAGAGGAATTAATTAATTACAGAAAATTACAACCATATTAATAAAATAATTATTCAAATGGTAGAGAGTGGAACACAAACAATACACAGTGGTCTATTATAAATGTGGCCAAAACACCCTCTACTGTACTGCATACAAAACTATAAGATAGTAATTTAATTTAATTTTAAAAGTTTAATTTTCCATAAATTTGGTAAAATTTTTCTGTTCATAAACAGAATTTATGGTGCTACGGATCTAACCTATCTTTCAAAAGTTGTAAACTTGTAGCTTATTTTTAAGTCATATTAATTAGAAACAATCAAAGTAGTTAACATTTTTTTCATGGTAGGACTATTGCACAACTTCAAAATCATCCATATCATACATGTATTGTTAATTGTTAAATTGGAAAAATTTCAAATACAGACAAACTAAAGAAATTGATTTTTAATTATTAAATAAAAACCATGCAACTTTTAATTAGTAGGTATAGTTAAGCAACTTATAGCGCCTACATTCAATAATAAATTAATGTCCACATCATGACCTGATAAATTTCATGAGGGCACTCATCAGGTCGACTTTCTTTAACCTTTAATAACTTTCTAATTTAATTCTATAATAAAACCAACTACAACTGTCATATGCCTATCTTTAAACCTTCTAATTAGGCCAGTAATGGCATAATAGTTAAATGAAGGACATATTTCTTCCATGTGCGTCTATACTGCATACATGGACTTGTGTAAAAATGCATCCTAGGTAGTTAAATAAACTATACAGATTTTTCCATACTTGAAACAGTAAACCAAAAATGGTACCAAATATTGTTTTGGGAAGATATTCGTGTTGTGGATTTTAGCATTTTCATAGGATCGCAATAACTCACATTTATATAAAAGTCATTAAATATAATTAAACAATTATATTATAAATAAATAGATACACAATAGTCGATTGATTAAATAATTATGAGATTCTTGCGTCATTCTTTCCAGAATTAATTGAAATTTTTAGAAAACTGATAAGGAAATTATGTTCAAAATCCGTTATTTGTTATTAACCTAACCTAACCTAACCTAGCCTACATTTTTTTTAACAGATGCACACATTAGATTAGCCTATATATGCTGTAAACTAAAAAATAAAAAAAATAAAAACCTAACCTATACCAGATGAACAGTATTATAACAGCTTTCCCTTAAGGGCTCACTTTAGTGAGTACAGGCTTGTCAAATCCAAGGGTAAGCTAGATCTACACATTTTTACACATACCCTAGCTCTTGATTTTTCCTGACCTTGATGCTATTAGAGAATTCAGGGCTAGGGGTCTTTATTTTATGCTTTCGTTTTTGGACGTAAGATAACAAGGCTAAATACTTGCACCCATAACCTTATTATTAATTTTGAAATTATTTAAAAAAATTTCTCATAACTTATTATTTTCAAAGAACGAGAGGAAAGGCTTTACAAAGTTAAACACGGTATAAATTACATAGCCCTATATACTTAGTTAGCCTATACATATTTAAGTGATATTATAAGCTATATAAGACTTAAAAGGTAGACCAACTTTAAGCCGAAGGAGTTGTAAACGACCAATAGTCATATGATTTTCTGATAACTATGAAAATTATAGGCTAAATTGGAGTAATTTTAAAGATTTGGCATTGTTATAGCCTGCACATGACTGAAATTAGCCTAAAAGTAAAAGATACCGGAAATTCATAAGAGTTAAACTGTAGATACTGTAATATAGAGAATCCCATATTTGAATTTATTTATGTGGTACTGCGTACTATTAGTCTCATCATAGTTGCAACATATTTAGAATCATGTCCATTTTTTGTTGAAAGAAATTTATACTAAGCTTGTTTTTTTTAATATAAATGTAATGATTTTCTTATCTCGAAAATAAGAAACACAATTGAGAAGATATAGGCCCCTATGCTATAACTTATTTATTTAAATATATAAAAACACCAATACTATTGTGTAAACCCTTAACAGTATTAATAGATAACAATGTGATTTTTGAATCTGTCGAACAATCCTTTTAAATCCCAAAGGATCAAATCTGGTTCAAAAATTATCCTACTCATACCATTGAACAAGTTTAATCTTGAACAAACAGAGAATCTCATTGAAAGTGATGTTCAAATTCGTCATCGAAAACATTACATTCACATTTTTCTTTTCAGAAATTATTTTCTTGTTACAAATAAACCAAAGTTCATAAATTTTTTTAATGTGAAATTGAACAAAATATTAAAATGTTGGAAATTGTAAAACCATGAAAAATGAGGTCTACTTTTATCCTTAAAAATTGAAGATGTATGACAGACAGCATAATATACTTTATTGATAGAAATTGGAGAACAATTATGTTTTAAACAAGTTGAGGCTTTGGTTGTTACCATTGAATGACATTGAGGTTTTCTTCTAGTGACTAGCCTATTGTAATATGAATTTATTGTTTCGTACACAATATTATTTTTATGTAGAGTTCTCCTTGTTATTTTTATTTTAACAAAAAGTTAACTCTTTTTGCACAAAATGTATTTGCCGTAAAGCAATGAAATATTTATAATTTATTATAATTGTCTGGAAATTTGTCTATTTATTTGATAATTTTGGTGATTAATTTGAGTTTTGTTTCTTTAACTATGTCATGTCTTAATAATGGTTTCTAAAGTCATTTTAAATACATACTAAGTCAGGTTATACGTGCCAGTAGATATAATAATAATAATATATATATATATATATATATATATATATATATAGGTATATATATATAATAATTATTATTATTATTATTAACCTATAAAACAAACACCGAATACCAGTACTGTAAAACACTCCATTGTTTTTTAAATTGAGTCAGACACCAATACAAAAGAAAAAAGACCATTCCAATGTATAAAAAAATTTAAAGACAGAATAATAAAAAAACCCATCTGTTTTAAAAATTTTAAATTTTGAAAGCCTTTTTCAAATTGCTATATAGCCCGGAATAATCGAGGACCTAGTTATGATTACAGAGGATCACAGCATATGACAGCATTTTATTTATTTCTAAGTATGTTACTGTATTTAATCCATAGTACTACAAATATCATAACTTAATATGGAAAACTGAAACAAAGGTGAGTTGATAATAAGTATAATGGAAATTCGTGGTAGATTTATAAAGTTCTTATTTTAAACATATTTTAATTAAACATAATATTAGAAGTCTGAATAACTTAATTCAATGAATTGTCATAGTAGAACTATATGAACAAGATATAATTATCAACAATTTTAACCTACATGCGACTATCATTTAAGTTACTTTATTTTATTGGCTGCCAGTATTTTAGAGGCAAATAAACCACGTTGTCATCACAAACAAAAAAATCTTCATTGAACAAAAACAGTTTAGATGTTTGAGGTGTTAATATTCAAGGAAGAGCATAACAAGTGCATGAAATATAAGGAATGTGATCAAGTAGTATTTGTACATTGCCTAGGTATCTGAGTCATGTGTGAAATAAATCAACAATTCTTAAGATTGAGGCTTCACGCTTATATATCAGAGACAAGAAAGGATAGCTGAGGGAATATGATGCTCTTAAATTCCTCAATCTTATATTTTAAAACCGATAAAGTTATTATCTTACTGATATCACTGAAAACAGAACAAACAAAAGTTAGCTGTAAATGTAAAACGGTGGAATGCAATGTCAACTATGGTTATAAAAGAGAGTAAATGTAGGCCAATTCATCAGTAGACCCCTAATGTTTTACAAAGATTATTAGTAAATTTAAGATTCAAGTAACCCATCTATAAATTTAAACACCACACTACAGAACTCTTTCACTAGATTTTAAACAAACTTATTAAATATTTAGCCGAGAAATTTAGATTATAAATGCATAGGCTAACCTAACCTCCTCTATTGTTAGTGGAGATCAAAATGAAAAATAAAATGTTCTAATCTTTATTATATACTAGGCCTATATTGTTTTACCTACCCCTGAGTAGAGAAAGAAGTTATTTTAGGTAAGCAAAACCATTACTAAAAACACTTGCCTAAATTGAGCTATTTATTGTGATCTTATAACTTAATTACCAATAGCTCCTTAATATTTAATTTCAGAAGGTGTGTACAGTATTTACAAATCATATTCAATATCAGTGTTGAAATTATAAGAAGTCACCAAGATGTATACGCCCCCTCCCCCTTAATAATATTAGCCTACAGCCCTTAAGACCTTTATTTAATTCTTTATTCATATGAAACTATAATATGATCTCCACTGTATTATCAATATGGTTTCAAAATAATCCTAGTATCAATAAATAAGAAGTATGATAATCAATATTCCATATCTGATAACAAGAATGTGTTTATAAAAATAGTCTAGGCCTAAAACTCCAGATGGTATTTCATAACAAACCTAGTAGTTAGGTAATTAACTATACAAATTATTGCAAGCGTGGGTATTCTTACAGTCATAATAGTATAGTCCTTTAGAGAAAAATAATTATTGTCACAAAAGTAGACAAAAATCACACTGTTATAACCTAACGGGAAGAGAAACTAGGGACGACCTACTTCATTAAAATTCCAGACGCCATGTAAACAGTCGTCTTACCTTCTTTTTTCTTTTGTTGGTGGTTTTGTTTCTTCTTTCTCCATTTCCAACCAATCACTTCACCAAAAAACTTAATTTCAGTTAATGAATTAATAAACGTGAATAATGTACACAATTAAATCACAATAACACTTATATTAAACAAATTAATCACTCAGCACATCACTATAAGCAAATGCACCACTTCAAAACCTGAAAACTGCAGGTTCAATTATATGAACTGGAAGCACACAGCTGATAAACAGTATTGACATTGAAGAGCGATCTATCGAACTTGTCCAGAACTATATCAACCTTGCTGCAGCATTTTAAATATTGTTTTATTTGTATAAAACTGTATATTTATACAAAAGTGTTAAATAATCGTAATTTTTAACTTTCCATTTTTTAATTAGGATGTACTAGTAATTACTGTATGGCAATATTTCAATATTACAATTTATTTGGTTCTCGACGTTAACATTTTTTGAAGTATTCATCTCAGGGTATGCCAATATTGCTCATAAATTTCTTTAAAAGTATATTTAAAGAATACGCCCAATATAATATATATATATATATATATATATATATATATATATATATATAAATATTTGTATTGTGTTCATTTTTATGAAAGAAATAGAATTTTGAATTTTTGATAGCAATGTTTATTTGTCGACGTTGGTTTAAAAATACCTAGTTTTCGTATTCACCAAAATTCAAAATAACGCCGAAATTTATAGATTTATCTCTATATATTTGTTTGTTATTAAATTATTTATATTTTACAAAGTTTAACATTGTAAATTATATTAACTAAATTTTTTTTAAACATATACACGAATAATGATAATTAGGTTGTCTTTAATCATTTCCATTAAAACACACACAAATACAATAGAACTACATAGTTAATCATTTATTCAACTAATAAGACGCCAATTGGGGTCGATAAGTAAAAAGAAGATTTATTTTAAACCATCTTGTTCTTTATAGTGCTACTATCTATGTTACATAATTGAACTTAATTGTCAAAAACATGTTAAAAAAGCAAACAAATTACAATAACAATTAATAAAATTTACCAATCCCGCCTTTCAGCGCCAGAAATATAGACTTACTTGATTTCTCAAAAATTATAGTGACTGGGATTAAAGAATTACCATAATGTTTAATATTGTTATTATATGACTTCAAATATATAACACTATATATCATTATAAAACCGTGATATTATTATATAGATAATATTTTACATCACTGTACCATAACATTTATATAATATTGTGAAAATATATTACGTATTGCATCATGTGATCTAAGGCATTTCACCTAAGGCAGTATGATGAAACATCTTTATCTATCTGGCTGTGCAAAAATACGAACATTCACCTTCGTTCTCACTTTTGCATAACCTAAGTTTTATGGTTATCAATTATCATTACCATTATCATTGTTCCTTTGTAAAATTGTGGTTAATATTGTAGTTATGAGTGATTTCTATTACTTAGATATAACGTTGTAGGTATGATATATTCTTAAAATAGTGTAATTTAATTTAGAGATTCAGATATATTTCTCTTGTGCATGGTGGCAGTATGTATGCAAATTTAATTTTGCACATTTCAAGAAGTCCTATTTAAATTACCGGTTTGAAAATTTCTCCAAAATATCGTATTGATTTTACATCCCTGTTATTTATTTTAGTATTTAACTCGTAATTTAGATAAGTGGATTTATAAATGTAGACTTTTCAAAAGATTTTAAACAAATTTGCTATGTCATTTTGTTTGGAACTTATCAGCCAATTTGAATTACTGGTTGTAAGGCTATTCTTATAGCTGTTATCTCCTATATTAAATTGTGTACATATTTGGTCTAAATCCAAAAAATGGTAAACCAATAAGAAAATCCTATATCAGCTTTCTATAAGACTTAATTTCCTTACAACAGTTTTATCGGTCATTGTGTATTGTACCTATTGTTGCAATTTAGTTAAGAAATATCTGAAAATCGTGTACTACATACCTTACTTTGAAACAATGAGATCACATTTGATATCGGTAAACACTTTTCAAGTACCAAAATGCATTAGTTAAGTAGAAAATAAGACATATAAAAGTACTTTGAACTCAACTTCAAAGTAACAAATCGGCCTATGCATAAGGTTTGCATAGGTTACGTAATGGGACAACAATCGTGAATCGTATGACCCATGCACATTACATTGGGTAATTCTGCGCAATTACTTGGTCAACCCCAAATTTTTTCATATTTTACTACGGTCATAAGGATGTTCTCAGAAAGCAAGAAACATAAAATTTAAGGCCCGCAAGGCCATCTGCCGAGCGATAGTCCACGCGATAACAGTGGCTTGCGGGAGACGCGCGGAAGGCCAGTTGTGACAGTACCGTTATATAATTATATATAATGACAGGTTTGGCCAGGTAGCTATATATATAGGCCTATATATATAGCTACCTGGCCAAACCTGTCATTATAGGCCTTCCGCGCATCTCACCATCGTACAGAGCGATAAGAAGGTTCAAAGTCTACGCGATAACAGTGGCTTGCGGGAGACGCGCGGAAGGCCAGTTGTGACAGTACCGTTATATAATTATATATAATAGCTACCTGGCCAAACCTGTCATTATAGGCCTTCCTTGCGTCTCCCGCAAGCCACTGTTATCGCGTGGACTTTGAACCTTCTTATCGCTCGGCAACCTGTACGATGGCCTTGCGGGCCTTAAATTTTATGTTTCTTGCTTTCTGAGAACATCCTTATGACCATAGTAAAATATGAAAAAATTTGGGGTTGACCAAGTAATTGCGCAGAATTATGTATTATTGAAATATTATTACGGTGTATGATTGAAGAATTGTGAGAAATAGGATATATATATATATATATATATATATATATATATATATATATATATATATATGTAGGTATATACATATATATTACCTAATAAAACACATTTGTTACCATGTACACAATATATTGTATAACAATGTTTCTTACCTTCATATTTTGTTCATGACAAGTAGGTTTGACCATTAGATTACATATATAATCACCTGAACAGACCTAATAAAACAATTAGTCCTTACCATGACGAACGTAGGGATATGTATTAATGTAGACATAAGTAGCCTACTAACCTAACTAGGCATGGATTTTCTACTTTTACATATCTTATGCTAGATTAAACGAATTAATTTTATGCATTGAAAAGGGTCTACCAACATCAAATATGACCGAATTTCAGCAATTTTCTTAACTAAATCGCCTTGAGAAATACATCACATAATTACCAATTAAACTCCTGTTATCAATTGTTACAACAGTATCCAACCCAAGCTTCTATCAGTAGGTAGAGAACTAAAGCAGAAAGTTTTAAGAAAGAAAAAATACATTTTTAATATCTTAGAAAGGGGTAAGTAGACCTAACATTTATTAAGGAGTCTGTGGGCTGCTAACTTAATAGATTCTCCATAGCAAATATGAAAACCGATCTCACGATAAAAAGTAGTAACTATTTAAATAAATAAATATTGAGCTTGACTTGTGAGATAATATTAGATAAACTGAGTAACACAAAATCTCACAAAAATTATGTTTACTTAGTCAAACGTGATTCAATGACAAAGTCGCCATCCTCAGTGATAAATGAGCTACAATAACTAAATTATAACTTGTAATTAAAAAAATTTTGGAAGAGCTTTGTGCCAAGAGATACAAACTGAGGTATTTGTGCTACATACTAATTCAATCCAATTAAATCTACTACGGAGCAGATTTAAAATTATAAATTTAACCATAGACTAAGTGAAATTATATATGTTTCCTTATAATATGCAGTTATGAGAGTTCAAAGTTTGAACATTTTCAAAATTATACCTAGTTTTTGTATAAATCTACAAACACTTATTGAGAAAGATAATGGTTTTCTTCACCACCTACTTTTTTATTATTAGCCAACCTCCCACAAAAGTCAGTGTGCGGTGATGGAGGATTAAAAACCATAGAAGTGATGAAATATATGTGAAATTATTCTATGTATATTATGCCATATCTTTTGAAAACTTGACTGGACCATTCTTTTTAAAAGACGGTCATTGAATTAATTCTTACATTGGTCAGGAAGAATACCTGATCTAACACACCATTACTTTGTGAGAGGGCGAGATGACTACAGTGTTTTCCTGTAAATTAAGTAAAACAACACAACTGAGTCAAATTTTGGCACGGTTTTAGCTCAAACATATTAGAAATTAATTGTATTATCTGCAGTGCGTCAAAGAATGCACAGTTATAACGTTTATAATTTTTGATATCAACTTTAAGAAATTCCCTATAATTTCATGTAAAGAACTTATTCATTTATATTTAAAAGTTTGCTTTGTATAGTAATCCTATCAAGGTTAAATATATAGACCTTAATACTTATGTAGACATAATAATTTAATACTTGATTACCGTAGATCTACTTATTATTGTGATCTATCGATCCTTTTTTAATTTTTGAAAGAGCACAAAGTATTACATAATAATTGGTTAAGGGAAACAACAGCCAGAAGGTAAATTTGTATTTACTTAAAATAGGTTGTTTTGTTTTTAATCATTTTTTTTTCTCCAGTAACAATGTTATAATTAAAATGAATACATTGTTCGGCCTTTCCCACCTTCGTTAATTTTACTTTTGTTAACACGTTTCAGATATACTTCATTCTCAAAACACTTAATAATACTGAACATTCTCAATTGGATTTGTTATATTAAACAACTCGCTCCTCCCACTTTTTACCCCTCCTATTGGATATGACTAATCAGAAACAAATAAAGGGGTTTAGATAAGCCAATAGGAAAAAATAAAGGGGTAAAAAGTGGGAGGACCGAGTTGTTTAATACAATGAATCCAAATGTAGGATGATCAGTACTAATAAGTGTTTTGAGAATGGAGTATATCCGAAATGCGTCAACAAAAGTGAGATTGACGAAGCCGGGAAAGGTGAAACAATGTATTCATTTTAATTTTAAAATAGTCGTTATCTTTAATCTCATTGCTTATAAAATCCATGATCACCATGACATTTTGTCCTCGTTGAAATAGACTGTTTATTTCTATTATTCAACTGTAACTAACCTAACTTAACTGAAATGGTTTGTTCAGTAAGTGTATATTTATTGAGATGTTTAATTTTTGTTTCAGGGATATAAAAGGAGGAGAAGGAGTTGAAGTGACACCAATTGCTTTTAAGAAACATGTTATGCAGGCTTTAAGCACTGTTTTTGGAGAGGTTTGTAAAGTGACAAATATTTAAGAAATAATAAATTCATAATAAAGAAATGATTTGATTTTATTTTATACTTATTCATAATAAGATGTAGAAAACGTTTTGTTATAGGTCAAAAAATTGATGTTGATAAATATCTATCGTATCCTAAAAAAGTTTTTTTTTTTTTTTTTTTTAAATGTCATAAAATCTATTTATATATAATCTTTACCAATTGCTATTTCAATTCAGATTTTGAACTGCCCACGCTAGCCAAACTATTCTAATCCATATTTTATTATACATTTTGGCTTCCACAAAGTGTGGATCGTTCAAAGTTGCAATTGAAATAGCAATTGTTAAAAAATAATAATAATTTAATACGACATCTATTTTAAATAACACTTTTTTTGGACACAATAGATATTTATCAACATCAATTTTTTTACCTATAACAAAACCTTCTCTACATCTTACTATGAATAAGTATAAAAACAAAATCAAATCAAATTTTAAAAACATAACATAAATTAATAAAAACAGAAGGTTTACAATTAATTAACAATTTTATACTTCTCTAGAATTAACAATTACAATATTTAAACATCATGAGTCATGTTCTTTTTATAAAAGTCTTTATATTTCCCTGGCTAGCTGTTAGATGTTTAAAAAAATTCAAATTCAAATTCAAGTTGACATATATTTGAAAATGAAATTTTATAATTTGAATAAATGTCCTTGTTCTTTTATTATATTTAATTGTTCTTTATCTCGAGGAGGGGCACTCATACTGGCTTTAAATTTCTACTTCCATGGAATGTAAACGTTAAAATTTATAGCTGAAGGCTTGAATTCAAAATGTTCATGACACCAATTTATTTATTTGAGTTAAATTGATCTTTAAAATTTGTTGAAAGTTTTAAAACAAATTTATGCTGAATAGTATCTTAAAATTTTGATTTGCTGGTTTAAACACTTAAAAAGTTACTATTTTTAATCCTATAAGATAAATATTACCATTTGAAGTCAATAATTTTTCACATTTAAACTTGAGCTGATTTATTTGTGTCCTTTATGCTCTCTTCTAGCGTCACCTTTTCAATTCCTGGCTACTTGGAATTTTGTATATTTTTCAAAGTAATGGGGTTTTCTTCTTATTGGTCGATAATGATGTAATTTTTCCTTCATCCAATTAGGAATAACGTCTTTTGGGCAGCTCACACAATCCGCATCATGCTATAGTTCTTCAACTGGGCATTTAACTTTCACAATTTTATTAGTATGGGTTATATATGATTTTCTAACTGTTCGGATATCACATTTTATATATAAATTACTATTTGGTGTACTGTAAGTTATTCATTAAATTATTCTGTATGATGTAAAATTTAATTATCATCTCTTTTAGATTACTCCGTATGACGCACGCACTGTACACTTTCTTTACAGCATTACGGTTGTCAGGTTTTTATTCAACTATATCGCTTACATTTGCCAGTAATTATCAGCTGTTTAAAAACATTGTTTAGTCTAATATTCCAATTTCTATTACTTACATGGCTACAAACTTATTGATTTTACTAAAGAAATGTTTATAATAAACTACTTCAACTATCATTTATAATATATGAATTTACATATTGTTTTTATTTTTTGGTACAAATATTATTTAAGTGAATACTTTCCAGCTTGAATTTAACATTTCATATAGTCTACTTAGAGGTCATTAACCTATTTTCAGTTGTACTCTTCGATTTAGGATTTTAACATATTTAGTTTATAATTAATTATGGTTCTAAGGTTACCTTTGTATTGAGTATTATACTTTCACACACTTATATTTTGATTTTAATTTGGTTTATATATATATATATATATATATATATATATATATATATTAAATAAATTTCTTTTTACTATTCATTGAGCATTAGATATGCCTGGTCTTCTTTGAGCATGAAGAGGTTAGCTTTCACAAATACGACAATTTTTTTCTTATGATTATTATTCATGAGATAGGTTCTCTCCCTCTTACTGTTGTACATTGTACTGTTATATTCTTTCCATCATCAATACAACCCAAACAAATGTAGGCTTAAAAAATAGCTAGATACTTCAAACCGAACTGGATATTTTTACAGAGTTATATAGATATTAGTTGTGTAAAGTTAAATTATATATTTTGTATAGAAATTATATAGCCTAATATTGATATATTTACTACGAAGTCAAATTTCATAAATATATAGGTTTAAAAATATTAACAGTAAATTTATATAAATTAACACAAATTAACTTATATACAATTTAACATTAACAACAACAACAACAATATTAATTTATCCTCAACCATTTTCCCCTAAACTTTGTTGACCTCAGTAAAATTGATTCAAATTTTAGAAGTCCTGTTCTTTGGTTAAGATATCTATACTGAAGAAGATAGTTTTTATTCCTAAGACTGTTTTGCATTATGACATAATATGCTAGCAGGCGAGAGCAAAATGTTGATCCTGCAGAAAGTCATGTCCTTGGCCTAATTGTAAGTGGCTTCTGAATCAGGTACCATATTCATGTACATTCATAGAATGGGTGATATTTAAATTTAATATATAGTAGTCCTATTACTTCAAAAGCATACATTATTGTGAGTGTCAATAATTCCAGCTCCTGGAAAGCATATTTATATGTCACTTTTCTATTTATTCCTGCTAATAGTCGTACTGATTTTTATTGTAAAATAAAATTGGCCTTTCCACCATATAAATTGATGAATCATCCTATTTTGTATCTATATGTTTCGTCCAGTTAAGTTTGTTATCCATGTGAATACGAGTTATTTTGTATTTTTATATTTCGCCAATAACAGATTGAAAGTGGGATTTTGATTAAAGAACTGGTAACTAACTGTAATTTATTTTCGTACTGTTGCTTCTGGACCCATCTTGAAGGAAATTTAGACTTGACTCATTTTGGTTTCTAGAATTTCTTACTGATAGTTGTTATTTATAGCTTTTCCCTAATCCTTCTATAACTCAAAAAACACTGAGGCTTCTTTTATGGTGGTTTTGCTTCTTTTTTTTTTGCTTTTAAACTAGCAAGAAGTAATAAAAAGCTGTTGCCCAAACATAACTAAGTAAAATATAATATCATTCATACTGATATAACAATTTCTTTCTTTTTTTGTGGAGTATAAAGAAGATTGAAAAACATAAAACAAAATTATATTTTCTAAGGCTTTCAATATTTGTAGATGGTAAATAAAAATATTTACTAAATCTTTTTATTTTCAGATTGGAACAAGTATAGAAGTTGATGTTTTAAAGTACAATCCAGCTACTCATAAAGCAATCCTTCGATGTCCTTCGTCTGCATACGTTAAACTTCACGGAGCTTTAACGTTGACTTCAAATTTTCAAGGATTGGATTGTGTATACAAAGTTCACAAAACATCACCGACACTAATCTCTCTCATAGCTGATTCTAGGAGTTATGAACATTGTTAGTTGTGTTTTTAAAAGTAAGTTAATAAGTTAAAATGTCATATTGTCGAAAAGACGGTAAAGATATAATCGTTTTCGCAACGAAAGAAGACCATGATAAACCGAGTACAGTTACATTATCTGAAGCTGCACCACCGGTAGGTTTAATTTTTCCAGATGGAACTATCAATTGGAACTGTCCATGTTTAGGAGGGATGGCTACCGGACCTTGTGGTGTCGAGTTTAGAGATGCATTTTCCTGTTTCCATTACAGTAAAGAAGAGCCTAAAGGTAGTGATTGTTTTAAAGCTTTTCAAGATATGCAGAATTGTATGGTTCAATATCCAACTCTGTACAATAGACCTGATGATGAAAGTAGTGATGCTTTTAATATGAGTGAGATGGATAAGGAATCGACAAGTTTACCCCCTAGTGTAGAAGATGCAAAACAAGATAATAAGACTATCGAAAAGCAAAAATAAATATTTATGAAATGAGTAGTACTGTTTAGAAGATTGGTTTATGAAGTTTAAAAACGCTTAAGATTTTTAAATTCTATATTTTTGTTTTGTATAATAGTCAAAGTAAAATATCAATGATATAGAATATTCAGTTAATTGAAACTTCTTTATTAAATGTGATGGTCGTAATGTACAATGTTATCTCTTAGGTTTTATTTGAGTATGTAATTATTTTGTAATTAAAGATTTGCGCAATTATGTTATAATTAAATTGTGTTAAATTTTGTATTTATCATGAAAATGTTTATGAAATAATATATTTTTGGTGAAAGATCCTCCTATTGTCAGGAATTAGGCTATAGCTAATACAGCAAAAACAAGAAGTATTTGAGTTTCATGTAGACCTAAATAAAGTTTAATATTTCAGTCGTCATATTTAATATAATATGTAATTCTGGACTCATTTTGTATGAAAATTGATAGTTGTTTTACTTAACATATATGTTAGCCATGTTAAATTACATTAGGAGTTGATGGTTAAAAGGTCAAAATGAGTGTATCTCAAAATTGGACCTATCCTATATGTTATACTGTAACTAGAAAATACTGAAAAGAACATTAGCCATTGTTGGGGTTTGTTTTTCAATTTTTTTATGAAATGTAATCGAATAATGTATGGATTGATACATTGGTATGTAAGGTGGCTATCGACCGGGAAACAGGCCCGTTTTTAATTCTTGTAGCCCCCCCCCCCGATTAATTCATCTTTGCCAGTTTTGGTTCGAGAGGGATTTCTCCCTTAGCTCCACCGAACTCTTTTTAGTTGGTGAGTCGGTAAGTCTTTCCATTATCCACCACCTATGGACCCGCCGTGTCCCGGACTGGCAACCGACTGTAAAAACTTGCAAGTATTATTACTGCAGTTACAGGCGTAGGTGTTATTATTGACGTCACAACATAACAACCTTGTATTTTACAGTATCATGGACCACCCACCCACCCTATAATATGTTTCTTAACAATAATTGCCAATTCACTCAAGTTTTTCGGAGAACTGCTGTCCAGTCGAGTCATATTTCCATATTTGTTTAGTCCAACTGTGAGTGTGCGAGAATATCAAACACTAGACGCTCTAGGTTTCCTAGAAATTGTCATGCAGGCTGAGCCTGAGAATGTAGACTATTTATTGAGGAGAAACAATACTCTCTCACTAACGATAAAACTTATACGTTGAAGTATAAGTACAATAATTAAGAGGCCTTACACTTACTAAAACGGGTGAAGGGGGGGGGGCAAAGCGAGTTTTCTGTTTCGGGTGCTATTTTCTAACCGATAAGCATGGAAATGTTACCAAATTGTTCAGAAAGATCTGAAGAATGTTCGTGCTACCTTAAAATTTTGATTTTTTAGCTCTATAATTTTTTATAGTTTTTTAAATTTATAAAATTTATCGACATATACTACCTTAATGTGGTTGAAATTTTTTCAATTAAAAAAAAAAAATGTATGACCCAAGACCCTTGCGCCCGTTGTACGCTTGCGCCCCTGGGCAAGTGCCCAGTTATAGAATACGGAAATTTTTGTTGAACTGGGGGGAAACTTTAAATTTGGCAGAAAAATAGTTAAAAAATTTGGGAAATGGTGACTAATATAGCCAGCCAAACGTAAGCTGGCACTTGGCTCCTAGGTAGAAAACCTGTATTCGTCGTTCTGAAAATATCGACGGCCAAATTAACGCTGGGCATAACCATCGGCCCGTAAGTAAGCTGTTCTATTCAGCATATAAATAAGTAAATAAATAATTATAATCTTACTTCTGGATAACTGTAGTTTTCTGACTCCCATATTAAAAATTTGAACATTTATTAGCAGCCGCTTGTATATTGCTAAAAAGATCTGACATATATCACAAACCATTTTTAGCAATAAACAAAGCGGCCTTTCAGCCTTGTCAATGTGTTTTTGTCAAACAAAGCGGCCTTTCGGCGTTGTCATTGTGGTTTTGATAATAATAACTAATAATAAATAACTAATCTCTTTATAACAACAATTAAAAATAATAACTAACTGAAATAAGTAATAATGACTTTCACGACACCTGACTACTAAAGACGCATGTAACCACTCACTCGGATAAGCCACAACTGAACACAACTAGGGTGTAAACTATTAGTCATGAGGCCATCACCCCCGTGAGTCACCAGACGCGGGTGGGTCAATGTATTCTGAAAGGATTTTACCTGCACCTCCACCCTCCCCTCGCCAAGGGTCCGTCGCCTCAGCTCGCCAAGCCCAAGTGCCAGCTTACGTTTGGCCGGCTATACAATAAAGGAACAAATAAACATTAGAGACAGTAAAAACATTTTATGGTTCAGGAATAGTTAGCAAAAACAAAATAAAACTTGATTTTAATTAAATTCAATTTACGCTGACGACATATTTATACCAAAACGATTGGGCTCTTATTTAAACATATAAGTGTTTTTTTTTTTCAAAAGACTGGATCCATCATTTTCGTTTTTTTATTCACAACTACCAAACTCACATACTGGGTAAGACCCCTTGTTCTACCAATACAATTTAACATTTCTTACAAGGCCCAACACTCTAGCTCTTGGTCATTACATTTAAAGGATTTACTTGTATTACATTTTATAGGCTGGGTGAGTATCATGATAGCGCCTACAACTTGTTTTGGTTTTTTTACCCATAACTCGTGACACATTTTTTAAGAGATGGTGACCATTACATTTTGTCTGGTTCAATAGAGGCTAAACGTGATCAAAATCATTACACCTGATTTTGGGGAAAATGTAATTGTGTTATTTTCCCTACAACTAAATTTTGAACTATCAAGATATGGTAAGATGTACTAAGATATGCTCAAAATATGATCACATATCGAATTTGACGAGCTTTTACTCTAGAGCACTTGAAAGATAACAGATATCATTCCAAAAACACTTCAGACATATATGTGAGAAGGTAGAATATAAAGTTGAGGGGTTACTGTGTGTGTGTGTGTGTGATTGTGATCTAGTTCAGTTGTGTAGGTTTCGAGAAAATAACCACAAGCAGTTTTCACCCATCTGACAGACAACTAATATGTTAACTTGTTACTGGTTTTAAAAGAAATAATCCAGGGAGGACCCGACTAATAATGTATATTATTGTACGATAACTGTTTTCTATTTAAATCAATTCAAAAGTAAAGAATATTTAAAAAGTATTAAATCACAAGTATCTGACCTACTTATAAATATTAATGTGATTCTACAGAAAAATCACAGCTTCACTTGTACATTATTATTAATTGTGATTCTGTTCTAAAAAAATCTCCGAAATAATAGGCTTTCTTTTCAAGTTGGATCTCCAAGTTTTACAGAAAAATTTTTGTTTGAAGATATTACAAATGGCAGTAATATATTGCCAAGTGTGAAAAATGCCTATAACAACCTTTCATTGCCGATTGTTACATTTGCTTATTTATAATTATTTACCAATAACAAAAATAAAAATGATTTTACTCAAGATAGCTGCCGAACTATTTTCGGAAGCTATCTTGATTCTAGTCGATAATTGTAACCCTAACCTAAAACATAACACTGTGAGAGTTGGTAAAGAGAATTCTTTGAGAATGACAATACATCATTCAAGTTAGCAGCAACTTTAAGAACAAGTTGGATTTGGACCTAACTTGAGTCATATAATGGCACATAGGGAAGAGCATTGATAGCACTACACCTAATATTACATAGAATCAAATTAGTTTTTTGTATACGATTTTATTTTACTAAACTAAATTGAATAATATTAATTAGGTCTACTCTTTGAGAATAAAAGAGTGATTAAAATTAAATAATATCTTTAATATTTATAAATAAAAATTTTAACTAATAAATATTTATAGGCTAGTAAATTAAATGAAATTATCTATTTTATGTTCACAATAAATTATTACAAATAGATTCTATAATATTATATTATAGACTTACAACTATTCATTGAATAAAACAAATATTCATACACAATGAACAGTACTATATTATACATGTCAGCTGATCTGCGGACCTGAGACAACCAGTAATGAAAATTGTGAATTTCATGGAAATAATATTTTTGGTATTTGGCAAATATTTAATTTAAAGTCAATAATGGTTTATTTTAATCACATTATAAATTATAACAAATAATTTTAATCATTATTATTATATCAGTTCACATATTATGTACAAAAACTCCTCAATATTTGTTCAACTCTCACTCAATCAAGAAAGCCTATGTATCTGAAAATCCCAGAATGCTTTGCAGTTTTGCGCGTTTTTTGTTAATGTTTTCAAGTTTTCACCCTTCTGTATTTCATTTAACTTTGAACTCTTTGAAGAAAGAAAGTGGTAATAATAAAATTAGTATAATATGTTTATAACAGTAAGTATACACTATTAAAAAGAGTTGAAGTGATATTTCTAAACTGATATTTTTGACTGTGTAAAATTTGAAATGTATGTTATTTCGTTAGGGCTTGTCTAATTCTACTTTGTATTCAAGCAGCCTATTTTAGTTTTCTAAAATGGCGCAATTTGTTGTAATCCTTTAACTATTTGAATAACGTTTTGTATTGTCAAACACAGTTTTTTAATGTATTTATGGTGGGAAGTATTGTACATGAGAGGAGAGAAATAATATCATGATATAAACTGAAATTTGAACATCTACAAATAAAGTTGCCCTCTGTTTAATATTAGAGACTTTAACACATGAATGTATCAAAAACTTGAAATGATACCAAAATAATTTTAGTGGTTTTTTAAATTAAAATTATTTTTCCAAGTGATATTATTGTGTGTTTTGGTATTTATATTGATTATTACAGTAGATTAACAACTACTAAGCTTAGATAATTAGTTTTTTATGTGTTTTCAATTTTCATAGAGAATAGCTGGGTGAAGTACTGTATTAATTTTTCGATTTATGGTAAAGTTTAAATTTCAGTACCTAATGATTCTTGAAATTTTTGTTGTTTTTTTTTCAACTAATATTTATACTGTAATAATAATAATGTCTATTACACATAGCCTACATTTCAGAAGCTATTTCTAACACTTAAATACGCTAGTTAACAAGTTTAATTAATTTATTAGTATTTTGTGTAGCCTAGACTAGTTCACATAACATAGGACTACCTTACCATGAAACATGTTTTCTAGTTTATATAGGCCTATAATTTTTTAGCTGTGTTTTCTAACACTACAGTACGTAATATGATTACAAATGTCAAGTAGACTTGTTCAGTCTGTTACTATTCTCACAATTTGTATCTGATTGGACTTTCATAGTAATGTTCCGTAGCCAAATAATCTAGTATTTTCATGTGATATTCAAAAACATGTTAATAATTATAGGTTAAATTTTGTAACGATTGGGTAGCTATATAACAATCAGATTAAATGCTTAATTGTTAAAATTTAAACATGTACGGAGTGGTAGATCGATATAATATCAGTCGTTTTTATTAGCTCACTTTTAGTACTGTGTTTAGTCTACCCTATTTGTTATGAGAATTTATTAATTTTGTGAATTAGCAAAAAATATTTTTGTATTTAGTAAAAATGTGAATCTTTTGTAAATAATTAAATTGAAATTTGATAATATCATTTGAAACTGTGTTATATCAAATTAAGCATTTTTCTTTTCAGGAAACATGTAAACGTTTTCTTAGTTTTTATAAACGCTATAGACTATCAAGTCTTACCGATAGTTCTATGGTTTAAGGTTGATGAGGAATATTTGGTATCTAGGACAATTTAGGTTAGACTTTTAAATTTATATATGTACAAGATACTTTTTGTATTAGAAATACACTTTTTTACTCTTAATACCTAATAGATATTTCAAAAATCATCCCTCCTTCCAGTTTAAAATCCATTTCTGATCTCCAAATTTCCTGTGGGTTTTCACTTTAGTGGCTTGATATAAAAATTGCACATTTTTAATGAAAAATGCACAAACCATAGAAAATGTAAATCAATTGCTATAAACTAAATAAAGTATAATCCGTTTATAGTTTTATATCTATCATGTTCTGACAGAATACAAAATACTTGGATTTTGTAATTTGGTAATTGGTAATTTCAGAAGTTGGAGGCCTAATAACAAATGTATCAATGTACAAACCAATGTTCACTTTTAAAGGAAAAGGTTACCCTTTTAATTTTATATTTTGTAGGTTTTTTTCCTTAACTTTATATTCTTTGCAAATGTTTTTTACAGAGTGTACATTCATGTCTTAGAGAAATATGTTGCCATACTACTTGTCCAATGTATCGGCAAAGACTACAGCAACAAACACTCCCCTATTAATTGTCAAACAATTTAGACACACATAAATTAGGTGAGTTATTTTATTATTACAATTTGTTCAATTTATATAATACAATTAAACAACCTGTTCTTATTTCGCTATATTAGCCTATCGGTATTTATCAAGTACAGTGATTAGAAGCGAGATCACCATTACTCCGTAGTACATTTTAACCCTAAAAAATTGAAAGTATAATTTGTAAATATTTTAACTTTATATACTGTAAGTTTAATATAGAAAATGTACGCAACATTTATTCCAGTCAACCATAACAACTATACACACATTCTTAACACGTGTTTTGTATATATAAATAAATTACATAATTAAACAAATTGCACCAAGTTTCTCGCATTCTTATCCACAAAACAACAAATAGGCTATACAGGGGGTTTTTTCTTTTATAGATTTTATACCAACAACCGAAAGTACTTTGGTATATTTATTTCTTAATCTGTGTTAAACTGCCTTGTCAATGCCATAACTGGTGAAACAATGATCGGCATGACTTATTATATTATAGAATATTTATTAAATATTGTGTTTGTGTTTCATTTTACAATATTAATCACGATTTCGGCAATAATATATTTATATTATTATTTCGTGAGAAATAAAATATATGAGTTTAACACATTTTCAGCGCCCTTATAGCCAAACCTATTTATAACTCCCAATTAGTGTCATCGATAATCAATACTAATCTATACACAGTTTATACAGTTTCTTGACTATGTTCAGATGTAGACCTACCTACGAATTCCCATTGTTATGTGTACATAACCTACGCATGCATGTATTTTTTCGTAATTTACCGATACTTTTTTTTAACTTCCTGTATTGACCTATATACTTTATGGATCGTTTTGTTTTTTTTTTTTCATTTTTGAGGTGACGTCCAAATAGTTAACAATTATGCTACCTATCTTAGATATTTACATATCTACATATTTAGGCAAAAGAGCACACTACAGTCATCATTCCTAAAACAATTCTTTTTTTACTCAAAGGATCTCAAAAATTATTTGTTTTAAAACTTTTTTCAAAAACTATTTTTGAAAAATAAGTTTTTTCTGATCTTTAGATTAACTTAAAATAGCTCACTATATCAGGGTCATTAAAAAAATTACTGTCTTGTATAAGCAGTATAAGTGGGTGGGGGGGGGGGAATTTAATATTTTTGTTTATATAAAAGTTTAGTGATATTGAAAGTAAATGTGTGCATTTTAGTTTCAGGATACGCTCATTTTGTATTCATGGAAAAAAAAAACTGACAAAAGATAGAAAGTTATTTCACCTACATACTACAAGAGTGTTACAACACAAACGTACAATTATGACAATACATTGGATCAACTAACACATGGTAAGAGCACAGTTGATCTTTTTGTAATAGACCATAATAATATTAGTTGATTTGTTTATCAAGCACAGCTAGATAACAATTTTTAAAAGGCTAGGATTTTAACAAAGTCCATCAATCTTTTCATTCCTCGCATTATACTTGTGGGGATATTTTGAATAGGTCCTTACTCTCAAACTTTTCCTTTTAGCTATTATACAAAATTAAAAAGAACGAAAACTATCTGTTTTTTTTTGTAATAATTGGTGCGCAAACACACCCAGGGTCATAGAATGAGCTACGATCATAATCCACAAAACGAGTGTGATCAATTTCTTATACATTTTTGTGTAAATGTGTGCTACTGTAGATGTCTTGATTTTTTAACATTTTCTTCCAGTCTACTTTTCTACAATAACTTGGACTAGTTAATGGGAAACAAAGTCGGATTGTAAATTTTAAAATAACAGCTGTTGTAAATAGTTTTCTGAAGAAGAATAATGTTATAGACCCTATAGCTTCATCATTTTACAGCTTTGGAAAGAAGAAAACAAATTGTATATATACAGTACAACCTCGCTAGTTTGGCTTAACGTGATCTTCGGTAGGCCAGATTTAGGAAAAAGCCGGACCACCGAGAGTCCATTTAAAATGATCCTTCACAAATGAAATAGCGAATTATTCGTTGAGAAGGTGTAGGCTAAACTTAGGCAATAAAAATTATGTCTTTTTAATTAATTTACTTTTTATTTAAATTTTAAAGTAAACAGTAAAATACACTTTACAAATATACAAAAATTACATTTCCTAAATGAAAATTTTAAGTCTTAAGTTGTAAATCCTTTAAAAACATGTTTTTCTTTGATGGGCAAAAAACAAAATCATAACAGTAAAATTCTAACATTTATAATAATCAATAAATGGTGGGTCTACTTATAGTACACTACTTTTTGTTGACCTTCACAATCTTTTGTTCTGCGTGTACAGGTTGAGTTGCGAGTTCCGTTCCAAAATGAATTTTGCCCGTGCAGTTGCATCTGCATATTATACAACATGAGATAAAACAAAACTTTTTTTGAAATATAGTAAGTGTTTACATACAGTACTACTGTAATACATATGTTTTAATACATACAGTAGGTATGTACAACATACTGAGTTTTTTAACTATAATAAAACAATGCCTTTTTATTTTTAGAATCGGGCCGGATTACAGGGGAGTCCAGACTATCGAGGGCCAGTCGAGCGTAGTTGTACTGTGTGTGTATATATATAACGGTACAAATAATCTTTCTGGTAGCCTAAATTGAAGGTGTATTAGTCAAATTAAGCATATTACAATCTTATACAGTTTTGTTAAATCAATCTTAGATACTATGTTTCAATAAATATTATTAAACATTATATCTATTGAAAGATTTCTTTATATTTTAGCTACAGTGTTAATGTTTTATTACAAAACTAAAACTATCATAATATTTAAACTATCACCATAAATATATTTTTGATTTTGTTGAATTTATTCATTGTTATAAGATTTTATTCTTTTATATAAATTTTATCATCACCCTCCCTCCTTCTAGAAAAGAACTTCAGCATCAGTCTCAAGACATCTTTAATACCGTACATCATCAATCATCACCTACCATCTTGCCATCCAACCCATCTCACCACCACCATCAACATCAGTCAGCGTCTTTGCCACCTAAATCAGGTATGCTCGTCATTATTCAGCTATTTTTGTATTTGAAGTATGACCCATGTTTGATTTTGATTTTTATCGCAACCTAAAATAATGTTGACACAATGACCTAGTGTCATCTTTTTTATACAGTAGCTTACTTATTTTTATGTTCAAAGTTTCAACTATCATGAGAAAGATTATTTTTAAAGTAATAAAATTGTTGAGTTTTTATTAAGTCACCATATCAATTATATACATTTGAAAATAAGTGTCTCTAATTGTTCCACCAATCCTACCAATCACCTTCATTAATTGAACATTTCATTTTAGTAGTATAAGAAGAAAAAAACTTTTTTGTTGTCATTGTAATTGAAAATTTTATCTATTTTTAAGCAATACTTTTCTAAAAAATAATTTTTATTTATTTTATTAATAAATTAAAACTCTATTAAATAACTGAATTTTTGATTGATTTTATCTTATTGAAGGTTTAATTGTAAAAATTTAGACAATACAAATTTTTGAATCTCGTACTGTTATGTAAAATATGACTTTTTAATTGTATTTTTTGTCTTGTTGACATTTTATAATTTTCTCATTGACTGATCAAACCACCAATGATAGTGAAACACACGCCAAAATGATGTGTCAACCCGGTTGAAAATAAGATTAAAATTTATTTTTTCTGTCATAGCTGTGGTATTTTATTTCATGTTGGTTTTTGGTAATATATAGTATGCATATAAAATTTACATTAAATTGCTGTTAAGGCAAGAGTTTATTGTAACCTCAATTATTCATCAAATGTATAAGATTATTGGTATTTTATACACTATTTGTATTTCCCCTAATTAACAAATTTAACCAAGGTAATAGTAAATTAAATCTGTTTCCAAATTTGGTCTGTAACTACAAAAAAATATTCCTAAAAGCGAGAATATAGTCTCAGTAATGCTAATGCACAAATATAAGTAAAAATGTATTTAGGACCTAATATTGTATTGTATATATCTTGACATTACATTTCTTTTGTCCAGTAACCCCCTCAACCCATCATATTTTACATTTATGCTTCATCCAACCAAGCTCCTTCATTATCGGAAACCACGGTATTTCCTTCCTGTATTCCTAATGATTCCTCTCGGCTCATTTCTATTTTCATCTCAGTATTATTTTAAACATGATTCAATTTATTTTCCAGATTGGTACCATTGATGGTGTTTGATCTACAGTTTATCAACAAATATAACTGACACTGAATTTGGTGTATAATTTAGGCCTAGTAGCAACTGTTTTGACTTATTTATTTTTAAATATTGATGGTTCAAACTGTTTTTATAAATAAATAACTCGAAGTTTTGGTTGTAAGAAGTTATGTTATAGTTATTTATAATACAACTCTTCCGTCCTTATACTTTGTCCTTTGTTCCTAATGTTTCTTGGCTAGACACAAGTATCAATCAAATTCATCTGCCGTAGCGTACTACGCTCGGTTTATAAAATAATAGGTTTATATGTCCCTTATAATATAGTCTGTAAAGAATATAATTATATACTTGTTTCGGCATTATGTTATTGTCAGTTGAATTTAAAACACTCTCCCGTTGAGTGAGAGAAGATTCTAAAATCAAGAGATTGCTAAAAGATCGTTATTTGGTGTTTATAAATCTATTATTAAAATCATCCCATAGTGAAGGGTTTCATTTTCAGATAACTAAACAGATTTATTGTTACATCTAGAATGAATGTGCCCAAAACCAGGGTGCTAAAAATAGTTTTGATATTATGTGTAAATATTTATGAATGGAAAAGAATATTTATCAATCAAATGCTGGGAATGAAGCAAATTTTGTCTTTAGATTTGTAATTGATTGTTTACAGTGAGAGCTATCAGATTATTCATTTTGAGTGAGTCTGTTAGGTTAGGTTAGGTTAAATGACCAATCTTTAGTTAAAACGATTAATATTGGTTATATTATTGTCTTTATTAAATCTTCACAGATTGAAATCATGGAACACAATCTTTCAGTTGATATGCCATTTGTATTATTTAGATGGCTATGGAATCGGCTGAATACCTGTTATAATAGATCACGATAACTGTTCAATTTGTGAATGTCATTGTGTTGTATGATTCCTGACTTTAAAATTATAAAACTGCTGTACTCATGGAATGATTCATCTAAGAATTATTTTCTCCCATATCAAAACGTAACCATTAAATGAGAGTATGATATGTATTAAGAATAGTTGTGTCTTCATACATTGCATGTCCATTTTGACAAACAAATGTATGGTTTGTGACAGCTACATAGATGTTTACTCTATACAACCTGTTATAGTGAAAAAGACTTTTTTGAAGATGGTATGAAATATTTTATATACATTGAATGAAATGATATTTATTCTTTTTTTTTTTTTTTTTTTTTTTTTTTTTTTTTTTTTTTTTATTTATTAAGATTGTTACTAGTCGCTAGGCGACTAACTTACAATATGTATCTAATAACTGTCGATTTGTGCTGGGGATCTCCCAATGGAGTCACCCCATTTTCTAACATTACATATGCGCTACAACACTACAATTAATCTGTTAAGGTAGATCAAAGGGAAGTTTCCTGTTCAGTCTTCTCTCTGGGCACATGTCATCCAGAAGCTGCAGAACCTCCGCGTTTACATGAGAATTAATTCTGTCCCTGTGCTTTGCTGCCAATCTCTTGATTTCTTCTTTAACAGTTAAGACTTTCAAATCTCTATGTAGATCATCATTCCGATAATACCATGGGGCATCAACAATATTCCTCAGAACCCTATTCTGGAAGACTTGTATTTTGTTAATATGAGTTATATTTATTCATGGGCGTCATCACCAGTTCATTACTGGGAGGGACATATGCCGGGAGTCTGGGGGTATGGAAATTAAAAAAAAAAAATTAATCTTCTCAAAACATTGTTTTTATGCATTTATTTATGCGTTTGTAACAGAAATGTAATGTTAAAAACCCTAGTAAAGACAAAGCCCGATGTTTACCTTTTAAGGTTTTAAGTAAATCATTCGTTTTTAGCAAAAATATTTTTACATCTCAAATATTGGGGGGGATGCGTCCCCCCCCCGGCTATGACGCCCATGTATTTATTATTATAACTTTGCTCATTAACTGTGTTTAACTGAAGTATACAATTTTTATATAAATTCCCAAGTAATGTTCAACTTAAAAGCCATTCATTTTATTAATAATTCAAATGATATTTCTAAACGTTTTTCCAAAATCTAGATAAAATTTGCTACATATTTTGAATATTAGATAATATTGTATTTGTGGCTTGTAAAGTAACTAAAATTTGTATTTGTTACTGTACACTTCTTAAACAAAACTATTAAAGTACATGTTCTAAACAACAAGAAGTTTACTTTTATTCTGTGCATTTTTCTGAACACAGTGGTGTATAATAACATACATTGTTTAATATGGTTTTAGTTAAAAACACGAATGTAATAAAAATTGCTAAATAAACTAGTTGCTATATATTGTTCCATGCAAGTAAGTCATTGGCTAATAAACAGCAATTAATGGTATCAATCCATAAAACTTATAAATAACAGATAACAACCCTCGTCTTAATGTACAGTAGTTAAGTGGGAGACAATAGACAGCTTGACCTTGGAGAAACCAATGGGACCATATGGGTTTACCAACTTGTTTCCCCTCTGTGCCAGCTCTTGACACCGCTATTCTTCTACAGTTAAATCCATTTAAAGCATTCAGAAAAACCATAGATACTGCATTTCATTTTCCATCAGAGTTGCAAAGAGCATAATTTGACGAATATGTATAAATACATTCGTAGCTGCTGCTAAACAAATCATCAAAAATTTCTCGGCATGAACTATGTTATTCCAACTAAATAAATAAATGTACATAATAGAAATCTTTCCACTTAAATTGCAAGAAACTTCCATTTAAAATTCAATAATAGGTTATTACTATTATTACAGGGGAAGTAATTATATATTACCATTGAAGCAAAACGTGTTTAAAAAATAACTGACAATGTTAATGTATCTGTTGGATTAAATATGTTTAAATTATTAAAATAAAAAACTATCGGTACTTATTTATGCGGTACTATTAGCATTGCAAGACATCAGTGGCCTCGGGCAGGGAGCTGTTTGAATTGACTACTGCACTACTCTCACTCTCCTATTGGCTGATACCCAAGAGACATGATTCGTGGCACATGGTATTAAATATGATTCCCAATAAAGCAATTATGTAGTTTAACCTTAAAAGTATTGAGAGACATTTCTTTAAATTTTTGTTGACAAGCTGTTGGAAAGCCTTAATCCTAAATTATAGTAGTTGTTAAGTGACTTGATTACTCTACAATAATAAACACTAACAATAACTAATTCTAGTTTTATAACTGTACTGTTGGAAATATCAGAATATACAAATGAAAAGTTGTTTTTTTTTAATGGTAATTAACACAAATATATACTGAGTGTCCTACAAAGAAACGGAAAAACTTTCAGGATGTATTCTACTGGTGAAAATAAAGAAAAAAGTTCATATGAACATACCCTAAAATGGTTAGTTGTGTAGCCGCCATTTTGTATTTTGAAAGAAAAAAAATAGTCTTTTGAAAGGCAAATGATAAAGTTGAAATTTTGCATGCTACTTGCTGCTATAAAGACCCAATTTGAGAAAAAATATGAATAGATTTCCTTTCCTAATTTCAAAATGCCTGCCATTTATAATGTTTTACGTTGAATATTTAGAAAACAGTTTTTATAGAATATTTGAATTTTGCAAAAAATGTACAAGATACAAAAAGTCTCCTTATGACACATAGAATGGTTTAAAAAACAAATTTTCTGTAAGTTAAAGGATAATTGAGTTGCTGACAAGAAAGTGGAAAGTAATTTCTCGGTAATTCTCTACAATATCCGAGATTAGCCTAGAATAAAAATTGTTTACGAGTACTGCAATATTTGATTTAATTCTGAATTGATTGACGTAAATAAAGTTTATACAAATTTTAAAATATTGTTATTTCAAGGATAAAATAAAGCAAAAGCAAAAGCTTTATATATTATAAATGAGCTACAATTGTTTCGCCTTGCTGCATCATCGGGCAACGATGTGTTGTTATTTATTAAAACAACATACCAAAAATAGGCAGAAAGTCATTTTATTATGTACTTTATAAACATTTTTTGTAATCGAAGAACAAAAAATAAAATAAAATTATAAATGCTAAGAAACCTCAGTTTACAGTAATTGTTTCTCCTTCACAATGAACACAGCACACTGCCCGTTGTAAAATACTTTCTGTATCTCATGATTGTTTTGTATAAATTCAACTGTATTGTGAATTTTAATGAGTAACTCTTCTTTTGTATTAACTTTCTGTTGGCATACAATCGTTTTCATAGTGGCATTAGGTCAAGTGATTGGTAAGTCATGTCCAATTCAGTTTAAAAAATTGACATTAAAGTGATTTCTAGCTACTAAAGAGAACTGTCGAGTTGAACAACCATCTTGTTCTTTGTGTTATCTGACATCTGAAACTTCGACTACATTATAACATTAAAAATATAAATGGAAGGAAAAGTTTAATACCAGTTTTTGGAAAAGTGAACTGTACTTCTTACTGAATATATCCCAAATTGCTTACTGTATTTAAAAAAATTAATTGTAGTCCCCTTTGATGCATTACACCTATATTGCACAATCTCCTTAAAATACGATATTCCATTCTCAGCATTGGTAAGATGTACCACTGAAGAATTGAATTTTGAAACCACTGGTCTAACCTAGAAATTTGGTGCTTCATTCAGTTGATAATTGTTCGCAATGACATCTGCAGTTTGGTCTATTCTTTGTTGTTATAACAAAATTTAATTTCTTTTTTCTAAGTTTTGAGCTAAATTAAAATTTCGTCATTTATTCAAGGGTAAAAAAAAATCCAGTTTCAAGACATAGGTTTCCTAAAATGGGCATTCATTGTAAAATTGAAATTAACTTAATTTTAAGTATATATTTCAGTACTTAACTCAGTTATACATAACCATAAAAAAGAAACTCTTGGTTAACTTCTTTTTTTTGCCAAATAAAAGGTGGGCACTGTTTTATTTCATGTGGTCCCTTTCAATTTTAGTGTTTAGTTCACTTCATTAACCAATTAATCAAGTAAAATTAAATTTTATAAGAAAAAGAATTACAAAAGATAAGAAGAAGGTAACAAAGAGGAAGCATAATAATAAATACATAGAGTATACACAACAATTATTACTACTTTTTTGTTAAATTACATAGCTTCTTATATAGCCAATCTTACTTACTTATATATAGCCATTACTTATATAGCCATTCTTACTTCAACTAATCGAAAGTAAGGGTTTCTGGTTGTGTATTTTATTTTGGTGTTCCAAATTTCACTAATTTAAATTCCAAATTAAATATAATTATACTACTTTTAGTTCAATAGTTATGGTAATAGTTTTACCGAATTCCAAAAGAATGCGTGGGCGGTACCAAAATGATTTTTTAGATGAAGTCGGAGAAACAATGAGAATTGAAAGATATGTTCTGTTTCCTACTTTTCGAATTTGTTCCTTGGTTTTTATTCATGTCAAAACAGGAAAAGTCTTAACTTTGAGCAAATCATTAATAAAAATACGAATTTTATTATAATTTTTTTTTTGTTGTGTCTTCATACATAGTCTACTCTTGGATTTCATCTCCTTTTTGATGACTCCAAATAATATTTGTGAAGGAATGTTTTGTTTTACTTTTCATGAAAGATAAAATTAATTTCTAAAAATGTGACAAAAATTTGAAAGTGTACTCAATTTAAAAAAAAATTATTATTGTGTACTCTGGCGTTTTGCTCTAAACAACTAATTTTATAAAATGTAAATGACAACTGTAACAAAATAGCAGACTAAAATATAAAACTTCCATGAAACAATTTTGAATCATGAAACTACGAAAAAAATACAGAAGCTTAGTAAAACTGAGGAAATTAAGGGAATCCTGCCATTTTGTTGCATACAACTGATTTAAAAAAGTTAAATTTTATTTTGAGGTTAAATTAGTAAAGATTAAATCAGGTGAAAGTAAACTTTGAGTTGTGTTTCTTAGGAATTTTAGGAAATTGTTTTGTAGGCTTCGGCATTTAATATACAGTATGACCATGACAGAAAAACTAATTTTTAAGTGTGACAATTTAGTAAAGAATAGCGTTTGATAAATAATTGAAGACGAAAATACCAAAGTTTTGTGTCATTTTTTCTTTCATATTTTTGTTAATTTTTTACAATAACCTTAAAATATAAATAACCTCGGCAATCAAGTGGAAAAAACTTGAAAACCGATTTTGTTCGTGTTTTAAAAAATACTATTTTGATCCTTTTGAGTTCAGTTAAACAAAACACCAATAATAAGAAGTTGAAATAGTTGATTCAGTTTTCACGGGCACTGTTTAACAACAAGGTTAATGTATATGGGTCTGCCAAGTAACAGACAAGAAGCGTCGTAACTTCTCATTAATTTATAATTTTCCTTTCTTGTTAGTTACTTAGTGACAAAGTTTGATAGATTTAAATATAAATGAAACTTAAGGAAAGAATTTCTAAATTCCTTTTTTGTTTTGTTTGGATCATTTAAAATACAAAACAGATAATGTTATGGTGGAATAAATTTATTGGTTGTAAACTTTGGATTGTTTTTGTACAAAAGTACTAAACAGATTTCGTTTGAAATTCACGTATTGTCCTATTGATATAAACAAGCAAGTCTCGCTGCCAAGTAACAGTTCGAAAGCGACGTAGTATTTCTACTTTAATTTTTGATACAGTATTTAGTTCTTTATTGATGACTTTGTAAATAAACATGTTTTCAATTTTTTCCTATCTAATAAAATGTGAAATAAATGAGTTTTATGCTGTCAAGACATTTGCTAAACGGTCAGTAGGTGTTGTGGCTGATTTTTATCAAAAATTGTGTCCTATAGTTTTTTAAGGTCAGTATAGACGTTTATTGCTAACTTAAAGTACGCCGAGTAATCGCTTTGAAGCACCGCAACTTTGTTTTCGTTTTTCATTAATAAAACAATATACCGATTGGTAAATTTATTTTGTTCATTTAAATTAGATTGCAAAATAGCTGATTTCTCAACAGTTTCACTTTGCCCACTACTTTGCACACTACTTTGCTCACTCCGAATGGCAACCGAATAATAAGGACAACCGAACTATAAGGATAATGGTGATTTTACATTTACTATGAGAGTATCCCATCTCAATTTAAGAGAGTAATGAAATCATTCATCACTGATTGTCACTATTAGTAGAACCAATCAATTATAAGGATAATGGTGATTTTATATTTACTATGAGAGTATTACATCTCAATTCAAGAGAGTTAAGAAATCATTCATCACTGATTGTCATGATTAATAGAACCAATCACCTATAAGGATAATGGTGATTTTACATTTACTATGAGAGTATCCCATCTCAATTCAAGAGAGTTAAGAAATCATTCCTCACTGATTGTCACGATTAGTAGAACCAATAACCTATAAGGATAATGGTGATTTTACATTTACTATGAGAGTATTACATCTCAATTCAAGAGAGTTAAGAAATCATTCCTCACTGATTGTCATGATTAATAGAACCAATCACCTATAAGGATAATGGTGATTTTACATTTACTATGAGAGTATTACATCTCAATTCAAGAGAGTTAAGAAATCATTCATCACTGCTTGTCATGATTAATAGAACCAATCACCTATAAGGATAATGGTGATTTTACATTTACTATGAGAGTATTACATCTCAATTCAAGAGAGTTATGAAATCATTCATCACTGCTTGTCACGATTAGTAGAACCAATCATCTATAAGGATAATGGTGATTTTACATTTACTATGAGAGTATTACATCTCAATTCAAGCGAGTTAAGAAATCATTCATCACTGCTTGTCACGATTAGTAGAACCAATAACCTATAAGGATAATGGTGATTTTACATTTACTATGAGAGTATCACATCTCAATTCAAGAGAGTTAAGAAATCATTCATCACTGATTGTCACGATTAGTAGAACCAATCATCTATAAGGATAATGGTGATTTTACATTTACTATGAGAGTATTACATCTCAATTCAAGAGAGTTAAGAAATCATTCATCACTGATTGTCATGATTAATAGAACCAATCACCTATAAGGATAATGGTGATTTTACATTTACTATGAGAGTATCACATCTCAATTCAAGAGAGTTAAGAAATCATTCATCACTGATTGTCACGATTAGTAGAACCAATCACCTATAAGGATAATGGTGATTTTACATTTACTATGAGAGTATTACATCTCAATTCAAGAGAGTTAAGAAATCATTCATCACTGATTGTCATGATTAATAGAACCAATCACCTATAAGGATAATGGTGATTTTACATTTACTATGAGAGTATCACATCTCAATTCAAGAGAGTTAAGAAATCATTCATCACTGATTGTCACGATTAGTAGAACCAATCACCTATAAGGATAATGGTGATTTTACATTTACTATGAGAGTATTACATCTCAATTCAAGAGAGTTAAGAAATCATTCATCACTGATTGTCATGATTAATAGAACCAATCACCTATAAGGATAATGGTGATTTTACATTTACTATGAGAGTATCCCATCTCAATTCAAGAGAGTTAAGAAATCATTCCTCACTGATTGTCACGATTAGTAGAACCAATCATCTATAAGGATAATGGTGATTTTACATTTACTATGAGAGTATCCCATCTCAATTCAAGAGAGTTAAGAAATCATTCATCACTGATTGTCATGATTAATAGAACCAATCACCTATAAGGATAATGGTGATTTTACATTTACTATGAGAGTATCCCATCTCAATTCAAGAGAGTTAAGAAATCATTCATCACTGATTGTCATGATTAATAGAACCAATCACCTATAAGGATAATGGTGATTTTACATTTACTATGAGAGTATCCCATCTCAATTCAAGAGAGTTAAGAAATCATTCATCACTGCTTGTCATGATTAGTAGAACTAATCACCTGTAAGGATAATGGTGATTTTACATTTACTATGAGAGTATCACATCTCAATTCAAGAGAGTTATGAAATCATTCATCACTGATTGTCATGATTAGTAGAACCAATCACCTATAAGGATAATGGTGATTTTACATTTACTATGAGAGTATCACATCTCAATTCAAGAGAGTTATGAAATCATTCATCACTGATTGTCATGATTAGTAGAACCAATCACCTGTAAGGATAATGGTGATTTTACATTTACTATGAGAGTATCACATCTCAATTCAAGAGAGTTATGAAATCATTCATCACTGATTGTCATGATTAGTAGAACCAATCACCTATAAGGATAATGGTGATTTTACATTTACTATGAGAGTATCACATCTCAATTCAAGAGAGTTATGAAATCATTCATCACTGATTGTCATGATTAGTAGAACCAATCACCTGTAAGGATAATGGTGATTTTACATTTACTATGAGAGTATCACATCTCAATTCAAGAGAGTTAAGAAATCATTCCTCACTGATTGTCACGATTAGTAGAACCAATAACCTATAAGGATAATGGTGATTTTACATTTACTATGAGAGTATTACATCTCAATTCAAGAGAGTTATGAAATCATTCATCACTGCTTGTCATGATTAGTAGAACCAATAACCTATAAGGATAATGGTGATTTTACATTTACTATGAGAGTATTACATCTCAATTCAAGAGAGTTATGAAATCATTCATCACTGCTTGTCATGATTAGTAGAACCAATAACCTATAAGGATAACGGTGATTTTACATTTACTATGAGAGTATTACATCTCAATTCAAGAGAGTTATGAAATCATTCATCACTGATTGTCATGATTAGTAGAACCAATCATCTATAAGGATAATGGTGATTTTACATTTACTATGAGAGTATCCCATCTCAATTCAAGAGAGTTAAGAAATCATTCCTCACTGATTGTCACGATTAGTAGAACCAATAACCTATAAGGATAATGGTGATTTTACATTTACTATGAGAGTATTACATCTCAATTCAAGAGAGTTATGAAATCATTCATCACTGCTTGTCACGATTAGTAGAACCAATCACCTATAAGGATAATGGTGATTTTACATTTACTATGAGAGTATCCCATCTCAATTCAAGAGAGTTAAGAAATCATTCCTCACTGATTGTCACGATTAGTAGAACCAATAACCTATAAGGATAATGGTGATTTTACATTTACTATGAGAGTATTACATCTCAATTCAAGAGAGTTATGAAATCATTCATCACTGCTTGTCATGATTAGTAGAACCAATAACCTATAAGGATAATGGTGATTTTACATTTACTATGAGAGTATTACATCTCAATTCAAGAGAGTTATGAAATCATTCATCACTGATTGTCATGATTAGTAGAACCAATCATCTATAAGGATAATGGTGATTTTACATTTACTATGAGAGTATCCCATCTCAATTCAAGAGAGTTAAGAAATCATTCCTCACTGATTGTCACGATTAGTAGAACCAATAACCTATAAGGATAATGGTGATTTTACGTTTACTATGAGAGTATCACGTCTCAATTCAAGAGAGTTAAGAAATCATTCCTCACTGATTGTCATGATTAGTAGAACCAATAACCTATAAGGATAATGGTGATTTTACATTTACTATGAGAGTATTACATCTCAATTCAAGAGAGTTATGAAATCATTCATCACTGCTTGTCACGATTAGTAGAACCAATCATCTATAAGGATAATGGTGATTTTACATTTACTATGAGAGTATCACATCTCAATTCAAGAGAGTTATGAAATCATTCATCACTGCTTGTCACGATTAGTAGAACCAATCACCTGTAAGGATAATGGTGATTTTACATTTACTATGAGAGTATCACATCTCAATTCAAGAGAGTTATGAAATCATTCATCACTGCTTGTCATGATTAGTAGAACCAATCACCTGTAAGGATAATGGTGATTTTACATTTACTATGAGAGTATCACATCTCAATTCAAGAGAGTTATGAAATCATTCATCACTGCTTGTCACGATTAGTAGAACCAATCACCTGTAAGGATAATGGTGATTTTACATTTACTATGAGAGTATCACATCTCAATTCAAGAGAGTTATGAAATCATTCATCACTGATTGTCACGATTAGTAGAACCAATCACCTATAAGGATAATGGTGATTTTACATTTACTATGAGAGTATCACATCTCAATTCAAGAGAGTTATGAAATCATTCATCACTGCTTGTCACGATTAGTAGAACCAATCACCTGTAAGGATAATGGTGATTTTACATTTACTATGAGAGTATTACATCTCAATTCAAGAGAGTTAAGAAATCATTCCTCACTGATTGTCACGATTAGTAGAACCAATAACCTATAAGGATAATGGTGATTTTACATTTACTATGAGAGTATCCCATCTCAATTCAAGAGAGTTAAGAAATCATTCCTCACTGATTGTCACGATTAGTAGAACCAATAACCTATAAGGATAATGGTGATTTTACATTTACTATGAGAGTATTACATCTCAATTCAAGAGAGTTATGAAATCATTCATCACTGCTTGTCACGATTAGTAGAACCAATCATCTATAAGGATAATGGTGATTTTACATTTACTATGAGAGTATCACATCTCAATTCAAGAGAGTTATGAAATCATTCATCACTGCTTGTCACGATTAGTAGAACCAATCACCTGTAAGGATAATGGTGATTTTACATTTACTATGAGAGTATCACATCTCAATTCAAGAGAGTTATGAAATCATTCATCACTGCTTGTCACGATTAGTAGAACCAATCACCTGTAAGGATAATGGTGATTTTACATTTACTATGAGAGTATCCCATCTCAATTCAAGAGAGTTATGAAATCATTCATCACTGATTGTCACGATTAGTAGAACCAATCACTTATAAGGATAATGGTGATTTTACATTTACTATGAGAGTATCCCATCTCAATTCAAGAGAGTTATGAAATCATTCATCACTGATTGTCATGATTAGTAGAACCAATCACCTGTAAGGATAATGGTGATTTTACATTTACTATGAGAGTATCACATCTCAATTCAAGAGAGATATGAAATCATTCATCACTGCTGGTCACGATTAGTCGAACCAATCACTTATAAGGATAATGGTGATTTTACAACCGCTGTGAGTATATCATCTCAATTCAAGCAAATGATGAAATCATTGATCACTGTGTGTCACATTTAATGCATTCTATCACCAATAAGGGTAATGTAGAAGTTATAATCACAAATCATTGAATCACTGACCACTACTTGTTTTAATGCAAGCAGAATACACTTGGCAGTTTTACAGTACCTATCAGTCAGTTTTTAGTTGCACATCCACACTGGCTTTAGTTAAGTGTACATTACGCAATTTAGAAATAAGTACACAGATGTATGTCTTAGCTGTTGTCAGATCATAGAATTAATTTTTCAGGGAGTATTTAAAAAAAAAATGTAATTTTGTGATTAAATGTACTTTCTCCGATGAATGGTTAGTAATTTCAATACTGAATATTATATATATATATATATATATATATATATATTTAAATTTAGATTTTTCCTGTTTTATTTGAGTTATGTTGTTAATTTTTCATGTTCCATTCATTTTATTTTCAAAATGTTTTGTTTCAGGTTTCTGCAGAGTCTCAAGCAAAGTGTTTTCTGACATGGGTGAGTGCAGAACACGGTATAATCCCCGGGATACCGAAATTTTTACAATAATGTTACTTTCCTTTACAACGTGTTTGGAAAGTGAAAAATCACGACAGCCAACTTTGTTTCCATCATTACCTTTGATTTTCACCCTTTTTAAAAAAGTGATTATGATCCAATGGTTTTTCATTTTTAATATATAAACTTCAGAGGTTTGGGTTCTAATAGGCCTAATTTGGCCTAGGTACTACAATGTGCATTTTTTAAGTAAGGTCCATTTTGAAATAAAAAGAACACATTAAAAAATAAATATTATTTATTGTAACCTTCACATCTTCTTTATTTTTCAACATAACCACCATTGCCTTCCTATGTATTTTTTAAGTTGTTTTAACAGCTTCCTTGTTTCCTTTCTTAAACATTTGCTACCAATTTCAATCTACATCTTTTATTTTTTATAACTAGTTAACTTTTCACAGTGTTACCGTTAATAATGTTCTTCTTTCCATAAAATCAATCAACAGTCATTTCTCATCCCAAAAAATGGAACATTTTCATAATCCTTTAGGCCCACAATATTTTGTAATTAAATTTTTCTGTCACTTTAAATTATTGATCTTGAATTTTATTCTCACACCACAAGAATTGTGTAAGAATTGCTGACAAAATGGCCAACAGCTGGTTATTAAGTCATTACAAAATGTTTTAACAAAAAAAAAAAAAAAAAAAAAAAAATTCACCAATACCTGTGTTTTTTTATTTTGTCTCAGTTTTTGTTGGTTTTTGGTTTTTTAATGGATCTTACTTTAAAAACACACCTCGTATTATTTGTATTTCAGGTACTCACTATTTTCAGGTTGTATTTTCAGATGAGGAGAAGCCCACCCCTGAAGATAGTTAAGTTACATTTAAGTTTCCACCCAATCTCTGATCCTCCTCACACACAAAGGTTTTGATGGAATTCCCTGAGATGTAATGAAATGGAAGTTCGGTATTCCATTCTTTCCCTTTTTACACAAATGTACTTCCAGGTCTCATTTCTACAAACACAACTTTTAACTTTCATTTCATTACATTTCTTTAGTTTTGTTTTTATTATTGATTTCAAGATATTTTCTGTCAAATTATTTTACTGAACCATTTTTCATGTAGGAGAGTATTTTATAAAAAATAAATTTTTATTTTGAAAAATAAATACACCAATGTCCCAATTTTGTGGGTGGGTTTAAAATTAACTTGGATATTTTAGTAAACTGTGCATTTTGTTTTGTTCTCTGTATGAACGTAAGTATTACTTATTGAAGAATTTCTAATTCTAAAAGTAAGTTGTATTATACATTAAATATACAATAGATAAAGTACAATGGAATATACAAATATACAAAACTTAATGGTTAAAACATACTATAGTTTTGTCGTTAGATTTTTAGTGTCTGTTTTGTTAGCACTTGTATTTGTCTCTGCAGAGTAGGATTAGTTAGGTTTTTCTAACTGTTGGTGAAAAACCGTCCGGTTCACCCAAACAATTTTTTTAATAGGTGTATATCGTTTGGTACTAATTTTTTAAAAATAATTTGAATAATTATACAATTTTTGTTAGTAGCAATCAAAAACTCTGAAACAATTTGTATAAAAATAATTGTTAAAAACACTCCCAACAAAATGTAGGCTATAGTTTAAATTTTTATTCTGAAAAAGGCTTTAAAGTTGAAATATAAAATATTTTAAACATAATTAATAATTAAAACACAAAAAAATGTATAAAATCATTTTAAAATTGTTTATAAAATTGAAGTTTCTCCCTACAAAGTTGGCTGCTTGATCCCTCCACTATAGTTTAACTCTTGCTTTCATTTTATTATTCAACAGTTATAGTAGATATGTATAAAGTAAAACAAAATAAATAAGGTTTAAACAATTTTATCTAATTTTAATAGTAGTACAATAAAATTTAAAAATTAAAGATTTTGCAAATGAATAATTTTTAAGTACAAAGAAAAATAGTAGTTTTGTATTAAAAAATCAATATTGTTTATCTAATGATATTAAATATTATTGGTTACGTCTGGTAGCCTACATATTTTGGATACAAATAATGTCATTAAAAAAATATTAAAATTTCTAGTTATATTTAATGTAATTAATTATTTTGATAATCTGCTATCTTTGTTGAGTTTTGAAATGGAGCAAGTTAGTTTTAATTATTTTAAGTTTTGTGTGTCAATGTATGTGATGTGTTTCTCTTTCAGGCCACTTACACACCCGGCTCAGCAGAAGGGTGAGTATAATCTTCTGTTGAGTCCATCGCACTAACAACACCTAGGCATTAACATTTAGTGATGTAGATCCTTGATGAGTTGATCCAGCAAGGGTGATATATCCTTCCCTCTTGTTAGGTTTACCTAGCAAGGGTTGTATGTCCTCGCCTTCGTTGGTTCTACTCAACAAGGGTTTTTATGTCCTTTTGTTGATGCCTAGTTACAACATTTATCACACACTTGTACAAATTGTCCAAGTGTACACCACTTTTGTTACACTTCTTCAGGCATAAGTCCTCGACACTTTAGAGGCAGCATTAGTACTCGCGTTGAAATTAAATTAGATAATAAGCATACGCGGCCCCTGTTAGAAATGTTAGGGTGTACCTTTTGTTAGGATGTTTTTGTTTCAGGTTTTTCAGGTTCTGCATGAGAAAGCAATTGTTTTCAATCTCAACATCAGAAAACTTTGACCAGCTTCATTAGAAAATGTCTAATGATTTGCTACATCGTCGCAAGGGCTCTTTTAGTTTTAAGTCACTTTTTAAAATAGAATTACATTTTTGGTTTTTGAGACCAAAAGTGAAGAAGATTTTCAATTTGAAGAAGACGCTGCTCTGCTATGAAACAAGGTGAGTATTCAAATAATTATATTTTTGTTTTACATTATGTGAGCTTGTGAGTGTGTGTGTTTCCATTGGTTGGTATTATCACAATCGAAGTTGATAGGTCGTTGGTTTGCTGTGGTGAGATTAAATAGATCGAGCCACAGTTACCCGCTTATCTCTTCTCTATTGTGATGGTTTCAAATCATGTTAGCCTCACTGACGAAAAGTTTGGATGTGTGTGTGAATGTAAGGCATTTTTTATTTGTCAGAAGTAAATTAATCTTTCATCTTTATTCTCAAATAGGTTTTCTTTGGATTTTTTTAATTGATCAGTCATTAAAGTCAAGTACTTCATAGATTTTGAGAAATTCACAAACTCAGAGGACTTCATAGACTCGGAGGATTCCAGACAGAGGAGAGTCAGATGATAATAGGTAAATAAATATGTTTTAGGAAATGTCATTGAATTAAAACACTGTGTATGTTTTTTATAAAACACTAAAAAAAGGAAAATGGGGTGGAGCCGAAATGAATTAACACAAAATAGTATGTTTAAATGTATCACTATTTACATCCTGTCTTGTGTCTATGATAAGATCCTGAATAAAATATACAGCGTTTCGATGAAGTGGCATCATAATAACATTATTTTTAGTGTTCAAAATTGGTAATTTGGAGATTCTTCACTTCACAATTTTCTTGTCTAGAATTTTTTTTTCCCGATTTTTAAAACTCTTTTCTATTGTCAACTTTGCACTTTCACATCTTTTTTACTAATTCTACAAACCTGTGAACAAACTTACGGTTTAAATGGTTACACGTGACAATTTTTTCAGTTCAAACAACAAATCTACAAATGTTCAATCACCTTTAGTACAGAAGTTTTATTGAAAATGAAACCAAATACTTTCATCGGGGAGTATAAAATAATCAACCACTTTAGCAAGCTGTCCCAAGGGTCTCATTTTAGTGAGTACAGGCTTGGCAATCCCGAGGGAACCTAGCTGGATCTATAGATTTTTTTCGTGTAGTCTTGGATCAGATCCTTTTCTTTATATTTGTATCAGGTTTCTCTCTACTCTTGTTCTTTTCCTACTCTTTCACTATTTGAAAGCTAAGGGTCTTTATTTTATGTTCTTTTCTTCCTTTTTTTTTTATAAGGTGATGATGACAGAGGTGTTTCACTTTAATTAATTAACAAGAAAAAACTACAAGAAGTGCCATTGATCAGCCAAGCTCACCATTTATAATTGTTATAATAATACCAAATGAGATGATGTTTGAAAACATTATAAACACTGTAAGAATTGGTAGTCAATGTTTAAAATATCATACAGTGACACAAACAGTAACTGTCTCCCGAAGAGTTTACAGCCAATTTTAACTGCATATATATATATATATATATATATATATATATATATATATATATATATATATATATAAAGGAATATATTAGGGTTTATAATCTGTAAAACGTGTATATCACAAGAATAGTTTAACAGGTACATAGATTGTTTATAACAAAAATGGATAATAATAGTTAACAAAATATATTTCTAATTTTAGAAATAATTGCACAAGTGTTGTTTGAAATGTGATTTATGATGGCTGAAATATATGGAATTGTAAAAAACAATTCTGTCTGAGTGTCTGTGATGGCCTGTCTTGTTCCACCCTGTACTTTCTTCCTTATTGCCACCCTGAAAAGTAGTATATTTTTGCTCCACTTATTGTTATATCCAAGCAAATAATTGTGTTTTTGTCCTACGTGTATATCACAAGAATAGTTTAACAGGTACATAGATTGTTTATAACAAAAATGGATAATAATAGTTAACAAAATATATTTCTAATTTTAGAAATAATTGCACAAGTGTTGTTTGAAATGTGATTTATGATGGCTGAAATATATGGAATTGTAAAAAACAATTCTGTCTGAGTGTCTGTGATGGCCTGTCTTGTTCCACCCTGTACTTTCTTCCTTATTGCCACCCTGAAAAGAAGTATATTTTTGCTCCACTTATTGTTATATCCAAGCAAATAATTGTGTTTTTGTCCGTATACATTTATAAGAAAGTTTTAAAAATATTTGCTATTTTGTTTGTGTATTTTCAGGGGACATGATGTTGAACGCCTGCCTCCTCGTGTGCTCTGTACTTAGACAGAACCTTCAACACAACAGGTTGTTTCACATTTATAGAAAAGTAAGTTTAAATAAGAGATATAATTGTACATATAAAGCTTCTATGGATGAAATAAAACCTAAACAAAGTAGCACACAATAATAATTAGGCAGACATATATATTTTACCAGTCATACATATTTTGAGCCTACACTGTAAAATTATATATATACTTTTTTTTTCTTACATCTTGAATCACATCTAAAAGTTTGGCAGCCTCTCAAAATATCTTACTATTCGGAGAATAGTTACAAAGCTATAACTATTTGAAAAAAAGGAAATGTTAAAAACCCGTTATTTTTTTGTATCTTTAAACTGAAATGTCTTCTAAACCCTTTAAGGAGTCAAATTAAAATTTTAAGGAGTTGTTCTTCTTTCAATTCTGCATCTATTGATATCCATATCATTAGTTTGTCTTAATGTTAAATATAATATTTTAATAAAACAGTTACTAGCAGAAAACTATGGATTTAGTACATTGTAGGGATTTCAAATTCTTTCTATGATGTGGTTCTATCTGGAGAGTTTCCGTTAAACTAAATAAATTAACTAGTGTTTTTTTTTTTTTTAATTTCTCAGGATAGGTGGAAAATCTTCAAAAGACAAAGGGAGAAATCCGCTCTTCCCAATAGTGTGAGATTCTTACTCACTAAAAACCACCTTCCTTCCTCTTAGTACCCCTATCGCGTGGGACAAGGAAACAGGAAAGGTTTCCCATGTACCAATCTGAGAAGCTTTTTCCATGGCATATCGAGATTGTAAATGTGGAAGAAAGCAGAACGTTATGTATTGGCGTGAAGGGCGAGGTAAAGACCGGACTTGACAGAGTTCAGTCAGGTAAAACCTCGGGACAGATCATGCAGGAACCCAGGTTTGGTGGACGTGGCGTGCAAGGCGAAGGATGGGAGTTACCTTACAAATACCTTGTTAGTGAATTTATTGGAGTAGCTACAAGCTACATCTTCTGCTGCCTACTCGATACTGAAATAAGCGTGCATGGAACTAGGTCCTGGTGGCGACAGCTTGGCTCATGCATCTGCGGTGCACCCTTTAGTCTGAAACAGAGCTAGAAAGCAAAGAGGTGAAATTTGGGTATGTAGTAGGCTATGCACATGGCTTTATGGGCCCAAATGAGAGATCAAGGTTGGTCATGTGAATAAGGACAGCGGCCATCTGTGTTTGTCAAATGTTGTGTCGTATGTACCTAGTGAAGAGATTAGTGTTGATGAGTGTGTGTGGGCCCCCTTATAGATATTATTGTTTGATAAAGCACATTTAAGTCTTTATGTAAGGTTCTAACTCTGGTGCACATTGGTGCTTTAGTGATTATTCTCAAAACCTTGTTTTGGAATATCTGTAGTCTACGTATGTGTGTGTCCCTAGATGGGTGCAGCATAAGTGATGAAACTTTTAAGTACAAATAAATAGATTGTGGTGGCTGTTCTTAATGCAAGGGAACTTGTTTTGGTGGACCAAGTCAGTTTCCTATCTAGGATGACCCCGAGGTACTTGACCTGACCCTGCCAGTGTATGTCTTCGTTGAATAAGTGTAAGGGCATAATAATGGTGTGTAAGTTTTTTTTAAAGAACTAAAGCACCTGGCACTTGGACACATTTCCCTTTACTCTCCAGGCTGTAAGCCATGGCTCTATATTGCTTAGTGAAGTTTGTAACCTACTGTACATTATACATGGTTGCCATGACTGCGGATATCGCCGTGTCATTAGCCACATTGGTGTTATCAAGTGTTGGAATGTTGTTGATGAGGCCCGATGAGCAAACCTTGAGGCACGCCAGCTTGTATTGTCCTCTGTTTGGATGTTGTTTGGTCTACATCAACCCTGAACTTGCGGTCTGCTATGTAAGACCTAATGAGGTGTATCAGCCCGTCTGGGAAGTTGTATTGCCTAAGTTTGTCTATGAGACCACTGTGCCAAACCCTATCAAAGGCCTTTTCAATATCCAGGAAGACTGACCCGGTCGATTGATTATCATTGAATCAATTTGTAGTCACGATAGATGGAGGGCCAATACACACTTTCCACTGTGTCAAAACACTAACCATACAACGCCACATAACATTACAGCATTAATTGCCGGTTTCTTGTGAAATTGTTTTTTGACAACCATAATAGCAAGCAGTTAGTGCTAATTTGAACCACCCGAATGACCTTTTCCGTTTGAACGGATATAATGCATTGCAATAAAAACATTTTCTTGTGTTGTAAAAACCATTATAGTCTAAAGTGTAAACTAACCAGCTAGAAATTAATAATAACCATTGTAATGTAATGGTTAAATTGTTTTATTCGATATAAACTTTCTTTGTGAGGTGGGGCATATTTTAGCACCAATGTTATTAATTCAAAAACTCATAATTAGTCTATGTTATTTAAAGCACAATGGGTTCTTTTCCTTTGTTTAAATTGCTAGGGATCCTCTCTCTACAATTTATGTTAATTTAATAATGAAAATATTTTACAAGGACATAGTAATTAATAGGGATAGTGATCTAAAACAGGGGTATTTATTTTATTTTAATGAAAACAGATTTAACTCATTTTATATATAATTCAGTAAAACCTAAATATGTTTGCTATTGCCTTTACTCCACTCAACTTACAGAGATGGGGATGGTCTCATTAGAAAGCTTAGGGTCTGAGGTACAATAGTATATATAGATCAAGACCATATGACCTAACCTACAGTCATAAGGGCACTTTTCAGAGGTTTATAGCGACAATCCTATTAATCCTTACTTCTGGAGTTCTACCAGACCAATTTTATACGATTTGTTTTAAAATGAAAGAACATTTTGCCCTTATTTGCAAAAAATTATGAAATGTCAATTTAATTTCTTTTTCATATTTTTTTAAACATTTAAAAGACTGTCTGTCCTGTCTGTCTACACGTATGTGTGTATGTGTGATTTCATCAAAAGATGTATATACAAAATAACACACATTAGATTATAAACACTGTATAACGATATCGCGTTATCAAATAAATAATAAAATAAAGGATAACAACGATCTCTATAAAAAATGAGTAATTACATGTAACTTATGATATAAAGGGGAAACTAAATTAAATAATAGAAAAATAATGAACAACTAGTATCATCTGGTAACAGAAAATATTATTTTAACAAAAAAATAATCAAAAGGACATCTGTGCACAACAAATTAGGAGAGAAAGCGTGCAAAGAGAAAAGAAGCCGTTTCGCTAACCTTGTAGTGTACACGTGGTAACGTTAAACAATTTGTAACGGTATCTAAAGGGAGATTTTATGTCACGCAGCTGGATATATAAAAAAAAAGAGAAACCTACAGGGAGAGAGACCTGATGGGACACGCTAGAAAGCATAACGGTACTTCTAAAAAACATGAGAAACCGACAAAAGGAATTAGGTCGGCCAATCGGAAAACAGCCACATGGTGAAAGCAAACGAATTTTAAAAAAATACAGCCACTAGGAAAAAAGAACAACATCTGGGGAGAAATCGAGAATTCAGCGAGCGAATCGGAGGAGTGAAAGCGAAGGAAAGTTTGGGAAGAAGGGAGAGGTTTTTGGCGTCAAAAATTTGAAGAAGAGTCTAAAATCTGGAGTGGTGAGGAGAGGTCTGAGAGACAGAGAGCATTCTGTGGGACAGAAAAAGGGAGTTAGATTGACCACGAGACTAGGGTTCTCTGTGTCAATACGTCGAGAAAATTAATTAGTTGAATCAAAGTTGAAAAGAGAGTTAGTAGTTTTTAGTCAAAAGTTTGTTGAGATTTTGGAGCAGATTAAAATATTTTGGAAGAATTGTTCGAGAGAAGAGTCGGAAGAACTAATTCATCGCCAGTGGAGACTTGAGGAGGATCATCAGTCCGAATTCCAGGATTAAGTTGTTGGAGATAGTGTGTGGAGTGTTTTGTTTTTTTATATATCTAAATCAAATTTAAAGCCATCGTTGTGTTGTGTGTGGAAAGTGTCTCGTCGATCAAAATTGGAAAGCAGTACCAACGATAAGTACAATTTAAAATTCTTGTTCACCTTAAAATTATAAATTCATTTTTCTAAAATAATTCACTTTAATTGAGCCATAAAAGAACCTAACGACCCTAAAAAGAGATAAGAGAATTAATTAAATAAATTAATAACTAACAAATTGAATAGAGATTATAATAAAGTTTAATTTTGTAAAGGAAATAATTGTTTGTGTATAAAAAAAATAAAAGTAATTCAAATTACAGATTAATTTCATTAAAAATTAACGCCAATTGTGGAAACTTGATGTTTTTTTTTAGTAATAAAGTCTAGCATAAGGAAAGACAATTAGTTAAGATAAATTTGTATATTACATAACATTAAGGAATGCTTGTGGAATGAATGAAGAAATTTTAGACACTAATGGAATAGATGTACGTTTTTATGATTCTTTGACATGTTGCTTAAATAAATTAAGGTTTGTTTTTTAAGTAATACGTTGTGTCAGGTGTGTTATTTATTTCCACATTTTGCAAGTTTAGGAACAACTAAACATATAGCAGGTAATTAAAATAATATTGAATTATTAATATCTAATAATAATTATTATTCAAAATATTCAAAATAAATAAATTAACTTAAATAAACATATATATAACGTCTTAAATGTTATATTTGGCTCACCAATGTGTGGCTTTTGTTTAAAATTATAAATCAAGATAAAAAATAATATAACTAAACTTGCGTTTTTGTTATATTTGGCGCTCAACGGCAGGGCTCAATTAAAAGTGAAGTTTTAATTGTTAAACATAGAAATTGTAGAATAAGGACATAGACATTGTTGTAGGATATATTGTGTATTGTGTATTGTGTTAGAATAAGAGAATTAGATAGAGATATATGTTGACGAGAAGTAGGAAAAGAGTATTAGATTCAAATATGGCCAATGAAAGTGAAATTTATAACCAGATGGGGCTAGGGAGCGAAAGCTTAAATTTCAGCGAAGAGGGGAATCAAATTGGGGAAGTAGAACAAATTAGAGGGTTAGAAATTGAGGGTAATGTAGAATTCCGGGCGGGGACCAGCGATAGGAATCCAAGGGTAGAAACAGCGGTAGGACAGGTAGGAGGAGACGGTATGGCGGGATTGCAGGAAATGATAAGACAAATGGCCGAGGAAAATCGTAAGTTAGCTAAGTTAGCGGAGGAAAAAGCCGAGAAAGCTACAGAGGAGAATCGTAAGTTGGCCGAAAAAGCTACAGAGGAAAATCGGAAAAATTTTGAATTAATCGAGAACAATATTGAGAAGATCGCGAAAAGACAGGAGGAGATGTTAGGAACGATTCGTGGGGAGATAAAAAATAGTATCAACGAGGTCGAGGATAGGATTAACAAAAAATTAGAAGAACGATGCGACGGCGTAGAAAATCGAGTCCGAACGGTAGAAGAAACGGTAGCGGAAATCCGGACGAATTTCGAGGGACAAGTCAAGAAAACGGGAGAAGAATTCGGCAACCGAATCCAGGATTATCGTGCGGAAACCGAGATTCGCGTGCGAGAGATCGAGGACCACGGAATCGTTGTCGACGTTAGGCTACAGGAACTTGCGCAAAAAGACGGAGAAATACGGGAGAACTGTGTAAAATTTAATGACGTTAATACTGCTAAACTGGAAGAAAACGCGAAAAAGACGGATGAGGTCGCGAAGAAATTAATAGAGCTTGATAGAAGGTTAAGAGCGGTTAAAAACAACGGAGAGGGATATATACAAGAGCCGGAAATAAGGAACATAAGTTTCTCAGGAAGGGAGCGGTTTCCTATGCAATTCGTAAACGTAATGAAGGAGATTAGTGAGAATATGGTAGGGAACAATATGAACTGGATCGACCGGTACCTGAAGGACGACGCGTATATCTGGTGGCGTTTGCATAGGGGAAACGTGCAAAATTTCGAACAGTTCGAAGAATTATTTAAGGAAAAATATTTCAACGAAATAATCCAGGCCAAGATTAGGGATCAGTTGGAATTTGGAAAATTCAGAGGTAGAATGGGGGAAGAAGCGATCGCATACGTAGAGACATTGATGTTGCAATGTTCGGAATTAAATCCACCATTAACGGAGGATCAATTAGTAAACAAAGCGGGGAAGCATTTCCACCCAAATGTGCTCATTGCAATAATTACGCGAGGAATAAAAAGGAAAACAGATTTCATAAAGTTATTGATGGAATTTGAGCATGCTAGAATAGAGCAATTTAATGAGAGTGCTGGAACGGAAATAAACAGAAGGAATTACCAGGAAAAGGGAAATTATAACTACAATAGTAGGCAAGATAACTGGGGTAGACGACCAAATGACAGACAAACCACATGGCGAGAAGAGGGGCGTAGACCTTTTAACGAAAGGGAAAACGTAAACAAACCTAGTACGAGCAATGACCCGGGCAGCCAAGACAAGAGGGTTGTCAAGGAACAGATGCCTAACGGTCAGACTAATTATATGAAGGACCTTACTTAATTAGAGAAAAATTAGGAAATACTACATATAAATTAGGATATTTACATAAGGATAAGATTAGGGGTACGTTTAATTGTAGATTATTAAAAGCATATCATCACTAGGAAATAAGATTAGAAATAACACATGTCAGGGTAAACAAATAAAGAAATCTAGGTTAGGACGTTGTAAATAAACAAAGGGGAAGCAGACATGACCCAAAACAAATGGTCAACAACCCACCACAAGAGATCAATGGAGAAGGGATCCATTGTCAAACACTGAGGTTTACCACAATTAACAATGGCATTGTAGGAAAAGGTTTTGGGACAAATAGTTTTACAATTCCACGGGCAAAGATTAAATTTATTTCTTAGCCAAACCAGGAAATTAATTTAATCTGGGGACACTATAACGATATCGCGTTATCAAATAAATAATAAAATAAAGGATAACAACGATCTCTATAAAAAATGAGTAATTACATGTAACTTATGATATAAAGGGGAAACTAAATTAAATAATAGAAAAATAATGAACAACTAGTATCATCTGGTAACAGAAAATATTATTTTAACAAAAAAATAATCAAAAGGACATCTGTGCACAACAAATTAGGAGAGAAAGCGTGCAAAGAGAAAAGAAGCCGTTTCGCTAACCTTGTAGTGTACACGTGGTAACGTTAAACAATTTGTAACGGTATCTAAAGGGAGATTTTATGTCACGCAGCTGGATATATAAAAAAAAAGAGAAACCTACAGGGTGAGAGACCTGATGGGACACGCTAGAAAGCATAACGGTACTTCTAAAAAACATGAGAAACCGACAAAAGGAATTAGGTCGGCCAATCGGAAAACAGCCACATGGTGAAAGCAAACGAATTTAAAAAAAATACAGCCACTAGGAAAAAAGAACAACATCTGGGGAGAAATCGAGAATTCAGCGAGCGAATCGGAGGAGTGAAAGTGAAGGAAAGTTTGGGAAGAAGGGAGAGGTTTTTGGCGTCAAAAATTTGAAGAAGAGTCTAAAATCTGGAGTGGTGAGGAGAGGTCTGAGAGACAGAGAGCATTCTGTGGGACAGAAAAAGGGAGTTAGATTGACCACGAGACTAGGGTTCTCTGTGTCAATACGTCGAGAAAATTAATTAGTTGAATCAAAGTTGAAAAGAGAGTTAGTAGTTTTTAGTCAAAAGTTTGTTGAGATTTTGGAGCAGATTAAAATATTTTGGAAGAATTGTTCGAGAGAAGAGTCGGAAGAACTAATTCATCGCCAGTGGAGACTTGAGGAGGATCATCAGTCCGAATTCCAGGATTAAGTTGTTGGAGATAGTGTGTGGAGTGTTTTGTTTTTTTATATATCTAAATCAAATTTAAAGCCATCGTTGTGTTGTGTTTGGAAAGTGTCTCGTCGATCAAAATTGGAAAGCAGTACCAACGATAAGTACAATTTAAAATTCTTGTTCACCTTAAAATTATAAATTCATTTTTCTAAAATAATTCACTTTAATTGAGCCATAAAAGAACCTAACGACCCTAAAAAGAGATAAGAGAATTAATTAAATAAATTAATAACTAACAAATTGAATAGAGATTATAATAAAGTTTAATTTTGTAAAGGAAATAATTGTTTGTGTATAAAAAAAATAAAAGTAATTCAAATTACAGATTAATTTCATTAAAAATTAACGCCAATTGTGGAAACTTGATGTTTTTTTTTAGTAATAAAGTCTAGCATAAGGAAAGACAATTAGTTAAGATAAATTTGTATATTACATAACATTAAGGAATGCTTGTGGAATGAATGAAGAAATTTTAGACACTAATGGAATAGATGTACGTTTTTATGATTCTTTGACATGTTGCTTAAATAAATTAAGGTTTGTTTTTTAAGTAATACGTTGTGTCAGGTGTGTTATTTATTTCCACATTTTGCAAGTTTAGGAACAACTAAACATATAGCAGGTAATTAAAATAATATTGAATTATTAATATCTAATAATAATTATTATTCAAAATATTCAAAATAAATAAATTAACTTAAATAAACATATATATAACGTCTTAAATTTTATATTTGGCTCACCAACGTGTGGCTTTTGTTTAAAATTATAAATCAAGATAAAAAATAATATAACTAAACTTGCGTTTTTGTTATATTTGGCGCTCAACGGCAGGGCTCAATTAAAAGTGAAGTTTTAATTGTTAAACATAGAAATTGTAGAATAAGGACATAGACATTGTTGTAGGATATATTGTGTATTGTGTATTGTGTTAGAATAAGAGAATTAGATAGAGATATATGTTGACGAGAAGTAGGAAAAGAGTATTAGATTCAAATATGGCCAATGAAAGTGAAATTTATAACCAGATGGGGCTAGGGAGCGAAAGCTTAAATTTCAGCGAAGAGGGGAATCAAATTGGGGAAGTAGAACAAATTAGAGGGTTAGAAATTGAGGGTAATGTAGAATTCCGGGCGGGGACCAGCGATAGGAATCCAAGGGTAGAAACAGCGGTAGGACAGGTAGGAGGAGACGGTATGGCGGGATTGCAGGAAATGATAAGACAAATGGCCGAGGAAAATCGTAAGTTAGCTAAGTTAGCGGAGGAAAAAGCCGAGAAAGCTACAGAGGAGAATCGTAAGTTGGCCGAAAAAGCTACAGAGGAAAATCGGAAAAATTTTGAATTAATCGAGAACAATATTGAGAAGATCGCGAAAAGACAGGAGGAGATGTTAGGAACGATTCGTGGGGAGATAAAAAATAGTATCAACGAGGTCGAGGATAGGATTAACAAAAAATTAGAAGAACGATGCGACGGCGTAGAAAATCGAGTCCGAACGGTAGAAGAAACGGTAGCGGAAATCCGGACGAATTTCGAGGGACAAGTCAAGAAAACGGGAGAAGAATTCGGCAACCGAATCCAGGATTATCGTGCGGAAACCGAGATTCGCGTGCGAGAGATCGAGGACCACGGAATCGTTGTCGACGTTAGGCTACAGGAACTTGCGCAAAAAGACGGAGAAATACGGGAGAACTGTGTAAAATTTAATGACGTTAATACTGCTAAACTGGAAGAAAACGCGAAAAAGACGGATGAGGTCGCGAAGAAATTAATAGAGCTTGATAGAAGGTTAAGAGCGGTTAAAAACAACGGAGAGGGATATATACAAGAGCCGGAAATAAGGAACATAAGTTTCTCAGGAAGGGAGCGGTTTCCTATGCAATTCGTAAACGTAATGAAGGAGATTAGTGAGAATATGGTAGGGAACAATATGAACTGGATCGACCGGTACCTGAAGGACGACGCGTATATCTGGTGGCGTTTGCATAGGGGAAACGTGCAAAATTTCGAACAGTTCGAAGAATTATTTAAGGAAAAATATTTCAACGAAATAATCCAGGCCAAGATTAGGGATCAGTTGGAATTTGGAAAATTCAGAGGTAGAATGGGGGAAGAAGCGATCGCATACGTAGAGACATTGATGTTGCAATGTTCGGAATTAAATCCACCATTAACGGAGGATCAATTAGTAAACAAAGCGGGGAAGCATTTCCACCCAAATGTGCTCATTGCAATAATTACGCGAGGAATAAAAAGGAAAACAGATTTCATAAAGTTATTGATGGAATTTGAGCATGCTAGAATAGAGCAATTTAATGAGAGTGCTGGAACGGAAATAAACAGAAGGAATTACCAGGAAAAGGGAAATTATAACTACAATAGTAGGCAAGATAACTGGGGTAGACGACCAAATGACAGACAAACCACATGGCGAGAAGAGGGGCGTAGACCTTTTAACGAAAGGGAAAACGTAAACAAACCTAGTACGAGCAATGACCCGGGCAGCCAAGACAAGAGGGTTGTCAAGGAACAGATGCCTAACGGTCAGACTAATTATATGAAGGACCTTACTTAATTAGAGAAAAATTAGGAAATACTACATATAAATTAGGATATTTACATAAGGATAAGATTAGGGGTACGTTTAATTGTAGATTATTAAAAGCATATCATCACTAGGAAATAAGATTAGAAATAACACATGTCAGGGTAAACAAATAAAGAAATCTAGGTTAGGACGTTGTAAATAAACAAAGGGGAAGCAGACATGACCCAAAACAAATGGTCAACAACCCACCACAAGAGATCAATGGAGAAGGGATCCATTGTCAAACACTGAGGTTTACCACAATTAACAATGGCATTGTAGGAAAAGGTTTTGGGACAAATAGTTTTACAATTCCACGGGCAAAGATTAAATTTATTTCTTAGCCAAACCAGGAAATTAATTTAATCTGGGGACACTATAACGATATCGCGTTATCAAATAAATAATAAAATAAAGGATAACAACGATCTCTATAAAAAATGAGTAATTACATGTAACTTATGATATAAAGGGGAAACTAAATTAAATAATAGAAAAATAATGAACAACTAGTATCATCTGGTAACAGAAAATATTATTTTAACAAAAAAATAATCAAAAGGACATCTGTGCACAACAAATTAGGAGAGAAAGCGTGCAAAGAGAAAAGAAGCCGTTTCGCTAACCTTGTAGTGTACACGTGGTAACGTTAAACAATTTGTAACGGTATCTAAAGGGAGATTTTATGTCACGCAGCTGGATATATAAAAAAAAAGAGAAACCTACAGGGTGAGAGACCTGATGGGACACGCTAGAAAGCATAACGGTACTTCTAAAAAACATGAGAAACCGACAAAAGGAATTAGGTCGGCCAATCGGAAAACAGCCACATGGTGAAAGCAAACGAATTTAAAAAAAATACAGCCACTAGGAAAAAAGAACAACATCTGGGGAGAAATCGAGAATTCAGCGAGCGAATCGGAGGAGTGAAAGTGAAGGAAAGTTTGGGAAGAAGGGAGAGGTTTTTGGCGTCAAAAATTTGAAGAAGAGTCTAAAATCTGGAGTGGTGAGGAGAGGTCTGAGAGACAGAGAGCATTCTGTGGGACAGAAAAAGGGAGTTAGATTGACCACGAGACTAGGGTTCTCTGTGTCAATACGTCGAGAAAATTAATTAGTTGAATCAAAGTTGAAAAGAGAGTTAGTAGTTTTTAGTCAAAAGTTTGTTGAGATTTTGGAGCAGATTAAAATATTTTGGAAGAATTGTTCGAGAGAAGAGTCGGAAGAACTAATTCATCGCCAGTGGAGACTTGAGGAGGATCATCAGTCCGAATTCCAGGATTAAGTTGTTGGAGATAGTGTGTGGAGTGTTTTGTTTTTTTATATATCTAAATCAAATTTAAAGCCATCGTTGTGTTGTGTTTGGAAAGTGTCTCGTCGATCAAAATTGGAAAGCAGTACCAACGATAAGTACAATTTAAAATTCTTGTTCACCTTAAAATTATAAATTCATTTTTCTAAAATAATTCACTTTAATTGAGCCATAAAAGAACCTAACGACCCTAAAAAGAGATAAGAGAATTAATTAAATAAATTAATAACTAACAAATTGAATAGAGATTATAATAAAGTTTAATTTTGTAAAGGAAATAATTGTTTGTGTATAAAAAAAATAAAAGTAATTCAAATTACAGATTAATTTCATTAAAAATTAACGCCAATTGTGGAAACTTGATGTTTTTTTTTAGTAATAAAGTCTAGCATAAGGAAAGACAATTAGTTAAGATAAATTTGTATATTACATAACATTAAGGAATGCTTGTGGAATGAATGAAGAAATTTTAGACACTAATGGAATAGATGTACGTTTTTATGATTCTTTGACATGTTGCTTAAATAAATTAAGGTTTGTTTTTTAAGTAATACGTTGTGTCAGGTGTGTTATTTATTTCCACATTTTGCAAGTTTAGGAACAACTAAACATATAGCAGGTAATTAAAATAATATTGAATTATTAATATCTAATAATAATTATTATTCAAAATATTCAAAATAAATAAATTAACTTAAATAAACATATATATAACGTCTTAAATGTTATATTTGGCTCACCAACGTGTGGCTTTTGTTTAAAATTATAAATCAAGATAAAAAATAATATAACTAAACTTGCGTTTTTGTTATAACTGTGAATCCTTTTTATTGAGTACGGGCATGGCAGTCCAGAAGGAAACTAGCTGGAACTAGACCTTTTTAATTTAGTCTTGGGTTAGGTGAAGTCTTTAATCAGCTACCAGCCACCATAAAAGAACAACTGTCCATGACATTTAAGAGAATTCTATTCGGTTAAGGAGTTCTGGCATCGTAGGATATTTTTAAGAATTATCATTATTGTAAATTATGTTAATAATAAATTATAAATTCATTCTAAGTTACGAAGCAATATACAGTGTGTAAATTAAGTATCGAAACAAATATGTATTTTTCAAACTAAAATAGGTACAAATATTTTGTTTGTGACATTGACTCTTAACAAACGTTCCTGATTTTCAAAAAATAAAAAACTTTTTGCACAGACTTCACTGCAAACTAGAGTTTTTGGCCGCTATTTTGTTTAAACTCAACGGATTTAAATTATCTTTATATCATTGATTTTAGGGTGACAAGACCTATAAAATGAGGGGTCACTCAATAGGGGTTGCTATTTAAAAAATTTAAGTTACCCCCTACCCGCCACCCCCTTAGGGGTTGAATTTTTTTTTAATGTCAGAAAATCTGGAACGTTTGTTAAGAGTCAATGCCACAAACAAAATATTTGTACCTATTTTAGTTTGAAAAATACATATTTGTTTCGATACTTAATTTACACACTGTATAGAGAGTAGAGTATTATTGCGAAAGAACTCAACAAGTGTTGCAATGCTGAATGTCAGAGAATATAGCCTAGTCAATGACCATGCGATGGTCATAAGTATAAAAACCTGGCCATTCATAATTGAAGAGACCGGCAGAGATAGCTGGAAGCTCAATTCGACAACAAGGACCATTCCTAATTGAAGAAACCGATAGGCTCTGTTCGGCAACTAGCAAGGTGCCAGCTGACTTATTGGAAGAAAGCTCTCTTCGAGACTCCAAAAACGGGAATTTGGCGATAGTAAGGAGGAGGAAACAAATTGTGTATTCGTGTTGCACTATTTTTGGCCTTTTCGCAACAATATTTAGCTCACTCTGAATTGCATAGTTTTGGAAACAAACTTTAATACTTTTGTAATATTATCATATATGTGCAATACCGGAATTATATTAGTTTTGGAAATAAATCATTGTAAAAATTAATAAATATTTTACAAATATTTTTAAATATCACTGTTTGCTAATTTCACTCTCTCTCATCTTTGTTATCAGATCTTTCTTGACCCACAATTGTTCTTTTCTGACCCTGGCCCTATTAGAGTATTCGAGGGCTGGTGGTCTCTATTTTATGAGGTTTTTAAAATATTATTTAAGGCGATGATGACTGAGAGGTTTTTCTTTTTTAAACAAGAAAAATAAATATTTTAAAACATTCAAAAACCGCAGTTTACTGTTTATTATCTGTCTATCTGTCAAATCAAAGTGGTAGCTCATTTACACACCCAGACAGACCGGCGGATATCTTTCCAATACATTAACCGCCCAACTATCTTATTATCGACTATTCATTACAACGCCCTCTGGATTGTTCATGTGTAACATTGGATTCTGTTTGAAAAGGAGACGCCCAAAACTGTAACTGAATTAAACAGCATCCTTTCGGGTTGTTTAAATTTGAATCGGGATTTAATTTAAGAAATTCAGGATAATTAGAGGTTATGTTGTTTAGTTGAAATGAAAAATGAAAAAGTTAGTGCTGATATTAATTTGTTTAGTATTTCAATAGTCTTGGTAATCATTTGTTTTTACTTTCTGTCATGTTGGTATTATAGTAGAAGTAAAGTGATGAATGAAACAAATTGTGCTGGATTTTTCTCATATGTATTTTATTTTTAAGGACTATAGAAGTTTTTTGTTATTGAAGTCTGTCAGTGCTTTAGGTTAGGCTATGTCAATTTCATTATGTATGGAAATCGTATATCTCGAGAATTTATTGTTGTTGTAGGCCTACCTAACTCAAATTAAAGGCAGTTCCCACTAGATTAAAATCAAATTTTGCAAAAATATAGCCTTTAAGGGTTATCGAATTGATGTAGCCTATGGGTCAGGAAACCGAAAAAATTATTTTTGACATGTCGTTGTCATGTAAACACAAAGTAGCCACAATAATTATCGAAAATCAAAAAATTGAATAAAAAATGTAAAAATGACGACCATTTTGAACATTTTTTTGTTCATATCTCGAATGTTATTCAACGTATAACATAATAATTAGATAAAAATTTGCAGATTTCAATTCTGCATGTAATGTTAGCAACCTCATCTCTATGTGATGACAAATAGTGAAGTTAAATGTAATTTTAAAGACTTTCTTTTCAACAAAACGTTTTATTCGTACTAGATTCAAAATGGCGAGTTACCCGCCACTAGCGTAGCTAGTACAGGCTCCTCAACATATGTACAGCTACGTTAGACACGAGCGAAGCGAGTGGAGAGAGTTTAATATAGGCTATACACATCTACTAGGCTTGTTGGGATCTAGACGACATCAAGAAGTAGTATTATTGACAATTACGAGGCTCAGAAAACCTGTTAACAGCTGTTTTAAACAAACTTACCCTACTGTATAAGACTCCTTGATCTACCAATACGTAACATTTCCTACAATTCTCTGTTTGAAGATATTTGTTAATGATGGAAGTTCAATTTTATTGTTATACATTTTTCGGACATTTGCCATCATTTGTGTGTTCAAAACACGACGTTTCGGGAATAAGAATCAATTCCCGTTATCAAGTGACTAAAAACTAAAGAAACATGAAACTAGAAACTAAGACTATGTGAGAAGTAAAATTAAATAAGAATACCACCAACCTTAATATCTAAGCATGCATTTCGGATCTGAAACTGAGAAGTCAAAAAACACAATCACGGTAATACACAACTATCCTCTATCCATTCTTTCCAAATGTAAAAGAGCGAAAAATAATAAAAATAATGAGTCTAAAGATGAAAATAAACCACTAGCGTACATGACAATCCCTTATGTGCCGGGATTATCGGAAAAAGTTAGACGCGTAGCCAGAAATTATTAAATTTGTACCGCTTTTAAAACACTAAACACCATTAGGCAACATCTCGTCCAAACTAAACCAAAAAATGGCACGCAGGATACTAAAAACTGTTATTACAGTATCAAATGTGAGTGTGATAGACACTATATTGGCGAGACAAAAAGACCATTAAACATTAGAATAAAAGAACACAAAAACAATGTGCGGTTAGGCCTAGTCGATAAATCGAAAATTGCAGAACATATATGTTCCGAAAATCACAAATTTAATTGGGAAGAGGCAAAAATCATACACCGGGAAAGTAACCTATACAAATGTAAAATAATTGAAGCTTCGTATATAAAACTAACGGACAATCCTATCAGCCAATCAAGTATAGAAGTAAGGCCATTATGGCTCCCATTATTCAAAAAGAACTAAAATTTCATTATAATATCTCTATTACTAATAAACAAGCTGAAATTTTACCTGTTAAATCGCCACAAGGGGTTGTAACCCGTTCTCGTGCTAGGAAGCTTAATACAACTAACAATAGGCCACTCCCGTAACAGTTTGTCACGCCTTCTGGACCACGTCACTTGTGCTGTATCTTTGATACAACAACACGTAGTTGTGTGTTACCGTGATTGTGTTTTTTGACTTCTCAGTTTCAGCTCTGAGATGCATGTTTAGATATTAAGGTTGGTGGTATTCTTATTTAATTTTACTACTCACTAGGCTTAGTTTCTAGTTTCATGTTTCTTTAGTTTTTAGTCACTTGATAACGGGAATTGATTCTTATTCCCGAAACGTCGTGTTTTGTATTTTTAACACACAAATGATGGCAAATGTCCGAAAAATGTATAACAATAAAATTTCCTACAAGGCTCAAGAAACCAACTTTTAGGGATTAAATTGTATAAGGGGGCTGGGTAAGCCGATCAACTTATTTCCGTTTATAAAGCTTATCAAAATTGCACATGCCGATTTTAAAATACTCGAATTTACGTGCCCTTGGTTTATGTCCCCATTTTTACTGGTAAACTGGCATTTTTGAAAATATTACGATCATAGTTTGGGCCATTAAAAATTACATTTTAGTAATATTTTATAAAAAATGTTAGATTCAATTTTGAGATAATAAGAATTTTAGTCCTTATTTTAATATTGTAGATCCTGTTATTTCTTTAAAATTTCAACGTCCAGTCTCTTTGTAATTCGAAGTTATACTGAACACAACGCCTAACGACAGCGTCATTTTCAATGTTCGTACACAAAATCTACCACTATCTATCCACCATTTTAGATACAGATATACAATATTAAATCATTAGGCTACATCATCACTTATAATAAACGCTACAAATCTTGCCCTTTTTTTCGTCGTTTGAATTTCCGTGTCTACCGTACACCGAAGACATACTTTAAGTCAAAACAGAACGTTTGACAGAAAACAAACTTTTTTTCGGACTTGTTCATTTATTTTTACATAGAATGTATTCTGAAGAACTATATAGTTTTGAATCACCCTGTATCGATATCTATTTCACTGCCACCTGTATCCGTTTTGCTTGATTTGTGTTACCACTGCATACCAGATCACGTAATAGAGGTATAACCTTTAAAATCAATGGCGGAACAATGTGGTGTTATGATTTCACATTTTTACAACCGCAGATATTGAAGTTGGTATAAATAAATATCACATTTTATGTAAATTTTGGATTTTTTTTCTCCCACATTGGAAATAAATTACTGGGGGTGAAGCTGATGCACAGACATTTTAATATAGGCTTACGAATTTATTTTTGTGAATTAGCAGATTTAATCTTGTCATGTCTTTTCTTTGTTTAAATTGTGATAAATTAATTCGGTCGAAAATTATCAAGAAAACTTTTTTTCTTTTTCTTTTTTAGAGAGAATAAAATAACCTACTATTTCTTCTTATTATATTATGTGTAGTATATTAAAAATTAATAAAAAGTTAATCGCTTAAAGTTTTTAAATTTACGTTGTAAATAGTTACAAATCCCATAAGTTTGTAAAATTACATATTAACAAATAAATTTTATTAGAATTTAATTTTCTACAAATTAATTTGTATTTGCTAATATATAATTTTAACATCTTATTTAAAACATTAAAAAAAAAGATTATTAACACCAGTCGCCATTTTGAAACTGTTAAGCGAAACATTTTTATTTTTGGTACATCTGAGCAATGAGTTACTATATTATTATTAACAATAATTATCATAATACACTAAAATTTTAGTTTAGGTTAATCTTGGGTTTTGTAAACAATTATCAAGATATTATGTTTTCACTTTTTTGTGGATAACTCTGTTATCCTTTGACCTTCAGAAAAAATTAAAAAATGAGTTTGTTTTTCATGGAAAAAAGGAAAATCTTTTGTTTCATGTAAATATTTTGTAATGTTAATGATATTCGAATTAATCGAAATTAAATATTTTAAACCTCCGCCATTTTTAAAATGCACAAAATAAATTGGTTTTCCGGTATGCTAGTAAAAAGTTACATAATTAATGTTAATACCAACGCTTTACTCAATATCTTATCTCTTTCCAAAGATACAATGGTTTTTGTAAAACCACAAAATGGCCGCCAGACGGAAAACGAAGCGCTTTCGGACCCATATTAATATAAACTTTTGTTTTTATTTTTAACTTTACAATTAGAACCCGAAATATTGCCGTTCAATTTTTATCAACCTGTATTACAAATCTAATGCCCTATAAATGCACCTCTAAAATCCTAGTGCCCTAGGCTACAACTTAATAGCCTTTTGATTAATCAGGCCGTGACTTTTGGTACAGTTAAACTGCCGTAAAACATTATATGCCAAAACAATGTCTACTTATGTAGCTGCAGTCAAAGCATAGTGAAGAAGGATGTGTCTTGACCGGACTTCCGTTTTGTGGCAAATCCCCGTTACGGTCTGCCGAGTCCCCTGGCCTGGCCTGGCCGTGTTCCTTGTCGCTAAAGTCACAAGAAGAAAATCCTGAATACATGTGAACCAGTCTTACCAACATAAAGGAAACTATGTTCATGGCGAGACAACATTAATCTAATGTACGAGTTTTGTTTGGGAATTTTATAGTGTTTCTTTGAACAATAGATCTCGCTTTGAAAGAGATAAGCAATATTCATAAAGAAGTAACACAGCTACTGTACACTTGAACAAAATACCACAGACAGAGAACTAATAAAAGTTAAAGGCTTACTTCTTGCAGTGTAATAATCATTTATCATTAGGTCACAGTAGACATGCTGTACCGTCGATGTATGAACCACGAAATCGCGCTGCCTTAACTAAATCACTGGTGGGTCTAGTTAGCTGGTGACCCAATTAGTTGGAAGCGTAAACAATCCGAGTACGGTTTATGTTTTACTCTCTAATATACACACAAGTTACATGCAGATTATACCGAGTTTCAGAAGAGAATAAAACAGCATCACAGTTGTGTAAATTAAAGTATACGATATTTCATTTTTTAACTCGAAAAGGTTATAATTTAAGTAAGTTGAATCATTGAAAAATAGTGAGTGGGAGGATTTGTTTAAAGGTTTAAAGGTACTCTGGGAGAGTAAAAAAAAAAAAAAACATTTTAACGATATTACAGTATCAGATACTTTAGTGTAGGCTTAAATTTTTTCATGACTACGTGGTATGGGTATTTTTGAACCTAAAATAGATATGGCTACAAAGTGGAACTATTAAGCCTTTCTACAACCTATAACCTTTATCCTAGAAGGAAATTAACGTACATCAGTGGTTAAACAGCGTGACACGGTTTTGTTTTCAACTTTCCTTCACTGAATTTGATTGCTTTACACTAATACAGTATTTATTTGATGATACATCCTCTAATATGAATTGGGGTTAAAAGATACAATTTCAAAACTTAAAAAAAAGTCGTTTATGATTATATAATGAAAATAAATTTACATAATTTGTAACATATTACGTAAAAGAAAGTTAATAATATATCAAAGACTTTTTACGTGTTTATCTATCGCAGATGCCAGTAAAAGAATACTATATTCAACAACGGGTGCCATTATGGTACCTATCCAGCCCTATTATACAATGTAAGCAGATCCTCTAAATGGTTGGTTTTTGGGCCTTTAGAAATGTTAGTATTGGTAGATCAAGGAGTCTAACCCAGTAGGGTAAGTTTGTTTAAAACAGCTGTTGCACAGGTTTTCTGACTTTCGTAATTGTGTATAACATTATTTTCTTGGTGTGGGCTAGGCTTTAACGCGCCTCGTAGTTTAAAGTATCCACTCGCTTCGCTCCTATCAGTCTCTCGGTCCTAAAGGGTCTAGAAGCTGTATATATGTGATGCAATCTCCACTCACTACGCTCGTAAGGTGATTCTCCCTTGTCGATTCTAGTAACTAAATAGCAAGTCAGGAAATTACAATTTTTACATGTGATCGTAGAGATATGGGGGTTGGTAGCATTACATACAAAATCAAAACCTGTAAAAATTTTATCTAATTTAGTCTGTAATAAGTTGAATAACACACGAGATTTGAACAAAAAACTGTTTCAAATAGATGATATTTTGATATCTTCAATTTTTCTGATTTTCCGTATAGTTCTATATGACCACACTACAGTCCTCTATACCAAGTAGGTTAGGTTAGGTTATATACATCTGTAATCCTTTCAAGTTCGCTTATTCATCTGGTCTTGACCACTCCATTACGAGGTCAGTACTACTGCAACACTCTTACGGGAATCATAGTTGTACGAAAAATGTTATAATTGTGAGTGAAAGGTTTTGAATGGGGTTATGATTTATTGAGCAGCCCTTCTTATCTGAGAAGATTCTAATCTAACAAAAAGTTTAGGTGGGGAAGGGGGACAATTTAATTTTTCTTTGTTTTAATGGTTACCTGTTATTTCCGGCAGAATCATAAAACGGTGTTATTTGCGACGGTTTTTAGGTAGAAGCAGTTGATCTGTATCATTTCCGACGGTTTTAGGTATTCCTTAATATTTGATCAACACGTAGTCTTCAAGTTTATTATATTATATCTTATCTAATCTATCCTAAACAACCTAACCTAACCTTACCTAACCTAACCTAACCAACCTAATCTAACCTAACCTAACCGAACCTAACCTAACCTAACTAACCTAACTTAACCTAACCTATCCTAACCAGACCTAACCTCACCTAACCCAACCTAACCTAATCTAACACAACCTAACCTAACCTAACACAACCTTACATAACCTAACCTAACCTAACTAACCTAACTTAACCTAACTAACATAACATAACCTAACCTAACCTAACCTAACCATGCTTTTTTGATATTTTCAATTTTTCTGATTTTCCGTATAGTTCTATATGACCACACTACAGTCCTCTATACCAAGTAGGTTAGGTTAGGTTATATACATCTGTAATCCTTTCAAGTTCGCTTATTCATCTGGTCTTGACCACTCCATTACGAGGTCAGTACTACTGCAACACTCTTACGGGAATCATAGTTGTACGAAAAATGTTATAATTGTGAGTGAAAGGTTTTGAATGGGGTTATGATTTATTGAGCTGCCCTTCTTATCTGAGAAGATCCTAAACTAACAAAAAGTTAAGGTGGGGAGGGGATACAATTTAATTTTTCTTTGTTTTAATGGTTACCTGTTATTTCCGGCAGAATCATAAAACGGTGTTATTTGCGACGGTTTTTAGGTAGTAGCAGTTGATCTGAATCATTTCCGACGGTTTTAGGTCTTCCTTAATATTTGATCAACAGTAGTCTTCCAGTTTATTATATATCTTATCTAACCTAACCTAACCTAACCAACCTAACCTAACCTAACCTAAGCTGTTGATCTGTATCATTTCCGACGGTTATAGGTCTTCCTTAATATTTGATCAACAGTAGTCTTCCAGTTTATTATATATTTTACTCAAACTAACCTAACCAACCTAACCTAACCTAACCTTACCTAACCTTACCTAACCTAACCTAACCTAAGCTGTTGATCTGTATCATTTCCGACGGTTATAGGTCTTCCTTAATATTTGATCAACAGTAGTCTTCCAGTTTATTATATATTTTACCCAAACTAACCTAACCAACCTAACCTTACCTAACCTTACCTTACCTAACCTAACCTAACCTAACCTAACCTAACCTAAGCTGTTGGTCTGTATCATTTCCGACGGTTATAGGTCTTCCTTAATATTTGATCAACAGTAGTCTTCCAGTTTATTATATATTAAACCCAAACTAACCTAACCTAACCTAACCTTACCTAACCTAACCTAACCTAACCTAAGCTGTTGATCTGTATCATTTCCGACGGTTATAGGTCTTCCTTAATATTTGATCAACAGTAGTCTTCCAGTTTATTATATATCTTACCCAAACTAACCTAACCAACCTAACCTAACCTAAAATTACATAACCTAACCTAATCTAACCTAACCAAACCTAACCTAACCTAACCAGACCTAACCTAACCTAACTAACATAACCTAACCTAACATAACCTTACCTAACCTAAATAACCTAACCTAACCGAACCTAACCTAACCAACCTAACCTAACCTAATCAAACTAACCTAACCAACCTAACCTTACCTAACCTAACCAACCTAACCAACCTAATCTAACCTAACCTAACCGAACCTAACCAACCTAATCTAACCTAACCTAACCGAACCTAACCTAACCGAACCTAACCAACCTAATCTAACCTAACCAACCTAACCTAAACTAACCTAACCAATCCTAACCTAACCAGACCAGACCTAACCTAACCAGACCTATCCTTTACTAACCTAACCTAACCTAACCTAACCTAACCTTACCTAACCTAACCAACCTAACCTAACCAACTTGACACGAGCACAACACATAACTCATCTATTTATACTATAGATGACATAGACATAGATTTACTCATTGTCTTGGGTTATAGTGCCAAGCCGTTGACAGGGTATCTCTTACAATAATATATATGAGTCATGCTTTTACTGTGTTTGTAATGTGCAACGATGCCAAATGCATAACGGCATAAAATCCCCGAATATAACCCTTTTCAACCCTTCTGCCTGGAAACTGTAGGAAATAACCGTTTGCAAATACCCCGCCACCATTTTAAAATAATGATATTTACTAACACAATGACATGGCCAAATATATCATCCTATTGTAAATCTTCTCTATTCTCTACTAATTAACAGTCTTAATTTTAACAAAGTTAAAGTAAGGTGCAACTTTATTTCTAACCACCCTGTATAATAAATAAACAACATGAGTTTTAATATTAATATAATTATTATATTTATAAAATATGCCTATTAATAATAACGTGACGTCACGGATTGGATGATAGATTTTATCCTGTGTCAGGTTGGGTCATTGATAGTGTATCCAGTTAATGACACATGTTCATACAGCGAAAGTTGTTAGACGATGACAATGTGATTGCAGAATAAAACATTCCATACTTTTGATGCATTCTTTGATGGACGACAAAAATTCAACAGGCGTTACTCGGTAGCTGTTTGGCATATAGATGATGGTGACGTATTCTGCCAAGTGCTTAATGGGCATTGTGGGTGGTCAGGCTGTTCCTCAGATATTGAGGCTTTTAAAGATTTTGTGTAGGGAAACCATCTTCTTTCAGTACTGTCTTTTGTGTTTTGAATCATTCTCATTAGTGTATAGGGTCTGGATGTAATTGGTTCGTGGATTATCAGTAAACAACCAAATGCAAACAGTCATAGGGCTGTTACAAAATACTTAATTTCTCAAAATCGGGTCTAACGATTTCATTCAAATTTTAGTGAAATGTGAAGATTAATGACACTAGTTTGCAAAATCCGAAGTGAAAAATAATTCGGAAATAATTATCAAAACACGAAACTGAACATCGAACACTGTCATTAAAAATGCTCAATTTTAATTAAATAGGCTGAAGACATGTTTAGGTACAAACGAGTAAGTTTAGACCTTCTACAGGGTGATTCTAAAATCCACGGCAATCCCACGAGAATTTGATTCTATAGCTAATACAGTAATAAGAAAGTTCATATACACATAGGTCTGGAAATGTTTTGTTTTCTGTCTATCGGCCATTTTGTGTTTAAAAAAATACTATCTTTGGAAGTAGATAAGATACTGAAGATTGGGTATTCCAATTGGTATTTATATAACCTTTCACCAGAAAACCAGGACTTTGTTTTCTAATTTTCAAAATGGCGGATATTTAAAGTCGAATGTTTCGAAAAGCAACAGTTTTCCTCTTTTAACGAAAAACAAAATCCTTTTTTTTTTTCTGTAGCTTAAAAGATAACACAGTTGTAGACAAAAACATTCTAATTTCTTGGTAATTGTCTACAACACCCAAGAATAGACTAAAAACAAAATATTTTTGAATTACGATCATTTTTATCTCCAAATCTGTTTTATTTTAGGCCTTAATAATCAAATAAAGGTATTAACAAAGTTGCTATTTGCATCGTCTTTGTTTTTTATTCACATCAATTAACTCAGAATTAAATTTTTCTAATTTTGTTTTTCGGCCATTTTGGGGGGGTTTTATAATAGTTTCCTCAAAAACTACAAGAGATACGGTTCTGGGATCTATTTTATACAATTTTTAGGTCACAAAACGTATAGAACCATCAAATTTGCGTCGAATTTATACCGTGTGAAATTAAATATGGCCGCATATTACCAGTGGTTCAGAAATCTGAGCGAAATCTTACGCTAGCAACTCGCTAACGATACGTTTTTGAAGTTATGTTTATACGAACTTTTTATCTTATTTTTAGCTAGAGAATCATTTGCCGAGAGATTACCGTGCAGTTCCGACTCACCCTGTATAAGTAGGCCTAATATTTCAAAAAGAGCATACTTCATTTTCATTTTTTATTGACAACTACCGAACTAACGTTTTTGGTATTGTTTTTATTTGGCTTTTAATATGTGTAAGTAAGGAAGTTTGTGCAGTATTTTTACACAATTTATTTTAAACTAATGTTGCCGGAGAACCTAGGCCCATAAGTATGGTTACCTTTATTCCTATCATGGAGGGAAATTGCAGTATCTATTTAATTATTAGAAAATTCACCACCAACGATGGAAATGAAATAAACGTTTGAAGGTTTTGCAAATTTCCTGTTTCCGTTCACAGTTGAGCAACAATCCTTTCCAAGTCTACATGCAAACATGAGATCTATCCTTTGTGTATTTCTCTGGTATTTTCACAATTCCCGGATAATGTGGTCATTGTTTGAATAAGCAAATGATGTGAACATAACCTCAAAATAGTAAATGCATTGGAATATTGGAGCTGATTATAAAAAGCACAAGGTAGAAATTGTTCTCTTGATAATTGTGGTAACGTTTTTTAAAATAGATAGTCATCAAATTGCAACTTTTAACGAAAAACAAAATGATTTTTTAAATTTTTTCTGTAGGTCAAAGAATTATTAATAAAAAAACTAGGTACTTGTGTAAGTAGGCTACTATACGGAGAATAGTAGTATAGTATAGTCTTTCCCTTTTTGCCTTTTGCGAATATTTTAAAGTTCTGTTATCTGTCTACTATTATAAGAAACAAAATAACATAACTGCGACTTTGCCCCACTGTAATCCTTTATAATTCATACAGTCTAGACCACTAGGAAGCTACTGCTACTGCAACACTCTTACGAGAATCATTGTTTGTATTTAATAGCAGTTTGTGTTGTTATTTTGCTAATTTAATAAATTATGTTGGTTTTAAACTGAACAATATCATAAATCTATTTGTACATATAACATAACCTGGCTTAACCTAACCAAGTTTTTGGTAAACAAAAATAAAGATCAGATATGTGGTAGTAAGAATCAACACGAATAGGTTAGGTTAGGTTATTATATATGTACAAAAATTACAGTATTATTTTAAATACTTACTGTTAGATGTACAAAAAAAGGAGGTTGTATAATACACAAGTAGGGTACCATCAACAATTCGATTGGTTGCTATGTTGGGTAGGATGAACTTAAAGACCTCTGGTTTGCACCATTATTCTTATTTTGAAAAAACCTTTAAAATGAAGTATCACTCAATAGGGGTTGCTATTGAAAATTCTTGACATACCGTACCCCCAAACTACCCCATTTTGGGGGTAAGGGTTGAAAATTTTGATACTTCAAAAAACTCCTCCTTTGGTTATCTAAACTTTCCCCAAAGCAAATCGGTCTATTTCCATTAATAAAAAAAATTAGAGGGGGTGGGACTTTATGGACACATGGTATTATGGAATTATGATAATTAATTGTTAATAATGATATTATAGGCCTAATCCATTGTCTACATATGTACCAAAATGAACAGTTTCAAAATGGAGACTGTTGTTATAATACTAATTAATTAAATTAAATGCAGATAAAATTCATTTGTTAATAGGTCTTAATTAAAAATAATAAAAATATATTGTTTGTTGTTTGTTGGTTTTTGGTTGTTTGTTGGTTAATAATGAACATAATTCCATAGTATATTTTGATTCACGTTAATTTTGGGTGTTGTAGACAATTACCAAGAATTAATGTTTTCAGTTTTTGTCAAAGTTATCCTTCAAGCTATAAAAATAACAAAACAAATATACTTTGAACTCTATCAATTGTTTATCTATAAACCTTCCTGTAGCTTAAAGTACAACTGAATTATCCAGACTACAAATAATGATATGTAACAACTAATATCTATTGTTTCATGTAAATATTTTGTAAAATTAACGATTTTTAATATAATCTACGTTAAAAAGTTTAAATAGCCGCCGTTTTAAAATGAGTGTAGGAAATCTGTTTATTATTTTCTCACGTTGGTTCTTAACAAAACAGAATGTATAGTTTCAACTCTCTCTATATTGAATTTAGCGTTCAAAAATATGGATTTTTTAAAATCACAAAATGGCCGCTAGTTAAAAACTAAACATTTTAGGAAATAGGTGTGTGCAAATTTTTTCATTGCTTTGTTAGTTATAACCTGCTGAAGTTTTGGAAGTACACTGTATATACAAATTTATTCAACTGGAAATATGTTATGCCAGCTACAACAGCTATGACAGACATGTTTAGAACAGCTGTTTTAAACGGGCGTCATTTTGAAATGTTTTTACGTTTTACTTCGAGTATTAATCATTTTCTAGGAATGTAGGCTATAACCTAACTTATTTGATCAATCTGTCTGAAATTATAGTTTCTTCTGCTATTACTGACCTTGTTTTGATTTTGAGGTTATGTTTTATACGATTTTTTTTTAATCGTATCGCAGAAAACCTCATCGGGTGGAGATTTTAAAGAGCATTAATTATGTTCAATCATTTTTTAAATAATTAAGTAACAACAATATTAAATAAAAAATGTCTAAACATAACCTTAAAAATATATCTGCCGGTCGAAAAATTATTCTAGCGGTAGAAATTTTAGTTAAAAAATCACCCTTATCCTAACATTTCAAAACTTGTCTAATTTTTCTTACCTAGAACACAATATAAGCCTATAACTGACTATATACTATACATGCTACATCTAAGTTGGCAGAGAGAGATAAAAAACATGGTATTATGTATTTACCCAGCCTCGTTATATAATTTCTTACAAGAAAACCCTCTAAATGTAATGCTCATAAGAAGTAGGTTTCTTGAACCTTGTAGGAAATGTTAAATTGTATTGGTAGATCACGTGGTCTTATCCAGTGCGGTAAGTTTGTTTAAAACAGCTGTTACACAAGTTTTCTGAACCTCGTAATTGTTAAATATCTTGCATTGGCTAAATACAGTATGTAAGGCCGGTATTACACTGTAATAGTTCTATGTCATATATCTATTATCAAATATTATGATGATATATGTATGATGAAAAAATATTATGTAAAATATTATTAAAATGTCTTGCCATTTACTCTGTCATATTAATTTGATCACATTGTTGTGTCAAAATGGATGAACAACAGTTTTTTGCTTTTGGTGCTTGTTTAAGCTCTACAATGACTATTTGTTTATTGTTACGTAAAAAACAGCTAAATCAAAGAAATAAAAGAAAAAGATTGTGGGTTAGACCGTGGGTAGCCAGACGTGAGCAGTTGGGAATTCAAAGCCATCTATTCAAAGAATTAAAAAATGAAGATCCAAAACATTACGAAAACTATTTAAGAATGGATGATAAGACTTTTTGTTTTGTGGCATTTGTTTCTGTTTTTGTAGTCACTATTTTTTACATTATACAGCATTTCATTTGCCTCGTATTCCGAAATTAGAAATTTTGTAGCTGTTACCGTCCACTGAAACTTATTAGACGCCATTTTGATTGGAAATATTATAGCCTAATATGTTCTCTGTAGGAGAACATATTATGATCATAGACATATGATCATAAATCAACTATTATAATAGTTGGTCCATTACACTGTAATATTTTTCATCACAAATATTTGATAATATATATGTGACATAGAACTATTATAGTGTAATACCGGCCTAATTAATAAACAGTCTCCACTCATTTCGCTCGGTATCTCTGCCCTAATAAGCATCTTACTATACAACTCACCCTGCCGGATTTCATAACTACACAAATATCACGTTTTATTATGTCTGAGTTCGAAATTACATTTTTAACAATAACTTCGCTATTTGTCATCGTAGAGAGGTGGGATTGGTATCATTACATGGAAAATTGAAAACCTGTAAATATTTTATCTAATTGAGTGTGTTATAAGTTGAATAGCAGACGAAATGAACCAAAAATAATTAAAATTGACGCAATTTTGATATTTGCAATTCGTATTTTCTGAATAGAGTCCCTTACACCAAATTTTTGTGCCCGTTATCGTGCAGTACAGGACGACAACGACAGACGGATCGTAAATAACGTTTTTGGTTCTCTAAGGCTAGGAAACGTTGGATTAGTAAATAAAATAAACAAACAATACGCGCGTCCTGTCATGTTAGCTATATCAATTCCATTCTGATAACATCACAATTAAATAATTACACAACTAGCCTAATGAGGCGCTTCGGGGATAAGTTTTAATTGTCAATTAATTAGAAATGGAATATTTTGTTTTATTTAATTATAGGTTACTAATTTTGCTTCTTTTAGCAATCATCATATTTCTCCTTCATGGTTAGTGTAGTGCTATTGTTGATAGAATGTTTGTGTAATCAAACTACATTTACAGCTTCCTTTTTTTTATCGCTGGTACATCTTAAACTAGTAATCTAATAAAAAACCGCCATTATTTAATATGATTGCCAATACTTAAATTTCTTATGAGGACCCCTATTTTGTTTTCGGATTATATACAAAATTTTAAGATTTTTTTATTCTTGGTTATTGTTTGATTAACCTACTCGTGGTAATTCATTCGTTTTATTTCGTAACTTTATCCGGTATTAATTTGTTTGTGTGTAAAATTTTGTTGTATGGCTTAATTTTGATTTGATTTTGTTTTGACGTAGATAATATGAATTTTGTGGTTTATTTTTGGGAAAGAAAATCTATTTGCATTTATAATTTCCCCACATGGTTTCACCTTCCATCACAACACAACAAACTAATGTTTTTGAAATGCATAGTACAAAACTCATTGCAATACTGAGTTCAGTGTTTCCCCCACTACATTAATCGACTCAGAGACTACTGCGCATCTCAATGACAGAAGTCAGGCTACATCTTACAAACTGTGCAGCTCTAGTCTAAATTTCTCAATCCTTATATTGTAATATCGAAAGAGTTTTCTCAACTCAGCCTAAAGTTATAATTTCTGAAGTCTCCCAACTGTCTGTGTAAAGTTACGGCCCCTTACTTTCATTTAATCCCCTTAAACAGTTTTTCTAGTATAATCTAAAACAACTGAATTGGGTTTTGTTTTGCAGATGATCTAGACCCCAGACCGTGGTCTGCAGCGTCTCTTACAGCTTCATAGTTCTGCTACCTCTGCTTGGAGTGGTCTCAGCTCTACAAGAAGACATGGTGAAAGATCAAAAGGTAGGTCAGAAATACCACAGGTATACTGTGTTTTAGGATTTATTTTCAACGTAATGCTATAAGGAATAAAATTACATCATTAAATTTCAAGAATATTCACAAGAGAACAATTTCATATGAAAAAGAGTCTAGGTTATCCGTGAGTTTGTGTGTGTGTGTGAGATAGAAATAGAGAGAGAGAGAGAGAGAGAGAGAGAGAGAGAGAGAGAGAGAGAGAGAGAGAGAGAGAGAGAGAGAGAGAGAGAGAGAGAGAGAGAGAGAGAGAGAGAGAGAGAGAGAGAGAGAGAGAGAGAGAGAGAGAGAGAGAGAGAGAGAGAGAGAGAGAGAGAGAGAGAGAGAGAGAGAGAGAGAGAGAGAGAGAGAGAGAGAGAGAGAGAGAGAGAGAGAGAGAGAGAGAGAGAGAGAGAGAGAGAGAGAGAGAGAGAGAGAGAGAGAGAGAGAGAGAGAGAGAGAGAGAGAGAGAGAGAGAGAGAGAGAGAGAGAGAGAGAGAGAGAGAGAGAGAGAGAGAGAGAGAGAGAGAGAGAGAGAGAGAGAGAAGAGAGAGAGAGAGAGAGAGAGAGAGAGAGAGAGAGAGAGAGAGAGAGAGAGAGAGAGAGAGACTAGGTTAGGTTAGGTTTAGCAGGACCCATCCCCCACCTCCTAAGATACAAACGTAACCTCAAAATATGCAAAAATAGATCTAGTAGGCGGAAATTTAGTCAATTTAAAACCAAGCAAACCGAGTGGGTAAATTCATTTTTGTTTTTGCCAATTATTCTTAAACTAATTATTTTTACTTACGTTACACACACGGGTCATTTAATGTTCATATTTCACTAAATCTAAACGGGAATAGAGCTGATTTTGAGAACACTTTTTGACCTGATCTTTGTTAGTCGACTCATGGCCATTTTGTTTTGTTTTTTATTTATAACTCTGGAGATGGATTTTTTGAATTTGAAACTAATATTTTTGTTCGAGTTGTTAAGACTACATTTCAACGTCATTTGATGGACATCATCTTATAGCAGTTACCAACAAATTGTTAGTAAGAAAAAAAAATTAAAAAATACCCTTGAAATAAAAGAAAATATTACCACATAGCAAATTTGATTAAAATTGAGGACTGAGCGACTGAAGACAGACGTAATTCCTAAATATTTTTAGGCTCAGGAGAACTTCAAAAAAGGATATATCCGACTAAAAATAGACATTGATCCATCACACAACGTCCTTTATACATATCTGTGAGGAAATAAATTGTACAATGACAGTTTTAAACGGGTTTTCGCATTTGTTTTTCTGTTCACACACACACACACACACACACACACACACACACACACACACACACACACACACGAGTGAAGAAATCTGTACCTCAGAATTTTATTTTAATTTGTTTTTAAACAGCATAATTGTGAATTGAATGGCATTATAACATGGCTAATTATTTGTTGACATGGTGTTACGGTCCGCTAAGTGCTCATTCTACCGTAGATTCTTGTTTCATTTTAGTTGACATTAATTAAGTCTAATATTTAGTATTTCCTGTTAAATATGATTTATAAAATTATTAAAGTTTTATTTATAATATAAAAAAATTGAATTTTGAGGAAAATATCGGGTTGTTTTCTTTTTTATTGACATTAGTTAGGGCTAATATTAAGTATTTCCTCTAAAATATGACTTATAAAATTATAGAAATTTTATTTCTAATGTAAAAAAAATTGTTACATAAATGTTAAAACTAACAAATATCATAAAATCACAAAAGTTATGTTTCTTTAACAAGTGTTCATTTTGTACATGTTTGAAAATAAAATAATATTTATGTATTGATAATTTGTGATTTTATGATATTTGTTACAGTTTTAACATTGTTTAAATGTTGAGAAAACTGTAGGTATAGCAAGGAAGAAATTAATTTCTCTGTTATTCTTCGTTCAAAATAAGCTTAATAAGATATCGTTGGAATCTCCATAAAACTTACTACATTTTATATATCTTGCAATTTTTTGTAAAATTAACGGTTTTCGTTAAATTTGCTGTCAAATATTTAAAATCGCCGCCATTTTGAAATGGTTAAAGATTTTTTGATTCATATTTTGCACAAAGATAGCGGCCAATAAGATGAACATTTGTGCAGAATCTCAACGCTGTAACTCAAAACGTTAAGGAGTTTTGAATTATTTTGTAAAAAACACATACATGCAGACAGATGCTAAACGAATCGAGATAGGACATATGTCTATATAAACTTTTTTGCTTATTTTGACCCAAGGAATCACTACGTAAATTATTGTCCCACATTTTTCGAACACCCTGTATAAAGTGTTTATAAAGTATAAAAGTTTCGTTTTTGTATGTTTATAAGATAACATTAACTTCCAGTTTTGATAGTTTTAAATTTTACCAACAATCTTGGATCCACCATCTTGAAATTAAGTTACTTTTTTAAAAATAGCTATAGTGTCATGTGACACGTGTTTTTACATTCCTTTTTATTCTGGGTTCAATGTTGGAATCCTTATTTCCTTGAAAAATTATCAACTAACACAACTACAGAACTTTTAAAATCTTAATTTACAGGTGGACAAATGAGTTGAGTGTCTTAAAACATGTACATTCTGTAGTTTTGAAACTGTGATTTTCGAAGATACTCAAATTGTTGCTCTAAAGCTATTTGACACAGTCCTAAACGGTTTTAAAATTCACCAACAACTTCAGATATTGTCTGATCAGTAATAGAGTTAATTTTTGTTCTTAACCTATTTTATAGTTCATTTATGTTTTCTGGTTGGTTGTACATCTTACTTTTTAAATATCCAAATATGAAGTAATAAAGAGTAACAAGGCCAGGAAAAACTACGGCATGTACTTGTTATCTAAAGGTAAATTAATTTCTTCGGATGTAAAATATGGTTTTAAAATGTTCTGTAGTTATGAGTTGATAATTTTTTAAGTAAATGAGGTATAAACAAAGTGATTTCACAATTGAACTCAGAATAAAAAAATAATGTAAAAGCATGCCCAAATCATATTAAATAAAAATAAACCAAATTTCAAGCTGTCCGTCAAAATTTTAAATTATCAAAACTGGAAGTCGTCGCTATGGATGGTCAAACGTTCCTTGTAGTTCCTCTCTTCGCCACGAGTAGCGTGCAGAGTAAGTTGCATTGTTGAAAATATTTTGATTTAAATGTGGAATTTTGTTTATTCTTTATGAATATAAATTATGTGTAAAAATATGTAAATGTTTTTTTTCAAACTGAACTTTTATTTACTATTATTAATTCATTTTTTACAATTAGGTTATAGGCCTACTTAGAAACTGTCGTTCAATTATTAAATGAAGTTGTTGGAATAACCAAAGTACTCAGACCTACGTGTTTATATAGGTTATGAATATATTTGTATTTTTTGTGAAAATATTATAATCGTTTTACCTATTTAGAAAACCCAAATATTTGTTTATTTTCATTATTATTTTCTACAAATACCATTTTTCTCTTGCATATTTTTCATAAAAATTAATTTTGATGTTCACATTTTCTCGTGACGGCTCACTATTTGATATATTCCGTACTTTATGGACACCCTGTATGTTAAACAGTCGCAGTTTTCTTTCAAGTTCAGTGTTCGAAATTAAATTTTAGATAACTTTGCAATTTGTCATCGTAGAGACGTGATGTTGGTATCATTACATGCGGAATTGAAATATGAAATAGTTTATCTAATTTAGTGTGTTATAAATTAACACAAGAGATATGATAAAAATGTTTAAAATTGACGCCATTTTGATATTTTCAGTTTGTACTTTTTGAATGAACATAGTCCACTATTCAAATATCATTCATGATTCTATCTAATGTTTTGTAGCGACGGCAGATGTTTGTCATCTAATCAGTCAACGGAGGTCATTATTTTTCTGATTACCAAATGCACAAAAATAAACGCATATTGCGTAAGCAAAACATGGGTTATAGGAATTGCTTTTATACTCGTATGGCAGTGAAAAACTTATGTATCACATGATTTCTTTACTATTTAAAATTGTAAAATTTGTTTCATTTTGGTCGCTAAAAATTCAAAAGAGTAAATTGCACCCCAATATTTCGGGAGATGATTATGGAGCTAAAAATAATAAAAAAGTTTAATAAATTGTTGTTATCCTTACCTTATCCCAACAATCCTTAAATGTTCTAGTGGATTACCGGTTTCGACGGTTAGTTGGTCATCTTCACGTCCCTGACAACACTTTTGAAACAAAGAAGAGTGATGTAAGGGAATTATTTTTTAATTAATGTGTCGGACATATGGAACACTCTACAAACTTGACACTTTACAGTTATGTTATATAGATATGTAAAAAAAAATACTATTGAGTTTCATTTTTGTATGGTCAATCAAATCAAAATGGTGGAATATTAAAAATCCTTAATCTTCTGGATAGAACCACTTCCTCCCACAATGCAATGCAATTAAAATGTGCATTGCCATCTGTTGAATCTCGATCAGCTGTTGTTTTGTTAACACAAAAGAATGAAACAATTTCGTAGTTGTGTTCAATCAGTTTATGTGTGGTGATATCTAACCTCGAAAAATTAATTTTTCATTGAACAAAACTGTTTTTGTTGAACTATTGGTTTTGAATATGAATATGAAGGGGTAAGATGTTTTCATAGAACCTACCTTAACCTGGTTCATAGAACCTCCATCAAGTAGAAAGTGGATTAGTTTCAAAATGGCGGACGATTAAAACGTTAAATGTTGAATATTTCGTAAACCATCAACATAACGATATATTTACAAGAAACAAGGAAGTTTCCTTTTTTAACAAAAAAATATTAACCAAAAATTTGTACTGTAGATTAAAAATAACCGAATTAGCGACAAAAACAAAAATTATAATTTCTTGGTAATTGTCTATAACACCCAAGATTAGCTTAAACCGAATTATTATGTAGAATTATGATAATTAGTAATAATCCGTTCTCTAGAAATGTATCAAAAAAAGGAAATGTAGCCTTCATTTAAAACTGTTGAAGGAATAATTTTTTTAAAGTAGATTTCTGTTTAAAAAAATCAGTTTATTTGATATTTCAGAAAACGCGTGAAGATAATTTTAAACCCGAGCGTCGTACAACGTACGATAGCTCATTTTATGCAATTTAAAAATATGCATCCGATGTTTCCAAAAAAGTGAATAAAATAAATTATTACAAACAGAACAATCAAAATCAGCTAATAGACAAAATAATTATTAGTCAATATTTGGTTAAATTTAACACATAAACTAAATTTTATTCCCCCTTAAATAGAATAACAAACACACAGAACACAATTCTCACAAAAAGTACGCCTACGTATCAGACGCGTTTCAACGACAAGGTCGTCCTCTTCAGTTATACACGAGCTACACCAATCAAACTTAAACGATTGAAAAAATGTTATAAACTAAAAACAGCAATAGTTTTTATAACTAGGCTTGTCTACATTAATTGCGGAGGTTGGTAAACAAAAGGATAAAGAAAAACAGTACATAACAATTCTTGTCACATATCGTAAAGTTTTTATTTATTTATTTTCAAAATTACATAATTTAGGTTAGATTAAAACAATCAACTTTTCGACGCCATCTTAGTGCGTGAAACAATTATACAACGACACCTTACGACTTTTATCTATAACAAAATCAAGGTCATGTAGGTAGGGTGTAACAGCTGATAGTGTGTAGTGCAATGCGCTAGGCTTCTCGCTGTTTCGATGACAGTTAGTGGCAGGACTGCGACTGAGGAGGTTGTGTTTGTTGTTGCGCGTTGTTAACTCGATGGCGTTTTGGATTTAACAAAAAGAGGTAAGCGGTTTTTATATTTTGAGTGTGTTTGGTAGAGTAGACAGAAAAATTAGTTTAAACCGGTTTGTTTGAAATTAGTATAAAAATACTAACGCAAGCAGTCACGACAGGACGCTTTTTATTTACAAATTGGTTAAAAAATCAATGTTTTCTTCCCCCCCCCCACAAAATGTTTCTTAAATTATGTCTGTCATAAACGACTGCACCAAATTTGTGATAAACATGCATTTCTCTTGGATAATTTTAACTGTAAACGTGTTTATATAACAAAACATAAAAAACTAAAATGTTGGTGGGCATTTTTCAAAAAAGTACCTTTAAATTTTAAGTTAATATTATATGGAAAATATATACCGTGTGTTCCAAAGTCCCGGACCGATTCAATAACTTGAAAACCAAAAAAATATATAAAAAACAAATATTTTATATTTGTCTTCTGGTGATGAAAAACAAATACAAATTTCCCAAAAAGTAGTTTTTTATCACCAAAACGCACATATAAAATATCTTATTTCTATCTTTTTTTGGTTTTCAAGTTATTGAACGTGTCCAGGACTGTTTAGACACACGTTTTATATTTTCCATAAAATATTAACTTAAAATTTGAAGGTACTTTTTTGAAAAATGCCCACCAACATTTTAGTTTTTTTATGTATTGTTATAAAAACACGTTTATAGTTGAAATTATCCGAGAGAAATTCATTTTTATCACATTTCAAAAATAGCTAGGGACAGTGGGAATTTGCAATTTTTTAAAATTATTTTCTGATTATGTCTGTATTTTCATATTATTTTGGAGAACTTATATCTTTAATAATTCCTTACTTGAAGTATATTACCACAAAATATAATATTCCCTCTGTCTCCATCTACTTTATATCGGTTTCCAAAAAATAAATTGTTTGACATTTTTTCAGACTATTTTTGGATTTTTAATTATAATAATTAAGTTATTCCTGTGTTCTTAGGTAAGTAGGATATAATTAAGGTAGAGTATTTAGATTTCTCAACCTAATCTAACAAACCAATTTCTCGCGCCTAATTTCACTTGTAACCTTACTTTTTGGTCAAAATACAAACACCCATCGTAAATAATACCAAAAACTTTGGCGGGCATTTTCCGATAAAGCACCAATTTGGAGTGTTGGTCACAAAAGATGAAAACTGAAAATTAGTATTAAAATAGTTCTAACAATTTGAATTAAATGTAGCCTCCATCGACCCAAATTGCTCGGCAAATCCTTCAAAACATCTGTTTCGGAATTATCATCTAAAAATTAGACTATTAAGGAAGACTAGTTCAGTTATAGATTTTACGCATGTAAAAAAAGTATTTTTTGTTGTTGGATTTAAAACTTTCGTTATTTTATCAAAAATTATAAAAAAGAAGGAAATTGTACATAACTCAATTCTCTATAAAATTGGATTAGAAAGGTAGACTAGTTAATGAAATATACCTTATTGTAGATTTTTCGGATGTCAAAAAATAAAAAAATAAATTGTATATAACACATTGTATAATTTTTCATATATTGTGCCTTTTACTACTAATTAAAAAAAAATTAAATCGCCAATGCACCGTGGTTTCGTTATTTTCTCAATATGTAAATAAATTTACTTAATTTAATTTTTCTATAAAAGAATTTTGTTGATTGACAAGTATTTTTTGATTTATCAGCAGCTTAAAAAAAACTCCCCAAACCGAGATTTTAGAATTTTTTCAAACAACTGTAAACACAGCTAATTTTGAATGTATTTTTTTTTATCTAAATGTAGCATTTTTACTACCTGTATAAGCACCCCATTCATAATTTACATTAAAATTTCCAATAATACTTTTAGCAGTCAATTTAGGTTAACTAAAACAATACAAGAGAAAATTGGACACGATTTTGTGCTGTATAAAAATTGTCTTGGGAATTTTTAATTAGTCGTATTTTTCATTTAATTAACAATTAAACTTATTCATTAAAAAATAGATTTATTTACATAGAAAAAATATTATTAAAAAAATTGGAGTTTTTAGTTCTAAAAATTCAACGCCTATATTTTTTTATAAGATGGATATTTACAGAGTTAACTATAAAATATGTCTTTGTTCTTTCACCGCTCCTCCTAGATATTTGTTAAAGTATGTACAGTGATTGTATTACAATCTGCAAATAGTCACACGCTAGGAGGTCCCGAACATATGTAGGCTTAAGATAACAAAAACCTCTGCATGCAGCAAATTTCGTTCCCATGATAAGACCTAAATTATATTACCACGTTAGTTCTCAGATATACATAGTATAGAGACAATTGCGTGTTGGATCTAAAAAATTCATCTTTTAATTGAAATATCTCAGAGCAGGTTTGGTATGCGTGAATTTTTGACGTGACGTTAAACACGATATTCGATACAAAAATATGAATTCGGTATAGAGGACCCTAGTGGGGTCATCAAAACCCTGTTGAAATTCAGAAAAATCTAATTAAAAATGTGAAAATGGCGAATATAAATAATTTCGAAACCTGATTTCTTATTCGTACAATATCGAGATGCGTAGCTTCCTTCAATATATAACTTCAATGTCAGTCAGAGCTCAGGGCCGAGATACTGACACGACCGTAGCGAGTGCATATATAGGCTACATATCTAGCCAACTTCGAGAAAGTAGTAATTCATACAATTACGAGGTTTAGAAAACCTGTGTAACAGTTCTATTGGATTCAGCCCCCTTGATCTACCAATACAATTTAACATTTCCCCCAAGACCCAAAAGACCAACTTTTGAGCATTACGTTTAGAGGCTTGTATTATATTGTATAATGTGGCTGAGTCAGTACCACGGTGGCTGTCAATAGCTCAAATTCGTGAACAAATATATCGTTCTTTAAGCTGCCAATAGTGGTTTTTAGAATAAACAATGTCTGACAAATACTATTATTAAATCAATCGCGTTTCAACGATAATATCGTCTTCCTCACCGATGCATTAAAATGTAGTATAAATGGACAGGTTTCATCGGAGCTGTGAGCTGCGCGTGGAAGGGTGTACAAGTTTTAGTTCGAGGCCGCGTGGGGATAGAGGCATTGGAGGGGAAACAGTCGGCGCCGACTACTGTCCACGATCCAGCGGTCTTGCAGACATCGTTGTTAGTACCAACACCCGACACAGACTGAGGCGACCGCTTCCCCCACCACCTTACTGCTGCTTAGACCACGCCTAGAGCCACTGCGCACCCAAACTCCACAGCTCAGATGAAACCTGTCCATTTATACTGAGCCACGCCCCGTGTTTATACGAATGCAGTGAGGAGGGGCGTGGTCTAAATTCTAAATTACGCCCCGTGTTTATACGAATGCAGTGAGGAGGGGCGTGGTCTAAATTCTAAATTACGCCCCGTGTTTATACGAATGCAGTGAGGAGGGGCGTGGTCTAAATTCTAAATTACGCCCCGTGTTTATCCGAATGCAGTGAGGAGGGGCGTGGTCTAAATTCTAAATTACGCCCCGTGTTTATAGGAATGCAGTGAGGAGGGGCGTGGTCTAAATTCTAAATTACGCCCCGTGTTTATACGAATGCGGAGAGGAGGGGCGTGGTCTAAACCTGTTTTACAACTTTCTAAATTGTAAAGCTTTAATAAATGCCCTACGTTATTCCAAACAACTAATACGACTGCAACATTGTCCTTGATTAAATAAAAGTATTTGTGAGAAATTATGTTCATTTTATTTTAATTTAAAACATCTCGCGAAGTAAACTTAATACAGTCTAAACTATTAGACCGATTTTGGTTAGATTTGATATATCGAACTTATTTTTTTACTATCTCAATACTTTTATTGCATTTTTGAAAAATTTAGGAGTACTTTCCTAGACCAAGTTAAATATTTCGGATTGTCAAAATCTGCTCAAACGATTTTTATTGATTTTCAAAATAAAAATGTAGCCTCTAAGGACGCAAAAAAAGTATTGGTAATTATTTCAGGATTTTGACTTGATATTTTGTTTTGTATAGTGTGTGTGTGTGTGTGTGTGTGTGTGTGTGTGTGTGTGTGTGTGTGTGTGTGTGTGTGTGTGTGTGTGTGTGTGAGAAAGTGGCAAATCCATCGCCTAATGGTAGTAATTATTATTGGTTCTATTTATAGAAAGTATTATGTTGGGGAAAATCTAAGTTGGGTTTTTTTGTAGCAATTCTAAGTTTTAAGTCTAAGTTTTACGTTGTTTGAAGAAGAAAATAAAAGAAGAATAAAAAATTGTTCCTACTATGTTTGCGACTGGTTTGTATGACAGTCAATATAATCGGCGAAACTAAAAACTTGAGGTTATACAGGGTGGTTCAAAAATAACTTCATTCGATGTGACTACATTGTCATAAGGCGGACATTACACCTGTAGTCAACTTCTGAGACAGTAGAAAGAAAATTCGATTTCCCAACTCAGGAAGATCGGCAGGTAAAGGTGAGACATACGCTCGTTTTTGATGAAAACCCAAAAAATTGAGATGAATTTCAGCGAGGTGGCCATGCAATCTAAAGACGCGAAGCGTTCTTAGGACTACGTGCAAGCAAAGCTCTGCCTGACTTGTTTCATAACAGCATCAGGAAATCGCGGGCGATCTGGTGCTTTGTTATACCGTAAAGAACAATCTTTCTCTTTAAAATTTTGGTGTCAAAAGTAAATTGTAGGCCTACTTGGAGGATATTTACCACAGTGGGAACGAAAATTGCATTCGTTTCGTGAAATCAAAACAGAGATTGAGGACGTTCAACGCTAGAGAAAACGACATTTTCAACAGAATCAATGGCGACGCTTCTGTGTGACTTTATTTAATATTACATATTTAGTCAAACTATATATTTACAAGTTGTAATGTCTTTTTTTAAACAATCTGTTTGTCATAAAAGGGGGGGGGCACTACTAAGCATATTGGTTGCCATTACAGTGGTGGCGCTTTCGTTGTCTGTATTTAGTACTACTTAAGTCAAACTACGTGTTTACTAGTTGTAATGTCTTTTTTTTTTTAAACAACCTGTATGTCATAAGGGGGGGGGGCAAACAAAAATTAGATTTTTCAAAACTCTAATAATTTTAATAGGTTTATTTAAATTTATCCTTTAGTTCACAAACAAAGCATATTGGTTGCCATTACAGAGGTCGCGCTTCCGGTGACTGTTTTTAGCACTACTTAAGCCGAAATGCAGTGTTTTTCTTGTAAAGTCCTTTTAAAAAAAATTCTGTATCATAATAAAACGGTAATGATTGTACAAATAAAAATTGGTTTTTTTTTCCAAAACTAATAATTTCAATTAAGTTAATGTTTTCTAGATGTGTAATACATTCACTACACAGTACACACTGCCAACTAAATGTTAAACTATGCAAAACGTATTTGTGAATTAAATAAATAATTTAAAAAGAAGTTTTATTTGAGATAGGAACGTCTGCATATGCTGCCCTTGCTAATACCACGTGACTCATCTTGAATATATCCCTTCCTTGTAGTGGAGCGGTGAATCATCACACCCTTACGAATAAGGGTGTGTGTTTTGTTCATGATGAAACATTCTTCGCAGAAATAAAGAAATTTATAAGGTACGGAAAGATCGCCGTTTGAATCAAGATCGAAAAGTGCAGTTCAATGTGAAATATTTTGGATGCATAAGATTCGTTGAGAATGATGGGATGCGAATTATATTTTGAAACTGTTTAAACCCACTTTAAGCTCATTTTTACGTAAATACGCGGATAAAATAGGTTAAAAGCTTCCCACTCATTAGAATTCTAACCTCAAAGTCACTCACAAGATTACAAATTATATTAAAAAATCACTATTTTTTAGAATTAATAATACTATAAAGCGATAATATTTTTGAAATTTTTTCCTCAAAATATATTCGTTTTAGAGTAGATAAATAATATGCATTGTTGCATTTAAAATTCCGTTTTGTGATTTTTTACACACCCTGTATAATTGAATATGAATTTTTGTGCGCCCTGTAGATAGGCCAGGTCAAAACCTATCCAACACGTATTACTAGAAACTGAAATAAAAAATGTATATGCTCGACTTTTTGTCTGACACTGTATATATATATTTTGACAGATCACTAAGCTGTAGACAAAATGATGTGTAGGCTACATGTTCATTATTGATTCATGGAGGATGTAGATAAAAAGAGGAACTCCTGAGACGACAGCCATTTTGAAATTTTACGTTTTTAAAACATAATTCTCAGTTAAAACGTTTTTAAATCGGCTGCCATTTTGAAATTTACTGATTAATTTTTCAGGTTCATATTTGAGATTCGCATTTATTATAAAACTTTTTATAAGTGTACCAAAAATAAAAACTTTATTTTGTACAATTTCAAAATGGCGGCCGTTGAAAATGTTTAGTGTCGAAACCTTACGTAAATATTACAAAAGACAAAAAAAATCCCTTTTAACAACTAACTCAATCTCTTTTTAATTAAAAAAAAATTTCTTAAAGGATAAACTGACATTGATATTTCGAAACTATACAATGTTTTTTATACACTTTTAAATAGTATACAAATTTCAACTGAATATGTTATATTTTTCAAAGCTACAAGGTTTAAAAAAACAAGATGGCAGATCTGGAAATAAAGCGTCACCGGCCCCATGTTTTAAGTGAAGTTTTTTCATTATTTTGGTTCAAAAAATTCATCTGTGGAGTAGATCAATTTCGTTTTGGGACACTCTGTATATACGTAAAATATATTCATAATTCATTTCACCAAGGTTATTAATCACTATCTCTATAACATTAATAAATTTTAAGAAAAGTATTTTCTTATTTGTTTGTTGGAAAGGCTGTCACTGTTCCTTCATTCTGACGGAGTTACTTAAGCCGGAGATAAAGTTTTTTTTCTTCATAAAATTTGGCTAAACTGTATTTTTTAAGGGGAAATAAGGAGAAAAAACTTATTTTTCATAATCTCCAAAAAAATTTCTTCCGGAGAATTGTTTAAAAATCGGCCTAAAACATTGTGATGAAATTTAAAGATTTACCCCAGTCAAGTAAAATAAAATTTCGAATTGTTAATTATTTAAAAAATAGTCAAATGCATTTCTTTTGTAAGAACTAAACAACTCCTTTTCTTTCAATTTGAACACAATTTTATCATTAGTTTGATCTATTATAAATATGTAAGTTTCTTCCTACACATTTGGTTGCAGTTTTTCGTGTGAGCAACATTTGCAATGTGAGAGGTATAGTTACCACCCAGGTCGTTAACCTGGAGGGTTGAAGAGAAGGGTGGTTTTGTTCGAATGTTGCAAGATATATAACAAAGCACAGTCAAACGTTGGCTCTAGAAATTAATTTTATTGTTTATATACAGAGTGGCCCGAAAACATACTCAAACTAAAAAAAAAACTTTTAAGTATCAAATTTGGTATCTGGCACAAAAAACCACAATTAATTCTCAAAACCGGTTCCGAGGCAAGGTTTAACTTTGATTTTTTCTTCTTTGTTCTTGTTGTTTAAAGGCGAAAAACCTGTCGGCCATCTTTGCCTTTTAAAAAAAGGGAGAAAAAAGCCCTAGTTCTTGAATACTCTGATAGCGTCAGTGTCGGGAAAAACAAGAGTTGGTCAAGAGAGATCCGATAGGAAAAATGAATAATCTAACCCAAGACTACATAGAAAAAGGTGTACATTCAGTTAAGACACTCGGGATTGCCAAGTCCGTACTCATTATTGTATGCCCTTGAGAGAATCTTTACTTTTTTAAATGTATAATTAAAATATATAATTTTTAAAAAGTCTTAAAATTAAAACTAAAAATTTACGTTAGTTAGAAAGTAATTTTGCACTTGTAAATTTTGGCGGCCATTTTGAAACTGTCGTCTTTTTAGTAGGCGGTCATGTGACACATTTCACTCCATTTTGTTATAAAAAACAATGTAGTATTCCGTTTTACTCTGTTTTCGTTCTCAAGCTATCCACCGTTGACTGTGTTGGGTAATATACTTGACCGAGTAGAAAATAAAGTTAAATTAATGATTTTTGTTGTTTTCGCTTTTACTTCTGAAGGTAGAATGAAACACTCGTACACTATAGCTTGTAAAACGAAGAAAGCTGACTAGCTGGCAAAACCCTCTCACACACGTCCTGCACCAGAGAAGTTGCCTAATTAGTGACTCAACCACTGCAAACTCTTTCCATACAAACAACTTTTTAATTGTTAAATAATATCTACTGAATGTGAATGTTAATAATTTGATTGTAAAGGACTCCAAACAAGGCATTGTTAAAACATAAGAGAGATAGGCTTAATGTGAATAAAAGAAAGGTAAAAAAGTAATGAAATAATGTTGAAGTAGATTTGTCACCGTATTGAATTACATAAACGACGAAAATGTTATCTAACACGCTTTATTTAAAATAGGGGGTGTTCCACGAAAAGGTCGCTATATCTGAATTAATATGCAGGACATATGGAACACTCTACAAACTTGACATTTTACAGTTATGTTACATAGATATGTAAAAACGTAACCTTGAGTTATATTTTTTATGGTCAATCAAAACAAAATGGCGGAATAACAAAATAATGTTACGTTTTCGCCAAAATGATTTTTTTTTGCATAACCATTACAAATTTTGATTTGCAGATAATATGAAAATGTGTAAAACTTATTCAAGAAAAATAACAGTAATAAATTATTAATGATTCAAATTTGACCTTTATTCGAATTGATGTCCAACAATAGCTTTGCACTGATAGCAACGAAACAAAAAAGAGTCATAAGCTGTTTTGAAAAATTGCCGAGGTATCAACAGTAATTCCTCTTCAATATAGCTTCAATAATTCATCATCTGTTGTTATAGGATGAGAATAATGTTTTCTTTCAGAAAGCCCCATAGGAAAAAAATTGTAAACAGTCAAGTCTGAGATCTTGGAGGCCAGTCCATGAAGTTGCTGCCACGACCTAACCAACGCAACGGTTGGGAAGATCTCAATCTAAAACTGTTTTGCATAATTAGGAGGACCTCCATCCTGTTGGAAAAAGCTCCTCTTTTCCAGCTGAGTAAGATGAAAAACTATGTAGTCAGTTAATATCTGTCTCCAGTTATTCTCTGATGGGATATGTCAACGATAAAACGCCATTTTTGGTGATGGCAGTCCAAACAGTTATACACTTTTATTTGAAACCCTCTCCGTATGTGATTACTGTAATTACAATTATGTCTGTTTACAGATCCTGTTAGCAAGGGCGTACCCAGGATCAAAACTAGGGGGGGGGGCAAGCCCTATAAAAGACGATAATTCAATCGACAATAAAATAACGATAAATTATCCTAATTTCATAATATTAATGTGTACGTATTTTTTTGATTATTAAAATAGTTATTTCAAGAATTGTATTAAATTCCAGCAACAAAATGTATAATAAAGATTTATTTTTTGCTTCTAGGGGGGGGCAGCTGCCCCTCGCTGGGTACGCCCATGCCTGTTAGGTAAAATGTAGCTTCATCTGAGGATCAATTCCTTCATACCACTCGGCATCTTCGTCAAGCTTTTCAATTACAGTACCTTCGAACAAAATTCCACTTGTCTGTTTGAGTCATCTTCCAGCAGTCCGCGAACTATTTAAGTTATATTCAAGATGGCCGTCAAAAATGAAAACACGCAAAATGTAAAATCTAGTCTACTTTAAAAAACCTACCCTCAAGTGCTCACATTAATGCGGGGTTAGTTGGATTTACACCTTATGTAATATTGGGTTAGATCCCTTTCTTTCATCTTTCCTATAAGATAGAATAAAACTGGAACACAAGATCTCACAAAAAATACGTTTACTCAAACGCGTTTCAACGACAAAGTAGCCATCCTCAGTGGTACATTAGCTACAATAACTAAACTATAACTTATTATTTTAACAGTTATTGTTTAGTTATTGTACCTCATGTACCACTGAGGATGGCGACTTTGTCGTTGAAACGCGTTTGATTGAGTAAACGTAATTTTTGTGAGATCTTGTGTTCGAGTTTTATTCTATCTAATATGATCTCTCAAGTCAAACTCAATATTTATTTATATTTTTTATAAGGTTTCTCTTGATCAACTTTTGTTCTTTTCTGACGCTTTGAGAGTATTCGAGGGCTAGAGGTTGTTATTTTATGTATAAGACGGTTTTATCCCTGCGAGAAAAAATTTCAAACGTACACCAAATATAATGTTTTAATTTTAAACTGTTCTCTAAATTTAACAATTTATTTTCAATTATGTTTTATTATAGGCTATTAAAATATTAAATATGTTTTTTGTTTTTGATGTTTGTTTAATTCACCCTTAACGCAGTTTGCGGTGATTTGAAAACTTATTTTACCATTTTTATAAAATTTATGATATTTTAAGCTCTCTACACTCAGAAGGAACTTCCAAACCGTTTCAAAAACTAACTGCTATAATTCCAACCTTGGGTTTCCCCAATGAGGAATGGAGGGTTTACTGTCAACAACCTTTGAAAGACGAGTCGTTAAACGGTGAAGAATTTTGGGTCTCTGCTACGCCCTTGCATTGACTACGGTTTTAAAAAACAGATGGTTGAAAGCAGACGAAATTGGTTTTCCTAGTGATGGAACTGATATTGTGAAAGTAGTGATTGTAACCGATAACAGCGATTTTAAAAGTGATTTAGGTGATTCGTAAATATGTAAAGTATTGCAAACTAGTGATTTCGTGGCAAAAATTCACGACGCAGTGACAATAATGCAAGTTAGGTTCACTGACACACAAATCAAAAAAAATACCGTCAATATCTCCCAAAAATGTAGTCTAAATTTCTTCATTGCAGAGAAGTAGGTAAAGAAGAATTTCCACTTTATCAACTTTTTGAAAATGTAGCCTATATTGAAAATATTTTTTTATTTAGATATACATATATACAGAGTGTTTCAGTAGGAAAGGTGTGAACTGAGTGTAATATAAATATAAGGAAAAAACTTCACATTAACATAGATCCGGTAACTAGAAATTATTAAGATTTTGAATTTTAATTTGGTATATTTTTATGTTACTTATTACCAGTATACCTAGAACCAAAACTTTAGTATGGTAATTTTGAAAATGGCTGCCGTTTAAAATGTTCAACTTTAAATTTCACAAAACTCGTTCACGTTTTATGAAAAATGTTTTCCTTATTTTAATGAGGAACAAAATATTTTAAATACTTTTTCTGTAGGTTAAAGGATAAACTAGTTATCGGTAAAAAAAACTAAAAACAATTTCTTGGTAGTTAATTGTCTACAACGCCTAAAATTAACTTAAAACCGAAATATTTTTGACTTTATCAATTTTATTTCTGTAAACCACATTTATTTGACATCTGGTATATACAGAATTACAGTTTACCAGTAAATTAAGAACCAAAACTTTATTTTGGTAATTTTGAAAATGGCGGCTTAACAAAATTTTCGTTTTACAAAAAATATACTACAGACAAAATATTTTCCTTTTTTTTAACGACAAAAAATATGATTTTCATAATTTTTTTGTAGGTTAAATGATAACGTAGGATAGTTTTCGGCAAAAAACTAAAAACATAATTTCTTGGTAATTGTCTATAACATCCAAAATTATCTTAAAACCGATATTATTATTGAATTTGTTAATTTTTATCTCTGGAAACCACACTTTCTTGATATATACATACGTATCTGGTATATACGTACTTTGTGAACTGAACCTAGACCTCAAATACTCAAATAAGAACGTCACACATTTTTCTAAAGTTTAGGTCTATAGTTTTTTGTAGAGTGAGACTGTACAGGGGACGATTTTTCATTTTCTTGACTGTACCAGGATTGACATAGTTTACCCAGTAGCTTTGTTCCATAAATTATTTTCATGACTGTACCAAAGTAAAACTCATTGTCATTGTAATATACAATTTACATTTTCTCTTGTTTCTATAATGTATGCTTTAACTTTACAATAACGTAGTAAGATGGTGTTTAAATGTCAATAAATCATAGATTTATGATTTCTGACGATTTCGGTAGATTGTTAGTTGCGTTGGAATTGGCGGTTCAGAACTTCAATTTCAAGGCAGGTATTTTCATAGAACGAGATTTCAAAAATAAGTTAAAACTTTAAATGGTTGTGGTTTCGTTATTCGTTGTCCAATCCCCGATAAAAACTCTTTACTCTATGCAGATATAATTGGGATTTATTAAAACATCAGCTGTTAATATTTGTTGTCATTACTATTTATTCGTTGCCATAGCAACGAGTTTTCTCATTGTTGACTAATTTTAAATGCAAGAATCTAGTAGGTGGTAAACTTGTAGTAGTTTACAATTGATTACTAGTTTTTTTATACCATCTTGACTTTACCTTTACAAACACGTGTCGCATTGATACAGTGTTATTATGAATGTGAACGGAGTTTATCAGGCAGTAAGTTTCGTACTTTGAGGATTGTGCAGCGGTAGTCGCGGATAAAAAGCTTGTTAGTAAAAAAAAACCACCGGGTCCGTTGGAGACATCAAGAGGCAAGGAAGTCCTTTAATCGTAAGAGAAAGTCTGTTCAAATGAAAGAAACAATTATTCAAAACGTAGCTGAGATAAATGTCAACACGTTAAGAAATGCCGCGCATAGCGTAGAGGAAAGACTACTGCTTCTCTAGGAAAAGAATGGCGGCCACTTTGAACACCTGTCTTAATAACCCTAACAAGTAAGAATTTAGATTAAATTTTAAGTTTTTTGTTTTATTAAATCCACTTTAATTTCAAAGGAATTTATGTACTTTATTTTGTTCTATGTTAAAAAACAAGTAAACTATAGTCAAATAAAGTTTTAACTTACTTTTGAATGATCCGGTAGCCTATATACAGGGTGTCCCGACTTGCTATTCATTTCCAGATTATATACATCAAAATGAACGTAAAAAGTCAAATAACATATAGTCGAATTCTATCCACCATTTTGTTTTTTTACAAAAAAACATAACTCCAGAAATAGATAAAATATTGAGTTCAGATTCGGTAGAAGCATTTTGTATGATACGTTTTACAAGTCTGGCAAACAAAAATATTTTATTTTTATAATTTTCAAAATGGAGGGAGTTTAAAATTTCTGAAAGTGATTTTGGAGATATTGACGTTAAAGTTTTAAAGGGCGCCATTTTGAAAATTATAAAAATAAAATCTTCGTGTTTGCTACACTTGTAAAACGTAACATACAAAATGCTTCTACCAAATCTGAACTCAATATCTTATCTATTTCTGGAGTTATAATAGTTTTTGTAAAAGAACAAAATGACGAATAGAGAGGTAATGAATAAAGCGGAATTCAACTATATTGTTACTTGACTTTTTTTTTGTTCATTTTGCTATATAATTCGATAATTTTTTATCGAATTATAATCCACCAGTCCACTTTATTCGTGACACCCCTGTATAGTGTGTCTATAAACTCATAATGGTCTTTTGAATACCCATTTATACCACTTTTTTTTTTAGTTTCCAACTTAAAAAAGTCCTTGTTTCCTTATCTTGCTAATTGCGGCTACATCATAGCCAAGAGATACAACCCATCAATGATAAATTACACTTTGAGAATTGAAAATTTCAAAATGTCAGCCGTTTTAAAACAGTTTTCATACCACGTTGTACTGTTCAACTTATATCTCAATTCTATATGTAATGATACCAACCCTAAATACAACGACAAATAGCGAAGTTATTGTCAAAACTAAAATGACGAAACCTAACCTCACAAATAAATGTGATATTAGTATAGTTAGGAGATCCGGTAGACAACACGTGCGTAGCGAGTGAAGGGAGACTCATTGACATATGTGTACGAGGCGGGCGAGGGCTGAGACACTGACAAGAGTGAAGCTAAGTGACGTCAATAAAGTGTGATATTAATAATTACGAGAAACAAACAAACTTGCACTACTGGATAAGATCCCTTTCTCTACTACAGTCGACTCTCGCTAACTCGAAATTCGTGGGACTACAATTTTTCTTCGAGTTACGTGTAGTTCGACTTAGGCATAGTTCGAGTTATAGAGGTCATTCTTGACTAAATTCGACTTACAGAGGTAACGAGATATAGAGGTAAACCAAATAATAATTCGAGTTACAGAGGTAAAGAATAGCGTACTGTACTTTATTCCCTCTAAAAACTAAGCTTTTAACTCTATCAATAGAAAATAGGCGTATTTAGAGTATACAAAATAAAATACGTGTACATACACGGTAAACAGTACAGTCCTTATATTAATTTCACTGATTAAAAAAGTCCGTAATCTTTTTCTGATTAAGACGGTTGGCAGCACGTTTGTCAATCATATTTTCGATTGAAACAATCGAAGTAAACACACTGTCTGGTGCATCACTGGTTTTTTCTAAAAACATACGTAAAGTACGTACTGCAGCTTTGGCTTCTTTAGGTTTTTTTTTTTTTTCTTTTTTTTTTTTTCTTTATTAACTACAACTAAGATACAATCTTATCTAGTAGCTTATTTTGCATAACTAATACACATTTTTAAAAGTCACTCCAATGAGTGACTTCACTACATTAACACTCGCTTCATTCGGCTGATCCACAACACATCACTGCACTAGGTCCAGCGGTTTTGTCCTTTTCAGTCTCCGCACCGTGTCTCGGCTCTGTAGCATCTTGAGGACATCGGAATTAACATGATTTTGGAGCCTATGTTCATGCTTCCATGCAGCACCCTTTATGGCATTGATGACCATATCCATCTTGAGGTCTCTATGCAAGTCATCGTTGCGCACATACCACGGTGCATCAACGATGCTCCTAAGCACCCTATTCTGAAATGATTGAATCACTTTAACATTGGTCTTCTTGGTGCACCCCCAGAGCTGCAGTCCATACATCCAAACTGGTTTTAACACTTGCTTGTATAAAAGCAGCTTGTTTGATATTTCCAATCCGGACTTCCGTCCCAGTAGCCAGTACATACTTCTAAATTTCAGATTTAATTCTGCTCTTTTCATTTTGACATGGGGTTTCCAATTTAGCCTTGCGTCTAAAGTCATCCCCAGGTACTTTGCATGTAGCTTAGATGGAACTACTTGTGAATTTATATGAATTGGAACATTGATCAATTTATTGTTTGTAAAGTTTATGTGAGTGGATTTTGACTCATTTAATTTCAACCGCCACTTTTTCATCCAAGTGCTAATGTTATTAATACTTCTCTGTAGCTTCATTGAAGCCTCCTCGACCGTGGCTCCAATGGCCAACACAGCAGTATCGTCAGCAAAAGTTGCCATTGTTGTGTTTTCATTAACAGGGATGTCTCTTGTGTATAGTAGGTACAGGATAGGACCAAGTACGCTACCCTGTGGGACTCCTGCAGATATTGTCTTTATTTCGGAATATTCATTGCCTTGTTTGACCCGAAACATCCTGTCCATCAAATAAGATTTTAATATCTGGTAGAACTGATCTGGGAGATCTCTTTGCAACTTAAAGAGCAACCCTTCATGCCAAACTTTGTCAAAAGCTTGGGAGATATCGAGGAAAACAGCCGAGCAGATCCTCTTGTTTTCAAGAGATTCTTCAATTATCCCAGTCACTCTATGCACCTGATCGATAGTTGAATGCTGGTTTCTGAAGCCGAATTGGTGAGTTGGAATCAGCTGATTTTCTTCTATGACAGGTTTCAAACGCCTAAGGAGCAGTTTCTCAAATAGCTTGGAGATTATTGGTAAGAGAGAGATTGGACGATATGATTTTCGATCACTTAAATCTTTCCCTGGTTTGGGTACCATTATTACCTCTGCGACCTTCCACTGACTTGGACAGAATTTAAGTCTAAAAGAAGCATTGATGAGGTGTAAAAGTTTCACAATAGCTTTTCCAGGCAAGGCTTTAAGTACTTGGCCTGTAATCAAATCATAGCCTGGGGCCTTCTTGATATTTAATAATTTAATTTCGTCCTTGAGTTCTTTCAGTGTCACCTGTTTTATAATCATGTTTCCACTACTATAGTTTACTGAAACACTCTCATCACAGGTTTGACCAGGATGTGGTTTAAATGTCTTTTCTAGATACTCTGCAAATATCTCCGCTTTTTCTTGATTACTCCTCGCCCATTTATGATTTTCTTTTCTGATTGGAGGCACTTGCATAACAGGCCTTTTAAGGCCTTTAGTGACTTTCCACAGTGAATAATCAGTATCTTTGCCTGGAAGTTTCCAACTTAAAAAAGTCCTTGTTTCCTTATCTTGCTAATTGCGGCTACATCATAGCCAAGAGATACAACCCATCAATGATAAATTACACTTTGAGAATTGAAAATTTCAAAATGTCAGCCGTTTTAAAACAGTTTTCATACCACGTGTACTGTTCAACTTATATCTCAATTCTATATGTAATGATACCAACCCTAAATACAACGACAAATAGCGAAGTTATTGTCAAAACTAAAATGACGAAACCTAACCTCACAAATAAATGTGATATTAGTATAGTTAGGAGATCCGGTAGACAACACGTGCGTAGCGAATGAAGGGAGACTCATTGACATATGTGTACGAGGCGGGCGAGGGCTGAGACACTGACAAGAGTGAAGCTAAGTGACGTCAATAAAGTGTGATATTAATAATTACGAGAAACAAACAAACTTGCACTACTGGATAAGATCCCTTTCTCTACTACAGTCGACTCTCGCTAACTCGAAATTCGTGGGACTACAATTTTTCTTCGAGTTACGTGTAGTTCGACTTAGGCATAGTTCGAGTTATAGAGGTCATTCTTGACTAAATTCGACTTACAGAGGTAACGAGATATAGAGGTAAACCAAATAATAATTCGAGTTACAGAGGTAAAGAATAGCGTACTGTACTTTATTCCCTCTAAAAACTAAGCTTTTAACTCTATCAATAGAAAATATGCGTATTTAGAGTATACAAAATAAAATACGTGTACATACACGGTAAACAGTACAGTCCTTATATTAATTTCACTGATTAAAAAAGTCCGTAATCTTTTTCTGATTAAGACGGTTGGCAGCACGTTTGTCAATCATATTTTCGATTGAAACAATCGAAGTAAACACACTGTCTGGTGCATCACTGGTTTTTTCTAAAAACATACGTAAAGTACGTACTGCAGCTTTGGCTTCTTTAGGTGTAATGTCTGCTGGCTCCTCTTCCTTGTTTTCTTCGTCAGAAGGAGCATCCTCATCGTTGTTCGAGATATAGAGGTAAACTTCGACTTGTGGAGGTAAAGTGCAAATTGAATTCGACTTACCTACTGAACTTCGAGTTATAGAGGTAATTTTGTGTCTCTTCGACTTTAAAATATATAACCGTAAAATTATTTCGAGATATGTATTGTTATTTTTTCGACTTAGACAGGTTTTTCCAAGGGGATTGAAAATAATTCAAGATATCGAAGATTTCGAGTTATCGAGGTTCGAGTTAGCGAGAGTCGACTGTATTACAATTTACCTACGAGGCCCAATAAACCCACTTTTGAACATTACATTTATAGGATCTGCTTGTATTACATTGTATGATGGGGCTGGGTAAGTACTATGATGGAGCTCCTCAACTGTTTATTTATCTAAACATAATGAACCTGTTTTCATGGGCGTACCCAGCGAGGGGCAGGGGGGCAGCTGCCCCCCTGGAAGTAAAAAAAATAAATCTTTATTATACATTTTGTTGCTGGAATTTAATACAATTCTTGAAATAACTATTTTAATAATAAATTGTATATTGAATGACCATGGCTTTCCCCCCTTGCCCCCCTTCCCCCCTAGTTTTGATCCTGGGTACGCCCTTGCCTGTTCCTGCAGTTTATCCTTACTTTTCAGACAGACAGATACATAAATTCAAATTTTTGCTCGTACTTTATTCCAGTGTAAAAAAACTGTATTTGTTTGCGCTTTTGTTTTTATTCAATTTTCACTACGGTATGTTAATCCAATACAACGGAGTTGTTAATCGTTGACCCGATTAATTCTAACTGTAGCCCACTTCCTGTTCAACACAATAAATATTGTAATTTATAACTGAAATCATTTTAAGGACAATACCGTGAATACATTTGCATTTGTCGTACTAGTTTCTAAAGAAAAAACAGTACGGAGGGAGAATGTAGGGGTAAGATCCTAACCCCCCCCCACTACTCTGACCAGCAGAACAGAATGAAAAGACTGGTGGGAGACGTCTACTGGGGCCGTGGAAGGTCAGTCATGCGCACATGCATGTTCTTTTGTTTGTTGAACAGATGTAGAAGTATTTCGTCCAGATCGAAATCTCACTGGATCGACAGATGGAGGGAAAACCGGGATTTTCCATCCCTGCGGGTGCAAGCCTGTATGCTAGTCGCGGAAAATTAGGTCAGACTGATGTAGGCCTATAATTTCAGTTTGTGCAATGTTTTTGCACCGTTAATTTTTACACCACAGGATTACCAAAAAATAGAACTTATTTCCTACTATTTTTTTTGTCTTTTAATTTATATACATTTTCAAATTTCATACGATTACAAAAATATATAATACATTTTTTTTTTACATAATATTTACAAAACTTTTGTTTCCTATAAACTTTATAACCTTCATTAAACTTGTGCATTAATAAATTCTAAGAATAAAATATAAGCAGTAGTCAGATTGTTTACGATTCCAACGTTGTGCGAGGTGTAGTGTTAACAGAACCATTGGTATATTCATATGATTTATATTCGAAAAACAGAACTAGATATCTTCCTCAAAATTCATCGTTGGATTGTGACTAAAATTAAAATAAAGGTTACCAGAAATAACAATTTAAATGTTTGCAAGCAGGGACTAGGGTGAGGGGGTTACGCATGTTTCACCACAGAATATAAGAGGGGACTAGGGCGCACATTTAGCTGAAGAGTCTCAGAGTAGCTTAAAATTAACGGAAATTTAAAAAATGGTAATTAAGAAGTAGTTGGAAGCGGCAATATCTACCCCCTGTACTGGGAAGCGACTAGGATAGCTCAATGGTAGGGCATTGGCGCGTAAAGCCAAAGGTCCTGGGTTCGATTCCCAGTCTAGGTCGTATATTTTTCACTTGAAATATTATTGTAAATTCAATATTTCCTAATAAAAAACGTATAAGCGGAAAAATCAAATAATTAAAATAGCAATATTATTGTTTTAACTCAATCTGAGACTTGTAAGGGCGCCGAACAGGGCGGATATTTGGTTGAAATCTGTCTCGATATAACGGAAATTTGAATTAATAAAAAAAATAGTCGTGGAAGAGGTGGTATTAAAGTTGTATCTCAATCGGGGGCTCGTAGAGAATTTAAAAAAAAATGAAATTTTGTAACATAGGCAGGAAGCCTTTTTGTTATCTATTTTTTAAAATACAAATTGATTCTTTGACAATTCCTTAAAAATCTTCAGTTTTATTGGTGGGAATAGATATGGGGGGGGGGGGGGTAATTCCGATTTAAGTGTTTTAAAATAGGCATATTTAGACACTAAATTAAAATACAGACTTGCACGGGAGAGCACATGAAACACCGACGCGGCGAGGCAGCGACTAATCCCCATCACGGCTTGAGTATGCTCCCCTCTGCGAGTCCGTCTATCGTGTCACAGTTACGCTATAACAACCTTTTCACAATCTACATTTATAATATGCAAATCAGCTAATGAATCACAAAGCCTATAAATTCAGAATCGCGTGCTGCATGTAAGTTGGGACTATCAGTTACAGCAAATCTTAACTTAGAGGGTAAAGTTGTCGTCGCGTGTCCTGGTTTATAGGAAAACTACTTAGGCCTAACTCTACGGTTCGAAATACACATTAGTTTTGGCTTTATATTTTATAATTTGTATGTAAACATTCTATTTCCCTGGAGATTTGTTCTTGTTGAGGTGAAAAATCTCTTGGTCATCATCTTCTTATAAAAATAAGAAGAAAAGAGTATCAAATATACAGCCTTGAGTTCGAATACTTTAATCAGGGTTGGAAGAGAAGAAGTTGGTCAAGAAAGGCCTGATAACAAAGATGAAAGAGATGTGTCTAACCGAAATCTACAGGAAGAAAGACGTAGACCCAATTTTTGTGGTCCTACCATGCTTAAATATAGAAGATAGCGACAATGACAACGATGGATGGACGGACAGCATGTAGACAATCACTTTTACAGTTTCTCGAGGCCATGAGTTATTATTATTAACCTAACTTTACCTAAAATAACCTAACCCAAATCTACACGAACAAAGACGTAGACCTAATTTTTGTGGCCCTACCATGCTTAAGTAGCCTATAGAAGATAGCGACAATGACAATTACGAAGGACGGACAACATGTAGACAATCAATTTTTAAGTTTCCCGAAACCATGAAACGTGCAGCTCTGTCAAAAAACAGAGGTCGAAATTTTTAACGATTATTAACCTAACCTAACTTCCAGACCTATGTTTATTTAGAGATTTCCGAATCACCCTGTATAAGTTAAGGGGTAAATAAATTCACAAGTTCGTTCATTGAGACTTTCGTTCTACAGCTCTTTCGGCCAGACAAGTTAGATAATTAGGGCAGTGCATTAAAACCAGACTCGTTGTGGGCGGTAGTTAAGGGACATTAGGATATCGACGCGACATTTTCTAGATTAGGTCATCCCAATGTCAAAGATGTGGAAAACCTGACATCCATCATGATTGTGTCCTTTTTGTTTAGATAGTGTAATCTAGGAACATATCCTGTCGAAGGGAATATTTCAACTGAAGTGGCAACCACACCCTCCCCCCCACCCCACTTGACGTATTCCTATTGTCGTCTGTAGCTACGGACGATATTTGACCACAAAAATTAGAATAGGAAAATGAACTAAAGTATAGGAAACTGTGCTTTTATAGAACCTTGTCCTTTTTAAACAGTTTTTAATACTTATTTAAGTTATGATGTACTAAACGTAACCTAACCTCACAGTAGCGAGTGGAGACACTATACATATGTACAGATTCAATGTCAGAGACACTGACACGAGCGAAGCGAGACGCCTTGATCTACTAAAAACAATTTAACATTTCCTACAATGCTCAAGAGAGGCATTGCCCAGTCTATATTTAGAGGATGTCGTTGTATTATATTATATAACGGGCTGGGTAATTACCACGGTGTTAAATATAAACAGTAGTCGGATCGTTTATGTTTGTAACAAATTGAAATACCAGCCAACGAGACTCACCAGTCACGAGGATTCGTCTTACAGATAAGGCAATCAGTTTATATAGATTTGTACAGTTTAATATTTACTACTGTGATCCTAATAATGGTAAATCAGAATTTAAATTCAAGGAGTAAACCACGCGTAAAGGATTTAACATTCGTTATTTCCTCCCTGTTGGGTGTTTTGTTCAAGTGTACAGTAGTTGTTATTATTGTTGTTGTTACGTCATACGGTAGACAGTAAGTTATGTTAGATTTATTTAATGTATTCAAATATCCATGGAGTATTGTTAATATGGTTTGATTGGACATTTGACATTATTTGATTAGAAATTTTATAGACGACGTTTCGAGGGTATAAATCAACACTCGTTATCAAGTGTGAAAAAAGAGAAAAACACGCCGACATAACCTACAAAAAATAAGTTGTAGTAGCATAAGACCATATTGGATAACCTAACCTAACTAAATCTATAGAAGAGTACTAAAGAAGAGCCTGAAACTAGGCGTGAGCAGTCAAAGCTAATAAGGAAAAATGGATTCTCGGAACCAAAAGAACTAATTAAAATTTTAATGTTTTAAAGTAGCCTTTAAGTCTAGTTAAAATTTATGTTAATGACTTTTTTTTTAAATTTAGCCCGAGTTATTGATACTGTATAATAAGAAATAACTAGTAGGCCTATCATAATGTTTTGTATGTTCTTCACAATTACCAATTTTTTAGACGATAACTTAATTACTTTTCAAGGTACAGACAAATTTAAAAAATCCATTTTGTTTGTTAAATATAATTTTGTGTCCTATATAATTTTCTTAAAATTTACGGTTTCCAAGATAATATTTGACTTTAAAAAATTTTAACGATAGCCATTTTGAATATTTTGGATCTTGGTATATTGATAAAAATAGTACAAACAATGTGCATACCAAATTTAAGCTCATAATCTTACCAATTTCAAAGTTACCAAATGTTTAAAAAACACAAAATGGCCGAGCGACGGAAAACGAACCGGTTTCGGACCAATGAACTTTTTTCATTATTTTCACCAGTAGAATTCGTCCTGAAATTTTTTCCGTTTCTTCGTAAAACACTGTATAAGTTTTCTACCGGTGTAATTTTGCCTATTTCCAGTTAAATTTGTGATTTTCTGACGTTCAACTATTTTGTATTTATCCGTTAGGCTCAATCGCGTGTATATTTTAGGTCTTTTTGTCTCGCTAATATTATTGCCTGTCACATTCAATACTGTTGTTGAGTGAAGTTCGTTCATATGGACTTTCGTCAGACAGTGGCTGACCCTAGACATAATAAAAGTGGGGTGTAGTGGGTAGTTACGTTAAAATATCGACCGGACGTTTTTTTAAGTTAAGGTCACTCCAATGTCAAACAAGTGGAACACCATGGTGGCGCCTAACAATTGTTGAGCCCCACTCCACCCCACAACATGATAGTTTTCTTTTTGTTTGAATAGTCTATGTGAATTATTTCGGCAAAAGAGGCACTCCAACCCCTCTGCGTGTACAAGTTATTTTATTTCAAAAAACCTTTTACATAATTTTCTTGGAATACTTTCCTAAATTGGATTAATTTTTTACTACTTTTTTTTCGTAACATCATAGATTTTTATATTATTTATGGATCGAGCGAAGCGATGCCTTTTTCTAACTCGAATTTCTTTTGTGTTTTATTTATTTAAGCGTTTACCAAATATCTTCTCTACTTTTCACCCTAAAATTGTAAATTATATTTCGTTTTAAGAGGAGGTTCCATATAACAAAAATGCCGCCTGCCGCCAATAAGACTAATGCAATACAGTACTCTCGTTGATACCCATATTTTTCCTTCATTCTTCATCCGATTTCGTTGATTTTTTTTTTCTTTTTGATTCAAGATAACAAACTGCTTTATGTTAACTGCGAGAAAAATCCTTCGTATCTTTAAAGGTACTTTCTTAAAAAATTGCTAAAGTAAAAAATGTTGTTTTGGTTTTCATGTAGGCCTACAACAGAAAAAGATATTTTAAATTTGGTTCAACAAAACACATTCAGCTGTACAATACCTTTCTATTGATACCTCATTTATATTTATATCTTTAAATAGAAGGAATTTATGGGTATTATTCTATTGCATTAGTCTTATGGGCGGCAGACGGTACCGGCCGGCTAGTGGAGCCTCCTCTTTTAAGTGAAGTGCTAGATTTTGTCCTTATTTTTAGTGTCTGCAGGTAAAACCAAGGACCCTTATAATTTCATGCTCGTGTCTGTATGTCTATAGCGGAAAAAAAATAACCTTGGGGGTAGTTAAACAATCTACTCTGTATAGGTCTGCTTGAGCCTTGGAGCCAGGACTACCTGGGGCAACCCTCCTTGAATCTGACCGGCCTGAAGCTGTCGCCAATGAACCACCTACTATTATCTTATTACAGTATGAGGATATATATATTTTTAAACATGATATGTCTATTCTATCAGTTATTTGAAATCTACTAAAACAGTTATGGAAAATGATTCCAAACTCGATTATGGAGTCAAAACATTAAATATCATTTTGGCTACATGACTATTCTTACATTACAAAGTTGTAATGTAGACAAGTTACTATTTTACAAAGCTAATACGAGTATGTATGACTATTTTACAAAGTTACATGAATTACTTTTATAAAGTTAATATGAATGCCTATTATACAAATGACGTTTCAAGTTATTTCGAATTTCTATTAGGCTAGAAATCTGAAAAAAAAAATATTTGGAATTAAATTATAATGCGAAATCATAAATTATACTTTAACTTAATTTAACCACACAATGAGAATTGAGTAACGTATAAGTTTTAAAAGCAGTTTTTGTAAGATGCGAGACAAATAGTCGTTAAAAGATTATTTGAATTTTTATTGATTTCTCTTTATGAGGGCCAGTAGATAAAACCAAGAACACTTATAATTTCATGATTGTGTCTGTCTGTCTGTAAGTCGCACCTGTCCACACAGACAAAACGATAAATCCTATATATTTTAAACTTTGCATTTATATTGTCCTACATATAGGAATAATATAGCGGTAACAAAAAACTATCTTGGGGTAGTTACGAAGCAAGTATCGAGTTGAAAAAATTAATTTTTGGAAATAATATGTTCGACGTATCAAATAAAACTGAAAGTCATTCTGATTACGAAAATGTATTTTTATTTGACGAAGAAATTAATATGTTGGAGCTATGGCGATTAAAAAGACTTCGACTTTATAAAAATAACTGTCCCAATATGTCTACGACATTTTTTAAAATTTATTTATTTTTATTTTCCACAGAATACAAACCACAAATATTTATAATAATCATACAACATAAGAACTTAAAAATAAACTTAAAACTACTAATCTTTATCCAGTGAACTTAAAATATGCTTGTGAAACAATGTTAACATGTCAAAATTTAAATTGTATACATAAAGTAAAAAAACTCTGCGGAAAACATACCACACACAGAAGAGCAATAAAACACCCTTATACGTGTGCTGGAGTTATCTTAAACAATAAATAAACCCCATTCATACCAACATACACACAAACAGACAGACAGACTGTGATTATATCTACAAAATATATTTATTTTAAATTAAAATACATTTCAATTCAATTGGCCTATACAATTCATTTATACATTAAATTAAGTTCAATTAAACTCAAATACATTCCCTTACTAAATATAATATTATGCCCTTTATTGTCATTCACTCAGAACAGTCATTGAACAGTTTTAAACATATTTTCCAAAGCCACCGGAGGAAGAGATAATAACCAATATCTAAGTTTAACCTTGAAATGAGTAATAATAGAGGTATTCCTTAAATATAATAGCAATAGATTATAAAATTTTGACCCAAAAAAGAAGAAAGTTTTCTGAGTAAAGGTTTTGTGACATTTGGGTAACATTACAAGTCCTTTGCTAACCTTCCTTGTGTGGACACCATGGTTTAATATAGCCCCTTCATTACCACTTACCCTATAAAACATTTCTATCACACATAGAGATAACGAAGAGGAAGAATCTTTTTAGCAATAAAACATGGGAAAGAATTATGGAATCTGTCTTTTTTACACAACATTCTAACGAAAGATTTTTGGAGACTAAACAAAGGAATTAAGTGTGAATTATACGTACTTCCCCAAATTGATAAACCGTAAGCCAACTTAGAATGTACAGATGCAAAGTTATACATGATTGGTTTTAGCACATGACTGACCTTTTTATTTATTGAGTTGAATTTCAAATATAATAAAATTGTTTTGACTTTACATTTAATTAAAAAACAACAAATTAAATTGTTTTATTGGAAATCTGATCAACGCGTTTAGACTTTATTCAAATTTTTTTTGTCAAGTGGGTACAGAAAAAAATCTGAGAATTCGTCCTGTTACAGTGTTCAAGCGACACAGACGGGGAAAAGGTTAGGTTAGGTTAAGATTAAATCTCCTATTGAGAGATATTCATTCATCTATTTTTTAGCAGAAACAAAAGTTGCTTTAAATTATTTGCTCCTATCTCATTTAATTTAAAATATTGAGTTCAGATAGGGTTATCAAGCATTTTTTTGTTTGTTACGTTTTACAAGTACAGTATACCAAACACAAAGACTTTATTTTTATAATTTTCAAAATGGGACCGATTATTTTTTCAAGTTAACATTTTACAATAATGATTCGAATTTGCCCCTAACCACAATCACTAGAAACTTTAAAATAAAACACAATTATCTGATTAATTATTATAATTATAGTGGAAATAATTAATAAAGAACAATTAATCAGATAATTGTGTTTTATTTTAAAGTTTCTAGTGATTGTGGTTAGGGGCAAATTCGAATCATTATTGTGAATTTCACCACAGTGCTCAACAAGATTGTATCTTAACGGTTTAGCAGATATTCTGAGTAAAAAGTTTAAACGGCCGCCATTTTGAAAGTTATAAAAATAAAGTCCTTATGTTTCCTACACTTGTAAAACGTATAAAAAATGCTTATACCAAATCTGAACTCAATATCTTATCTATTTCTGGAGTTATAATATTTTTTGTAAAAGAAGAAAATGGCAGGTAGACTGATAATAAAGCGGAATTCAACTATATGTTCTTTTTTTGATCGTTTTGATGTATGTAATACGAAAAAGAATAGCCAATTCAACTTTCTCAGGACATCATGTAATTTACTTCAATATCTGTCCTTTCAAAAGTAAGTTAATACTTTAATAGTTGTGGTTTCGTTATTCGTTGTCCAATCTAGTAGGCTAGGTGGTAAACTTGTAGTAGTTTATAATTAATTAAAAGAACAAAATGGCGGAGAGACGGACAATGAAGAGGATTTCTACCTTGTTATTTTTTGTCAGTGAACCAAGTTTATCAACCGGGTTAAGAAAATTACAAAATGTAAACCAATCCCCCCCTAAAAAAACTTTGAATTATACGCAGATATAATTGGGTTTTATTAAAACATCAGCTGTTATTGTCATTGCTATTTATTTGTTGCCATAGGAACGAGTTTTCCAATTGTTGACTAATTTCAAACAGGAAACTAGTAGGTTGTAAACTTGCAGTAGTTTACAATTATTTTATTATTTTTTTTATTACATCATGACTTTACCTTTACAACCACACGTTGCAGTGAACCAAGTTTATCAACCGGGTTAAGAAAATTACAAAATGTAAACCAATCCCCCCTTAAAAAACTTTGAATTGTACGCAGATATAATTGGGATTTATTAAAACATCAGCTGTTATTTTCATTGCTATTTATTTGTTGCCATAGCAACGAGTTTTCTCATTTTTGACTAATTTTAAATGCAAGAATCTAGTAGGTGGTAAACTTGTAGTAGTTTATAATTAAAAGAACATAATGGCGGAGAGACGGACAATGAAGAGGATTTCTACCTTGTTATTTGTCATGTTTTGTTCGTTTCGATGTATGTAATAGCCAGTTCATATTTTTCGGGACACCCTGTATGTATATATAAAAAAATTGAATAAATCGAATACTCTAATAGCTTCAGTTCGGAAGAGATGACGCGTATGCCAAGAGAGAGACCTGATAGGAAAGGTTAAAGAAAGGGTGCGTCAAACGTTATTTAAGATCTATAAGCCAAGACTACATGTAAAAAGCTGTACATGTAGATTGCAAAGAAATTATGTTTTTAGGTTTTTATCGATAATTCGGTTACCCTTTAATTCACTAAAAAAAAAATAAAAGAAAAGAAAAAAGTTTTCGTGTCGTTAAAAGATCAATCTTTTTTTCTCTTTTGTTATCAAGATATTTAACCGTCATTTTGAAAATATTCCAAATAAAGTTTCTGGTATATTTGTAAAGCGTAACATCTAAAACGTGTATACGAAATCTGAACTCAATTACTTATATATTACAAAAGTTATGTTTATAAAAAAACAAAACGGCGGGTAGATGGGAAACTAAGCTTTTTGAGATGTAGTTAATAAGAATCTTTTTCCTTATTTTGACACAAGAATTCACCACCTGAAGTTTGGTAACGTGATTAAACAAAACCTTGTATATGCAGTGAGCCAAAAAGGTGTCAATTGACCCCTATGGATAGGCTCGATGGATATTGCATCATCTCAGGTGACAGTTTCCATGAGGTAAATCACAATATTCGATAATAAAGTACCAGTATGTAAGACTGACAACCCAATTATATTGTATCACGCTGGTATAACTAGGCCTAACCTAACTTTGTGTTGTATTGTTAAAGTTGATAAGTTTTTAACTGGTTAAAGTCGTAAATGCGATTTATATACAGGGTGTCCAATAAAGTAGGGTGCTAAACGTAGGCGTGAGGGGTCGATACAAAATTTGACGAAGTAATTTTGCGTTTGTCGGTTAGAGGTTAGAGGATCGATGGAGACAAGCCATTAGTCATAAGATGGGAGGCAGAATAATCGAATTTGCACACTTTTTACTGTTTTTGTGTGTTTAATAATCTAATCTAATAATTGAGAGAATGAGGCCTTATGACTGACTAACTATTTAACAATTAAAACAAGTTTTCTGTTTTGCGTTTATTTTACTACTTTAAAATTAAATTAAAATAATTAATTGTTTCAGTAAAAAAATAACAATTAGCATATTATAACACTTATGATCAATAAAGTAATCCTTTATTATTAAGTTGTGAAACAGTTATATCTATAGGCTAATAATATTTCGTTTCAAATTTAATACAACACCAAGGTATAGCAGCGCCTAAGTTGTATAAATATTGCAAGCAACACACAAGTGTGTGACAAAGTGTATCTCAAAAACTGAACATTATTAAAATTGTGAACCCACTGTAAATGTACTCGCAAACTGCCACTGTTCCCGATTTAGATATTATTATATAACATAACCTGTTTGTGGTGATACTTGCAACCACTAAACTAGATCTACATTTTTGTTTACCGAAAACTCGATTTCGTATCGTGTTTTTGCTACTGCCTACCGGCTGACCCTCGCTTCTTAAAGTAAAGATTTACCAGGAGATGTTAAAAAGGGATTTTTCTTTCTGTCCCTCTACTCTTTCACAACTTTTTCTCTTCCTACCTTGACTGTATTAGAGTGTTCAAGGGCTAGGGGTGTTTATTTTATGTTATTTTCTTCATTTTTTGGCTAATTGTGTATTATACGAACACTCCCCCCTTTCATTGTAAATTCAAAGCTCGAAACGTTCTTTTGCAAATATTTTTAGGTTCTGTCATCCGTCTACTACAAAAATAACATAACTGCCTTTCTTCCCCCCTCAATCCTTTCAAGGTCGCCCATTCATCCTGTCTCGTCCGCGTCACTATGATGTCAGTGCTCTTGCAACACTCTTACAAGAATCATTGTTTGTAGTTAATATCGATTTGTGTTGTTATTTAGCAGATTTATTAACTTATGTTGGTTTTAAACTGAATAAATTCATAAATCTATTTGAATATAAACATAACCTAACCTATTGGAGTTTTTGGTAAACTAAAATATAGATTTGATTTGCGGTAGAAAGAATCACCAATAGGTTAGGTTATCATATATAATCCCTACTAAAATTGCAGTATTATTTTACTAGTTCTTGTTCGATGTACTAAAAAAGTATGGGTCAGTAAAATACACAATTACCATTTTTGTATAAGGCTATGATTACCAAGAGGTTTTTCGAAAGACAACGATTTACAAAATGTTAAGTGAGTAACATTATATTTGTATTTTTATTGTTTGTTGAATGATACTTGGAAAATAACTATATCAAACTTCTTGGTAATTTACTAGAACAGACAAGAGTTTTTTAAACTAACATAATGAGATGTGCTCTAAATTTGTTAAGGACAAAAAGAATTTGAAAATAAGAAACACTAATGAGTGATGAAACGTCGTGGATAAAGTGTTTTTTAAATCATAAAAAACGGTCAAATTAAAAGAAACGTGTTTTTTGTTTTACTGTTGTAAATACATAAATAATTATCAGCTGATGTAATTTTCCAGCTGACTGAATATTTGTAATCTCTGTTGCGTGTAGAGGTTACAATTAATTAGGAGAGTAGATCAACATTTTTAATGCTAATTTGGTAGACACGAATCTGTTCCACTTGTTGGGCGAACCGTAAATGTTATAATCAAATATCATAAACTCTACTGTGTTGATAGCTTGTACATATTTTTCTCGGATATTGACCAATCATTATATGTAGGAAAATTAATGTACGACCTTTCGAGAATATATATCAACTTTTTTTATCAAGTGATAAATCTAGAACATAAAACAAATTGAGAGATGTAATCATGGTACTTAGCCAACGATATCGTATAATGTAATACAAGCAGATCCTCTAAATGGAGCCCAAAGTTGGCATTGTAGGAAATGTTAAACTGTAATTATAGATCAAGGGGTTTTACAGTTTAAAAATATAGGTTTTCTGAGATTCGTAATTATGTATCACTATTTTTTTTTTAAATCGGCTTAACGGTCCTCGTAGTTGTGTATAATAAAAAGTTTCCACTCGCTTCGCTCGTATGAGTATCTTGGTGCGACGAGGCTCGAAGCTGTGTATACTGTATATGAAAAAGCAAGCCATTCTTGTCGATAACGCGGCTCGCTGGATGCTGTAACTATAGAAATATGACATTTTTTGGGACGTCAGTTCGAAAATTAAAATCTGCAAATGTTTACAAATTTAGTGTGTTTTAAATTGAATAACACGGGATATGAACAAAAATGTGTTTAAATCCGCCATTTTGACATTTAACTACATTTCGATTTTTCAAAATTCAATAGAGCACACCTAACCTAATCTATCGTATCCTAACCTAACCTAACCTATCCTAACATAAACTAACCTAACCTAACCTAATCTATCCTAACCCAACCTAACCTAATCTATCATAACCTAACCTAACCTAACTTTACCTAACCTATCCTAACCTAACCTAACGTAACCTGACCTAACCTAATCTATCCTAACCGAACCTAACCTAACCTATCGTAACCTAACATAACCTAAACTAACCTAACCTATCCTAACATAACCTAACCTAACCTAACCTAACCTAACCTAACCTGCTGGATGCTGTAACTATAGGAATATGACATTTTTTGGGACGTCAGTTCGAAAATTAAAATCTGCAAATGTTTACAAATTTAGTGTGTTTTAAATTGAATAACACGGGATATGAACAAAACTGTTTAAATCCGCCATTTTGACATTTAACTACATTTTGATTTTTCGAATTTCAATAGAGCACACCTAACCTAACCTATCGTAACCTAACCTAAACTAACCTAACCTATCCTAACATAAACTAACCTAACCTAATCTATCCTAACCGAACCTAACCTAATCTATCCTAACCTAACCTCACCTAACCTATCCTAACCTATCCTAACCTAACCTAACGTAACCTGACCTAACCTAATCTATCCTAACCAAACCGAGCCTAACCTAACCTATCGTAACCTAACCTAACCTAAACTAACCTAACCTAACATAACCTAACCTAACCTAACCTAATCTATCCTAACCGAACCTAACCTAATCTATCCTAACCTAACCTAACCTAACCTATCCTAACGTAACGTAACCTAACCTAATCTATCCTAACCGAACCTAACCTAACCTAATCTAACTTAACCTAACCTAACCTAATCTATCCTAACCTAACCTAACCTAACCTATCCTAACTAACCTAAAGTAACCTAACCTAACCTAATCTATCCTAACCGAACCTAACCTAATCTAACCTAACCTAACCTATACTAACCTAACTTAACCTAACCTAACCTAATCTATCCTAACCTAATCTATCCTAACCTAACCTAACCTAACCTATCCTAACTAACCTAAAGTAACCTAACCTAACCTAATCTATCCTAACCGAACCTAACCTAATCTAACCTAACCTAACCTAACCTAACCTATCCTAACCTAACTTAACCTAACCTAATCTATCCTAACCTAATCTATCCTAACCTATCCTAACCGAACCTAACCTAACCTAATCTATCCTAACCGAACCAAACCTTATACCAAATTCAATGTTTCCATCTTATTTTTTCTGACTTCTATCGTTCTTACGTACAGACGACAACGACGCCAGACGGACGATATGTCAAAAATAACTTGTATGGCTTATAAAGACAGAAAATATGAAGATCAGTCAAAAAATTGAAGTCGATTTTTTTTTTCGATTACCAAACTTCGTAAGTAAAACTTTAAAAAAAATCAACATAATCAAATAAATTGCCTAGCACAGTCGTGGGACACAAGACTTGAATGTTTTTATGGTGGATGTTTATCACTTGATAACAAAAGATAAACCATATTCTCAAAACATCACGTATTCAATGTTTTTTAAACACAAATAGTGACAATTATTTAAATAAATCATAGAAATAAATAAATTAAATATTTCAAAATTAGTTCTTGCGATAGTAACGATTTTTTTATTTATAGTTGGGGGGGATAGTTTTTTGCGTTAACTTTCTTTGAAAAGCAACGTCAGAGGTTAAGAAATGTTTCATTTCTTTATTGTATTTTCGATCAATATTAATCGTAACAAAAAATAATTTTAAAAAAAACTAATAAAATAAACAGATAAAACAATGCTGATTAAAGTAAATAGCCTAATTTTAATTAAATATAACGAAAGTTTCAAAAGTAAGTTAAAACTTTAGTTTATTTGGGGGGGGGGTTATATAGCACAAAATAAAGTATATAAATTCCTTTGTAATTAAACGAACTTAAATAAAGCAAAATTCTTAGTTATTAGGGTTATAGACAGGTGTTTCAAGTGGTCGTTGTGATATCAAAGTTTTACACAATTTTCTTTGGTGTTATTTTACAAATTATTTTTTTTTTCATTTAAGACTTCAGCAACAGCTATTTCATCTCTAACGATTGAAGGTCTTCCTGGCTTGTTGTGTCTCTCTAACGGACCCGGGGAACGTTTTTTAGACGTGACTACATGGCACGGTCCGTCCCTTAAATTGTTGTGAGTGCGAAACTTTTTTAACCCGGTTTAAAAATCCGTTCACTGAATAACACTGTATCAATTCGTGTGTGTGTGTGTGTGTGTGTGTGTGTGTGTGTGTGTGTGTGTGTGTGTGTGTGTGTGTGTGTGTGTGTGTGTGTGGGTGTGTGGGTGTGTGTGTGTGTGTGTGTCTGTCTGTGTGTGTGTGTCTGTGTGAAGGTTAAGTCATGATGAAATATAAAAACAACTAATTAATTGTACTACAAGTTTACCACCTACTAGATTCCTGTGTCTCATCCTGTGTTGTTAGCCAACAATGAGAAACTTGTTGCTATGGCAACACATAAATAGCAATGAAAATGACAGTTTTATCTGCTTACAATAATGATTTTTTTCTCGGGGATTGGACAACAAATAACGAAACCACAAGTTTTAACTTATAGAAAGAACAGATATGTTGAAGTACAGGGTGTCCCGAAAAAGGTGAACTGGTTATTCATTTTCGTATTATATACATCAAAACAAACAAAAATCACTATCGGTCTATCCACCATTTTGTTCTTATACAAAAAAACATAACTCCAGATAAGATATTGAGTTCAGATTTGGTATAAGCATTTTTTATGTTACGTTTTACAAGTGTAGAAAACACAAAGATTTTATTTTTTTAATTTTCAAATTTGGCAACTGTTTAAAACGTTTAAGTTGCAACCATTCTACCCAGAGAAGGTGAATCGAACTTTGCATTTATATTCTTTGTATTGTCCCACACTCCCACATATAGGAAAAATAAAGCGGTAACAAAGAATGATCTTGGGTTAGTTAACGGGCAAAAACTATAGAGTAGAAATATGTGGGGGTATGAAATAAAATTAGAAGTTATTCTGATTTAGAATATGTTTATTTGACCAATAATATATTGGGCTAGGCCAAATTTAAAGTGTCAGATATTATCCCCCCCCCCTAACTTGAACACGTTGTGTTCTAAAAAAAATTTGAATTTGAAATTAAATTGCAGTGCGAAATCATATATTATAGTTTTTTGTATCTGAAATACAACTTAATTTAACTACGCAATGAGAAATTCGTAGCTTAAGCTATAAGTTTTAAAAACAATTTTTGTGAGATCTGATAAAAAACAATTCGTGCCTGGTTACAATTTAAACTGGCGTTCTAAAGGAATTGACTTTATAAAAATAAATGTCACTACATGTCTACAGACCTTAAGTCGGGTGGTTGTAGTACATGCTTTACTCTTTTATTTAACAAAAAATCGTAACGGTAATAAAGCATTGTAGGCCTATTTGATTATACACTTTTCTGAATTTCACAATTTTTTGATTTCCGTTCTCCTTTGTTTAGACTTTTACAAACGGTTTTATCTAGAAAAATATGCGTTTTTTAAACAAAATTATGAGTGCAAAATGTTTAAATGTTTTGACCAAAAACCTAACACAATTAATTTCTATCTTTCTTTGCACTCTTTGTAGAAAAAACAACATCAAGCGTCGAAGTTCTGTTTGTTTTCGGGGTTTGTCTAGAAGTTACAAAACACTTATTAGTAGATTTCAGTTCATAGTATTTGCCCTATACTGTATGTATGTGGGGAAGAAATTTAAATGTTGCATGTGTGCCACAGATGCACAACAAGACGGTAAGACAGACGGACACGTGGATGGATAGGCACGCGTCTCTCGTTAAGCGTTTCCGGTTATAAGGGCCTGGAACAAGACTGACAGTAAATTATTAAGTTTTAATGGTTCTTACATTGGTGTCATTTCAGACACAGTAATATGGAAGTTTCTATTAGGCAAGTTTAAAAGGAGTGTAGAGAAAGATTGGTAAAAAAATCGTTGAGGTCCTTTGAGTAGAAAAAAGTGGATTTTGGAATGAAACGCGTGACCGATTTTAATAAAATTTGGAAAATAGTATGTTTTTATCATATCTGGGGATTTTTTTTCATTTTTTTTTTAAACTCAAAATTTGGCGGTCTTTAAAACACAAAATTATGATTTTCTCAAAAACGGCTCCAACGATTTTAATCAAATTTTCGTCAAATGTAACGTCTAAGAGCCCAAACAAAACGTATTGGTTGTCATGTCTCTCCATATATGTTGTTTCATGATTTATTGTTTAAAAAATTTAGGGCTGTTATGAAAAACGTAATTTTTCAAAAGTGCCTCCAACGATTTTGATGTAATTTTGATCACGTGTAGCCTCTAAGAACCCAAATAAAATGTCTTTTTTTCAATAATGTTGTTTCATGAGTTATAGTTAAAAAAAGAAAAAAAACTAGTAATGGTGGTGATATATAAGACGTAATTATTTCACAAAATCGGCACCAACTATTTTGATCAAATTTTTTCTTAAATGTAGTCTTTAAGAACCTAAATAAAACTTATTGGTTGTCATCTTTCCATAAATGTTGTTTCATGAGTTATTGTTTAAAAAATTAAATAATCTGCTATAGAGCTGTTAAAAAGACGAAATTTCACAAAATCGGCACCAACGATTTTGATCAAATTTTTTCTCAAATGTAGCCTCTAAGAAGCTAAATAAAACTTATTGGTTGTCATCTTTCCATATATTATGTTGTTTCATGAGTTATTGTTTAAAAAAATTTAATAATCTGCTATTAGAGCTGTTAAAAAGAAGTAATTTCTAAAAATCGGCTCCAATGATTTTGCTCAAGTATAGCCTCTAAAAACTCAAACGAACTGAGTTGGGCGCCATCTCTTCAAAAATATCGTTTCATAAGTTATCGTTAGAAAGTAAATAAATCGGCCATTGGGACTGTTAAAGACAAAAAAACTATTTTAATGCTTTACATTTTTGTCCGATCTTTCCTGTCCGCAAACACGGTCACCTCTAGTATAATTTTATATATCTATGGAAATGTTCAAATAAAATAACAAACTTAAATACAAAAACAATCAAGTTAAATTTGTTACAATAGAAAAGGTCAAAAAATTCTAGTAAACAGTAGATTTATACAGGGACTTCCGAAAAAGGTGAACTGGCTTTTCATTTTTGGATTATGTACATCAAAACGAACAAAAACTGTCAAATAACATATTATAACATATAGTCGAATAACATATAGTCGAATAACATATAGTCGAATAACATATAGTCGCATAACATATAGTCGAATAACATATAGTCGAATTCAGTTTAATTATCCGTCCATTCGCCATTTTTTTTTTTGTACAAAAACATTATATCTCCAGAAATAAATAGGATATTGAGTTCAGATTTGGTATAAGCATTTGGAATGTTACGTTTTACTAGTGTAGGAAACATAAGGACTTAATTTTAATAATTTTCAAAATGGTGGCGGTTTAATTTTCTTTAACGGTTTTGGAAATATTCGACGTTCAAAGTTTTGAACAGGTGCCATTTTGAAAATTATAAAAATAAAGTCGTTGTGTTTGGTACACTTGTAAAACGTAACATACAAAATGTTTACACCAAATTTGAAATCAATATCTTTTTTATTTCTGGAATTATAGTTTTTTTGTTATTTTTTGTAAAAGAACAAAATGGCGGATAAACCGATATTGAAAAGGAATTTCACTTATATTATTTGAAATTTTTTGTTCATTTTGATGTACATAATCAGAAAATGAATAGTCAGTACACGTTTTTCGGGACACTGTATATAGATATATTATTTGGTTCTTGTTGATTGAGATTTAAAAAAAAAAAGGTTAGGTTAGGTTTGGTTATGTTATGTTAGGTTAGGTTAGGGTGTTACAACTCACGGCATCGCGACTTCTTAAAATATTGTACAACTAATCCCCTATGGCATGGTCTAGCAGATAAGATTAGGTTAGGTTTGGTTATGTTAGGTTAGGGTGATGCAACTCACGGCATCGCGACTTCTTAAAATATTGTAAAACTAATCCCCTATGGCATGGTCTAGCAGACAAGGTTAGGTTAGGTTTGGTTAGGTTTGGTTAGGTTAGGTTAGGGTGTTACAACTCACGGCATCGCGACTTCTTAAAATATTGTAAAACTAATCCCCTATGGCATGGTCTAGCAGACAAGGTTAGGTTAGGTTTGGTTATGTTAGGTTAGGGTGTTACAACTCACGGCATCGCGACTTCTTAAAATATTGTAAAACTAATCCTCTATGGCATGGTCCAGCAGACAAGGTTAGGTTAGGTTTGGTTATGTTAGGTTAGGGTGTTACAACTCACGACATCGCGACTTCTTAAAATATTGTACAACTAATCCCCTATGGCATGGTCTAGCAGACAAGGTTAGGTTAGGTTTGGTTATGTTAGGTTAGGGTGTTACAACTCACGACATCGCGACTTCTTAAAATATTGTACAACTAATCCCCTATGGCATGGTCCAGCAGACAAGGTTAGGTTAGGTTTGGTTATGTTAGGTTAGGTTAGGTTAGGGTGTTACAACTCTCGGCATCGCGACTTCTTAAAATATTGTAAAACTAATCCCCTATGGCATGGTCTAGCAGACAAGGTTAGGTTAGGTTTGGTTAGGTTAGGTTAGGGTGTTACAACTCTCGGCATCGCGACTTCTTAAAATATTGTAAAACTAATCCCCTATGGCATGGTCTAGCAGACAAGGTTAGGTTAGGTTTGGTTATGTTATGTTAGGTTAGGTTAGGTTAGGTTAGGGTGTTACAACTCTCGGCATCGCGACTTCTTAAAATATTGTACAACTAATCCCCTATGGCATGGTCTAGCAGACAAGGTTAGGTTAGGTTTGGTTAGGTTAGGTTAGGGTGTTGCAACTCACGGCATCGCGACTTCTTAAAATATTGTACAACTAATCCCCTATGGCATGGTCTAGCAGACAAGGTTAGGTTAGGTTTGGTTAGGTTAGGTTAGGGTGTTACAACTCTCGGCATCGCGACTTCTTAAAATATTGTAAAACTAATCCCCTATGGCATGGTCTAGCAGACAAGGATAGGTTAGGTTTGGTTATGTTAGGTTAGGTTAGGTTAGGTTAGGTTAGGGTGTTACAACTCTCGGCATCGCGACTTCTTAAAATATTGTAAAACTAATCCCCTATGGCATGGTCTAGCAGACAAGGTTAGGTTAGGTTTGGTTAGGTTAGGTTAGGGTGTTGCAACTCACGGTATCGCGACTTCTTAAAATATTGTACAACTAATCCCCTATGGCATGGTCTAGCAGACAAGGTTAGGTTAGGTTTGGTTAGGTTAGGTTAGGGTGTTACAACTCTCGGCATCGCGACTTCTTAAAATATTGTAAAACTAATCCCCTATGGCATGGTCTAGCAGACAAGGTTAGGTTAGGTTTGGTTAGGTTAGGTTAGGGTGTTGCAACTCACGGCATCGCGACTTCTTAAAATATTGTACAACTAATCCCCTATGGCATGGTCTAGCAGACAAGGTTAGGTTAGGTTTGGTTAGGTTAGGTTAGGGTGTTACAACTCTCGGCATCGCGACTTCTTAAAATATTGTAAAACTAATCCCCTATGGCATGGTCTAGCAGACAAGGTTAGGTTAGGTTTGGTTATGTTAGGTTAGGGTGGTGCAACTCACGGCATCGCGACTTCTTAAAATATTGTAAAACTAATCCCCTATGGCATGGTCTAGCAGACAAGTTTGGTTAGGTTAGGTTAGGGTGTTGCAACTCACGGCATCGCGACTTCTTAAAATATTGTAAAACTAATCCCCTACGGCATGGTCTAGCAGACAAGGTTAGGTTAGGTTTGGTTAGGTTAGGTTAGGGTGTTACAACTCACGGCATCGCGACTTCTTAAAATATTGTACAACTAATCCCCTATGGCATGGTCTAGCAGACAAGGTTTTGTTATGTTAGGTTAGGTTAGGGTGTTGCAACTCACGGCATCGCGACTTCTTTAAATATTGTAAAACTAATCCCCTATGGCATGGTCTAGCAGACAAGGTTAGGTTGGTTTGGTTATGTTAGGTTAGGGTGTTACAACTCTCGGCATCGCGACTTCTTAAAATATTGTAAAACTAATCCCCTATGGCATGGTCTAGCAGACAAGGTGGGTTAGGTTAGGTTAGGGTGATGCAACTCACGGCATCGCGACTACTTAAAATATTGTAAAACTAATCCCCTATGGCATGGTCTAGCAGACAAGGTTAGGTTAGGTTAGGTTAGGGTGATGCAACTCACGGCATCGCGACTACTTAAAATATTGTACAACTAATTCCCTATGGCATGGTCTAGCAGACAAGTCCCTTCGACATGTTCCAATAACCCACGCATGTTGAGAGAGGTCTGATAGCACTTGTGCTGCAAAGAATCCAATCCTCTCGCCCAGTTCAAGATTATGTCACCAGCGGTTTCATTATCTAAACCACATTACTATGTTGAAATGTTCAACCCAACCCTAACTATATCAATCGCAGGATATCCTAGTTCAATGATCCTGGAACTTCCTGATATTGAGGATAGGACCCAGTTAGTTTCACTTCTTGAATCTTCTTCATTGCTGTCTGCTGTATACGTACCCTTAGGGGCACTTTTTAGTAAGTACGTGATTGGCAATTCCCAGGGGAGCTAGCTGGATATACACTTTTTTTCGGGTGTCTCGGGTTGGATTTATCTTTTATCTTTCCTATTCAGTCTTCCTTGACCAACTCTGGTTTTTTCCCGACCCTGACGCTATTAGAATATTTAAGGGCTAGGGATCTTTATTTTATCTTCTTTTCTTTTTTAAGGTGATGATTACAGAGAGGTTTTCCACCTTTAAACAAGGAGGGGAATTGTAACAATACGTTACCCGCTCTCTACCCCCACCTCTCTTTCCTCTCGGAAGAACAGAGGGCGTAAAGAAGCAACGATAGGTTATGTGTTCTTGTAAGTTGAAAATGAGAAATAAAAATCGTGGTTATGTAGTTTAAAATTTTGAATTCTTGGGCGAATGTAACTGGAGGGGGGGAGCTTCATTGACATTCCGTATCCAAACTGTTACAGTTAACGGATACTGATAACTGATTACGTATTCCAGTCTCTAATATAGATGTAGTCTACAGTGTTGATTTACTTGACCGGAAATACGGTACGGAAATGGACACTGATAGGAAGAGGTAACTCTATATATAGTTGTAGCAATATCTGATGAACTTCGTCAACCTGTTGGTCCAGACTTTAGGTAGGTCTGGTAAGATACTTCACATTGAGTACGGACGTGGCTCTAATTAGATCTTAACCTAACCTAACTTTTTTCACGTAGTGTTGTGTTAGATTCTCTCTTTTTCATCTTTGGGTTTGTTCAAGAAAAGGACCGCCACACAAACAGTGACACCCTGAAGGTTTCCTAACCTATCCTAACTAACTTTATACATAATATACGAATACACACTTTATTGTTTTGGAGCAAAATATAAATTGATTTCCTTCCTGATGGTGTCAAACAGATCTTCATCCTTGTTCCTACGGCGCCACATGAATTCACGTAAGTACAGTACCCTCAGACTAGGAGTGTGTCTGGTGTAATGGGTGTGTCCTCCCTTCTATTTGTTTCCCTAACCTGACTTGACGGTACAACCCATTCCAAGAAAACTAGGTACACAAATTACTGCTTAGCTACATTTTAATTCTTAAGCTTAAGTACAAGTTAATTCTTATTTATACCGATAAAAGAAACAAAAGTAGGGTAGGCGTTTACACAGAAGCATTTGAGGTCTATATTTTTTTTATTGGAGTTGTACCGCTGAAAACAAACGCAACAAACGAAGTGTGGAGCCCTCTTTTCCTCTCCACCCACACATTCCTACCTTGAGTATACTGTAGGAATCTCTAATGGTTCCACATTCGTTCTGTTTCTGGTAAAATACTGTCCTTAATACACACCAATAACGTTTCAGCCGCTCTGTCAGGTTAGGTTGAGTCTGTTCTATTTATGTCAATAGAAAATTGTTTACGAGTGGCGGTCTCCTTCTTGAACAGACTCTTATCTTCCGACCCTGAGGCTATTAAAGTATTCAAGGGGGATGTCTTTATTTTATGTCCTTTTCTTTCTTTTTTTTTTTTATAAGACGATGGGGAACGAGAGGTTTTTTGGCATTAAACAACAAAAAAAAAAAAAAAAAAAAAAAAATTTGAATTTGTTGAGTGATAAAAATGTAAGATTTGATTTTACACTGGAAACTTATGGTATAATGAAACTAGAACTTTTGATTTCTCAATTCGTTTTCTAACACCATTTCTTGACATATGTTTATTAGAAAGATTTACTTTATTTTCATATCAAGAATCGCCGCTTAAAGTTTGGGGGACTGATTATAAAACTCTAAAAATAACTTGTAAATAATCGAAATGAGACGCTGTTCCGTTTCACGAAATTAAAAAAAAAATAATGTACCGGGTTTTTCAAAAGTAACTTAAAACTAGTTTTTTTAACATATTATAATAAAGTATGTAAATTCTTTTTTACTAACAACCTTTTTATACGCAACTACACTGCACGGAAGGATAAACTCATTTTACATTCATAATACCGAATCAATGCGAAGCGTGTTTGTAAAGGTAAAGTCACGATGGATGGAATAAAAACATCAAAATTAATTGTAAACTACTACAAGTTTACCACCCTACTAGAATCCTGTGTTTGAAATTAGTCAACAATGGAAAACTCGTTGCTATGGCAACACATAATGAAAGTAACTGATGTTTTAATAAAACCCAATAATTATATCTGTATACAATAAAGGAGTTTTCTCAGGGATTGGATAACAAATAACGAAACCACAATCTTTTAAAGTTTAAACTTACTTTTGAAAGATCCGGTATTTTTCGTTCATCCGTTGATAGTTCTCGAGTTATTCAGAAAAACAGTTTATAATAAACAAAAAGCACCAGTTTTTGAGTAATTGCAGGTTTTTGATGGGAAGAGCGTGTATACAAATTTTCATAAAAAAAATCCACATCGTTAAAGCTTCATTTTTACTAATATATACCTCCACTAACTGACGTCTGAAAAAGCAGTTTTTAACACATTGAATCCCCTTGAGAATAAACGTTAAAAGCAACACCAACACGAAATTGAATACTGTGAAACTCGCTCAGCTGTGAGGCGATCTGGTTTGTTAATAACAGCTGATGACTGACTCACTGCATGGGTTTTAATTGGCTTTCATTAAGGCAAAGCTTATTTACAAATGACCTGTGAAGGCATGATGAGAGAGAGAGAGAGAGAGAGAGAGAGAGAGAGAGAGAGAGAGAGAGAGAGAGAGAGAGAGAGAGAGAGAGAGAGAGAGAGAGAGAGAGAGAGAGAGAGAGAGAGAGAGAGAGAGAGAGAGAGAGAGAGAGATAGAGAGAGAGAGGGGGGGCATTGGGTACAATATACCAAATATTTATTTCCCTTATTGTTTAAAGGTAAAAAACATCATTCCCTTGTAAAACATAAAATATAAACTCCTAGACCTCTAATTTTCTAATGGCGATAGGTTCAGAAAAGAACAAGATTTGGTTAAGAGAGACCTAATAGGAAAGATGAAACAGATCTAACCCAAGACTACAATAAAAAAGATACAGTTATGTTACCTCGGGATTGCCAAGCCTGTGCTCACTGTAAGTGACTGCACACACTTTCTCTCACATACATATAGAAAGCCAAATTTAATCAACTCAAATTAAGTGGAAAACTGCCTTAACTTAAATACTCAATTTCTTCAAAGTTGTTGTGAACGATTTTAATAGTCTAAAATTTTCTTCTTTTGTAAGCTCTAAAGATAAAAACAATATTTATTGTCATCTACTAATTAATGCTGCTTTTTAAGTGATCTGTTAAAAGGTTGTAGTGAACCAATGGCGTCATAAAATTTCGATTATCTAAAAAATCAGCAGAAACGATGTTGATCATACTTTTGTAAAATGTGAAGGATGTATAACTCAAACCAATCCTGAAATAGTGAAATTTACGGTTAGTGAATTTGGAAAAACAAAAATTCCGACGGATGTCAGTTCATTTCGGGATGTTTTCTTTCGACAAATTTCATTATTCGCTGTTTGGTAGGCCTGCATTAGTTAAAGTAAATATAATACGCCTATTTTGAGATAATAGTAACGCCTTTGGCGTCGTATTCACTTAATATTTCACTAAATCGCTATCTAAGTAGATTTTTCAATTTCACTCTACTTATCGACTTCCCCTGATAAAAAACAAGACAAAATAACCGCGGTTTCAGATTTATATTCATAGGAACTTTACCTAATTTTAATCCATATAACCACCACTTAAGTGTCACGACATTTTTTGAACACCCTGTACATGTGAGACAATAGAAAGAATATTATACCGTTACTACGAGAGGCAGGTGTTTGCATTTTGCAGCAGGTGGGGAAGTGGGATGTTTGGCACTTGCCATCTGTCCTACGTATCCAGCTGGAAGGAAAATGATAGATTTTGTGGTTTTTTGGGCGCACCTCACAAAGAATCTTGAAGTTTGACAATCATAGTATTTCATATTTAATTCGCTAAGAAATTAATGCGACGTCGCGTATTTCTTTATTAACTGTCGATTTTAATGATTGAGGTTTCAAATGAAACAATGTTACCTGCAGATTCGCCGAAAAATATTCATTTCCCTTAGAAACAGTTATATTGTAATACATTTTTTCATTTAACTAACATGTCTGTTATGGGTAAATAACATGTTTTGCAACAAAAATAATTTAAAGCGGTTGTTATAAATTCTCAAATACGTTTATTTTACTGTTTTCTTTGAGAATTTTAAACAGCTGTTTTTTGATTAACTTATAAGTTATAGTTACTTACTTTATTTGCGCAAATCACGTTGTGTTACGATTAATTGCTTAGATATCGCAAAATTAAATTGTTTAAAATTCTAAAAATCATTTTATTTTATTGTTTTTTTGTTTGCGAATTTACAACAGCTGTTTTAAATTAATTTCAGTTAACTTATTATAGTTTACTTTTATTTGTGCGGATTCACGTTGTGTTGTAATTGATCCCTAGATCTCGGAAAATTAAACAGTTTAACTTCTTAAATACGATTTATTTGGCTGTTTTGTTTGAGAATTTATAACAGCTGTTTTACATTATTTTTAGTTAACTTATAAACAAAGACCAGAGCACTGTGGTGACAATATAATATACAGATACACTTTCAAAAGTCCCTTACCACACTTGGGAATAAACAAAAAACAAAAATTTTTGTCAAAAGTAAAAGGGTCGCATAGGAATAAACATTTTACTTTTGACAAAAATTTTTGTTTTGTTATTTTGTTTATTCCCAAGTGTGGTAAGGGACTTTTGAAAGTGTATCTGGAGTTAACTTATAGTTTACTTTTATTTGTGCGGATTCACGTTGTGTTGTAATTGATCCCTAGATCTCGGAAAATTAAACAGTTTAAATACGTTTTATTTTCCTGTTTTGTTCAAAAATTTATAACAGCTGTTTTTTTTTTAAATTTTGGGTTAACTTAATATTTTATATCTTAAAAGTTAACAACTTAAATGTACATACTGTATAAAGCTTATTTTATTTCTAATTGTTTATATCTCGCATATTTTAACGGGTTATATGGCTTATTGTTAACATATTACAATTACGCGAGAGCTTAGATATTCTAAGTTTTTCACAGGATAAAACAAAATGGCGGTCGCGAGAAACTGTCGAATACTGGTCGACGAGATAATGTCAATGACAGAAATCGAAGGGTATTGAATCGTGAAGTAAACCAACTTGTTCAATTTTTTGATGTCAACATGAACCTAATACACATCCAAATTATTTTAAAATTACACGTTCTTTTGATATTATGAAATCTACATTTTGATGATTTTTCTGATCGGAGAGATTGCAGATGAAATAACCAGGCAAACTGTGAAAATTCTTAACTGAACAGTTTGATTTACTTCGTCATATAATTAAGAAAGTTATGACATGCACCACAAACTTGATGTTTTACTTGTAAATATAGAGTTTGAAGTTTCTTTAACCAACGTTCATCATCTGTGTAGAGTTAGTACAACGAACGAAGACGCAGGTGGAAAAGGGTCGCCTCACCAGCGCACATGAGGATTATACCCGGCCATTGGTGACTGTGTGATTCACTTACCTTATTGCAAAATCTATTTTCACCTTTTTACCGTGCAAGTTAAACAGAAAAAATGGGTAAAATTTTAATTAAAATGATACAACTAATTTCACGCAAACTCTTTAGGATGTTGCCATTTTACAGCTTGATTTTTGTGCAGCTTAATGGATTACGTGTGTGTGTAATCAATTGATAACTAACCGTTATCTTTCTAAATAATTTAACTAACCGTTATTTTTCTAAATAATTTAACTAACCGTTATTTTTCTAAATAATTTAACTAACCGTTATTTTTCTAAATAATATCGTTATTTAATATTTTCTTTAGGCCATAATTTTGTTGTTGCTGTATCGTTTATGGAATACAAAGGTAAGAACATTCTGATCTTCACGGACAGTCAAGCTGCAATTAAGGCACTAAACACGGCTAGAGTAAAGTCGAAGTTGGTATGGGACTGCATCTCATCATTGATAAAGCTTAGTCAGGTGAACACGGTCACTATGGGCTGGGTTCATGGCCATTCAGGTAGCGATGGAAATGAGAGAGCAGATGAATTAGCCAGGATAGGTTCAGAATCCCCTCTCGTGGGCCCGGAGCCGGTGTTCGGGATCTCCTATGGACATGCCAGAGCAGCGGTTGATACATGGATACGGGAGGGGATGAATAAAGCCTGGACAAATTCAACAAGTAGACTTGCAAAGAGGTTACTTAGACCAAGCAATAATCATGCTAAAAAACTTATCTCTCTCAGAAGGGATAACATGAGTTGGATGGTAGGGCTATTAACGAGCCACTGTCACCTCAGAAAACACCTACATAGGATAGGGATTGCTGCAGAAAATATATGCAGGAAATGTGGTTAGGCTGAAGAGTCCGCAGAACACATTCCCTTAAAGTGTGATGCGTTAGGACGAGTCAGGCTATACTCTCTAGGCCCTCCGGGGAAGGAGATGGAAACCATCCTAGAGAACCCGATAGGTAGCATCTGTTCCTTCATAAGGATGACAGGTATTACTGAGTGGGTGTAGGATGGAATCTTGGGGCGTCAAAAGACCTTCAGGTCGACGTCGGTGAGGCCTCTGACGGAGGTCATCACAGCCCCCCCCAAAATCGTTTAGTTCGAAAAGGAAGCAAAGTGTAGTTTTTAGTGCTTTGCTTTTCTGCAAGGTCCGTACATAATTATGTTTTTTATTCTAAGTTACGTTAAGCTAGATAATTATTTCAATAGCCATGTCGTTTATGCAATTATACAATACGGCCATCATATGACAAATATATCTCAACATTCTTTCTTTACTATTCTACTTTTCTTTTATACACATTGTTTCTTCCTTGTTTTAACAATGACTTGTTTGGTGTCGTGTTAGCAATAAGGAAATTATAAAATGAAATTATATTGAAGAGAAAGAGACCTCGTGGACTTAAGACAGAAAGAGACAAACGATAAGAAGACTATAAGAGAGTGAGCAAGATGTAATGTTTGTGAAGGAGCTTGTAATTGTTTGAAATAAAAATTCCATCTAGAATCACAATAGTTGGGACTATTCTGGGTTTATGTTTTTAATAGAAGTAATTGTTTTAGAAGGGAAATAATCAATTGTAATTGTGATAATATAGAGGTAAGAACTTTATATAGAGGTAGATAGTAAGAAATTTATATTGACCTTATGAATGCTAAAATGATCCAGTAGATGTATAAGAACTAGCTGATGGTCCCAGTTTCACCTGGGGATAGTTGAGATAGTTTTATAAAGAAATCATTTGTTTAGCAACCCTAATGGTGGTGTTATAGAAATAAATTATACACAAATACAGCAACACAACAATTTTGATCTAAATCGACCTATAAATAACAAAGATATGATACTTGTTTTAGGGGTAAAAAATACCCTTTGAGTAGAACATTTTCAAAGCCCTTTTTAAGTACCTGTCTGCAGATCTACCCCAAATCATGTTAAAAATTCATAGCTCTAGGCTTCTTAGATCCAGAGATATGCGTTAGGGGTAAAAAACACCATTGGACTGGAACATTTTCAAAACCCTTTCTTACTTCACGTCTACATACCTATTCCAAACCATGTTAAATATTTCCGAGCTCTAGGCTTCTTGGATCCAGAGATATGCTTTAGGGTTAAAAACAACCCTTGGAGTGGAACATTTTCAAAGCCCTTTTTAAGTACCTGTCTGCAGATCTACCCCGAATCATGTTAAAAATTCATAGCTCTAGGCTTCTTAGATCCAGAGATATGCGTTAGGGGTAAAAACAACCCTTAGTGTGGGACATTTTCAAAACCCTTTCCTAGTACGCATCTAAAGACCTACCCCAAACCATGATAAAAAATTCATAGCTCTAGACTTCTTGGATCCAAAGATTTCGTGATCAGTCAGTGGGTTTTGACTTTTATATATTATATAGATAACATTAAAAGAGTTTTTAAGTAAACTGAACCGCTTATTATTATTTGCCAGTAAAGAACACAGGCCTGAAATTTGATTTTCTAATCGTCGTTTTCAATAAATTTTTACGAACATTCACGTTCAGTAGGTATTATTTAACAATTGTTGTCTTTGTATGAAAAGAGTTTGCAGTGGGTGAGTCACTAATTAGGGCAGCTTGTCTGGGGGAGGACGTCTGTGAGTGAGCGTGCGTGAGACAGGTAGTTTTAGTACATTTTCTCAAAGACGGGTTTAAAGATTTTAAGGGCTCAAGATTAAACCTACTGATCATCTGTCTCCAATCATGCCGGACCGGAAGTAATCAGATTGAACCACGTACATATTTGTCGAAGGTAGAATATTGGAGATGATGATTTATTACAGAAATTCTTCATTGGTGAATAAATTACAGTACAGTATATAAAAAAAGACCAATGTTTTTTGACTGATCTATACGTTCAATTGCTTCCGGAAACTGAAATAGTTATTTGTGCAACTAGTGAGCAAAGTGGCACTTTTTTAAACGAGAGAAAAATGTTGACGCACGAGGCTTGCCTAGTGCGTCAATTTTATCGAGTTTAAAAAAGACACTTTGCTCACGAATTGCACATTATACTTTGTCTACAGTTGTTATTTTGTGAGAAATAAAAAACATACTTCAGCAGTAACACAATTTAATAAAACATTCATTTAATACAATAGTGTTCAAACAAACAATCAATTACAATTCGATCTTTAATATCCACATTTTTCTTATTTTTCAGATTATTTTAAAATCTGAACTATCCATATTTTAAAACTAACTACACAAAATATAGCAGTAGTGCTAAACAACACATCAACACTGAGTAGAAGTTCTCACGTCAAAATTGACGTTATTTATGAATATTACAAATAACTTAGGTGTATTGTTGAGGAATAGGGATTGCCAACTCCAAAACTTCAAAACTCGGCAAACGAAAAATACTCTCCGTGTACATACACTGCCAATCATCTTCATGAATAATTACTTCCTTTTTCAACTTTAAAACGTTGTTTTGTTGTTTATCTATGTTATTTTACATGTAAGAATTAATCTAACCTACATATGGGACATTTCCTGTTTATTATAAATCAATTCAAATAAACTTAACCTAAATTTCGTTTTGTTCGGTTGCCATTCGGAGTGAGCAAAGTAGTGTGCAAAGTAGTGGGCAAAGTGAAACTGTTGAGAAATCAGCTGTTTTGCAAACTAATTTAAATGAACAAAATGCCACTTTGTCAACAACTGTAGACAAAGAATATTTTTTCGATATACTGTTCTTCCGTAATAGTTGTAGTTATCCCCTCCCTCCATTAAAAACGAAAAACCTCTCTCTGTTGTTGGTGTCCGAACAAAAATTAAGATAGGAACATGAAATTTAGTATAGAGGATTATAGTGTTCTCAAAAATCAAAATGGCGGACATTTTAAACAGTTTTTTGTTCATATCTCCTGTTATTCAACACACTAAATTAGATAACAATTGACACATTCCAATTCTGCATGTAATGATGCAACCCCACATCTCTACGTTGATAAATATTGAATGTGAAAAAAGCAGTTTCGATCTCTGACCTTCCAAGAAAATGTGATATTTGTAAAGTTACGATATCCGTAGGGTTGAGTCACCGACACGAGCGTAGTGAGTGGAGGCTACGTACATATGTAGAGCTTCGAGGTCAGTAAGGACCGTGACTGTGACACGAGCGAAGCGAGTGGAATATTTTAATATACACACAGTAACTAGGTCCGTTAAGGTTAGGTTAGGTTAGGTTAGGAACATTTTAATATACACACAGCCACTAGGTCCGTTAAGATTAGGTTATGTTAGGTTAGGATAGGTTAGGTTAGGTTAGGTTAGGTTAGGTTAGGTTAGGTTAGGTTAGGATAGGTTAGGTTAGGTTAGGTTAGGAACATTTTAATATACACACAGCCACTAGGTCCGTTAAGATTAGGTTAGGTTTGGTTAGGTTAGGTTAGGTTAGGTTAGGTTAGGTTAGGTTAGGATAGGATAGGTTAGGTTAGGTTTGGTTAGGAACATTTTAATATACACACAGCCACTATGTCCGTTAAGGTTAGGTTAGGAACGTTTTAATATACACACAGCCACTAGGTCCGTTAAGATTTAACCCATGTCAAGAATGATGTGATACACACAATTACGAGGTTCAGAAAACCTGTGTAACAACTGTTTTAAACAAACTTACCCTACTGGATAAAGACCTCTTGATGTATCAATACAATGAAATATTTTCTTCAAGGCTCAAGAAACCAACCTATGGGGATTACATTTAGAGAATCAGCTTTTACGATGGGGCCACCATTATGGGTTAGTACCATGATGGTCCCACCAACTTCTTTTTTTTACTTTACGAGTATTGTTTGGTTCCCCTGTTTTATATTTGGTTGTTGTGTATTTGTGATATAAAGTTTGATACATTTTTGTGCTTACATTTTTTGTAGTTGTTTAAAGGGAAAAAAAAATCGTCGTTTCATCGTCTTTTAATAAAATGAAGAAAAGAGCATAAAATAAAGACCCTTAGCCCTCGAATAGTATAATAATGCCAGGGTCGGAAACCTTACCTTACCTAACCTAACCTAACCTAACCTAACCGAACCGCAGAATACTCTGGTAGCATAAGGAAAAAGAACAAGAGTTTATCAAAAGAGACTGGATGGGAAAGATGAAAGAGAGGGATTTAGCCCAAGACTACATGATAAAATGTGCTATAGTTCATTCACCTTAGCTGTGAAAGTGTCGCGAACTTATCTCCCCTTGATTTTTTAAGGGTTTCATTTTAACTGCATAAATACTACCTTTTCTAAAAACATACTCTTCACATTTAGGTACATCCACTGTAAACTTTCAGTTTGCCATCTTTAAAACTTTTATTTATATATTGTTTGTGACATTTTACGAATATGATTTTGAAGTAAATTAAAGAAGGAAAGTATTAATGTTTAATTTCCGGATATGGTGGATGTTTTTTACTCCTATAGTAGATTCCTGTGTAGCGCACAGTTAAAGCGCTTCTACTGTAATTTATTTTTACTACAAAGCTTTCTCTCGGCACAGTATGGAATAAATAAGACTAGGTTTTATTTGTCACAGTTATTGTAAGAAATTAGCTCAAACCTGCAACACTTCCTGTTTACTTGAATGTGTTGATTGAGCTTTGAGCAGTTTATCTTCAATTTAGTTGAAATGCAACTTCAGTTTGACCTAGGCCTCGCCCACTGGGAGCAATTAACCCGTTGACATATTGTGGGCTGTACCGCTGTACCTCCCCCTACGTGCTCATTGCGGATTATTGATAACAACTACTCTACAGCCCAAACGTCTGGACCGATTTCAATCAAATTATGTAGTCGATATTTTTTGTTAATTTTTCCGATAACTTAAAATTGGGGGGGGGGGACCTGCTATTAGAAAAAAAAGTTAAATTACAATTTTTAGGATCCGTAGCTTAAAAAAAAGACTTATAATTTCACGCGCGTGTCTGTCTGTAAGTCGCAACCAGTCTACACAGACAAGACGATAAATCCTGTATATTTCAAACTTTGCATTTTTACTTTTTGCATTGCTCCACATATAGGAAACAAAAATGACTATCGGGTTTAAAAATTTTATTTTTGGAAATATTATGTGTGGATATAAAATAAAACTAGAAGTCATTCTGATTACGAATTGTATGTTTATTTGACGAAGAAATTAATATGTTGGCGCTAGGTCGCTTAAAAGATTTTGACTTTATAAAAATAAGTGTCCCTATATTACTAGGGACCCTAAGTCGCTTGGTGTTAGTAGCCTACACACTTGACCTTTTTATTTAAAAAACCGCCTCCTCCGATTTTGATTAAATTAACTCAAAACAAATTAATCACCGTCTCTCTAAAATAAAAAAATTAAATAAATAAAAAAATCACCTCTACTAAGTTCGTTCAAATTTTTGTCAAACGTGAATATTAATGAATCAATAACGTGGGTAAAATCACAATTTAAAATTTATTACAATTCAGAATTTATTGATAAAAATAAAATCTCGATTGGCGTTATTATAAACTTGATAATAACCAAACTGATATGTTTGATTCTTTTCTTGCGTTTGGGGATGTTAGAAAGTTTGTGCAAGCTTTCACCATTTTTTACCCGTACACTTTGTTACCCTTTGGAAAATAAATTTATCATTACGAGCAAAATATTTTGTCTCAACATTTTTCCTATTGGTAGCAGTTTTCGACTTTAAAAACTTTAAACGGCCGCCATTTTGAAAATTACAAAACATTATGTAAACGATTACATGAAAAATGCGTATATTAAATCTTTATTATTATTTTATCCACTCCTATAGTTATAGACACCAGCTTCCGACGTTGTCCGTGATTTTCATTTACACTCTATATAAATGCTTCAATACCAAGATCGAGTTCGACAAACGAACGGTTACACATAATAAACGTCGTCCTATGATGTTTCTACATGCTGGTTTTTTAATTTTAGGATTATACCTACAAACAGAGAGCAAAACCCCCAACACATTAACAGCAAGGGGAATGTACAAAGGTACTTTAAAAGTAATCAATCAATCAACTTGTGTTTGTCTTTCCCACTCCTACCTTCACCGTTATTTTCTATATAACATCCTTAGTACAGTCTAGCTTAAATATCATGAAATAAGGCAAAGAAACGGCGCTCTGTAACATTAGTACAGTCAAGCTTAAATATTGTGAATTAGGAAAAAGAATAGATTCAAGAACATTGCGCCAACTTCCTCATTCAAGGATCCTCAAAATGAAATAATAATACTCTTGTATCATTAGAAATTCAATTCCACATGAGCAAACATTAAATCACAAATAAAAGGAAAATTACGATTCATAAATAATTGACAGAAAACGAAAATATTACCGCCATTATTAAAAACTCAATTTGACATTCGGCAACAAAGAAAAATAATTTGTTGTAACCCTCGGGGCTCACTTTAGTGAGTACGAGCTTGGCAATCCTGAGTGACCCTAGCTGGATCTACAACTTTTTGTAGTCTTTGTTAGAACCTTCTCTTTCATCTTTCCTATCAGGTCTTTCCTGACCAACTCTTGTTCTTTTCCGACCCTGACATTATTAGAATATTCTAGGGTTGGGGTCTTTGTTTTATGTTCTTGTTATGGGGATTATGACAGAAAAGTTTTCACTTTAAACAACAAGGGGATTAATTTTTCAATTACATTCAAACAGATTTTTTTTTTAAACACGACGAAACAAAGCAACCAATAGATTTTTATGCCAGAAGCCACAGAAAAGTAAACAATAAACAAATATAGGCCCCAGCTGAGTAATAGTGTATGGGAAGAGGAGAGAGAATAACCAAGGAATGTAATAAAGCACTTTAAAACTAACCACTCACCAATGTTTGTTTTACTATTTCCAAACTTACCCCTCCCACACTACATACCTTTCTCTCCCTCAATTTACTGATGGACCCCAGTCTTCGTTTCATACACGCCTCAACCGAAGTTCTAAATTGCCAACTTTGTCGATATATAACAATAATGTAGTAAACTACACTGACTTATTGCAAACTGTGTCGACATATAACAATACTGTAGTAAACTACATAGACTTATAATTGCAAACTGTGTCAATATATAACAATTCTGTAGTAAACTACATAGACTTATAATTGCCAACTGTGTCGATATATAACAATACTGTAGTAAACTACATTGACTTATAGTTGACAACTGTGTCGATATATAACAATCCTGTAGTAAACTACACAGACTTATAATTGCCAACTGTGTCGACAAATAACAACACTGTAGTAAACTACATAGACTTATAATTGCCAACTGTTTCGATATATAACAATCCTGTAGTAAACTACACAGACTTATAATTGCCAACTGTTTCGATATATAACAATACTGTAGTAAAATACATAGACTTATAATTTACAACTGTTTCGATATATAACAATACTTTAGTAAACTACATTGACTTATAATTGCCAACTGTGTCGATATATAACAATCCTGTAGTAAACTACATAGATTTATAATTGCAAACTGTGTCGACATATAACAATCCTGTAGTAAACTACACAGACTTATAATTGCCAACTGTGTCGACAAATAACAACACTGTAGTAAACTACATAGACTTATAATTGCCAACTGTTTCGATATATAACAATCCTGTAGTAAACTCACAGACTTATAATTGCCAACTACTGTTTCGATATATAACAATACTGTAGTAAAATACATAGACTTATAATTTACAACTGTTTCGATATATAACAATACTTTAGTAAACTACATTGACTTATAATTGCCAACTGTGTCGATATATAACAATCCTGTAGTAAACTACATAGATTTATAATTGCAAACTGTGTCGACATATAACAATCCTGTAGTAAACTACACAGACTTATAATTGCCAACTGTGTCGACATATAACAATCCTGTAGTAAACAACATAGACTTATAATAGCCAACTGTTTCGATATATAACAATACTGTAGTAAACTACATTGACTTATAATTGACAACTGTGTCGATATATAAAAATCCTGTAGTAAACTACACAGACTTATAATTGACAACTGTGTCGATATATAACAATCCTGTAGTAAACTACATAGATTTATAATTGCAAACTGTGTCGACATATAACAATCCTGTAGTAAACTACACAGACTTATAATTGCCAACTGTGTCGATATATAACAATACTGTAGTAAACTACATTGACTTATAATTGTCAACTATGTCGATATATAACAATCCTGTAGTAAACTACACAGACTTATAATTGCCAACTGTTTCGATATATAACAATACTGTAGTAAACTACACAGACTTATAATAGCCAACTGTTTCGATATATAACAATACTGTAGTAAACTACATAGACTTATAATAGCCAACTGTTTCGATATATAACAATACTGTAGTAAACTACATACACTTATAATAGCCAAATGTTTCGATATATAACAATACTGTAGTAAACTACATTGACTTATAATTGACAACTGTGTCGATATATAACAATCCTGTAGTAAGCTACACAAACTTATAATTGTCAACTGTGTCGACATATAACAATGCTGTAGTAAACTACACAGACTTATAATTGTCAACTGTGTCGACATATAACAATTCTGTAGTAAACTACATAGACCTATAATTGCCAACTGTGTCGACATATAAAAATCCTGTAGTAAACTACATAGACCTATAATTGCCAACTGTTTCGATATATAACAATACTGTAGTAAACTACACAGACTTATCATAGCCAACTGTTTCGATATATAACAATTCTGTAGTAAACTACATATACCTATAATTGCCAACTGTGTCGACATATAACAATCCTGTAGTAAACTACATAGACCTATAATTGCCAACTGTTTCGATATATAACAATTCTGTAGTAAACTACAAAGACTTATCATAGCCAACTGTTTCGATATATAACAATTCTGTAGTAAACTACATAGACCTATAATTGCCAACTGTGTCGACATATAACAATCCTGTAGTAAACTACATAGACCTATAATTGCCAACTGTTTCGATATATAACAATACTGTAGTAAACTACACAGACTTATCATAGCCAACTGTTTCGATATATAACAATTCTGTAGTAAACTACATATACCTATAATTGCCAACTGTGTCGACATATAACAATCCTGTAGTAAACTACACAGACTTATAATTGCCAACTGTTTCGATATATAACAATTCTGTAGTAAACTACATAGACCTATAATTGCCAACTGTGTCGACATATAACAATCCTGTAGTAAACTACATAGACCTATAATTGCCAACTGTTTCGATATATAACAATACTGTAGTAAACTACACAGACTTATCATAGCCAACTGTTTCGATATATAACAATTCTGTAGTAAACTACATATACCTATAATTGCCAACTGTGTCGACATATAACAATCCTGTAGTAAACTACATAGACCTATAATTACCAACTGTATCCACATATAACTATTCTGTAGTAAAGTACATAGACTTATAATAGCCAACTGTTTCGATATTTAACAATCCTGTAGTAAACTACATAGACTTATAATAGCCAACTGTTTCGATATATAACAATACTGTAGTAAACTACATAGACTTATAATAGCCAACTGTTTCGATATATAACAATACTGTAGTAAACTACATAGACTTATAATAGCCAACTGTTTCGATATATCACAATACTGTAGTAAACTACATACACTTATAATAGCCAACTGTTTCGATATATAACAATACTGTAGTAAACTACATTGACTTATAATTGTCAACTGTGTCGACATATAACAATTCTGTAGTAAACTACACAGACTTATAATTGTCAACTGTGTCGACATATAACAATGCTGTAGTAAACTACACAGACTTATAATTGTCAACTGTGTCGACATATAACAATTCTGTAGTAAACTACATAGACTTATAATTGCAAACTGTGTCGACATATAACAATACTGTAGTAAACTACAGCGATTTATAATTGTTAACTCAGGAATATTGAGACCTTTGTGACAATCAACTATTTTTGGGTCTTGATGGTTGGTAACTCAATAATTACAGTAGTTGGAAGCATAAACTATCTGACTATTGTTTATATTTTACTCTCATTCGTTTTGAAGGATTTCTACAAGTTATATTAGGTTTTTGGAGTAGTTGTAGTAAACAAACACAGTGTAACTATTATGTAAATAATATTGTATTTGATATTTTTATAACCATAATGTCAAGAGGCAGAGCTGCATGGAGTTAAATCTATTGCTGACATCTGGCATGAAGAGCTAATTAGTGAACTATTAAAATTCATTGAGGAAATAAATCTGCTAATTTATTGTTTATTTAATGTTGAATTTTTATCAACAAGCTACTTTGGGGTTCGCGGAACATATTTGTAATCAATAAAATTATATAATTCACAAAATAACATCAAGTAATAATAATTTAATTCTTGCACAATCTTACAGAAAGAAACAACAAATACGGATGATTCTCTAAATAAAAAGCTAGCAACAATGAATAATTGAAAAACAATGATTCCTATTTGATACTTAAAATTAATGAAATTAAAGTAATGTAAAGTAAAATTGCAAAAAAAGAAGAAAAAAAAGTAAAGAAATTGTTCAGCATTGGATCAAGCTACAAACTAGGTTATTTGTTATGAAATAAGGATAAAAAAAGTAACAAACAAAAGAGCTAATACACGACGTTTCGAGAGTATAAATCAACACTCCCGATATCAAGTGTAAAATTTAGAGCATAAAAAAGAAAATCACCAACATTGCCTAGTAGCCATGTTGGAAACTAAAACTAAATCTATATAACCTAAAAAAGAATTCAAGCATAAAACTAGGCCTGAGCAGTCAAAGCTAAGACTAAATAAAAACGTGATCAGATAAAACCACAGGCCTACACTACACAAAGGACGGCAAGCAACTGATTGTTAAAGGGATGGGTGCCAAGGAAAAGTTGTCCTAACTGTTTATCGGGATAAATAAACTTTTGCCTCCACTTTCAAGAGTTCAATTCTCATTCGCGTCATGATTCCTATTTGTGGATTAGGCGGCAAATTTTAACTTTATTTAAAGTAGAAGAATTTTTATAGTTTTTAAATTTTGTTTAAATTTGGGATTTAGGTTTAGATTTACATACAATTATACAAACTTGCTAAACAGAAAAATCATTATTAAATGTTGAGCTTGACTTATAAGAAAAATTATACAGTATAACAAACACACAGAACACAATTTTCATAAAAAATAGGTTGGTAGCTGGTGTATCACTGAAGAGGAGGACCTTGTCGTTGAAACGCGTCTGATACTTGGGCGTATTTTTTATGAGAATTGTGTTCTGTGTGTTTGTTATACTGTAGAAAAATCATTATATAAATTTCAAAATGGCGGCAAATTTATGAACAAAGTTTAGTTCTTAATACTTTTTAGTTATAGGTTAGATTTTTATTAAATTTAGTATTTAATGTCATATTAGTCCTTAAATTAATAACTTCCTCCGTTAATGGCTTCTCGTTTCATAAAACGATACACATTTGATATGATCTCGCTAGATTGACTAGAGGACTTTACCCCACCAACTTTTTTCCTGACGTTTTTACCTTCCATCACAACACAGACCAATGTTTTTTAAATGTACTGTACAAAACTTGCTGCAAGACTGAGCTCAGTGTTTCCCCCACTACACCAATCGACTCAGAGACTACTGCGCATCTCAATGACAGAGGTCAGGCTACATCTTACAAACTGTAGCTCTAGTCTAAATTTCTCAATCCTTACATTGTAATATCGAAAGAGTTTTCTCAACTCAGCCTAAAGTTATAATTTCTGAAGTCTCCCAACTGTCTGTGTAAAGTTACGGTTCTTTACTTTCATTTAATCCCCTTAAACAGTTTTTCTATTATAATCTAAAACAACTAAATTGAGTTTTGTTTTGCAGATGATCTAGACCCCAGACCATGGTCTGCAGCGTCTCTTACAGCTTCATAGTTCTGCTACCTCTGCTTGGAGTGGTCTCAGCTCTACAAGAAGACATGGTGAAAGATCACGAGGTATCCGTGAAACGAGCAGAAAATGCAACCATACCTTTCTGTAAGTTGAGTAGCAAAAATCTTTCTATTAAAAGTTAAATTTGACACTGATCTAACTAAACTTCTGGATACTTATTTATGACTTTTTTTATAAATTTAATAAGTTATACTTCAGTTACTTTTGAAATTCAACAATTTTGATGTCACCAATGCAGTGCCACAAACTATTCAAAAATATATTCAAGTGTACCTAATTGATGCTTTAAAAATAAAAACAAACATCAAGACTGAATTTTACGAAAAATAAAAATATAAATGTAACTACATACACACACTCTTAAACATATAGCCCCCCCCATCTATTCACAGTCATACCAGACATACACGCCAGGGCAACATCAATGCGCCTAGACTATAAGCATAGAAGAAAGAATTAGAATAAGAAAGTCACATCCCATGTTAAACAGCGTGATACAAAATGTCCTTAGTTTGGCTACTGGACAACAGAAAACGCTAGTAGCATCGGGACAAAAAGGCATGGCTACTGTATCACAAGCCCTGTTGGCTACTAGCGCTTTCTGTTGTTTAGTAGCCAAACTAAGGATATTTTGTATCACGCTAGAGCCTATACCTGTGACTTTCTTATTCTAATTCCTTCTTCTATGCTTATAGTCCCATTTTAATATTAGTTCAATGTTTTCCATTAAATATACCCATATTTTTACAGATTTTGAATACAGAAACTTGTTTTTTTCTCTTCTGTACTTCTATTGGTAATACACTATATTGAATATTTCCCCCCTTCCCCATCTAAACATAAAACAAAGTTTTTAGCAGTAGAGATACTTCTTTCCTGCTTTTACAATTCCGACTTATGTATTAATTATTTATCGATCCACTTTTATTATAAAATTCTACCAATAACTTTAAACTATACAGGTACCTCAAGGGCAGTATGCCTATTGTTTTAAAAAGTGGTAGAGATAATCAGGTTTAGACCTAAATAATATAACTCTTATTATTTGTTTTTGAACAGTAATAATGGGTTTAATAGCCACTACATATGCACCCCCCCCCAGTAAATTTAATCCCTACTGCAAACGAGACTGCACTAATGGATAATAAATTTGCGTTGTTAATTTTGGTGGGCACAAAGATCTAAGAAAATTTTATAAAAATTAGCTGATGGTCCCAGTTTCACCTGGGGATAGTTCGTTTTAGTTTTACGAAGAAATCATTTTTTCAGTACAACCCTAATGGTGGTGCTATGGAAATAAACTATGCCCAAATACAGCAACACGCCAATTTTTATCAAAATCGACCCACAAGTAACAAAGATATGATACTAGTTTTAGGGGTATAAACACCCTTGAAGTGGAAGATTTGCAAAACCCTTTCTTAGTACGCGTCTACAGACCTACTCCAAGACATATTAAAAAATTCATAGCTCTAAGCTTCTTGGATCCAGAGATATGCTTTAGGGGTAAAAAACATTCTTAGAGTGGAACATTATCAAAAACCGTTTCTTAGTACGCGTATACAGACCTACCCCAAACCATGTTAAAAATTCATAGCTCTAGGCTTCTTGGATCCAGAGATACGCTTTAGGGGTAAAAAACACCCTTAGAGTGGAACATTATCAAAAACCCTTTCTTAGTACGCGTCTACAGACCTCCCCCAAACCATGTTAAAAAATTTATAGCTCTAGGCTTCTTGGATTTAGAGATACGCTTTAGGGGTAAAAAACGCCCTTGGAGGGAACATTAAAAAAACTCTTTCTTAGTACGCGTCTACAGACCTACCCCAAACCATGTTAAAAATTCATAGCTCTAGGTTTCTTAGATCCAGGGATATACTGTAGGGGTAAAAAACGCCCTTGGAGGGAACATTAAAAAAAACCCTTTCTTAGTACGCGTATACAGACCTTCCCAAAACCATGTTAAAAATTCATAGCTCTAGGCTTCTTAGATCCAGGGATATACTTTAGGGGTAAAAATCGCCCTTGGAGGGAACATTAAAAAACTCTTTCTTAGTACGCGTATACAGACCTACCCCAAACCATGTTAAAAATTCATAGCTCTAGGCTTCTTAGATCCAGGGATATACTTTAGGGGTAAAAAACGCCCTTGGAGGGAACATTAAAAAAAAACCTTTTGTTAGTACGCGTATACAGACCTTCCCAAAACCATGTTAAAAATTCATAGCTCTAGGCTTCTTAGATCCAGGGATATACTTTAGGGGTAAAAAACGCGCTTGGAGTGGAACATTTAAAAAACGTTTTTTTCGTACGCTTCTATAGACCTACCCCAAAACATGTTAAAAAATTCATAGCTCTAAGCTTCTTGGTTCCAGAGATATGTTTTAGGGGTAAAAACACCTTTGAAGTGGGTAAATAACACCCTTGGAGTGGAACATTTTTAAAACCCTTTCTTAGTACGCGTCTACGATCTACCCCAAGCCATGTAAAAAAATGCAAAGCTCTATTATATACGCTTCTAGGATCCAAAGATTTCGTAATCAGTCGGTTGGGTTTTGACTTTTATATAGAATATAGAATTTGTTTACGGTGCAATTTATTTATGTGGTCATTCCATTTAATTCTTTCGTCCAGTATTATTCCCATGTGCTTAACATTATTTATTCTTTTTATCTTCGGACATAAACACCCTTCTAAATTATTATTTGTGCATATTATGTGATGGTATATTACATTTACTTGCATGTATTCCTTGTTCATTTTTAAAAATGTAAATAGTTTTAGCTTCACTTAACACCATAACATTTTTGAAAACCAAAGTTGTGTACTTCGCAAATCCTCAGTAATTTGGCGGACAGGCTCATCTATTGAACCAGCTTTATACAGAAATGCTGTATCGTTCGCAAAGAATGTAATTTCACCGTTACATTTACATAATAATAAAAAGAATAACTTCAAGTACAGCAATGTACCTTTATAACCCTTAGTTTGAATTTAAACTATTTATAAATTCAGCTCCTACTTCACAGGATTGTCATTCAAATCAGATGACTTTTCATAACATCTGTTTTACATAATGGAATGATAAGCCTTACATAGCTCGCAATACGCTGGAGTGTTCAAAGTTGCGTAACTTCAGGCGCTATCTTGAATGTATAAACAAAGACTGGAGCAAGTGTTTTAGTTAATATAATTATAAACTAAACGGTCAATAATGGTGTGTATAAACCTCATATTTTCCTTCCTTGTGGGAGTTTATATGAGGAATTTTTTGCTGTTGTTTTGTTCATTAAACGAAGAAAATATATCAATATGTCCGTTACTGAACGGAAATATTTGGTTGGGTGGTACCGAACTGGTCCGATGGTCAAAATATTCCAATTATATTTTTGTTGCTTAGGGAAGGGTCACGGTCGAACTGGTCCGATGGTTAGAAAGCAGGTAGAGGCAGGAAATCCAGGAACCTAACCTAACCTAACCTAGGTAACATTTTAAGTACATATCGTTATTAAACAGAAAAAAAAACTACAGAATGTTCCCCATTATTAGTTTAGAAGACGCCAATGGTGTCCAAAATAAAATGATTACCTATATGCCGTCGGACCAGTTCGACCTCGGACCAGTTCGACCTCTCTAATTGGAGGATTAATGAATTCCTTTGACCATCGGACCAATTCGACAACACCCATTTGGTTAACATAACCTCAAAAAAAGTTGTATGTTGTTTACAGGCGAAAAACCTCTCGGTTATCTTCGCTTTAATATAAAAAGTAAGACAAAAACAAAAGTCTTGGAATACTGTAATACCGCCAGAGTCGAGAAAGATAAAGTGTTGGTCAAGAGATATCAGATAGGAAAATAAAAGGGAGATAATTAAAAACTACACGAAGAAGGTGTACTGCAGGTAGAGTCCTTAGGATAGCCATGCCCGTACCCTTGAGGGTATTTATTTTATGATTATGCTCATGAATCAGCTGTTATTAAATTTCTAAAATTGGTTGTTATGGTAACGATTGTTGTAATGGTGTAAACTCTAACAGATGATTTATAAGTTCCCTTTACAATTAGATTTATAATCGATGCAAATACTTTGTACAAACTTTATCCTCAGCAACTCTCAGGGGATCACTTTAGTGAGTAATGCTTTGGCAATCCCTAGCTAGTTCCTAGTTCTACACCTTGTTTCATTCACTCTTGGGTTAAGTTCAAGATACGTTGCCAGATACATTAACTGTATTTTTACTTCGCGGTTCATGACGTGAGGAAACTGAAAAAGTGATTTTAGACATACTGTCCGTCCGTTGACTCTATACACGATAGGGACCACAAAAATTTAAGATAGGAAAATGAATTTTAGTGTCGTCTTATAGAACCCTATTGAAACAAAGAAATATCTGATTGAACATGTAAAATGGCGGCTATTTTAAACAGATTTATCGTTAATATCTCGTAAATTATTCAACTCTGTAAAACCGATAAAAATTTGCAGATTTCAATTCTACATGTAATGGTATCAATTCCACCTCTCTACGATGACAAATAGCGAAGTTATTGTCAAAAATGTAATTCCTAGTCCTGACCTTCTAAGAAAACGATTCGAATAGTTGTCAGATCCGACAATAGGAGTCACCGAGACGAGCGTAATGAGTGGAGGCTCCTTCACTCAAGTAATTTCGATAGGGCCGAGACTGACATGAGCAAAGCGAGTGGAGACTTTTGAAAATAAAAGATTTAAGAGATTCTTGAGGGCCTAACTAAAATCAAGTACATAAGTAGTTATATAATATATAAAAAAACCTGTGGAACAACTGTTTTAAACAAATTTACCCTACTGAGCAAGATTCTTTGATCTACCAATACAATTTATCAATTCCTACACGGCCTTGGAAACCAATGGGGCATTACGTTTATAATATCTGTATTATACAAGGGCGTACCCAGGATCAAAACTAGAGGGGGGGCGGGGGCAAGCCATGGTCATTCAATATACAATTGATTATTAAAATAGTTATTTCAAGAATTGTATTAAATTCCAGCAACAAAATGTATAATAAAGATTTATTTTTTGCTTCCAGGGGGGCAGATGCCCCCCTGCCCCTCGCTAGGTACGCCCATGGTATTATATTGTATGATGGGAGGGTAGGTACCATGATGGCGTTGTAACGTTCTCTGAGATATCTTTTAAAACTTATAACCGCGAGTAAATTCAAGGGATATAAAATTAATGGATATTTGGCAAATTTATGACAGTTCGCTAAATCGTTAATTAAGTTTGCGCTTTACGTAAACTCTTCAGTAGCGAAACCACCCCTTACCCTTCACTGAGTATCGATCTGCAACCGTCGACCCTTGACAATATCTGCCTGAGTCATTAAATAAACGTATTGGAACCGAGTTCTGAGTCATGTGTATATTATTGATTCTATGAGGTGGAGGGTTTAGTGTACCTATTCCCAGCAGATAGCGTTGTTTGTTTAATGACGTCATATGTCGGAATCTTATGATTATTCGCTTTGCCGCTCCTAGCTTCCTTTATTTGGGCGCTTCTAGGTAACAAAATTTTCTAAATACGCCCCATGCAGTAAAAAAGCTGACAGGGTAATGTTTGCTGAACCAGTAATACAAAGGAAGTTTGGTATACGTAAACAAACCGATTACAAATTTTCATGATTTCAGGAAATCTGAATATGGATTTTAAACCCGTCCGTTTGTCGTACAGTTCATAAAAGCGTGACATCTGTCCTTGAGATGCGCAGGGTCTGTGGGCCGGGTGCCGTAGTGGGGGGAAACACTAACCTTAGTTTTGCAGTGAGTTTTGTACTGTGTGTTTCAAAAACATAGGTTTGTTGTGTTGTGATGGAAGGTGAAAACAACTAGTGTTTCCGTTAATTTCATAAAACTAATTTTAAAGTAAGAGGAATGTTCCGCAGGCTGGTAACATTAATACAGCTATGGAGTTTAATACAGCTAATAAATAAATAAGAAGGAAAAAATAAAAACGAACATTCACGACTTTGATCTAAGTTTAGTGAGAAGGGCTGTGAAGGAATTTCACTTAACGGAAGATGAAATTAACTTTAGAGAAATATTTAGAAATATGTGGTTTTTAACATAGTTTTTTTTGGAAATTTGCCGCCATTTTGAAATTTATGTAATGATTTTCTGATTAACAAGTTTGTCTAATCGTTTGAAAATCTGAGCCTAACTACAAAATTTAGACAAATCTGAACAATTTATTTTTTTGAAAATATGCATCAATTTTCATTTTATATAACGATTATTCCGGTTAGAAAGTTTGTCCAATTGTTTGTAAACAAAACATAGAGAACAAATAGACGATAAGACGGTTGCAAACGTTGACAGCGGAATGGAGCTGAGTCAATGTCTTTATCAGCAGTAGTAGTTATGACGTCACTTCTCCGTCTGCAACACCCCTGACGAGCATTATGAAAGTCCACTACTTACGGTTGTACAAGACTAGCGATGTTGATACTCGGGTGAAATGGATACTCGCATTACTCGGTTTCAAATGATTTCAATACTCGTATTATTATTTCGAAATCAAGTATCTGCGCAGAATGATTTTGCGAATCGGATTCGAACTCAGCTTTACCAATCAGATCGTTTTAGATAAACCTACACTTTCGCGTTCTATCTGTTAGACTGATCCACCAAGTATTAATTTTTTTTAAAACAATATGTGATTGAAACTTGTAATACGTAATTAAATGTTATCCTGCCTTGACACAAATTCAGTAATTTAACGTTAGTACAATAATTATTACCAACATTAATAATTTAGTTGTTATTTAAAATAAAATTTACTATATTTTTTTTATCAAGATGGTAACCTATTAATAGACTATTTATTTAAATATAAATAATAATTTAATTTACTTTTTGTTAATGTGGAAATAAATTAATATTATTATTTTAAATTGAACTTGTTACCCAATCTAAATCATTTTAACTCAAAATCTTAATGTTTAATTAATGCGTATTGAAAAATCAGCTTAATTAACTCCTTATTCCTAGTTACAAGGATTTCGTCAGAATATTTTAATACGAAACCCGAGTATTTTAATACTCGGAATGCTCCGAGGATTTTGATACTCGGACTCACCGAGTATTTGAATTCGAACTCACACATCACTAGTACAAGAGCAGACACACAAATATAGATTATTAACGTGTCGTGTGTTATTGAAGTTATAACACTAATTTAGAAACACAATTTGCAGGTTTCAGTTCTGCCATGTAATGGTACAATGCATGTTTCTCGACGATGACAGCGAAGTTATTTTCGAAAACTGACCTCACAAGAAAATGTGATATTCGTATAGTTACAAGATCTAGAGCCGAGCGAGTTGAGGGCTTCTTCACGTAAATACAGCCTCGAGGCCCGTTAGGGTTAACATAATCGGAGCGATTCTACTAATACAATTTAACTTGTTCAAGGCCCAAGATATTAATTATTATACATTACCCAGGATCTGCTTGTTTACATTATAATAGGGCTGGGTAAGTAATACGATGGCCCATCAAATTTTCTTGACGACCGAGACGTTTTTGCCTTTAATCAACAGAAAAGCATTTCATTTTGTGGATGTTTGTGTGAATTTAGTGCTCTAAAATTACCGTCACGGCATATTTTTCTATTTATTATAAAATTAAGCTTAAAATCTAATCACTCTAAGCGGTAGGATCATTGAACATAAAATTTTGGGTGTTGACGTTTCTATAAGGTAACTCAACCATGAATTTATTACATCTTTGTAACAACTGTCGCTAGCGTTTGCGGTGGTGCTATTCGGTACTAATCACTACGGAATTCAAAATATGATCAAATGGGCTACAAAATGAGACCATCTCAACTCTGTAAGTAGTTTAAATAAATGTATATGAATTTAGAGAGTTGTAAAATCCTTTTTGAAGTGTGTAAAAAAAATCGCCAATATGTCTATAGCAGGTGGGTACAGGATGTCCCAAATAGTTATGCGCAATAATCATGTAGCGGAACTTAATCCCGTAGGCCTATTGTTTGATTACAATCTAACCTATGCATCCTTCGTGCATGTGTATGTGCATGTGCATGTCGATATAATCCTCACTTCCTGTCTATCATATCCTCTTAGCTAAATCTTATCAAACACGCGAAATTGCAGAACCATGGAAACTTATCTAATAAAACTTCTCTTTGAAATATCCTTTTGCCGCTCAGAATGGAGCGAGTGGATGTGTAATATACAAACAATTACGAAGTTCAGAAAATCTGTGTAAAACTGTTTCAGAACACCGATATAGGCATACTAGCACGAGGGTAGCTCATAGGACTGTTTATAGACTACACATTTAGTTAGACAAACTGTCTAACAATGTATGTTAGGGCTGGGTAAGCACCATGATGGTGCCCACCAAATTGTTTTCCTTGCAGCACTACAAATACGTTAGGTTAGGTTAGGTTAGGTTAGGTTAGGTGGCAACGCGTTTTAGTGGCAAGAAAGTGACAAATTGTGTTTTTCCGGTTATTGAACAAATTGAATTAACTACAACGCGCAAACGGAGGCTAGTGATTTGTTAAATAATTCAAGTCTCGTCACAGCTGGCTTAGTTCCCGGACTTAATCTAATTATCTAGTTAACCTTGGTCAGATATCCTCTAGTTGGTAATTATTATTAACTAGGGTAGTTAGTACAAAATGGTGGCTCATAACGTTGGCAAAATAGTCTCAGGGGAGTTATGCAGTTACCCCGGCGGTCAGGGGCAGCCCCCGAAGGGTATCTGCAGTTCCCCCGGAGCCCCTTTTTGAGTGTACTGCAGTTCCTCCGGCGGTTATTTCTGTATTACCTTTACTTGCTAACGCAACAAATAAATTATGTAATGCATTAAAAAATAACTTGTACACGAAAAAACGGCAACAGTTACCTCCCCTACCGAAGAATATATCGGAAGTTCATGACGCTCTAAACAGTATTCGTATAGTTAGTATTAGGTTAGGTTAGGTTGTGAGTGACCGCCGGGGGAACTGGAGACATTTGGGGGGGGGGCAGGATTATCGACCCTAATAAATTCCTTCAACCGCCGGGGGAACTGCATGTCAGCCAGTCTCAGTTTATTAAACCGGAAGTTAGCAAGGTGAAGGAAACAATCCTTATGAGTATTGCAGCTTTGTTTACAGATAGTGTCAAAAAACCGAAACGTGTGAACTAATCACAAGAGTAACGAAATGTGTAATTGAAACTGATTTGCAATGGGCATGACGCAATCGTCACAAATAACGTGGACACGGAGACTTTAATGCCATTTTTAATAGTAAAGATAGTAGCTTTGATAACGCACTACTATGCACCTAATGGTCCTGTCCATCAGAATAACACGTTTATACAATTTCTGAAAATATACAATAACAGTTTAAGTTAGGGTTACAAATATTTTTGTTTTAAATGTGACATTTCTATCAAAATTTTAGTAGTATAGAATACGTGTTGTTTTCTATATAAATTTATGGACAACGATAACAATTTTTAGAGAAAAATGTGTCGTATTTTTTTCATTTACCCTCAGGAGATCATTTTAGTGAGTACGGACTTAGCAATCCCGAGGAGGCCTCGCTGAATGTACACTTTTTTCATGTAGTTAGGGATAGATCCCTCTCTTGTATGTTTCCTATTCAGATTCTCTTGACCAACTTTTGTTCTTTTTCGAACCTGAAGCTATTAGATTATTCTGAGAGCTAAGGGTTTTTATTTTATGTTCTTTTCTTCTTTTTTTAAAAGGCGATGATGATCGACAGGTTTTTCACCTTTAAACAAGGAAATCCAGTTGTAACGTCTGTACAGCCCAAACGGCTAAACTAAAACGACACCGTAGGCCATAAAATTTGTCGACTTCACAAATCCACTGACGTAATTTGACACCAGTTTGATTTACTGTATCTCTGCGTGTGCGCGCGTGCCCGTGTGTGTGTGTGTGTGTGTGTGTGTGTTTGTGTTTGTATACTATCAACATTGTCAAAGTTGCAATTTAGGTCCCATCTAGCTCAGATTTGGTATAAAACTTTACAAACTTGTTACAAGTTTATTTACCAGAAAGTCGGTAAATATTTCAAAATAGTGTCAGATTTTCAAATTTCTAAAAACAATTTTTTTAATAATAAATAAATATCGAGCTTGACTTGTGAGATAATAATAGATAGAATAAAACTGGAACACAAGATCTCACAAAAATTACGTTTACTTAATCAAACGCGTTTCAACGACAATGTCGCCATCCTCAGTGATACATGAACTACCCTACAATACATTGAAACGAGTTTGATTAAGTAAACGTAATTTTTGTGAGATCTTGTGTTCGAGTTTTATTATATATATTTTTAATAAGTTTTCATCTTAACGCAATGCCGCAATAGCTCATTTTGGCAATTCTAAAATTTGCATCCAACATCCAAACAATGTTTTGTTTGTAGTTTCTTTAAAAACAAATTTTAGAGTGTTAGGCCCCTACTCAAAAAACAAAATTGTTGAAATCGTAACCTACAAATTTGATAATAATCAATCATTATTATTCTAGTAATTGTTGTCATTTAATATTTGTTGATTATGGTACAAATAAAAGGGTGAAACGAGTGCTAAAATCGTAGGGTCTGTAGGAATATAGTGACTGTTATTTTTATAAAATCGAGGTCTTTTAAGTTGCTGTTTATATTGTATGGACAGGCAGACATGCAAGTGTAACTATAAGGGTTCTTGATTTTATTTACGACCCTAATAAAGAGATATCAATGAAAATGGATTCCATCTTTTAATGGCTATTGAATTGTTTGTCTCACATCTCACGAAAACTGTTTTTTTAAATTTATACGCTATGCATTCCTCATTTTGTGGTTAAATTAAGTTGTATTCGTCATACAAAAACTATAATATATGATTGAAATGTTATTACAAAACCTTTTTTTTTCCCCCTCCATATTTGTACGTCACGCCGTGTTCAAGTTAGAGGGCGTTATGATATCTGACACTTTAAATTTGGCCTAGCGTCAACATTTTTTTTTTTTTTTTTTTTTTTTTTTTTTTTTTTTTTTTTTTTTTTTTGTCAAATGAACATACATATTAGTAATTAGAATAATTTCTACTTTTATTTGATACCCCACAAATAATATTTTGAAAAATAAAAATTTTTATATCTAAAATTTTTGTTCTTTAACTACCCCTGTTTTTTTGTTACTTGCAATATTTTACCTACACGTGGGAGAGTACAAAGAGTAAAAAAGTTTGAAATATATAGGACTTATAGTTTTGTCTGTGTAGACGGGTTGCCACTTACAGACAGATGCACATGCATGTGAAATTATAAGGGTCCTTTGTTTTACCTAAAAACTGTTAGAAATAGTTTAAAGTATATATTTTAGTATATCCTGTAGAGGTTGGAATTTGCTCAAATTTTGTACATAGATTCGAGTTTACAAAAACTTAGACAAGTTTATTAACGAGAAAACTTAGTAAATTTCAAAATGGCGGTTTAGTTTCAAAATTTAAAACAATTCTAAATTCTAACATCAATAAAAACAGATCTAGCAGTCGAAATCTTCGAAATTTAAATCAAATTTTATGATGTAAAGTACGTTTAAATATTTATTGCATATAATGGGGGGAAATAGTTGAGACATTTTCAAAATGGCGGCCATTTAAAAACTTTTTTGTTAGTTTCTCCTTATCTTGGACTTATTTGATTAGCTCATTTTGTCTGTGTAACTGGCGATTTGAGTGTACCGTATTTATGTTAAATTCGAGATTAGCAAACGAGAAAACAGAAGTTAGTGATTTGTTAATTAGTTGAGTCTCATTACAGCTGGCTTAGATGCCGGAATTTTATATGAAACTGTTCTTCCTGAAATAAGTTTACAAATAAACATTGCACAAACTTTCCCAGACGCCTATCTTCAAAACAAAAACGAACCAGCTAAACACACCAAAAATGTCATTTTGGTAACTTACATTTCAATTAAAAAAAGTTTGATAATCAACTGTGGAAACTGATAATAAATAAACGTGTGTCGCTTGTGTAACACGTCATCATCGTATGTCGTATTTTATAATCGAGCTTTCTATAATTGATTTTTGTTGTTTTTTATCGATAACTCGCGAACTAACATTATTTGAGAAATGACGACCAATACGTTTTGTTTGGATCTTTAGAAGCTACACGTGAACAAAGTTTGATTAAAATCCTTATAACCGATTTTGAAAAAAAAAATGTCATTTTGTGTTTTTCTTATGGCAGCTTTACTTCCAAATTTTGAGTTTGCAAATAAATGAAAAAACGTTTCGACATATGACGAAATAAATTTGATTAAAATCCTTATAACCGATTTTGAAAAAAAATGTAATTTTGTTTTTCTTATTTCAGCTTTACTTCCAAAATTTGAGTTTGCAAATAAATGAAAAAAGGTTTCGACATGACGAAATAAATTTGATTAAAATCCTTATAACCGATTTTGAAAAAAAATGTCATTTTGTGTTTTTCCTATTGCAGCTTTACTTTCAAAACTTGAGTTTGCAAATAAATGAAAAAAGGTTTCGACATATGACGAAATAAATTTGATTAAAATCCTTATAACCGATTTTGAAAAAAAAAAATGTCATTTTGTGTTTTTCCTATTGCAGCTTTATTTTCAAAATTTGAGTTTGCAAATAAATGAAAAAAGGTTTCGACATATGACGAAATAAATTTGATTAAAATCCTTATAACCGATTTTGAAAAAAATGTCATTTTGTGTTTTTCCTATTGCAGCTTTACTTCCAAAATTTGAGTTTGCAAATAAATGAAAAAAAGTTTCGACATATGACGAAATAAATTTGATTAAAATCCTTATAACCGATTTTGAAAAAAATGTCATTTTGTGTTTTTCCTATTGCAGTTTTACTTCCAAAATTTGAGTTTGCAAATAAATGAAAAAAAAGTTTCGACATATGACGAAATAAATTTAATTAAAATCAGTTAACACGTTTAAGCTGCAGAGTACTGGACATTCGACAGACATCATTAAAAAAAAACTTTCGAATTCAGAAAACCTTTTTTGATCCATCACATAACATTTTTCAAATAAAAACAGCAGCAGAAATACATGTCAGAGTATGAGACGCTAACCTACTGTTTCTTTACTATTGCGAGAAACCAAAACTACTTGAGTATAGTCGCCTATCAATACGCGTTCAGAATGTAAGATAAGATAAAACTTAACATGTCTCTCATGAAAAGTGTCATCTCTAGGATAAGATAACTTTAAACACACCACATGTGTATTGGGTTACGTAATTTCCAAGTTTTTAAATTGAATTTTAAATATTCAACATTCAGCTGATGTGCACCTCTAGTATAAGGATGTAGGTTAGGTCGACACTTAGATATAGTCAGTTATTTAACATTATTTGAGTGAAGTAGTATGATTGACTCCTGGTAAAAATGTACCTTGTCCATAAGTTTGTTATTTGTCATCCGAGTAACGTGCGCTCAGCGACAAATAATAATATAATTATGACGGTTATTTTTGTCCAATTTCAACTTATCAAATAATGTTAATTATATATTAATAATCCATCTATATTAATATGCAATGCTCTCGAAGTTTGATTCGATGCACACAAATATACATTTAGTTTTAATAAATTGTTTGTTACTACGTGGAGCAAAATAGCTAGTTGCGGGAAATGAGTTAATGTAGATTAATTAAAGATAAGAAAAATCTACGGTGCCATTTTTAAATTTTCCCAGATCTTTTTACTTTCGCTCATCATCGCATTATAAAAAGAAAGTAGAAAAAAAATAAAGCCCTGGAATATTCTAATAGCGTCAAGATAGGGAGAAAATAAAAGTTGGTTGAGGGAGGGATCTGGGGAAGGCTACATGTTTACTTACCCAGACTGTCCATAGCAGGAAACAGCTGAGTGGGTAGCTTCGTTGAGCTGACCACGCTACTAAACATGGATAGTTAACAGTCCACGCAGGCGATCAGACATTGTGTTATTGGCTGTCTTTTATTATTTTCGCGGTGCAGGGTTTTATGGGAGTCCCAATCAGGACGGTGGTATTATTATTAACGTAATAACATCAGCTCTGTTCTTAATTTGTGTTATGTGGGTGTTTAATTAGTAATTAGCTTTAATTCAGTAAGGTATTATAAAGTACAGTAGCCTCAGACTATGATTGTGTCTGGTGTAAGGGGCGTGTCCTCCCTTCTACTCGGTTCCCTAGCCTGACTTGACAGTACAACCCATTCCGAGAAAACTAGCTACACAAATTACTGCTTAGCTCTTTTTAATTCCTAAAGTTACAACTTCGTGACAGACTTTTGTAAACAATTTATTCTTATTTACACCGATAAAAGAAACGAAAGTAGGGTAAGCGTTTATACAGAAGCATTTGAGGTCTATATATTTTTTATTGGGGTTGTACCGCTGAAAGTAACCACAACAAAGTATGAGGGCTCCTCTTTTCCTCTCCACCCCAGACACATTCTTACCTTGAGGATACTGTAATCTTTTCAAAGCTGGGCATCCCAATGGTTAGATCTGGAGTGAGTGTTTTAGATCTCAAAATGAGCTTGGACCGAAGTAGTATGTTATTCAAAATGTAGAGTAGGATAGGACTTAATATAACATTGCTGTTTCAAATGGTTAGCAATAGTTACAGATTTAAGTCAAGACTAAGTGAAAAAGTATAGATCCAGCTAGGTACCTCGGAATTGCAAGTCCGTATTCACTATAGTAAACTTCTGAGAGGTGTTTTAGTTTTATCTGTGGGTGTATGGAAAAGTAATCTTTGTATTTTTATTTTACAGACAGAACCGAAGGCTGTGGAGTGTGTTCACGCAGAGACGAAGTATACTGCCTTGGACATGATCTCATCAACGACCACTGTTGCTGTGATGGACGACATGATGGTAAGAGTTACTGTACACATAACAATTTTAACTATTTTCATACTATTACAACCCGCTTTGTGTTTTACCTTTGCAACAATTGGGCTCCATTCAGAATTCTTCCCCCACACATTATTTTTGTCTCATCTCATATATCCCCAAAACCATTTTTACTTTGGTCCTCCTCTAATTCTCCTATTTACTGACTTCATTCTCACCACATGTACCATCCATATTAATTTTCGGATGTTTGTGTATTTTACATAACGAAGAAAGGTACAGCATGTTTTAGAAACTTCGAGGTTTTCCTTGGGTCAAAAGAAGCCAAAAATTCAACACAACCAGGGGTCAATCTTGTTACATTGTCCAACTATCTGTCAAATTTAGTTGAATTTTTTCTGTTGTTAGTTTCACTTAGTATGTTAGGTTTCATTATTTTAACCCAACTTGTTTCAAAATGGCGGATATTCAAAGCTTTTATTTACATTGAAATAACTCCAAAACTAGTCATTTTATCGAACAAAATTATTATAAAACAAAATTATCGATCAGCTGATTTGTGGAAATGATTATTCTTTTTTTTTTTTGTATCTCCCAAAACAAACCTGTTTTGTTGTTAATATAAGCAAATCAACAGTTGAATGAAATGCGCTATTACTGGTTGATGTAGGTCTTAGAAGAAGAAGCTTGATATCAACTTGTTTTAAAATTTGCCATTTTGAAATTTTTCTAAAATTTTTTCTCAATTATATTTAAAGAAGATGTTTCGTTTTAGATATGAGTTTAAGTAATTAAGAGTTCATCTGAAGAACCATATTGATTATAGGCACAGGGAACCTAATAATTAATCTGGAATATACGTTTATATATAACATTTAAGAGGTTGGGGAGGCGGGCAGGCAGACAGACAGACAGACAGATAGACAGACGCTTTATAAAGTTACTAAAAAAAGTACCAAATTAAATCCATGGATAGTACCATTTAACATCTCGTAGTCTTGGATGTTGGTATTATCATTAATGGAATCGAAATAGTGATTAGTAATTTAACACAGTAGTCTTACACTGGATAGATTCATCTATTTATATAGTTTATAATATTTTTCATTTGACAATCTTGTGTTTTCAGAACAAATCCCATATGTGCCCCATGCTTGCTATAGAGGAGCAGAGCGGTGCCTACCTGTAGCTCCAGACTGTGGTGAATATGCAAGGCTTCTGGAATGCTGTTGTCATAAATTGTTAATAGCAAGAAGTAAGTACGCTATCCTTTACATTTCAGTATAATTTAACTGCTAAATTTAAATGTTCCTTCGTCATACATGGCCATGTTATGCCAACATGTTGAATTTGAATTACACTGCGCCACAATTGTGAGTAATATTTTAGTCTAGTTATTACGATTAATCTGTTTCTCAGAGTTACTGTTATATTTATATGGACTTTATAATAAAAATGTTACTTAGTAAACAATACAATTATAAAATTATTGTATGCAATTTATACAACTATTTTTCAACAAACTCTTCAATCAAATTTATCAATGTTAAATATGCTTTTGTATTTCATCTTCGTAAAATTCTCCAAATCCTCTTTATCTTTAAAAGCGCTACTGTGCAAGTCATTTCTCATGTGTATTCAATGATAATTATTAAGCGACACATTATATGACCATATTTCCAGTTTGAAATTTGTAACTTACTCCTTCTCTCCCACCCTTTGAAATCCAAAATTAAAAAAACCAGAGCTCATAGAAGTAGTCTCTTACTACAAAGCAGATTGTCTCAAAATTGTGTAAACACAGAGTAGATGTAGTTTTCATGAAACACTTTTGTATGAATATTGGGTGTTTGGAATCAAGGAAGGGTGAAAATTTTCTATTTAACTTATCCTCAGGGGCACTTTTATAGTGATTACAGATGTAGTAGCATTCCCAATGGACGTCAGCTGTTTCTCCTTTTTCATGTATTCTAGGTTAGATACCTCTATTTAATCTTTCCTATCAGGTGATGTTATTAAAGTATTTGAAGGTCTTGATTAAAAAAAAAATCATTACTTCTTTTTTTGTAAAGTCAATGATGACCAATAGGTTTTTTCTCTTTAAACAACAAAATAAAAAAATACTTCACACAATACTGAAATAGTATGGAATTTAAACTGTTGTATAAAACCTATTTGGGTGAAAAATATCTTTTATAATACACTTAGAACAGTAATAATGCTCAAAGTAAAATAGCTTCTTAAATAGACAGAGTTAATGGCAACCATGTACTATTATTTATACATGTATTAGAATGATAACTACAAAATTAATTTTCTGTGTACTTTTCTATTATTTTCACTATTTTTCGTTTTTTCCTATGATCCAGGAAACACACCGTCATTGTATCTGTTGCCTCGATTTCCTCCGTCAGCTTCGCCAAGAAATTCCTCCTCATCGTTGTCAGTTAATTGTTTGGTTCAAACAATACTTATTTTCACACTAATGACACATCAATTTAACATAGACCTATAGCATACTAATAACTATAGCCATATTAAAAATAAATTAAATTAATTGCAAATTATTATCAAAGAATCAATATATAACCTCATGCACCAATACAATACTATAAATAAATATTGAGCTTGACTTGTGAGATAATATTATGTAAACAAAAACTCAAACACAAGATCTCACAAAAATTACCTTTATTTAATTAAACGTGTTTCAACGACAAAGTTGCCATCCTTAGTGATACCTGAGCTACAATAACAAAACTATAACTTTAATTATAGTTATAGATTTGTTATTGTAGCTTAGGTATCACTGAGGATGGCAACTTTGTCGTTGAAACGTGTTTGATTATATAAATGTAATTTTTGTGAAATCTTGTGTTCGAGTTTTTGTTTTACACATACAATACTGTTCGAGTTACTGTTTCACTAAAATTTACAGGCGAATTGGATTACTGGTACAACAAAATTTTTCAATTGAAACTATTAAATTCCTGGCCCATAAAAAATAAATGTTCAAAATAATCTCAAGTAAAAGCCTCTTAAACACATTTTGCTGTAAAGTACTCCCCAAACAAACCATACTGTTCACAATCTCTCCAAGAATTCTGGTTCATAAGTTACGAGATAAAAATGGAAAATGAACAGTGGATCTCTTAGATAGCCATCTTAAAAAATAGAATCTACTCAAATTTATATAGTAATGACAAATTAATAAAACCAAACCTTCACATAAATGAAAAATTTTAATAATCAATAATTTTTATATTATCTGTTTGAAGTTATGTATAATATGTATAATAATAAAAATTTTCCACCATTACAAACTAATTTTTCTAACAGATCATTAAAAAATATAACTTTTTAATACCTACAGTGTTTTTGTAAGAACAATTTTTGATGTAAATGTAAAATAATAACTAAAATTAAATGAATATTTCGGCAACAATATCATGACTACATTTCAAACTCTTCTAACTGGGAAACAAATTTATCGCCTATCAAGGTACTTTATAAATTAAAATGTGTTGCTCGCTTCATTGAAATTCCTTGCATGATATTTATGAGTTAATATTGTATGTTAATGTTTTGCGAATGGCTTGATTAAATGATCTTATCATGTTGTTTAATGCACCATATTTTTGATAAGTTAGATGTTTTCAAAACATTGAGAGTTCGTTGTTTTTATACTGTTGTCGAACCTAAGTTATAAGGAGGTTTTTGTATTCAAAGCTCCAGAACAATTGGAAGGGATGGATAGAAAAGTGAGATGAGAGAGAAGCGATATCTCAAATCAAAGCAGAACTGAAAGTAGCGTCCGGATTACAACCCAGCATCGATACTTTGCATGCTTATCCATATTTTACTCCAGTATACCCTGCCGAAGATAACCTTTCTGGCTCAGTGAAAGCTTATAATATTCCTCATTAAGAAGTTATGTGTTACCTGGGCTTTTATTGTAGAGTATAACAACTTCTTATTTTCCTCCAGCTTTGATAATTGTTACTAATATGTACTGGATGTTTCATTAAGCCAGTTGGTAATTGTATAATTTCGACACAGAATATACTGCATTATCCTTTTTTCTTAACCTTATATGGCACCTTCCTCTTCCTTCAGTGAGTATGGGTACGATGTGCTCAAGCTCGATCTACACCTTTCTTCATGTAGTCTTGGGTTATATCGTTCTCTTTCATCTTGTTATAGTATTTAAAGACAAGAAGTCTTTACGCTCTTTTCTGGTTTTTTTTTAAGGCAATGTTGCCAACCAGTTGTCTTACCTAGTTGATAAATAGTGTGTGTGGTGACAGGTGTAGTCATATGCTTATGCAATTGTGTTCCACGATATCTTGTTTTAGAGAACAGTATTTTAGAGTTTATCTACAAGATTTTTGCCTTTAAGGAACAATTCTGTCATCGATTTTTAGGAAGATCTATGATTATCTACAGTTTTCCAGTTTTTTTTACGTATGTAACTGCATCTTACGAGATCAGTTCTAGTACTACGATGTCTTGAGCCAATGCTCGTTCAGAACCTACAGAAAGACTTGATGAACCCACCCTAGCCAGGATGAGCTACAGTGAGGTTATAACCAAATCTGACCAACTATTCTACATAGATAAGACTGATTTTGAGTTTAAATTGATTGGAAATAAACTATATTTCGTTTAGGGAGTCTCTGAAGTGAAGCCCCACCCACTAAAACTGCATTACTGACGGAGACTGGCTGATTCACAACTGGTATAGGGAGATAACCCACAGGACACAAACTTGTGGTATGTAGAAGCCCATTTTTTACCTTAATCTCTAAGTGGCAGGTTCTCTGGTAAATTTGACTCATAACTACCACTTTCATTTTCTAAATTGATGACAAATCTCTCTACCATATTTTCTATAATGTC